>OX369297.1:6280209-7480209 GCA_947284805.1 Coleophora flavipennella
TACCCTACCCTACACTACACTACCCTACCCTACACTACCCTACCCTACCCTATCCTATCTCTCAAGTTGGATCGAACTGCACATGGTGTGCGAATTTTATTATAATCGGTTTAGTGGTTTAGGAGTCCATTGAGGACAAACATTGTGACACGAGATTTATATATATTAAGATAAGGAATATTTTTTTACAGTATAAGATGTGAGAAATTGAATAATGATTTATTTTTAATTTATAAGTCATACAAATACATAAAGTACACAACCTATAACACCTTAAATAAAATTTCTAATAAATAAACACCTACAATGAAACACCTAAAATACCTTAAATAAAACACCTTAAATAACTCATAATTATGAACATAATGTATTAAGATGCCTGTTTTTTTTTTTATTTACAATTGGTAAACCCTTGACCACATCTCACCTGGTGGTAAGTGACGATGTTGCCGAAGATGGAAGCGGGCTTACCAAGATTCCCCAACGCAATGGGGAACTGGCTATCTTATCTTCATGCCGAAACACACCAATGATATCAACATTGATATTTGGCGGCAAGACTTAGATAGGATGGTGGTAGCTAGCCAGGCGGGCTTAGAAAATGCCCTACCACCAACCAAACCAAGTCTTACAATTGACCCCGCCGGGAATCGAACCCGCGACCTCCTGTGTAAAGTCAGTGAACTTTGCATCTGAGCTACGGAGGCGGTTACGGCCTGTAAGTTAACAATAATAACAATGACACTATTTGCGCACCTGCATGCAGGTTGAGTAACTTGCTTACCAAGTAGAATGCTTCGCGTAATTTTAATCTTCTTGAAAATAAATATGTTCATGTGCTTGCTGGGAGTTTCGTAAGGCCTGTGAAACAGCAAGAGCGGGAACCCTACGCGGCAATGTCGTATTTGTTTAGATCGCACGTTTGTTTGTTAGTGTCAGTAATTTATAATTTCCGTTGCTTTGAAGCCAACGCCGTAGCTCGTAGGTAAAAATATTGTAAACACTTTTATTAAAACTAATGAAATGACATATTTTTATAACTGCACACACATTAAGCGTAATATGTCAGTTATCAACAATTCGGTCTCGAAAGCTGTCTCAAGATATTTCAAAAATAATAATGAATGATCACGGGTTCTGATCCGAGGTGTTCAGTAAAATAAAACACATGTTTGAGAGAGGGGGGCGGGTTATGTTGCTATTATCATACAAAAAAAATTTGACTTTCCATATTAAAGTTGTCTAGTTCAGGTTTTATACAAATCGATCACCTAATTTTGCTACTTTAACCTTCAACTAGTGACGTACCGTCAATTTGACGTCGCAACGACAAAAACACTGTATTTCTCAGAAACGGCTTGCTCCCCGCGACCGCGCCCCCTAGTAGCTGCCTCGTGTGCAGTTTGGCGTCGGCCGATACACAGAACGGACGTCGCACGCGCACAGTTTAGGTATTAGATGGTACCCGACGTCATTTTGACGTTACGTCACCTTTAGTGTTATGTTTTATTTGTGAGCTGTTGTTGTAAAATTTCATTCAAAATGAATCAAATTATTTTTTGTGTGTAACCAATATGCAAAAATTGTTTTTTTTTTATTAATTACCTAAGTCTTAATGAGAAAATAAGGCTGGTTGTTATTTTTCTTTTCAGTTTCATTAATTTTATGTCAATAGATCTCATGTCTACCAAAACACAGACCAAAATTCAGTATTAAGTTCAAGTGTATGAATAAAGTTAAGTTTACGTTTAATATGTCAAAAGTGTGTTTTATTTTAGAAACAAACTAACCTACATTTACATAACATCATCTATTTGATTTCCCTTACACTTAATCTACAGTATTTATGGCTTTTTATTGATACGTCATAATGACGTCAATTCTCCAATACTGTGACTCACATTCACGTCACCAGTTGAAGGTTAAGTACATGGAAAGTGTATTGTAAAATTACATGTATTGTTAACGTTATAGTCCACAAAGGCCTCTCCCAAGGACTTCCACGAGGACCGGTTCTGCGCTGCTCGAATTCAGCGGCTTCCCGCAACCTTCACCAGGTCATCGGTCCACCGAGTGGAAGGCCTACCTACCGCTACATTTTCCGGTGCGCGGTCGACACTCAAGGTCTTTACTGCCCCAACGGTCATCTGTTTAGCACCATGTAAGTTTAGCAGTTATGAGAGCCATTTCGGTTACTTTGGTTCTTCCGCGGATCTCCTTGTTTCTGATTCGATAACGCAGAGAAATTCCGAGCATAGCACGCTCCATTGCCCTTTGGGTGACCTTGAATCTTCTTATCAGGCCCATAATAAGCGACCATGTCTCAGTTCCGTAAGTCATCACTGGCAACACACACTGGTCGAAGACCTTGATCTTAAGACACTGCGGTATTTGGGACGTGAAGATATAAATAAACTTATTCTTAACTAAACTACTTTTTACATACGGAAAAGCTAAAAGTAAGGGTTATGATTTTTCATTAGTCTAAGTATTTATGTGTGTATTTACGCATGTTCCACCATATAGCGCTTAATTTAAAGTATACTGAGCAGATTTTTATGAATAAGGTTGTAAATCTTTTCGTTATTAAAATCCGGGTAACATAGGGACATTCAATTTTATACGAACAAAATAAATATCACGGATGTTACACCTAAATATACTTTTTTTTTGCTATCGTGCCGAGTGGAATGTCAAATTAAAGAGGAGAAAATTCTAAGTTAAACATAGAACATTATTAAAACTCGACTACAGCAAAAACAAAAGTAACATAAAAATTAAAGTATCTACAGGTAGGTATTTATTCTGGTCCATTTCACTTTGACACCATATCTTAAAAAAAGCCGGCCAAGTGCGCATCAGACTCGCACAAAATTAAGTTAAGTTGGTTAAGTTTTAATTTCAACTCGATAACTCCACGCGTACCCGAGATAAAGGGTCTTGACAGACAAACGGACGGACGGTCGAACAACAAAGTGATCCTATAAGGGTTCTGTTTTTTTCCTTTTGGGAACGGAACCCTAGAAACATATATCTACGGCTCTGAAAATAACTACAAAAGTTGAACACCCAGCCCGCCGCCACCGTGTGGATATGATATTAAAAGCACGGCAAAATGAACCGCGCAAGATGTATGAGCGGCAGGATTAAAAATATTTGTACGGACCATTATACAGAGTGTAATGAAAGGGCCAACGTGGCTCTTTATTAGCCACAGGGTGGTTTAATTGAAGGCCGGCTCAAATAAAGACTCTTTCATCGGTGACGGAGGTCGACGGCTGATATCTAATGTTTGATGATTAAAATATGTAAACACGAAATTACGGGGATGTGTGTAATTAAAAACGGTGTCGTCCGCTGTAATCTTTCGCGATCCAGATGGGGATATTAAGGGAATAATACTGTACTGTGGGGACTGGGGAATTAACTGGAATGGGAAATACTTAGGAAGAAACGCAACGGCGAATTTGATGATGTACCTACTTGTAAATAGTCTCTGTCCTCTTCCAATTCAACATAGTGATGGAATCAAATCAACATGATTTCTTAGACGTATAGATAATGATTACGATTTGGAGTATTTTCAACCGACTTACAAAAAGGAGGAGGTTCTAAATTCGAATGTATGCTTTTTTTTGTGTGTTACCACAGAACTTTTGACTGGGTAAACCGTTTTTATGAATGTTTTTTTATTTGAAAGATAGTGCTTCTCGTGTGGTCTCATATAAATTTTATCAATATCGGTGTAGTAATTTATTAGAAAATTAACAAAAACCAAAAATAATAATGCAAAAATGTACTAAGTTGTTGCGAAGGAAGTCGGTTTTTAACGTGTTTAGCGTTTTCAATTATTACTTACCAGAGAATTTAGCATAACAGAAAATAAGACAGCTTAAAATCCAAACTGGTAATTCAATCTGGTAACTAACCAAATCTTAAGATATATTCAGACGAGTGTCTGAATATCTAAACCTCTACGTCACGTTCAGACAAATCGTCAAGAGAATATCGGATAGAGATCACTGCAGGCCCGGCTGGCCCGGCTCGCCCGTCCAATAACTCGTGCGCTTCATTTCGCCACGCATAAAAAGCTGCCGCGCCATATTACCTAGGCTTTATTACATTCCAACGGTCAATATGGCCGCCGCGCCGTTTTTGCGAGTGCGCCCAGGAATGGCGGGAAATGAACGGTTTCGGACGATTCCACCTTGATGTGTTTGGTCGTCTGGTTGTGTGGGATTAAAAGGGATTCTCATGTATAGGTATATGTATGTATCATTTTGTTAATGTATATGTTATACAGTCAATACTTATAACCAGTCAAAACTAACTTTGACTGCAAAAAATCTGGCAAAGGTGCAGTGATTTATGCAGTCAAAAGTGGTTTTAACAACGGACGTTGGTCTAAACCACTTTTAACTGCAAAAATATTGGGTAATAGTGTTTTTGACCAAATTGTATCGGCTATAAGTGGTTTTGACTAAGAATGTTAGTCGAAAGTACTTTGACTGGGAATCTACATAGAATCCCTATGTCCCTTGGTCACGTTATAAGTTGAGGATGCCAAGTCGTAACTACGAAACTCCGAATAAAAGCAATGATTCCTTCTTCCGCGAAGCATTCTGCTATTATCCATGGGAGGAGCCTCGCTTCGCTCGCTCGCGAGGCTCTTTAACTGAATAACTAACGTACAGTTTTTTACTAAGTATTTTTTTTAAATCACTGTCAAAACTGTTTTTGACTAAAGGCTTCGGTCACAAACACTTTTGCCTGATTTTTGCAGTCAAAAGTCGTATTGACTGGTTATGTATGAGTTTTGACTTTGACATATTTCAATGTATAACTGAGACTGCAATTTTTTATGAATATACAAAATAACAATCGTCTAAAACCGAGGATAACAAAAAAAAATACAGATAGTTAATTATATGATAAATCTTTATTTAGAACCAGAGATATGCTATATATAAGGGGAGGTAGATAGGTTATATGCGTCCTAAAAGTGAAGCAAAAAAAAGATGCCAATTGGCATCTCTTTTCATAGTAGCATTCGGTAGGTACCTATTATAATGTGTGTGTAAATGGATTCGATTTTCAAATGTGGTTTGTTAGTGCATAACCCATCTATGGTAACAAATCTCTGTTTAGAACGATAAATACGATTACCAAGTTATTCTATGACGCGGCTGTATCAGTCTGTGTTGTGATGAACATTTTCAAAAATATATAATTTAATTAAAAAAAAACGGGTGGGGCTGTGTCGGGGCACACGGCCGTTGGTTTTAACGTGAATACGTCTCGTAACGAGTAATATGTAGTTTCTATATAAAATATTATTATTATTAATATTATTATCTGCGTAATTTCAACCGTCCCAGCTGCAGATGTACTGGCACCGTTGTTGATCCGCTCGGCCGCATTCATTACTTTACGTTGCCGGCACTGCTTGACTCGATCATATGGTGTTTTATTGGTACCATTCGATTGCTGTTGAGATTCTTTGATTCTTTAGCTATCAAGTGGTGTAAACGAAATTTGGATGGAGATGATAGATACGTAGCTACAACACTAAACTGTATCCCCCGATTTTGTTATCATTCGTTTTTTTGGATTGCATCCCTATGGAGGTAATTTTAAAGACGTATTCACGTCAAAAACTTATACTTATAAATGCATTTTTATTCTGTGTTTTATACATATGTGTGTGTGTAAGTGTGCGTGTGTGTGTGTATGTGTGTTCGTGTGTCTTGGGTGTAAGCGGGGAGAAGAGAGGGAGTTACAATGAAGTTTTGTTTTTCAGGATGTAGCTTTAAACAATTTTTCTAATACTTCTAAATAGGTTTTATTTGTAGGTATTTTTGAATTTTTCGTTTAGCTTCATAAACTTCGCAGTCTTTGATACTACAGAATTTCACTAGTTTTTTGTAAAATATGTATATGGAGAATGAAAGGTTTTAAAACTTTTAGCAAATATAGTTTTAGCCGAAAGGATTTCCAAAGCGAAAACCCTCTTCTCTTACATAGATATACGTTTATAGCATGGAGAGTGAATTCCCTGATTATGTGTGCAAGTACACAGTATAGGACGAAGTAACTAGTATCTCATCTGTGGACTAGGACATAGACAGGATTACAATTATTTAAAGAAAACAATTCTCCTAATAGAAATACTATCTGAGAATAAAAACACGTCCGATATTGTAATGTAACCATGTCATCAACATTTATAAAATTCGCGCACGATAACATCATCTCAGTAAAAAAAAACTGCTTTCAAAGATAGAAGAGAAGAGTCATCGCGAAATGTAAATTTGTATCTGCATCATCAATAAAGCACATTGGTACCGCGCATGCGCCACGTGGCGGGCGGCCCGTCCCCGGACACAACGTCAGCAAATGTTGCAATTAGGTGCATTCACGGGCGTCTTTCCGCACGAGCACCGCGCAGGAAACTGTGACAGCGGCGCGCGCGCAGCGGAAGGTAACGCACGCGGCCTTTAGCTGCCCATTAGCCACACTCACGGTTGAGTGGATATGAATTGCACGAATTAATTGCTAAAATCAACTAGCTTTATTGTGAGAAAATTTTGGAACGATTTGTCTGAAGAGGAGCATCATTTAATTTAAATTGATTTGTTACTCTAATTTTCAAGCGACTTCCAAAAAGGACGAGGTTCTCGATTCGACTGTATGTTTTTTTTTATATGTGTTACCTCAGAACTTTTGACTGGGTGAACTGATTTTGATGATTCTTTTTTAATTCCAAAACTATTGCTTTCCGTGTGGTCCCATATAAATTTTATCAAAATCGGTGTAGTACTTTATTAGAAAATTAACAAAAACCAAAAATAATAATGCAAAAATGTACTAAGTTGTTGCGATGGAAGTCGGTTTTTTTAACGTGTTTAGCGTTTTCAATTATGTTAATAGAATAAGCTATTGAAGCAAATTGTGTGGATATCAAATCTGACGTAATGCAAAAGGTTCTAAAGAGATCCGTCAATGTTCCTTTCATAAATCTTCGATAATCACTGCACAAATCAGGTCAAAACAAAAGCGGGGAGTCATAAACGTCGTCACAAAACAACTATCCGTCGGATAGCTTTGAGTGAGAACAGATCTATAGAGACGCAATGACGCGGCGTCTGCGAATCGACATGCGCTATTAGCGACCGTATGAAGAGGCATTACAATAAATATTCATCAGGTTTTGTGCTAATGCCTATAAAAACAGCCGGAGAGGATGCGAGGCTGGATGCTTATGGTTGGGTAGGTTTGTATAAGTGGGTGAGATATAGATATCTTTTCACTAGGATTATTATTATGGAGGGAAATAGGTCACGCTGATTTTATACAGAAAACAGAAATACAGCTTTAGATAAATTAAAAGAAAAGGCAATATATTAACACCATTAGTAAAGGTCAACCTTAATTTTCTACTGTATTCTTTCAAAGTAAAAATGAACGAGGACACAATACTTTTCCTATCAGGTATTTCTAACGAAAAAATAATACACTAACAATTCTTCATAAAACATTAGGAAAAGCTTTCATATAAAGTCGGCTTACGGCTGATAAATACCTTTAGCGTGTCCCGCATTTACAAAAGTCAGCCCATAATAAGTGTAAGTGACTATTGTAAATAATCATTCGCGCCGACCACATGTTGCCACTAAGTGAATTCGTGTGTCGCCGCCACCTCCGATTTACTTTCACCAATCATCATTACTTTCCGTAAATGCTCATGGCCTCTGGACGCACCTTTACCTGAGACGGCAACATCAAAACTGGCCAAGAAAGAAAAAGACAAATATATAAAAAGGGCAGCGGTAGTAAACAATTGGGTAAATTAAAGATTATGTTTATCGAGTTAAGGTGTTCCGGGTGCCGTAATAAAATTTGTTCTTTATCCCTCTGCTGGAGATAACTTCTGGTTCTAGTTAAGGCTTGTGTCCCGATCTTAATGGAATAGTTTCTTTTATTACGTTTAGAAAATAAATTCTTGAGTGGATATTGCATTGCTCTCTTTCTTCTTTTGATTTTAAAATTGGTGGTTTCTAATAAATATTTGCTTTCATATTTGTGGATACCAAAGTTCTTAAGTTCCACCTTCTTATTTATAGAGGTTACCTACTAATTAATTTTTTACCGTTACTTTTTTGGAAATTAAATAATCATAAGTTAAATCACTTTATCGTAAATTAATTACTTAATCTTTTTACTTGAGATGACGCTAACTTGTGATGTTCTAAATCTAACTGCTTTAAAAATATGTGCGTGTCAGCTTCGACGCGCGACAGGAGTTTCCTCTTAAAACAATTACTTTTTTGGACCTCCGACCTCCGGTCTTAGGCTTCAAATAGAACACTCCGGGATTTACCTTACGCGGAGCTCTTTCACGGAGCTTGACGGTCTGCGGCCTCCACAATTCACTTCTTATATATTTTTCATATCGGGCTGTATATATGAATTAATTCTAAAAAATTAAACTCCAAAAAGTTAAATAACTTGTTATGAGTTTAAATTGGTCCCAAGCACCTTACTTTACAATGATTTACTTTATTAGAGAACGCAATATATCCTGAGTAGTAAACGCCATTGGATCCCAGTAACAAAGTCCTTGCTCGAATAGCGCCAGCGGAGCATCTTCATTTTACTGAAAAATGTGTAAGAAATACGGCAAGGACAGCCGCGGCTCTGTTATAAGGACATATTATTCTTTTGAGAGGGCAGAGGGGGTTCGGGGAGGTGCAGAGAGGGGCTCGGCTCGTATTGTGAAGCGCAATAACTCCGCCATAATCCCTGGAAGGTGCAATCCAATTGTCATTGTTTGGAAGCTGTAATGAAAATGTTTCGCTGGCCTTTTCTGTTTATGGTCTATCTATAGCAGTCTATGCTGTGCTTTTGACTGCTACAACTTTATAAAGAATTTTCCGTAAGATTTTTCTTTTTTGATTTAAAAGTAAAACTAGAGTGTGACTCTTTTTCTTTTTTAAATTTGTTAGTTCGGACATAAATGAGATACTAGTTACTTGTTCGGGTCTAGCGAATAAATAACAAATTGTGAATGATGGTGGATATCGAGGATTCGCAGTGCGTTAGTCGCATTTCCTTCTTAAAAACCTTATTAGGACAATTACGAACATTTTTAAATAAAAATTCGCAAAATCAGTCCAGCAGTTCTGAAGTTATGCGCTTACCAACCACCAGCATTTCATGTTTATTTATATAGACAATCTCCGCGCGTCGTCTGTGGCATAACGGCTAGGAATAATACTTTTTTTTTTATCCACAAATGATAAGCCCTTGGCAACAACTCACCTGATGTTGATTGACGATGATGCCGAAGATGGAAGCGGGCTTACCAAGATTCCTTACCGCAATTTAGATCTGACTATCTTATCTAATCTATCTAATCTATTTTCAATCCAGAACACATCACTGATGTTAGGTGGCAAGACTTAGATAAATTCTTACGACACCTATTGGAAGAAATAGGAAGGCCCTATTCTAAGCCGGGAGCCATACGGCATAATAACGCCCTATAATTAGGGCTTCCATCCCGAGATTCGAGAGTCTCGATTTCCCGAGAGTCTCGAGCGATATTTAGTCCCGAGATTTTTCATTTCCAGTCTCGGGATTTTCGAGATTTTCGAGAGTAATACAAACGCTATGTAGTTTTTATTTCCTATATAGTTTCGCGTGTTCATAGGTAGTTATATAATAAAGTGTCAGTTTAAAAAAAAACACGTAAAAAACAGAGAAGCATAAAACTTGTGTTTTTGTCTAAGATTTGAAATTGTTTTCATTGGCGGCTGGCGTTGATTTGGAATTACAACAAAAATTACAGGACTTAAAAAGAAATTTTAGTGCTATCAAATTACAAAACCCACAGACTCTTCTCTATCTATTTAGGTCTATAGGTTTTTAGGTCGGTAAATCTTAACGTATAAATGTAAAATACGAAGCGAAAGAATGTTTGTGTAGTCCTAATTTAGTTACAAAAATACATATTTTTTACGGTTTTGATTTGGTATAATTTTGCGATTGTGTACTGGCCACACTAGTCTTCGTTCAGGCCCGAAATAAAAAAAATATCTGGGCAATATTGTCGAGGCGAGAAACGTGAGCATAGAAAGTCATTTAATTTGTTGTATTATCATATTCAATCTAACTTAATGCTACTTATTTGTGCTAGATAACTGGATAGGTTTACGAGTTTGTATTAAATGTACTTATAATGAGTGCCGTTTTTTTAATGTGTCGTTATAGCTGAACTGCATGTTCGAGTTTGCCATTGAGATTCACTAACAAAAAGATTGAATGTTATGCTAACTAACATTAATCAACACTCGCAATATTTATTTACGCCTTCTTTTAACAAAAGATCGACAATTTAACACATTTTTGGGTGAAATATTGTGAGCATTGATTGAGGTTATATTTATGATTCATGTCCCTATTCTGAGGATAGGCCGTATTCTGGGAATATTGCAAATTTCTGCCTGAATAAAACGGATTCTCGAGAAGACGCAACCAGTTTTCGATTAGCGAATGCTCTGAGGAAGCGAATCAAGCAATTTATTAATCTGTAGATTATCAGAAGCCAGTCTTTTGCAATATTTGTACAATCCAGATCAGTACTTCAGAGACACCACTGATTGCGACACTTTTGAAAAACATGTTGAGTTCGACACAGCTGCATTATTTGCAAGGATATTCATTCAAGCGCCTAAATAATACTAAAATGATATAGCTGTGGAATACAATGATGTGAATGTGATGGCTGTGGAAGAAGGTCGTTCTCTCGAAAAAAGCAGAATTAGATCGAGAAATGGAAAAAGTGATGCAAACAACCCCAATTCCCACTCAATCTGAGGATGGTAACGAAGACGCTGTTTATACGGCATTTAGAATTGAGAAAGCTCTTTTTGAGAATGGTGGAGATAGAGGAAAACATGAAAAAAATGCTATGAGTATCCTTTGACAATTACTCCTACCAGTGTCAAGGCAGAGAGAACCTTCTCAACTGCTGGCTATTTCTGCAATACAATTAGATCGTCATTAAGTGACAAAACATTAAACAGTTTTTGTGTATTTAGGTCATACTACCAAGATTATCGCATGTCATGTTTTAAAAAAATAGTTCCATACTTGTATATTTTTTCTGTTTGAATAAAAACAACACTTACTTTTTTAAATTTGAATATTTATTTACCAAATTTACTTTTTAAATAGCAATATTACCAATGCGTCATACATACTTAACCTTAAGTCTCGAAACTCTCGAAATCACGAGAATCCCGAGAGTCAGCCGTGTAGTCTCGTCTCGATCTCGGGATTGCGAAATAGTTTCGAGAGTGGAAGCCCTACCTATAATAGAAAATGCCCTACCACCAACCAAACCGAGTCTTACATAGTTGATCCCACCAGGAATGGAACCCGCGACCTCCTGGTGTGAAGCGAATGGACTAACCATCACGCCACGAGGCGCTTAGAGTTAGAGGCCCTTATATACCCGAATAAAAGTATTCGGATTTAATCATTGGAAATAGGCAGTGGGCCTTGATGTATCCGAATAAGAGATCTTAGAGTTGAATAATTAGAATAGGCATAGTGGCTGATGTGCCCGAGTAGAGAACTCAACCGAAAACGAGTAACATAACTAGGTTCATCCATCCCATTGAGCTGCAAACCCCATCCATCTTAACGATTCTAACGGAACACTTAAAAAATCGCATCCCCAAAAGAACAAAACGCAAACAATGCAGACTAATTGCGTCTCTTTTCTCACGATCACTCACGCGGAAGGGGTGAGGGAGACAGGGGACGGAGGGAAGCGGACGCAAGGTATTGGGTAATTAATAATCGCGCGGGCAGCAGAAAGGTTTTTAATTTGCGAGACGCGTGCGCGACGAATGGCGACGCGTGCGCCTCGGCTGAGTCCTCTCCTGAGTTTACACGAGGGATTTTCTAGCGTATAGCTCGGTTTGAATGGGTATCTATCTATTTACTTTTAAATATGTTGTTTTAAATATGGAGTTTCTGTGCGTGATCGAATCAGAAACGAGGAGATCCGTAGGAGAACTAAAGTAACCGACATAGCTCTCAGAATTACTAAACTAAAGTGGCAGTGGGCGGGACAGATGGCCGTTAGGGCAGTAAAGTTCTCGAGTGGCGACCACGCACCGGTAAGCGTAGTGTAGGCAGGCCTCCCACTTGGTGGACCGATAACCTGGTGAAGGTCGCGGGAAGCCGCTGGATGCGGGCAGCGCAGAACCGGTCGTCGTGGAGATCCTTGGGGGAGGCCTATGTCCAGCAGTGGACGTCCTTCGGCTGATATGATGATGTTGCTTGAATTGAAGTATGAAGTACTAGATTTTGCTAGCGGCTTCGCTCGCGTGAACATACTTTCTATGACAGTCTTCGAGGGTGGAAAAAGTAGCCTATATGTTAATCCAGGTACTAATCTGTCTACCTACCAAATTTCAGCCAGACACGTTTAGTAGTTTTTGCGTAAAAGAGTAACAAAGATCCATACATAGGGTAAGATGTCTAAGTCTGCGCGAACTGTAAGAGTGAGCAACTAACGTCACGCGCGTCCTGTAAGACATTTGTAATTTGTTCAGTTGTATTTTGGAACTAAAGTGAGCCGGTACGCGCTGGTGAAATTTAATTGAAATCCGCGGTAAAACGTGAATTCTAGGGAAATCTTTTTATTTTTACTAGTTTGACTTTTGATCTAATTCTTTCGTGTTTGATGATGATTTATGTTCAAAACCTAAGCAGATTACAATAAAACTAACTTTCAAAGCTCACAAGGTAACTAATAGCCGAGAAGTAAATAAATTAGAAAGTAGCGGCTTGTCTCAATAGATGTCGCCAAAATTCAATTATTCTTTATTAATTATTATTGTGTGATTATTACTAAGAGTGCGCAGGGATGGTGCCAGTAAGAGTAGGCGTGAACTCTTACATGCCACTTATTTTTCAGTGTCGTTGCTGTGAATTTTGTGCATCGTATCCTATCTTATCGTAACGAATATTTATTTACTCGATGGCTGGAAAAAAAACGCAAAACATAGTGGAAGAATTGTCCACACGTGGTAGATACTTGAAGAAGTTAGGAAAGTTCTAGCAAAAATACAAACACAAAGATCAGTTGGTATGTCAAAATCTTCTTTGAGAAAGCAGTTGAAGAGAGAGGAACCATCTTCTAAGGAAAAAGGAAGGAGTTCAAAAAACCCGAGAATTGCCCAAGAAAAAAATTGGCGATATGGCCAAGAGAATTGTAAAGAGCCGATTGTGGAGGACTGGATTAAATGCCAAATATGCAAAGAATGGTGGCATGAAAAATGCACAGCTTATATAGGACGAGGATTTTACAAGTGCAACTTGTGCACTGATAATTAAAAAGCGCACTCTTATGCAACCGGTTGAAAATGAGTGCGAATTTCTTACTTTTTATATAATTCTTTATAATGTCAAATTTGCGTTTATAAGTATTATTATGTGTGTGGTGATTTGTTAAGAGAGAGATAAAGACTTGGAATAAATGTAGGTGTTTGTCCTAAATAAGATATTTTATTTCGTGCACTCTTAGAGCACCTTACCCTACATCCATATATAAGGTCTAACAAAATTAGCTGAAACTATTTTAACTGGTGCTTCTACCCATGAAACTGAACAACTTTCCCCATGGAACCCATAGTCAAATCGCAAAAAAATAAATTGGCTCTCTCATACCAACTCGATCAGCTGATCAGCCAACTTAGTATGGGAAGTTAAAAAAAAAATCTGAGATTTGAATATAGGTTTCATGGGGAAAGTTGTTCAGTTTCATGGGTAGAAGCACCAGTTAAAATAGTTTCAGCTAATTTTGTTAGACCTTATATACAAACTTTTGTGTTTATAATATTAGTAGAATTGTTTTTCGGCTGATATGATGATGATGATGATAATATTACCTACTTACAAATAGACATATTGTAAGGTAAGTAAAACGATTTAAAAATATTTAACATGAATACGTATGTACCACTACGACTGTAGGTATAGAAATACTAGGTTACACAAGTTAGAACAATACAAGCAATACTTTTTGCTTATAGACAAGATTTTGAGGTGCAGAATTGAAGTACAAAAGTGGCAAAAAGCCAGAAAATAAAAGTGCGCACGATAAAACCTGCTACAAAAATATCTCCTTTTACCCATGTTCGATTTTCCAAAAAAAAATCTGTTTGGCCAGTTGACGCTCGCAGCTTTTCCCGCCAATAGAGCGGCTTCCGCCGCTGACCGGAAGTGGCCCGATTCGCATCCGGCCCACAACAGGAGAGCTTACCTTAGTTTTTTATTTGTGCTGAACGTGATTTATCGCTGTTTTGAATTTGTTCCGGGTTTCGGACATTGGGCGCCAAACTGTGTCGCGGTGTCGTGTCGTGTCGCGGTGTCGTGTCGCGCGGTGTCGACGGAGCAGGACATCGAACTAGGCATTTTCGGGGCTAGAGAAGTTAGTTTGCTTGGTTGCAGTTTATGAATTGTAACTTTGTCAGTTGTAAGTAAATAAGTTGTGCGTTTAAGGAGTGGTAATAAAATAAAGGAATCAAGGATCAAATGACAATCGGTTCTTTTTTTATTATTCACAATTGGTAAGCCCTTGGCATCATCTCACCTGATGGTAAGTGACGATGATGCCGATGATGGAATCAGACTTACTAATAAAGACTTGTTTGCGCAAGCGAATGTTGATGGTTTTCATGCCATTCTGCGTAAGCGTACAGCCTCTTTGCTGAGCAGGCTGCGTGCCAGCCCCAACAGCATCCTGAAGGGGATAGCTGACAGGTATGATTCCCAGCTCTTTTCGCACTTCATGCGTGTACTAGTCAGATAGGGGCCCAGTTACAGGAAGTAACTGGTAAGCACATGGGGTGTGGAAGGGTTTTTTAACTTTTTGTTACTGTATTATTTTATTCTGTGTTCTACTAACATTAGTGTAATAAGACGTTTGTGTTACTAACAAAAATGGACCATGTTGTCTGACAAATAAAGATAATAAAGACTTACCAAGATTCCCCAACACAATGGAGACGTGGCTATCTTCACACAATGTTGTTAACACTGATGTTTGGCGGCAAGACTTAGATAAGATGGTGGTAGCTAGCCAGACGGGCTTAGAAAATGCCCTTTCACCAACCAAATCAGCGTTACAAAGTGACCCCGCCGGGAATCGAACCCGCGACCTCCTTTTTTTTATTTTTTTTATTCACAATTGGTAAACCCTTGACAACATCTCACCTGGTGTGAAGCGAATGGACTAACCATTATGCCACGGAGGCGGTTAAAATGGCGGGTCCATGTGTTTCAATATTCTATGTCACGTACTACATAGCCCCACGTCAAGTATATACGCCTTATACTGCTCCTCATTGGTTGGCTGTAGTAAAAGTATAAAAAAATATAGTATCATTTTACATTTTATTTTAATCAGCCACAACTTAGAATTTGATAAGTAACCTACTGGACTTCACTTCTCTGTCGAGCCGAGTAAAGACATTGTTGCGGCTTTAGCACCGTTGCCGCCCCACCACGTAACAGCGGATTCCCGCCAGGTGGGAAGCGCTATCCGGCGCGAACCACGCCTGAACCACTACCTCGACGCAGATCGAAGCCAATAGGCAACATCCATAGATTTCCTTGTACTGCGGATGGTGGCGCATCGGGAGCCGGGTCGTTCCTTTCCCTCTTATATGGTTGATGGGAGCGATGGCTGACTCTCGCGTTATACTCGTGACCGGGTGCTGTCCGTGGGAACTGGCCTACTCTTGTTAAATGCATTCAATGATTTTTATGTATAACTTTTCGTGTCATATTGTTTTCATGTTCTAATGACATAATCTGGTTTATATCAAGGATTGAATTTTGACGTTATTAACTAATTATTGTTTATTTCTTGATTCTTCACAAATGACATTGTTATTATTATTTTATGACTATCGGAAAGAGTGTAATTTGCACGTATTTTGAATAAATGTATTGAATTGAATGTGCTAAAAGCATTATATTTGATAATTATAAATTATTTTACATTCTTTAATTGCATACCCATTGCACCAGGAGCTATCGGAGTTAAAATACATTGCTTCTCTGGAGATATACAAATACTCATTGCATATGGCACAAGCAAAATCGTTCACGTTTGTATAAGGTTTTTAACCGCCTCCGTGGCGCACTGGTTAGTCCATTTGCTTCACACCAGGTGGTCGCGGGTTCGATTCCCGTTGGGGTCGACTTGTAAGACTCGATTTGGTTGGTGGCAGGGCATTTTCTAAGCCCGCCTGGCTAGCAACCATCATCTTATCTAAGTCTTGCCGCCAAAAATCTGTGTTAATAGCATTGATGAGTTCCGCATTGAAGATAAGATATCCAGAGTTTCCCCATTGCGTTGGGGAATCTTGGTAAGCCCGCTTCCATCTTCGTCATCACCGTCACTTACCATCAGGGCTTATTAACTCTTCATACAAATCCATCAGCTGAAAGGCTCATTTAGATATTATGCATATTGTCAGTGGGTTTTTCGAAGAAGGTTGATCAGTCAGGTCGTCTTAGGTGATACCTCGGTCATGTATCCTGGGTAGATTTTTGTTGGTTTTAGCTACAATCGTAGTGATACAGTTTAACGAAGTGTATACCCTACTAAAATGGCACATTTGCCACTACCATAAGTATAAATGTATATTAGTACTAACATACATTGCAGTATGGACACTCCCTGCCGCTCTCTAGATTCCGACCTCACCCCCCTCGTTATCCAGATTGTTTCAGATTAGTTACAGTTTGGTTGTCGAACGTATAGGATTTCGCCGCTATTTTGTTTGCTCCGTCATTTGTTTTTAGAAATGTCATTTCACAATCATTTGTATGCAGAGTCCGGGGTGTGCCACTACCCCCAGAGCCGATATAAACATAAAAATACATAAAAATTTTCACGTCAGCTTCCCACAAAACATAATGTGCATCACGTATCAGAATGTAGTTCACGTGTCGCCCCAGATCCGGCGTCAGATAACCTTAATGAAAAGATCCCCGCGGGCGATAACACTCCGCGCTCCCCCCGCCCGCGCCCTCGCGACCCAGCGGACGACCCTGGCGCGGCCATACGGTGCACAGATATGTATCAAGCGGTCTTCTACGGATGGTAAATTCAATGTCAAGCAAAAATGGCGAAGCTAGATGGAATTGCAGGATGAAAATTGTATCAATCACGATAAATAAATAAAAAATAAGTAAATCTTATCTAAGTCTTGCCGCCAAATATCAATGTTGATATCATTGGTGTGTTCCGGCATGAAGATAAGATAGCCAGTTCCCCATTGCGTTGGGGAATCTTGGTAAGCCCGCTTCCATCTTCGGCAACATCGTCACTTACCACCAGGTGAGATGTTGTCAATTAAGGGTTTGACAATTGTGAATAAAAAAAATTAAAAAAAAGTCTTTCTAATGAGGAAAAAGGTACAATTGGATTAAGCAACCGTAGGTTAAATGGAATCATCATATCAGCTCAAATACGTCCCCACTAAGGGGCTCAAGCTTACCTTGAATTTAGGGCGATTGGGCCTTAGTCGACCACACGGGCCCAATCGGGCGCGTAAGTAGAATAACAAGAAACAAAATTTACATACCGACTCGAATGAAAATCTGTGTACAAAATTTTTTTATTATTAAAAATTTGCGCGCGTTTGACTGCAACATCTAAGGATGTATGTTTGTTACTCTTTCACGCAAAAACTACACAATGGATCTGGGTGAAATTTGATAGGTAGACAGATAAGAACCTGGATTAACACATAGGCTACTTTTTTCCACGCTCGCGAGCCGCTTACTGCGTACCCTCGAAAAGTCAAAGAAACGTTGTCCACGCGGATTAAGCCTCGGGAAACAGCTAGTTTCTTATAATTCGTGGCACCTGCATATTTTTTGCGTATCGGTGTGTTTTGCTTATATAAACCAAAACACTTTATTTTTATTTTTATTCACAATTGGTAAACCCTTGACAACACTGTTTCACTCTTGCTAATAGACATAGGTAAGTACGTTCTACTCGCACTATAATTATACAGGGTGTAAAAAAATTGGTGTAGGTCCCGTCAACTGGGGCTTCTACTCAGCATACTGAACAACTTTTGTTCTACGACTTTGCTGAAATCGTAAAAAAAAATGTTTTACTCTTCATACAAATCGATCAGCTGATCGACCGATTTTGTGCATTTTAGTATGGAGGGTCCAATTTTTTTTTCGAGAATTGACTATAGGTTCCTTGGGGAAAGTTGTTCAGTATGACGAGTAGAACCCCCAGTTAACGGGTTCTACACCATTCTTTTTTCACACCCTGTATGTTAAGAGTGGCTGCAACATCATTGTACGGCCTACGCCGTGCCGAGGCCGTGTGGCGTGCGGGCGGCGGCGTGCCCTGCCGTATCCGTATCAGATGAGATGACGGTCCGGCTGCAGCGGACAGATGGCGGGCTGATTGACTTGTAATTGGAAAGAAATTGTACTTGACAAACTTTGCTCGCCGCCAAAGTTCGGGGAGAGCGGTAAATTAAAGATAGATACGAACTAGATATCGGGCGCGATAAAGTTAATTGCTCAAGTTTGGCAACGATACCTATAACTAAGTGCGGATCTGGATCTAGAGTTAGGTGGGCAATAAAGTATGAAATATTTAACTGCAGCTCCAAATGCGCTTCTTTGGACTGGTATAGTTGGATCTAAAAGAATTATTAATAGACTAGCTTTTGCCCGCGGCTTTGCCCGCGTGGACATCGTTGTAATGACTGGCTTAGAGGGTGGGCGGTGGACACGATTTTTTTCCAGATCCCTCGAGAACTATGTCAGGATATGCTTATTTGTAAATCATGTCATTTCCTACCCACTCAACCATCTCTGTACAAAAAATCACAACAATCCATTGTTCCGTTGCGATGTTAAAGAAATTAACCAAAAAAGACTATTTTTTTTTTGGTCCCTCAGGAACTACATCGGGCTATGCTATTTTCACGGGACAAAAAGTAGCCTATGTCCTTCCTCGTGACACAAGCTACCTGCATGCCAAACTTCATCAAGATTTATCAAGGCGTTGAAGCGTGAAAAGGTAACAAACAAACAAACACATTTTCACATTTATAATATTATATATAGTAAGGATAGTTTAATGCAACTTGGCGACGACATCGAAAGGCGACCGAGATTGGGTCGCGCGACCCGGTCGCTTGCGTTCGTCAGCGCTTCGTATTGATTCATCATCATATCAGCCGAAAATGGTCCATTGCTGGACTAAGGCCTCCCCCAAGGACTTCCACGACGACCGGTCCTACGCTGCCCGCATCCATCGGCTTCCCGCAATCTTTACCAGGTCGTCGGTCCACCGCGTGGGAGTCCTGCCTACGCTACGTATTCCGGTGCGCTGTCGCCACTCGAGAACCTTACTACCCCATCGGCCATCTGTTCTACGAGCTATGTGCCCTGCCCACTGCCACTTCAGTTTAGCGATTCTGTGAGCTATGTCGGTTACTTTACTTACTTAGGTTACTTAGGTATAACAAAATTAGCTAAAACTATTTTAACTGATGACCCATGAAACTGAACAACTTTCCCCATAGAACCCATAGACAAATCGCAAAAAAAAAATGGCTCTCCCATACTAACTCGATCAGCTGATCAGCCAACTTAGTATGGGAAGTTAATTTTTTTTTTGAGATTTGACTATGGGTTTCATGGGGAAAGTTTTTCAGTTTCATGGGTAGAAACGCCAGTTAAAATAGTTTCAGCTAATTTTGTTAGACCTTATATATATGCTCATCACATCAGCTCATATACGTCCCCACCGAGGGGCTCGAGCCTACCCTGAATTAGGGCGATCGGGCCTTAGTCGACCACGCGGGCCCAGTGCGGGTTGGTCGACTTCACACACAACCTTTGAGTTTCTTCGCAGGCGTGTGCAGGTTTCCTCGCGATGTTTTTCCTTCACCGTTAAAGCAATCGGTAAGTATGTACGTAAGTTTTGAAAAACTCATTGGTACATTGGCCGTCCAGGTTTGAACCCGGTACCTCTGGTTAGAAGGACCGAGTCGTTACCGGTTGAGCCACCGACGCTTTTGATATATGCTCATATTAATTAAATTCATACAAAAAGCGGTCGCACGACTCGATTCGAGTCGCCCCGGTCAGTGTCGCCCATCGCAGTCACCAGATCATATTGCTTCTTGGCTCACCAGCTCACTTGATATAGCTTACGGAAGGTTTGAGAGGAGACAGTAAGGGGACAGGCTAGGAATTTAAATATTTAATAAGCATACCACATCCTGCGATTTGCACACGCCATGCGACATTAATGTTTGGTTTTGGTATTCTTTGGTATGAACATCGATTACTATCTTTTTTAAAATAAATAAAGGTAAAAATAAGTGTCTCAATGAGCTACAAAATCAAGTCTTTTATAGTACTGTGAATTATTAGCCCCTCTGTCGTAATCAGCTTATCCATACACATAAACAGAAATCAAAGCATGCAGAAATTTCTGTAGGTAGTACTGCAGAGGTAGATGAAAAAGCTATGTTACAACCTACACTTCTTCTTAGCGTGTCGTTGGCAGACACTACACTGTAGCAGCCCAGAATTTGGTCACGTTAACAGCATTATCAGCCGCTGTCATGAGGTCATCCTGCGTGCAGATGTAGGGGCACGCAGGGCACGATGTTAAATGTGTCATCGTTTGAACTGTTAGTCCCGATATCAGAAAGCCTTCCCCCTGGACATGACTTGCCATGGCCGGTTTGGAAGTCTTTAAACAGACTCCGGACCCAGACCGGTCGGAGCAAAGAAAACATGGTCAGGTGGGGATTTTTGGGTGAAAGTGAATTAAACTGTTTGTGCGGTGCAGTTCAAACGATGACACAACCTATATTAATTTTGAATTGGCATAAAGATTGAAATCAGATAAGCTTTTTACAAATCGCATTGTCGTATTGTTTTCTTTCCTTTCTCGTGGGACACGTTACACGTTGGAACTCGGCACGCTGCACGCTGGATCACGCTGGATCACGCGGGCGTGCATAACTCGGCGATTGTGCACAATGAAAAGGCGATTACTGACAGTGCGCCGAGATCGATTGTGTGTGTCCACCCTAACGCAGGGATGCCACAGATTACAAAGTAACAGTTACGTAGATACTGGATATTATTATTATGTAATGGTGGTTTAAATGAAAGAAAAGCTTTAGAATACCTTCCTAATTACAAGTGGATACCATTAAAGTAGAAACAATCTGGCTCACCTTAGAGTTAAGTTTATTCCAACCCGAAGTTCAAAAGATTTAAAAAAAATATTGTTGAGCAATAAAAATCTAACAAAAACATATTGTAAAAACGTGCCAAGTCTCCAGTAAGATTACTTGGCCATGAAATGGAATAAGGAGCCAAGTCTAAATGAATAAAAAAAAATGTGCGTGTCAGCTGCAACGGGCGACAGAGACAGGAGATTACTCATGAAGCAATTTTTTTTCGGCCTCCGGCTTCCGGCCTCAAATGGTTAGTATTTGTTGTTATGCGGCAACAGAAATACATCATCTGTGAAAATTTTAACTGTCTAGCTATCACGGTTCATGAAATACATCCTTTTTTTTTATTCACAATTGGTAAACCCTTGACAACATCTCACCTAGTGGTAGTGACGATGTTGCCGAAGATGGAAGCGGGCTGGTGACAGAGAGACGGACAGACAGACAGACGAATTTAGTATGATGGTACGGAGTCCTTTGTACTAGCGCCATCTATCGCCTGATGATACAGAACCCTTTGTGTGCGGTTCTGACTCGCACTTGGCCAGTTTTATTCTGTGATAATCCGTAGTGAACACGAATAATTACTTTACTTATTTATACTGGGTTTAGCGAGCCGTATTAGTTTGTAGAAAGTGTGTAGCAACAAGTGTGGTACAGCTGATGTTTGGTGCTCTGTGGCCCGCACGTCGGTCCCCACTACGTGTACCCCACGGTCCGCACACCTACCCACTGTTTATCTTCATTTAAATCTCTATAGATTTGCTTTACTGTGCTCCAGTGCTAAAAGTTGTAAGTGCTTAAAAAACCGGCCAAGTACGACTCGGGGTCACACAAACAGGGTTCCGCAACAAAACTCTAACTACCAACAGAACACGAGCTCTGACTGAGTAGTACGACCTACACCTTGCTCTAAGTAAGTAGGCGTCAACTTATTTTGTACTTTGGAAATTTCATTTTTCCCGTTAGAAAGGAAGGACTTTAGTTTTTCTCATAGGTTTTCTTGTAATCTTCATTCAACCACATATAGGTACAATTTTTTTAAAAGTTTTAGGTCCAGTAGTTTTGGAGATAAGGAGAGGAAAGGTCTATTTTTGCCTTTTTTCCTTAATAAATTCAAAACTATTTCATCATTACAGCTCATATACGTCCCCACCGAGGGGCTCGAGCCTACCCTGAATCAGGGCGATTAGGCCTTAGTCGACCACGCGGGCCCAGTGCGGGTTGGTCGACTTCACACACAACCTTCGAGTTGCTTCGCAGGCGTGTGCAGGTTTCCTCACGATGTTTTCCTTCACCGTTAAAGCAATCGGTAAGTATGTACGTAAGTTTTTGAAAAACTCATTGGTACATTGGCCGTCCAGATTTGAACCCGGTACCTCTGGTTAGATGGACCGAGTCGTTACCGGTTGCAAAACTATTTATCTTAAAGTTATACAAAAATAGATAGATAGATACCTAGATAGATAATTACTTAAATTCAATATAAAATAATCTTACAAAAAGGCCTTCTTTTATTTATTTAATTTTTTTTGTGATTTGTCCGTATTTGGGTCACCGACTTTCATGTATATATGTACCAAATTCCACCTCAATCGGTCCAGTAGATTCGGAGCAAATTGGATGTGACAGCCAGATAGACAGACATACGAGGGATCCCATAGTGGTTCTAATTTTACCTTTTGCAGTAAGGAACCCTAAAAACTATCATTAGTTGCAATCTTTCTATGGAAATAATAAAAATAAATAAACTGCTTTAGCAGTTTAATGTGATCATTATTATTATTTTTTAAGATATAAATCGGTCGTCATGGAAATCCTCGGGGGAGTCCTATGCCCAGCAGTGGACGTCCATCGGCTGATATGATGATGATGAAGATATAAATCTTTATTTAGTCATGACTTGAATATTTGAACTTATACTTTTTGACATTTTATTTTTCTAATTCATTATGCTACTTTTAACCCGCGGATTCGCCCGCGTGGATATCGTTTTTATGACTGTAATCAAGGTTGCATCGTTTGTATCGTGAGTTGTAATCTTAAGTTCTTACAAAAATCTCATAACAAAAACACTTTTTAATTTTAGTTTCACAATTTTTCAATTTTTTATGAAACTTTTTATTTTTTTCTTTTCATAAGAACCATTATTCGTGCTTATCATATCAACCGAATGACGTCCACTGCTGGAAAAGGCCCTCTCCCAAGGATTTCCACAACAACCGGTCCTGCTCTGCCCGCATTCAGTGACTTCCTGCGACCTTCACCAGGTTGTCGGTCCACCGAACAAGAGGCCTTCTTACGCTACGTAAAGACGTACACTGAAACAATGTACGGCCACCACTCGCTGACAGCTATATGTTCTATACACCACCCCCTGCCACACAATTTTAGCTCTGAGAGCTATGTCCGTTACTTTGGCTCTCCTACGGATGGGGATCCCTGCATGCTCGAATCAGAAACGAGGACGAAAATGACAAATCAGACTACACGAACGAACGAACACCATTAAAGAAAGGGTCCGGAGAATGTTCCTGAAGTGAGATTGAACAATTCAGTGATTCAGGTTGTGACTAGCTTTAAATATCTAGGCCACATTCTCACAGAGAGGCTTACGGACGATTTCGATATCGAAAGGGAGAGAAGGGCTCTATTTTTCTAACATTATCACACGCAGATTTGGCAGGTGTAGCGATGAGGTTAAGTTGACTCTGTTCAATTCTTACTGTCAGTGTCTCTACACCTGCGAAGTCTGGGTAAACTACACGCGAAGGTCGTTCAGCACCATGAGAGTGCAGTACAATGATGCGTTCCGCACTCTCATGAGGCTGCCACTGTTCTGCAGCGCGTCGAGCATGTTCGCTGAAGCCCGTGTGCCCGATTTTTTCGGTATCCAAAGAGCACGTATTGCCTCTTTAGCCTCTGCCGTAGGTCAAATAATACCATCTTGAGATCGATCTACGACGGGATGGAGGGCCCAATATTTCTACATTGGCTTAATGTGCATCGGGGCGACAACAGGAAAGGACTGTCTGACAGGTGTCTTATCGCATTTCTTTGTATATTTTGTGTTTTTAAGTTGTGATAAATGATTTATTGTATATTATTATTGTATTAAATTTACCATTCACCTTCATTATTTTGTAAAGTTTTAAATTTATTTATGATCTAGTATATCATTACACAAAAGCTTCTTAAATTTAGCTTATTTTTTTAGCTTCATTTATTTTTTTTATATGTGAACTAGCAAAACTGCAGCCTGGCTCGCGTGGACACGTTTTTGTCCGCGACTTCGTTCTCGCTTTTATTCTCTATTATAATCTCAAAAAAACCGGTCTTATTCCTTGTCTAAGTACCTACATCATAAAGGAACCTCTGTACAAAATTTCAGATTTTGGCTTTCAGCGTTGACGAGTCAGTCAGTGTGTGAGTGAGTCAGGACATTTTTATAAGTATACTGATAAAAACTAAAAAAAACCTTTTTAAACATTTCATATTCTGCAACTGATATGTATGCTCTTGCGCTCTAAGAGGGTCGACACACTGTCGCGAGCTGTCCGTGCGTGCGAATCGCGTCAGCCGGCATTGTTGCGGCATTAACACGCGCATGAAGGGTCCCTTACGCTTCTACCGGAGCGAGCGATTAAAAAATATTGTTTTTACACGGTGAAAGGTAGGGGTTGTATGAGGGAGGTTAGAAAAACAAAATAGCAAAATGTTAATTGACAAAAAGTTACACAGACCGAGTGAATTCAATCGCGCTGCTGTGAAGCTCATTTTGTATGACGTTAGATCGTGTGTGTGTGTATGTGTGTATGAATGTATGTGTGTGTGTGTGTGTGTGTGTGTGTGTGTGTGTGTGGTCTTTGTCTTACATTTTGCTTGATACGTATATAAATAGATAGATAAATTGTAACTAAGTTTTAGCGTCGGTGGCTCAACCGGTAACGGCTTGGTCCTCCTAACCAGAGGTGCCGGGTTCAAATCCAGACGGCCAATGTACCAATGAGTTTTTCGAAATTTACGTACATATACTCACCGATTGCTTTAACGGTGACGGAAAAAAAATCATGAGAAAACCTGCACACACCTATGCGAAGAAACTCGAAGGTTGTGTCTGAAGTCGACCAACCCGCACTGGGCCCGCGTGGTCGACTAAGGCCCGATCGCCCTAATTCAGGGTAGGCTCGAAACCCTCGGTGGGGACGTATATGAGCTGATATGATGAAGTTTTTTTAAGCTCTTTAAGTCACCGAAAATTCATATTATTTTTTCGTATTTTAATTACTTTTTCTTCTGTAGGTATTGGTTGTCACTTGTCATATAATCACATCTCCGTATAGTAATATTAATTTGTTCCAAGTTCGCGGGAATTATCACCGGATACTTTCCATGTGCAAAAGGACATTAATTATTCCAATTTACGGAGTATTGTCAAACGAACATAATATTAATAACTGTGAGAAAAGGGACCGTTATCCCATCCGCAGTGTGCACCTCTCCTTAATTAACATAAAAATCATAATCGTATGAAATATGACTGTCGTAACTAACGACAATAAGTGCAATTTTCCACGCGATAAGTCTGGTAATAATAATACTGGATTACAAATTTTATTCGACAGTCCAGATCGTGAACAATCGCCTTTATTAGGGTGTAATAAAAGTGATTCGATCTATTTAGTGCGTTTTGTTTTTTTTTGACGTGACGCGCGGGGACGAACAATGGACGAGATTTGACGCGTGCGTCGCCGTCGCCGGCGCCCGTGACGCCGTGAGCACCTTGCTTTTGTGTAGGCTCCCCTTTGGTTTTGGCGCGGTGAGCGGTGAGCGGTGAGCGGTGAGGTGGACGCGAGTTGAATGGAAGCTGTTTTTATTAAAATTACGAATGAATAACACTCGGGCTTTAGACGGTTAGGAAGTACAAATGTCAGGTTTTGGTTGACACAGTTTGTTTTTTGATTCACGAAAAAAAATCTTTACGGTTTATAAAACACCAATACTTAAGACAATTGATGTTTAAATCTATTTTTAACCAACTTTAAAAAAATGAGGAGGTTCTATGTGCCACTGCATGTATTTATTTTTTATGTGTGTTCGTGTTTACTCTGACAATTGTGGGCCGATATTTAGAATTATTTTTTTATTCGAAAGAATATACTCCCGATGTGGTCCCATTGTCACCAAGTCAGAATCTGATGATGGAACCCTAGATAAATTGAGGACAAAACTAAAATTTTATGGGCACATGTTACATGTTTCATGTTTTTTCTAAAGCTATTCAAGTTTTTGCGTCTGGTAATCATTATCTCATGTTGATGACCTGATGTTGGAAGGTACAACTCCTCAACGGGTAAGAGTTGGAGGATAATTCTTCAAATATTATACGTAGATACGTAGGTCAAGTCGAGATCTGATGATGGGATCCTAGGGATATCAAGTGCAACCCTCAAATTTTTGGCCACGTATTACGTGCTTTATGTATTGTCTAAAGCTATTCAAGTTTTTGCGTCTGGTAGTCATCATCTCATGTTGATGACCTGATGTTGAAAGATACAACTCCTGTTGAACGGTTCGAAGTTGGAGGATATTTCTTTTATTATTATACTTAGATACATAGGTAAGTAAAGGCCGATAGTTGTATTCTTTCAGGTCAGTTAGGTGAGCTGATGATGGAAGGTTTGACTTCTAAGCTTTCACGCTGCTGAGATGATGATGGAAACCACAGGACTATGTATCGGTTAATGAAATACATGCATTATGATATGATAATCCTATTGGCGAGTAGGCGATTGGGTTTAATGTTGTTACATACGAGTAAACAGCATTTTCACTAAAAAGAAACAGTTGTCTGTAAAGTCGGTTTACATACCATACATTTACGTGAAAACAAGTACCCGTCTAAGTACCCGTCTGATTCCCCGCATGAGTACCCGTCCTAGTACTTATCCAAGTCCCCGTCCAAGTTCCCGTCCAAGTACCCTTCAATATACACGTCAAAGTACACGTCTAAGTCCTCGTCCAAGTCCAAGTAAAAGTCCAAGTACAAGTCCAAGTTCCCAAGTCCAAGTCTATAACGTCAAAAATACAAGGATTCAAAATGGATTTTTGTTTTTCCTTACAGAGAATCGACCGCATTGAAACACCTCTTGTAAGCTCCTGAAAGCCTAGTATTTTTAATCCATTGACACTCTGATGTTAAGTAGGTATAAGAAACGCCTCTTTTTAGTTTGAAAGTTCGTCCGTCCGTCCGTCCAAGTCCAAGTACAAGACAATTACAAGTACAAGTACAGAATAAAATGTAGCATAAATAAAGTCGCTTGGCTCAGGCGTAACGTGACCGTGTGACACTCAGGCGTAACGCGACAATGACGTCACACTTTTTTGTGTATGCAGCCCGTATTCATCGATTTATAAGACGTTATCACGTCAAAAATAAAAGTACACGTCATAGACCGCGCAAGTGACATCTACAAATAACCGAATTCACGAAAAATATTTACCGGTAGTATCTTACCCACTTTTAATAAGTGCTGTCAATGACGAAAAAATTTCTACCAAAGTGCCATTAAACAAAATATAATTTTATGTATGGAAGGTATCCTATTCATACATAAAAAAATAAAAATTCCAAAAAGCTTCGTTCAGAAAAATATTTTATATTTATTTATTAGCAAAATCTTATCTTAATAGATTCAACAGTTTCTCTGCAAAACGAGGGATATGGACACTTACATAAACACACACATTTTACAACAATTTTTTAGTATCTATGAGTGTATTTTCTTTATAACCTCGTAGTCTGTTTTTGAACGATCACATACCGTCTTAAAAGTGTAACCACATAGAAAAACTATATTAAAAACAAAACTTAACTCTGTTTTAATATAAATAAATTTTGCGAAGGAATTTTTCTACATTATTTTTACGCAAGCAAGCGTCTAAGTATCCGATATATTCCCCATTAATATACTTTGATACCAATCAAAAATATAAAAGATTAAAAATCTTAAAACCGACTTGAAAAAGAAATTTATTAAAAATTATAAAATAATAATATAATTATAAAAACACGAAATTAACCAACAATAACGAAATGAAAGGTAGGTACGAATCATAGGGGAATTAAATTTTTTTGAGGTCGGTTCCAGGGAATATTGAGCGATGGCTGACTCTCACGTTGTACTCGTGACCGGGTGCTGTCCGTGTGAACTGGCCTACTCTTGTTAAATGCATTCAATGATTTTGATGTGTAACTTTTCGTGTCACATTGTTTTCATGTTCTAAAGACAAAATCTGGTTTATATCAAGAATTTAATTTTGATGTTATTAACTATTTATTGTTTATTTCTTGATTCTTCACAAATGAAATTTATTATTTTATGACTATCAGAAAGAGTGTAATTTGCACCTATTTTGAATAAATATATTGAATTGAATTGAATTGAACCTTACATAGAAATTTAAAAAATATTCTCCTGCGAGAAGGTTTAGTAGCCTCCGAGGGGAGTTCAGCTTACTCACAGATACCTGAGCTAGTTCACGGCCGCTCCAAGACCTTGATGAATTGTGACCTTCTCTTTTGAACTTTTTACAGCTTCATCCCTTGCTATTTTACTATCGTTAGTTTTAAGGTATTTAAGTATTGTGATTTTTTTTGTCGGTCACTGCAAATGTCACCTCACGTGAGGGCTGCGGGAGCACTAGTGCGGGGAGGGAGGAGGCGTAAAGGGATGCGGAGGGTGCAGCGGACAGGAGTCCGTTGCAGCGTGATTTAGCACGCATCAATGCGGTGCGGGATCGATTCCCGGCTAGGCAAATTGTACAGTCGTACGGCGATGGATTATTAAATTCATTTAAATGTTTGTGTACAATAAAGGATATATATATATATAAATAACGTTAAACTTAATATTATACCTACATTTATCAGAAGTTGGTATCATTGATAAATAATCCATACTAATATTATAAATGTGAAAATGTGTTTTTTTGTTTGTTACCTTTTCAAGCTTCAACGACTTGACCAATCTTTATGAAATTTGGCATGCAGGTAGCCTGTGTCACGGGGAATATCATAAACTGGTTCAGTTCCTGAGGGAACTAAAAAAATACTGGATTGTTGTGATTTTTTGCACAGAGATGGTTGAGTAGGTGGGAAACGACATAATTTACTAATCACCCTTAAAGACAGTCATAAAAATTATGTCCACGCGGGCGGAGCCGCGGGAAAAAGCTATATTAAATTAATCTGATACGAACAAATATGCAATATATTTTTTTTTAAGATTGAAAGCCAATTGACCTAAATTCAGTGCGTCCCTTTTCGATTACCATTATGTTTAAAACTTTGTATTTTAATTTCCTTTTCGTAACACAAAAGCAGTATTAGAACAATGTAAAAAACAGAAGAATAAACGTTTTGTATACTTATTTAATTATGATATTAGATGTAGACACGTACGAGTATAATGTCATCATGTCAGCTCATATACGTCCCATCGTGGGGCTCGAGCCTACCCTGAATTAGGGCGATCGGGCCTTAGTCGACCACGCGGGCCCAGTTGGTCGACTTCACACACAACCTGCGAGTTTCTCCGCAGGCGTGTGCAGGTTTCCTTACGATGTTTTTCCTTCACCGTAAGAGTGTAGGAAAAACGTACATATGAAATCGAAATTCGATATCACATTGGTACGTGGCTGGATTCGAACCATGGCCTCCTGGGCAGGAGGCGCCGTACCTAGCTGTATGATGTACCTAAATCTAATGTTACGCGTTCATAAGATGTAATCTTTTATTTATCCTACTCCGGCTGTATTTTTTAAATGTAGGTTCTAAATATGACCACAACAACTTTGAAAAATAACGGTCGCCATCACGCACCCTTGTGCACATTTATTGTAAAATAATTTAATAATAGCCACACTGAACATTTATTTCGAGACGCCGCCGCCGCTGAGTTTGAATCAAAATTTATGTTCTGAATTTAATTATGGCCGTAAAAGTGTGTGAAATCATAAAAAGTCACTACGGGGACGATGTGGGGAACGAAAAGGATTAATATAAAAAAACCAATCAAAACACAATTTCAGAACACTAATAAGCACTGAGAAATACTTTAAGCTGATTATCTCTTGGCGAGCTTAAGTTTTGAAGACAAACGAGTGAGGGACAGAGTGGTTGTAGCCTATTTACCCTTACTAATATTATAAATGTGTTTGTTTGTTTCCTTTTCACGCTTCAACGCCTTGACCATTCTTAATAAAATTTGGCATACAGGTAGCCTGTGTCACGAGGAAGGAGATAGGCTACTTTTTATCCCGTGAAAACAGCATAGTCCGATGCAGTTCCTGAGGGAATTAAAAATATACTTTTGTTGGTAATTTCTTTAACATTGCAACGGAACAATGGATTGTGTTATTTTTTGCACAGAGATAGTTGAGGGGGTGGGAAATGACATGATCCTTACAATATCCTGACAATTTTCCCGAGGGATCTAAAGAAAATATATGTCCACGCTCGCGAGCCGCTTGCGGGTCGCGCACCGCGCACCCTCTAAGACATAAAAACGATGTCCAGGCGGGCAAAGCCGCGGGAAAAACTAGTAACAAAATAAATACGAGGAGATTTCTTACTTACCTCTCATCAACTTTTACTTTTTACGTCGTTCCTTTCCCTCTAATTTGGTTGATGGGAGCGATGGCTGACTCTCGCGTTATACTCGTGACCGGGTGCTGTCCGTGTGAACTGGCCTACTCTTGTTAAAGGTTTCAATGTCATTCAATAATTATAACTTTTCGTGTCATATTGTTTTCATGTTTTGATGACATAATCTGGTTTATTTCTAGGATTTAATTTTGACATTATTAACTAATTAATGATTGTTTACTTCTTGATTTTTCACAAATGAAATTATGTTATTATTAATTTATGACTATCAGAAAGAGTGTAATTTGCACCTATTTTGAATAAATACCTTGAATCTTGAATCTTAAGGTTGACTCAAATCATTAAGTTCGCACAAAACATAAACACACTCCACTTCGAACCCTTCCAATATTAAATTAACATAAACATAGAACACTCGCGAATCAAATCGACAAGACAAATCTATCTCTTGGAAATCGTTAATTCGAGAATATTCCGCGTCCCTTGAGCCCTGGGGGGTTAGAAACGATGTTAGTCCATGAATGCTTCGGTAACGGAGTTAAGGGGTGCACACAGAAGTGAAAGGTGCCGATTTCACCTTGTTTAGTCAAGTGTAAATGTGAAGATTGAGAATTTGAACGGGACAAGGAAGGTGAAATTATTGGCTCACGAGGCGAAGTCTTATTCATGGCATTTTGTTTTGAAATATCCTTTGAGGCGAGTACCTAACTACTTGTTAACGTAATTTTGCCTTAGTCTTGGTTCTCCTAAACAATCTCCTGGCCAATCTCCGAGTGAAGATCAGGAGGCAGACCAGCTGCCCGACGATGAGCAGATGACATCGCTGGACGGCGCTGGTGAGGGACCGATGCAAATGAACAAATGGTTGATTCGAAACGATAATAGTCGCAACAATACATAAATTTTTAAGTAAATTTTCACTAACCAGTTATATTCTATATTGGCGTATGTTTTAAAAAGTAAGCTTTGCTTGCTTGATGGCTTGACTATTTAAAGATGTCAAGTTACATCATTTTGAAACAGAGAACGCAACAAATTTGTACAACATTCTCTATTATTTGGAGAATTCCGAAAAAAATATTTCAATCTAAAGCCCTGTAGCTATGATTTAAGAAAGCGCTGTAGAAGTTGTTACCTGCCCATTAAGATCCCTGCAATTTTTTTGTGTAAAGACCATGGCTTCCTTTTACATTTATGTTTTGTTAGGATATCATTAACTTTTGTAAATTTCCTCTCTTTGTTAATGTAATAGACGTATTTAATAGATTTTTTATAAAACATTATTTATATATAACACAACGTTTTTGGACTCTGACTTGCACTTGCCGATTTTTCTATTTTTTTCTCAATATATATTTTTTTTAATTTTAGCATTGACATGAGTGGTGCACGCTCGCTTAAATGTTCGTGCGGATGGTGGCGCATCGGGAGCCGGGTCGTTCCTTTCCCTCTAATATGGTTGATGGGAGCGATTGCTCACTCTTGAGTTATTTATTTTATATATTTATTGAAATTACAGCGTTAGATCTACAGTTATCAAACTTACAAGCGTCGGTGGCTCAACCGGTAACGACTTGGTCGTCCTAACCAGAGGTGCCGGGTTCAAATCCGGACGGCCAATGTACCAATGAGTTTTTCGTAACTTACGTACATATACTCTCCGATTGCTTTAACGGTGAAGGAAAACATCGTGAGGAAACCTGCACAAAACACCTGCGAAGAAACTCGAAGGTTGTGTGTGAAGTCGACCAACCCGCACTGGGCCCACGTGGTCGACTAAGGCCCGATCGCCCTAATTCAGGGTAGGCTCGAGCCTCTCGGTAGGGACGTATATGAGCTGACATGATGAATCAAACTTTAGAAAATACATATGCCAATAAATTTCAAGTTCTTAAAATTAAAATAATTATTCTAATATTAGCTTCTACTCATCAAACTGAACATCTTTTGTTTAACAAGTTTGCTGAAATCGCAAAAAAAAATTTGAAATCTTCATACAAAACGATCAGCTGACAAACCAATTTTGAGCATTTTTGTATGGAGCGTCTAATTTTTTTTATGTGAATTGATAAAGGTTTCCTTGGGGAAAATTTTTCGTATGATGAGTAGAACACCCAGTTAACGGGTCATGCACCAGTTTTTTTACACCCACGGCCGGTGTCGCCCTTTTCTTGAACTTGGCTGACACACTGCCTAGATATAGAAATGAGATGGATATAAGAATAAGAAGATCCGTAGGAGAACCAAAGTAACCGACTTAGCTCTCAGAATTTCTAAGCTTTAGATGCAGTGGGCGGGGCACATAGCTCGTATAACAGATGGCCCTGGGCCAGTAAGTGTTCAGTAAATACCTTATTAAAATGTGTTATCCGTTCAGTGCTACGGACATAATTTTCGGCCGCCCGAGACAAATAAATTCGCACCATTGTTATCTATTGCCAATAAAAACTTGATTGGCCACTAAATCTGAGGTTTGTGGTCGTATTAAAATTGAATAAGTATATAAAATCCTTACTAATAATATTATAAATGTGAAAATGTGTTTGTTTGTTTGTTACCTTTTTATGCTTCAACGCCTTGATCAATCGTGATGAAATTCGGTATGCAGGTATATGTGTGTAATGGATGTCACTGGAAGGACATAGGCCACTTTTTATCCCGTGAAAATAGCTAATTAGAACTGAAAAATAATATACTTTAATTGGTTAATTTCTTTGACAATACAACGGAACAATGGATTGTTATGATTTTTTTCACAGAGATAGATGGTTGAGTAGATAGCAAATAACACAATTTACTAATTAGCATATCCTGACATAGTTCCCGAGGGATCTGGCTAAAACTCGTTTCCGCGCTCGCGCACGTCGGCGTCGCAACGGATTCAAGTGATTTTTGTATAGAATTGGTTGAAGGGGTGGGAAGGGACATACACTGCTACTCATAATAGCCCGATAAAAATCCTGAGGAATCTGGAGAACACTCATGTCCACACTCGCGGCTCGCGCACCATTCACCTGTCTACGCGGACGAAGCCGCGGAAAAAAGCTAGTATTTGATAATATGAAGAATTTTTTTTTTTTTTTTTTTAACTTCACAATTGGTAAACCCTTGACAACATCTCACCTGGTGGTAAGTGACGATGTTGCCGAAGATGGAAGCGGGCTTACCAAGATTCCCCAACGCAATGGGGAAACTGGCTATCTTATCTTCATGCCGGAACACACCAATATCAACATTGATATTTGGCGGCAAGACTTAGATAAGATGGTGGTAGCTAGCCAGGCGGGCTTAGAAAATGTCCTAAAATATCGTATGTACATGATATGCAAACAGTAATAAAGTGCAAGTGGTTGTTTGGCTGCACTATAGGGGGGGGGGGGGGGACCACGAGCATGGCTATCACGAGTTTTATCGCGGCGATGATTTAAAGGTGTGTTATTATGGTGCCCATAAAAAGGACGTTTAATGGATGACGTCATTATTCGTGTTCTTCGCTCGCGACCTTCTTCGTTGGAGGATTGTTTTTTTATGGATCAGGTGTTCCGTATTCAAATGTTATTATCTTTTATATTTATTTGCTCCTCAGCTACATAAATATTGTATTAAATTATATTGCCACAGTGTAATAAACCATACAGTAGTACCAACGCCTTCGATTTGTGCATTATAGTCTACATCACTGATCACTGTCAGCTCATGCTTAACGGTAACTTTCGAATCTCAACACAGAAATGTCGTAAGGCTCCTCTGTCCCTAAAATTACTGGATTCACAATGTTTTAAAACATGGAACGAAATAGCTTGGAAACAAACCTCTTGTCAGCTCAAATTGCAACGTGGCTGTTACGTCATTCGCTGCGGACGAATCGTGCGAAAATTGTTGTTTTTAATTCATTATAATTAAAATAGAAGAATTTCCAAAACATGAGAAAACAAAATCGTTTTTTATTGTTTTTATTTAGAAGTTCTTATCATAATCTTTCGATTGAAATTGCAGCAGGTCTATGGTTACAACTAGAAAAAAAAGGCTGCATAAGGATATTTTTTCTTCAGTTCTGTGTCATCATATCAGCCACAAATCGTCCACTGCTGGACAAAGGCCTCCCCCAAGGATTTCCACGACGACCGGTCCTGCGCTGCCCGCATCCATCGGCTTCCCGCGACCTTCACCAGGTCATCGGTCCACCGCGTGGGAGGCCTGCCTACGCTACGTTTTCCGGTGCGCGGTCGCCACTCGAGAACTTTACTGCCCCATCGGCCATCTGTTCTACGAGCTATGTGCCCTGCCCACTGCCACTTCAGTTTAGCGATTCTGTGAGCTATGTCGGTTACTTTAGTTCTCCTGCGGATCTCCTCGTTTCTGATTCGATCACGCAGAGAAACTCCGAGCATAGCACGCTCCATTGCCCTTTGGGTGACCTTGAGCCTTCTTATGAGGCCCATAGTAAGCGACCATGTCTCAGTTCCGTAAGTCATCACTGGCAACACACACTGGTCAAAGACCTTAGTCTTGAGACACTGCGGTATTTGGGACGTGAAGATATTGCGAAGCTTCCCGAACGCTGCCCAGCCGAGTTGGATTCGTCGATTGATCTCTTTCTTGAAGTTGGACCTACCTAACTGGACTGTTTGTCCCAGGTATACATATTCGTCAACAACTTCCAGTGTAGAGTCTCCAACCTTTAGAGGAGTGGGTGCGACACGGACATTTAACATTATTTTCGTCTTGTCCATGTTCATTTTAAGACCCACTTGTTGAGAGACCTTACTGAGGCCATCGAGCATTGTGCTTAGGTCTTCCATAGTCTCAGCCATGACCACGATATCATCAGCGAATCGGAGGTGGGATATGTACTCGCCGTTGATATTGATGCCGAGTCCACCCCAGTCTAGAAGCTTAAAAACATCTTCCAGGGCGGCGGTGAACAGTTTCGGAGATATAACGTCTCCCTGTCTCACCCCTCGCTGCAACTGGATAGGTTTCGAGTTCTGGTCTTGGAGGCGAACCGACATGGTGGCGTTTTCATACAGACACTTCAACACCTCGATGTATCGATGGTCAATTTGGCACCGCTGGAGAGACTGTAGCACAGCCCAGGTTTCGACTGAATCAAAGGCCTTCTCATAGTCCACAAACGCCAAGCATAGTGGCTGATTGTACTCTTCGGTCTTCTGTATAATCTGCCGCAGCGTATGTATGTGGTCTATGGTACTAAAGCCTTTTCGGAAACCGGCTTGTTCGGGAGGATGGAAGTCGTCAAACCTGCGTGCGAGACGATTCGTAATGACTCTCGAAAACAGCTTGTAGACATGGCTCAGAAGTGAGATGGGTCTGTAGTTCTTCAGCAGGGTGTTGTCGCCCTTTTTGAAGAAAAGCACGACCACACTTCTGTGCCATGCCTTAGGCGTTTGTCCCTCGAGTATAACGGAATTAAATAACTTCTGAAGAGCTTTTAGTACCGGTGATCCACCTGCTTTCAGAAGTTCAGCCGTAATTCCATCATCACCCGGTGCCTTGTTGTTCTTGAGCTGTTTGAGAGCCATTCTAATCTCGTACAGGCTGACGTCCGGGATATCTTCGGTATAGTGTCGGGTTAGTCTGGCTCTTGGGTCTTCAGCCAGATCACTGACAGGCAAACGTGTGGTCGTGTACAATTGTCCATAGAACTTCTCAACTTCTTCCAGCAACTCAGTCTTAGACGATATGGTTCTGCCGTCCTCAGTCTTCAGCTTGGTCAGTTGGCTTTGTCCAACAGACAGATCTCTCGCGAACACTTTTGAGCCTTTATTGTGCTCAATCGCCTCTTTAATACAATTTGTATTATATTGGCGTAAATCGCGAGTTAGGGACTTAGAGATCTGCCTGTTTAGTTGCCGATACTGAGTAGCGTCTTCAGAGGACAGTTCTGTGTATTAAAATAGAATTCGAGGAATTTGAAATTACTCCTCATATCCTGTAAGTTACAAAATCCTTAATTAAAGTAAAAAGTGGTTACAAAGTTAGTCGTTGGTGGCGCTAATTAGTCTTATAGGTTAGCCCATTGGCAAAGAGTAAAAAATATTACTTAAACCGTTGGCCAAAATGTCTAGCTTCAAAATGTCAAAGGGTCTAGCTTCGTCTGTTGATAGGTAGGTAATCATCATCATATCAGCTCATTTGTGTCCCCACCGTGGGGCTCGAGTCTACCCTGAATTAGGGAGATCGGGCCTTAGTCGACCACGCACGCCCAGTGCGGGTTGGTGGACTTCACACACCACCTAAAATTTTTTTGCAGGCGTGTGCAGGTTTCCTAACCATGTTTTCCTTCACCTTAAGAGCGTCAAATAAACGTACATATGAAATCCAAATTCAAAAACACATTGGTACTTGGCAGGACTCGAACCACGACCGGAGGTAGCGGTTCTAAACATTACGCCACCGACGCTCGGTAGGTAATAATAAATAATAATCAATCCACGCACTCAACATGGCGGCGCAGACAAAATAGTTGGATCGAACTTTACTGTCGGAATAAAAGTGCATATAAATTTTATGAAGTATAAACGCCGCTTAGTTTATGGGGCGAGCGGGGAGCGGGGAGCGGGTAGCCGAGCACTCGAGGGGTTGACAATCTAACCTCTCTAATGCGCGTTCTCAATATTGGTAACGCACCTCCGAGCTACGTAACAAATACGTTATGCAGACAAGATTTTTCTACTAAATGTTAAAATTGAAAACGCTGAAAGCATAGAAATAAAAAAATTTGTAATACCATTGTGGAGTTCACATAAATATTGAGTATCGAGGTACTGGAGTGGCATCCGCGCGTAAAAAACAAAGTGTTGGATCCCCTTCCCCTGTCTCGCCCATGAGAATTTAAGAGCTAACAAGTAGCCGCTGTATGCTTAATTATGGCGCAGGATTCTGTTAAATGGACGTTTTCTGATAGAAGAAACAAGGTCATTGTTTTTCTGATTAGAAGTTGCAGACAACTTTAGAGTTATGCACGAGGTTCACACCTGTAACTAAATTTTTATAAGTTAGATAAAGCTATTATAGTACATTGTTCAATGTGTTTTCATTAAAGTGGGTATAAGGTATTTCAATGTCATAATATTTAAGGCTAGATTTTTCCAGGGGCTTCGCTCGCGTGAACATCGTTTATATGACTGTGTTCGAGGGTACGCAGTGCGCGAGCCGCCGTGCGTGTATAGGAGTAGCATATACAGTGTAAACTCTGTTAAACGTCACTCGATATAACGATTCACTCATTAAAACGTCAAAATTTTCTGGCTCCAGTTGGTTTACTTTGACGCTTATTTCTCTCTGTATAACGAAAACTCTTAATAACGTCACAAAATGTCTGGTCCCTGGAGTGACACTATATAGAATTTACACTGTATGTTAATTCAGGTCCTAATCAGTCTACCTACCAAATATCAGCCAGATACGTTCAGTACTTTTTGTGTGAAAGAGTAACAAACATTGAAACATACATCCATACATAAAAACTTTTACATTTATAATATTAGTAGGATATGTATTTTAAGTCCGAGTTTATTTAATTGGACATCCTCATGTCTTCCTTAGGTTGTATAAAAATTAGTAAAGGTTTTCTTTATTTTACATCGAGACGTTTAGAATTAAAATGAATAATACGTACTTTTAATGAAGAGTATAATTTAAGGTGAAGTCAGTATTAAAGTTTAAATTGAATGCGACCAAACTGTACGAGAACGCAAAAGTTCTTGAATTTAAAACCGCTCAGCCTTCATTTAATCTCGCTTGATCCGCGCCAGCGAGCCTTGTGCGATGTATTCACTTAGAATGTACTTGTGTAGCGTATATTATGTTAAGAATTATACTACACGTTTATTTAATCTGATCATCTTTTAAAGAATTCTCTGTATCTGCATTAATTAATTGTTCTTGTTTACGTAGACGCATTGAACCCAGCGGAGGACGTTATAAACATCCGAGTTCAATCGCAACAAGTACATTTTAGATACATTTTGATGTATTTGATAATTTTATAAAAAAAAACAGTAAACCGATTTTGATAGAGGTAATATAGCACCAACTTCGAAATATACTCTATCCAATAAAAAATAATTATCTTAAACAGCTTACAACATTGATGTGTTCCAGCATTAAGATAAGATAGCCAGTTCTTCATTGCGTTGGGGAATCTTGGCAAGCCCGCTTCCATCTTCGGCATCATCGTCACTTACCATGTGGTGAGATGATGCCAAGGGCTTACCAATAGTGAATAAAAAAATTAAAAAAAAAACTGTAAAAAGTTATGCGTGACCATACATTAAAAGATATGTACAGGATGTAAAAAATGGTGTAGGACCCGTTAGCTGGGGGTTCTACTCATCATACTGAACAACTTTCCTCAAGGTACTCAGTCATTCTCAAAAAAAAATGTAGACCATTCATATAAAAATGCAAAAAATTCCGGGTCGTTCCTTTCCCTCTAATGTGGTTGATGGGAGCGAAGGCTGACTCCCGCGTTATACTCGTGGCCGGGTGCTGTCCGTGTGAACTGGCCTACACTTATCAAAGGCATTAATGATATTGAATTATTTTTATGCATAGTTTTTCGTGTCATATTGTTTTCTTGTTCTAATGAAATAATCTGGTTTATTTCAAGGATTGAATTATGACGTAATTAATTAATGATTGTTTATTTCTAAAATTTTCACAAATGACTGTTATTATTATTTTATGACTATCAGAAAGAGTGTAATTTACACGTTTTTTGAATAAATACCTTGAATCTTGAATTCTTCGATCAGCTGATTTTTTTTGCGATTTCAACAAAATTATATAACAAAACTAGCTATTTCCCGCGGCTTCGCCCACTCAGATCCCGGTGAAAAATTTTCTATAACCTATTCTCATACCTACCGAATATACACAGAAAATTTTCATGGAAATCCTTCCAGCCGTTTCGGAGGAGTATGGCAACTAACACTGTGACACGAGAATTTTATATATATAGAAGATTTGATCAGTATGATGAGTAGAACCGCAGTTAACGGGACCTACTCTAATTTTGTTACACCCTGTGTATATACAGGTTGACTTGAGAACCTTCTACTATTTGAAGCCAGTTAAAAAACTACTGACTCACTGGTTGGGGTGAGTACCTGGCGCTCCTATCTGCTAGGCTGTGTGTAGTGTGTTAGATTCTACACAGGGCAAACAAGCTTGTCACCCACGACGCAGACACTATAATATTTTTAAATTATATGACGAAGTTGACAGATACAGACAGATTCAGATACATTGTCTGTTCCGTGTGTAATAAGCTTAAGAGTCTCCAGGAGGCCCGCGATCCCATACAAACGTAGTTCCGCTTTCATACAAAAACTACATGCCGGATTGAATCCAAACTTTGCGAATATGTTGAGTAGACATATATCGATCCTCCTGGAGACCCTTAAGTAACAGGTTTGTTTGCTCTTTATCTCGATGTTTAATATGAATTACAATTTAAACGTGAAAACGTACTTTGAAGAGAGTTGAGAGGAGCAATAATTTGTGCTTGGAACAAAGAAACAAAAAACCTGTGAACACCTTTTTTGTCTACTAAGAACCCAGTGAAACTAATAAAAAGTAAAAACATACAATACATATACAGTGTGAAAAAAAGAAAAGTTGCGATTGTACAGTGTACCCGTTGCCAGCTATACGGGCATACAGAGAACTATTGTATGAGACCATATAGATATGAATGAAAATTTAAAGAAAATAGATATAGCCTATAAGAGATTGAGTAAGGTTAAAAGTCATTTGTGGGGCAGTGTATAAGATTCTACAATAAAATTCCAGAAAATATAACTAGTTTTTCTGAGAATAAATTCAAGACTCGTGTCAAAAATGCATGTTCTGGAGGATATTATAAAATAATAGATTATGTAAATGACAAAGATATATATGTTGATTCTATAACAAATACCATTACCTAAGACTGTAATCTGTATGATGACATTATTTGCAATAGACAATAAGTTTATTTTAACTATTTATAAGTGTGTGTCAATACCTATTTAAAATTATTTTTTTTATTTGATTTGATTTATGGGCAATGTCACAATATTACGGACTTCCCTACACAGGACAGAAATACTGCTGTCACATGTGTTCTATGTCTTGGCAGCCACCCGGTCAATTATAAAGGGTGTCAGGTCTACAGAGAGATTGTGGCACGAAATATACAAAAAACTAGACCTAGAAAAATAATAGCTGATTTAGATTGCCCAGAAATTAGGAGCGAAAATGAAAATAAAACTTATCAACCAAATCCTCACGAATTTCCGCTACTCAGGAAGAAATCAATTAAACACAACTATCTACCAATAGCACCGGTACAAAACTATCTAGATTGTAGCCATTTCAGATTACCTAGCACAACGGCACCAAAAAATTGTACTTTTCAGTATTCTGTATAATCTGCCGCAGCGTATTTATGTGGTCTATGGTACTAAAGCCTTTTCAAAAACCGGCTTGTTCGGGAGGTGGAAGTCGTCAAACCTGCGTGCGAGACGATTCGTAATGACTCTCGAAAACAGCATGTAGACATGGCTCAGAAGTGAGATGGGTCTGTAGTGCTTCAGCAGTGTGTTGTTACCCTTTGGAAGATATACTCGAGTATAACGGAATTAAATAACTCTTGAACTTCAAGTACCGGTGTTCCACCTGCTTTCAGAAGTTCAGCCGTAATTCCATCATCACCCGGTGCCTTATTGTTCTTGACCTGTTTGAAAGTCATTCTAATCTCGTACAGGCTGACGTCCGGGATATCTTCGTTATAGTGTCGGGTTAGTCTGACTCTTGGGTCTTTATCCAGATCGCAGACAGGCAAACGTGTGGCCTATGTCATATGGTATATAAAAAAGTACGTTATTTGCGTTCATTCAAATTACAAATATTCATTTATTACTTTGCATAGTTGTCCTACTATTAAGCATTCCCTAGCTTCCGCAAACCATTACGTCATCAGCAAAGTGACGTATAGGTTAATAGCAGCAGAGGTAGTGCTTCACGCTGATAAACGATGATTCTATGCAAACTGGCTTGCTGGCAGCAGCCTGCTACAAGTACTTACTTGATAGTAAGGAGTAAATAATGTGTTTTTAATACCTATAAATAGCAAGAAATTTCATTATTATTTAGCTATCATTGAAACAACACTCCATTCGTTCTCTACCAATACGCCACTGTCCAGGTCAATTACTTTACCAGGGAGGACTGCTATAGATTAGATTAGATTATTATTATTTAATGTCACCAGTTATATATTTATACAAAATATTATAAAAATGTGGAAGCGTAACATGATCGTCAAAAATTAAATATCACAAAAAATAAGATGTCAATACAACAAATAAGATTTAAAAACAAAATAAAATTATAGGTATAATACTATCTATATAAATAATATATAATATACTGATATAAGGTACAAGCAAGAAACATGAAAAACTTATTGTAACGTTAAAGTCAGTTAAATTGACAAGCATCTTCTATACTCACATAAAGGTAGGTGAATAGGAGTAAATAATCAAAGTAAATAGGCTATCACTGCGTTGTATGAATTTTAAATATATTATTATATTAACACTACTGACACATTCCGATATAGGTCACAGATGTGACTTTGAAAAATAGAAATCACATAATATAATAAGGCATTTTTAATTGGTGCAATTTTTCAATCATCATCTTTTAGTCAACTACTTACAGTCACTCAACTCTGCCTACTTTCGTCCCCGCTGGGAAAATTGATGTGACCTTTTAGTCAACAATTTATGTCGAATAGGCAGTCACTTAACTCTACCTATTTTCCAGTTTTGTTTGAATTATCTTTGAGCTGCGACGTCCCCGCTGGGAAAATTGGTGCGATATTTTAGTCAACAACTTACGTTGAATATGCAATCACTCAACTCTTCATATTTTCGAGTTATGTTTGAATAACCTTTGAGCTGAGACGTCCCTGCTTGGGAAATTGGTACGACCTTTTAGTCAACAGCCTACGTTGAATAAACAGTCACACAACTCTGTCTATTTTTAGTACTGTTTGAATTACCTTTGAGCTGGGACGTCTTCGCTGGGAAAATCGGTGTGACCTTTTTGTCAACAACGTTATCAGCATTAACTTGAGTGATCTATGACGACTCTCAGCTAGTCGAGTTGTTCTTTTTTAATAATAAATCTATAGAAAAAAATATTAAAGCGCGTTTATGCAAACAATATAGTATAATGTTCATACAACTTCCTGGATAGCCCATAAAATCATTCGATACCTATCATTGCCATGCTTCTCAGTAACAAAGTACAACATCTCAGATCCGAAATTTTTACTGCCGTAGCTGGCCCGGAACACACCTACTCGTGGCATCCATTCCTGTTTCCTCGGGCCACCGTGGAACCCATCAAACAATGTTACCAAACAGTCGTAAACAGCGCTCATAGTAATGCCGATATTTCCTATGCTTTACCTAAAAGGGTTGCCAGGTCGAGATATAAGCGAAAATTGCAAGACATTTCGTGTATCTTCAGTTAGTTTTGAAAAAATGTTAAGTTGAGGGGGCAAACAATAATTGTAAACGCTAAACACATTAAAAAACCGACTTGTATCATGACAACTTAGTACAATTTTGTATTATTATTTTTGGTTTTGCTAATTTTCTAATAAAGTACTGCACCGATTTTAATAAAATTTATATGGGACCAACTCGGGAACATTTCTATGGAATAAAAAAAAGAATCATGAAAATCGGGTCACAATCTGCGAAGATACCGTGTAACATACACACAAAAAAAAAAACATGCAGTCCAATTGTAAACCTCCTCCTTTTTGGAAGTCGGTTGAAAACATAGAGGAACGCTAAAAAGAAAATAAATTATCAGTTCATTTCATTTCATTTCATTTTAATTTCAAAGTAGTTGATTATACAAAACTAACTAAGGATCAGAAGGTCTTAAATATAAAAATATGATGCGAAGCGTAGTGTGTGCCGAGACAAGAAAACGAAATATCAAATTAAAAGATAGATATTTATTTCGGAGAACATAATAATATAATTGTATAGCCACGCTGTGCATACTTTCTTGCATACTTACTTTATCACAAATCAGTTATAAAAATTAAATTTACATAATTAAAGAATGTGTTGTATGGGTTTCTGTGCAAAGTTTCTACCTTATTTCGATTTTACATGGAATAATAAATTATAAACTTTCTTTAATTTTTTTGGGAAAACAAAAATGTATTGTTAATTGTAAATGTATTGTTAGAAGGTACCTGAAACAGATTTATTCATAGAAAAACCGAAGTAGATCATAATAATCATAAGTAGGTTTAGTAATTTAAAATTTTTTATCAAAATAATTAAAGCAGTTTTTGAGCAAAACAATAATAAGTGTTTTACCAAGTTTTACTTTCGAGCAACTGACGAGCGACTGGTAGCGAGCGATGAAGGTGTAAAGACGATATTTTAATGGCAAAAAATCGAAGTTGAGATTTTGATCGATTATCTTATACAAACTACGCGTGTTGTGTGTCTTCGTATCTGTGTGTGTGTGTGTGTGTTTGTATGTCTGTGCGTCCGTCCGGTGCTCTAACGCCTAATTCAAGGAACGGATTTGGGTAAAATTTAGATAGGGCAATATAATAATCATGACTCCAGCATGTATAACATTTTTCAACATACAAACCTACAAATTATTTAGATACAGATTATTTTATATGCGTTATGAAGACTGATATTAGTACATCTCTTTTTTATGCTTCAAAGTAGGTAAGCGTGTTTTATACTGAAGTAAGTAGGTATGCAAGAGGGTGAAGCTTACGCGAGAAAGTATGCACAGCGTGGCTGTACAGTTTATTTTTAACCGACTATTTTTTCTCAATTCGACCATATATATATATAAGGTCTAACAAAATTAGCTGAAACTATTTTAACTGGTGCTTCTACCCATGAAACTGAACAACTTTTCCCATGGAACCTATAGTCAAATCGCAAAAAAAATTTGGCTCTCCCATACTAACTCGATCAGCTGAGCAGCCAACTATGTATGGGAAGTTCAATTTTTTTTTTGAGATTTGACTATGGGTTCCTTGGGGAAAGTTGTTCAGTATGATGAGCAGAAGCACCAGTTAAAATAGTTTCAGCTAATTTTGTTAGACCTTATATATTTCATGTGTGTTCGCGGATAGCTTCGTCGTTTATAAACCGATTTTGATGATTTTATTTTGTTGGAAAGAAGATATCCCAAGGGTGGTACCATGATAAGGAAACCAGGATCTGATGATGGTATCCCAGAGAAATGGAACCTTAGTTTCCTGTTTGAAGTCGGTTATTTTTTGTTCAAAATTATGTAAGAACGCACTAGGCATTCAACCCTAATTCCAATTAATTTATTTGCTCTAGTTACATCAACTTTTGAATTATTTTTTTTGATGTGTAACATCTTTGCTCTCGCTTTCCTGCAATTTGTGGGAGTGATTTCGTGAAATGGGACGGAAATGTGTAACAGGAAATGCGAACGTTTTTAATTCTTGAAAACTAAGGTTGTCATAGCCATGCCGCCTAGTGTGATGGCAAAGATGACATACTACTATTCGAAGGGTCGGCCCGTGAATGTACGACCCGATAATTAATTAATTTCATAAGTATTTTGTCACATGTTACACATCATATGCGAGTACTGTAGGTCTCGTTTTTTAATTTTTTTTTTTTGATGTGTAACATCTTTGCTCTCGCTTTCCTGCAATTTGTGGGAGTGATTTCGTGAAATGGGACGGAAATATGTAACAGGAAATGCGAACTTTTTTAATTCTCGAAAACTAAGGTTGTCGTAGCCATGCCGCCTAGTGTGATGGCAAAGGCAAAGATGACATACTACTATTCGAAGGGTCGGCCCGTGAATGTACGACCCGATAATTAATTAATTTCATAAGTATTTTGTCACATGTTACACATCATATGCGAGTACTGTAGGTCTCGTTTTTTTTTAGTCTCTCTCTCTCTTAATGTCATGATTGTAGCACGAGTTTAACTGACCATAAATACGATCATACCAGGCCAAGTTTAACTGATAGCGGTATTTACCCAGACCGTTTCCGTGCTATTGCAACACGCGTTTTGCCGTTGATGCCGGTTGCTGTCACTAGGCGTTAAGTTGTCAAGTCGTGTCGGAGATCTTTCAGGCGGCTTCAAAATTACTGACAACGTGGTTTGTCACTAACCCTTCAACCTCCTCCAATCCAGACTTAACTCCCGTGTGTGGAGTTTGGCCAGACCCTGGACACTGGACACTTCATACAACGGGCCAGAAATGAAATTTCAAAAAAGGAATGACTCAACAAACAAAATAACGGCGAAATCCTATACGTTCGACAACCAAACTGTAACCAATCTGTACCAATCTGGGTGACGAGGGGGTGAGGACGCAATCTAGAGAGCGGCAGGGAGTGTCCATGCTGTATGTTAGTACTAATATATAATATACTTTGGTATGGCTAACAGTGTTCGGTAAGATACCCCCGTCCCAGCAGATTATTAATGAACACATTAGACAAACTATATCGCAATAATTATTTAGGGTGTTTCTAACAAAATCCTTACAGTTGTAGTTACTGGAATTTTGAGTTTTAGAACTGGCAACCCTGCTCTCTAGCACCGGCTACCTACGAGGTGAGGTGTAAATTTTCATATACGACGCGTTTACAGCTCGTAAAGCGAACTGATTTGCAACTTATTGATTCTTTACTGCGTCGTTTTGTCTATTTTGTTTGTCGTAAGGGACGCGTTATGTTTGGTGCAATAAATAATCTATTGAATTACAGCTTTTGTAGGACCCTTTTGTTTTAGTGGCAATTCTTCACATACTAGAATGAATCCATACAGTATGGGCACGTATGGGTGTATGATGGTAGGTAACACAATCAAGACCACAAATCAAGAAATTTATAAATTATCTATCAAATTACAGATTTTGTAGGACCGTTTTGTTTTACTGGCAATTCTTTAAAGACTAAATGAATAGGTACAGTATGGGTGTGTGATGGTAGGTAAAACAATCAAGACCACAGATCAAGACATCAATATTTTTTTTATTGAATTGCAGCTTTTATAGGACCGTTTTGTTTTACTGGCAATTCTTTAAAGACTAGAATGAATCGGTACAGTATGGGTGTGTGATGGTAGGTAAGGTAACACAATCAAGACCACAGATCAAGACATTCATAATTTTTTTATTGAATTACAGCTTTTGTAGAACCGTTTTGTTTTACTGGCAATTCTTTACAGACTAAAATGAATCGCTACAGTATGGGTGTGTAATGGTGTGTAACACAATCAAGACCACAGATCAAGACATTAATAAATAATCTATTGAATTACAGCTTTTGTAGGACCGTTTTGTTTTACTGGCAATTCTTTAAAGACTAGAATGAATCGGTACAGTATGGGTGTGTGATGGTGTGTAACACAATCAAGACCACAGATCAAGACATTAATAAATAATCTATTGAATTACAGCTTTTGTAGGACCGTTTTGTTTTACTGGCAATTCTTTAAAGACTAGAATGAATCGGTACAGTATGGGTGTGTGATAGTAGGTAACACAATCAAGACCAAAAATTAAAACATACAATATAAGCTTCATCTACGTGGACATCTTTTTTATTACTGTCTTTGATGGTGAGTGGTGCGCGAGCGGCAAACAGCTTACGAGCATAGGCTAGAGTTTACTCCAGATCCCTGGAAACTATATTGGACTATTCTGATAAGCAGTCTATGTCACTTCTCACTCCCTCAACTATTTATATGCAAAAAATCACCGTAATCCGTTGCTTCGTAGTGAAGCCGACGACGTGCGCGAGCCTAAAAATGAGCTTTCCTTAAATCCGTCGGAAAATATCTCGGGCTATGCTAATTAGTAGTCTATGTCATTTCTCACCCTCTCAATCTTTAAGCGAAAAATCACAACAATCCGTTACTCCGTTGCGATGTTAAAAAAATCAACCATAAAAGTCTTTTTTTCAAGTCCCTCAGGAACTGTATCGGACTATGCTATTTCCACGGGTTAAAAAGTAGACTATGTCCTTCCCCATGATACAGAATACTTCCATGCCAATTTTCGTCAAGGTCGAGGTGAAGCGTGAAAAGTTAAGAAAAAAATACATTGTTACATTTATAACGTTTACTAGCTTTTGCCCGCGGCTTCACTCGCGTGGACATCGTCTTTATTTGAGGGTGAGAGTGAACATGAGTTTTTTCCGGATCCCTCGGGATCAACATATATCGAGCTATTCTAAGTAGCAGTGTATATCACTTCCCACCCCCTATACCAATTCTATACAAAATATCACTTGAATCCGTTGCTCCTATGCGACGCCGACGTGCGCGAGCGTGCGGGAACTAGTTTTAGCCAGAGCCTTCGGGAACTATGTGAGGATATGGTAATTAGTAAATTATGTCATTTCCCTCCTTCTCAATCTCTCTGTGTAAAAAATCACAACAATACATTATGTTCGTTTGCTCTGCCCCCAGCTGGTGTGCGTTCCAACTGTTCCATTACGTAAGTATATCTACTTAGAAGACCGCACGATATATCCTAATAAGCAAGAGCAAAAGATTGAGAGCCTTATACAAAATGGACCATTTTTTAATTTTTTTTTATTAAAAATTTGAGTGCGTTTGACTGCAACTCACCTGATGGTAAGTGATGATGCAGTCGAGGATGGTACACGCAAACTCAAATAATGCCTATTCACTCTTGCCTTGAAGATCCCCAAATTATAGGAATCGGGAAACACTGACCATATACATAATATGTATAGTTTGATTGATTGATTGAAAACACTTTATTGCACAACATAAGAGAAAAAAAAAAAAGATACAATGATTAAGGAAGTTGTACATATAGGCGGTCTTATCGCTAGTTTGTTTGTTTATTGTATTTAAAAACAAATAACAGTGTAGTTTTGTGAACTCTGTTTGGATGTGATGATGTGTGTTAGTGTATGTGAAGTTTTATCCATCTTTTTCCTTTTTGGTTCTAACATAGGGTTTTAGTCATTTATAGTTATTTGTGAAAATTTTATAAAATAGAGTTCGATTAATTCCAAACTAACAACAAAAACATCTTTCGATTTTCCTCGTTATTTTACAAAACATGACGTTCGCAACAAGATCACCTACCTATCCATTTTGTGTCATTTCTTCACCTACGTCTCGTTCCCACGATTATTTCCGCGACATTGACTCCGAATCACCAATAAAAACGCGGGCCTCCTGCCGAGATGTTTATTCTGGCTATTGCTACATCCACCCCTTGCCAAGGTATTATAATTAAGCCGGGCTGCGCGCAGGCGCGGGGCGAGATAAGCCGCGCATAGGTGCGTCGTTAGCCGGCTTTTTTGGCTGCGCACGCGTCACACGACTCTCGTCCGCATTATCTTTTTATCGACGCACCCCATGCAGGGATTAGATGATGCAGGGGTCGGCCACATGTTTAAGTTTTTCAAGCGACTTCCAAAAAGGAGGAGGTTCTCAATTCGTCTGTATGTTTTTTTTTATTTTCTTTTTTACCTTATAACTTTTGACTGGGTGAACTGATTTTTATTATTCTTTTTTCATTTGAAAGCTAGTGCTTCCCGTGTGGTCCCATATAAATTTTATCAAAATCAGTGTAGTGCTTTATTAGAAAATTAACAAAAAATAAAAAATAATAATGCAAAAATGTACTAAGTTGTTGCGATGGAAGTCGGTTTTTTAACGTGTTTTGCGTTTTCAATTATATTCGTAGTATACAAAGTAGGTTAAAGCAATTTGTTTCATTTGTTTGTTTATTAGTTAGGTACCTACTAATCTAAATTTATAGAAGAGTTAATTTTCTTTTACGTTATATTGCATTGGGGAATCTTGATAAGCCCGCTTCCATCTTCGGCATCATCGTCACTTACTATCAAGTGATATGATGCCAAGGGCTTACCAATTATGAATAAAAAAAAAGTTTAACCTAGCAATAACCGTGGTGAAAAGTTTATTTGTATTGATACTAAGATTCAAAATTTTTAAAAATAGTAAAGTAAAGGAGATCCCAGTGCAGTAAATAATATGTATACCTGTATGTTGCCTCGTAATATTTATGATCATTTTTAAAATACATAAAATATGAGCAAAATGTTCTCTACTCCTGCATAGAGGTGCACAAAAGAGTCGAGCGCGTGTCACCCGTGTGTCATTGAACAAATATTGCATTATTTCCCCCCCTCCCCCTCGGGCACGCGGCACCACGTGGGCTATTGTCTGGCCCTCGCCGTCGCGTGGTCACCCCACGGTGTGACTGCACAGAAAGATTCGTTAGAGAGACACTGATTTTTTCACAAACTAATGATAATTATAGGTTTGATTAGAGATATGTGGCACCATGTCAGTGTAAAAAGCCCTATAAATGAGTTTTTGGAATTGTTCTAAACTTAAATATTTAAGCAAGTAGCTCATTAATTTTTTTGCAAGAAATAAAGTAAGCATTTACACGAACATAAGGTTCACATGTGATCCAGTCTTTCTGCAAAAATCAATCTTCATCATCGAAAGTGTCGGTGGAGTAATTCTGCTGTGTACCAACATTTCAAAGTGTCGGTGGAGTAATTCTGCTGTGTTCCAACATTTCCAAGTGTCGGTGACGTAATTCTGCTGTGTTCCAACATTTCAAAGTGTCGGTGGAGTAATTCTGCTGTTTACTAATATTCCAAAGTGTCGGTGGAGGAGTAATTCTGTTGTGTTGCAACATTTCAAAGTGTCGTTGGAGTAATTCTGCTGTGTTCCAACATTTTAAAGTGTCGGTAGATTAATTCTGCTGTGTTTCAACATTTCAAAGTGTCGGTGGAGTAATTCTGCTGTGTACCAATATTTCACGACCTCTTGATACCACATAAACCTAATGCGACGCATTGATGTTATCTTTTACTCGAAGTTTAATTGGCCTGCGTGGCGTAATGGTTAGTCCATTCGCTTCACACCATGAGGTCGCGGATTCGATTCCTGGCGGGGTCAACTTTGTAAGGCTTGGTTTGGTTGGTGGAAGGGCAATTTATAGCCCGCCTGGCTAGCTACTACCATCTAATCTAAGTCTTGCCGCCAAACATCAGTGTTAACAGCATTGATGTGTTCCGGCTTGAAGACAAGATAGTCAGATCCCCATTCCGTTGGGGAATCTTAGTAAGCCCGCTTCTATTTTCGGCATCAACGTCACTTACCATCAGGGGAGATGATGCCAATTGTGAATTTAAAAAAAGTTACATTTAGTGTCATCTTTGCCTTCCTTCGTTTCGTCTTCTCTCTGTATATTTTAAAGTGAAACTTTTATTACATCGTCTCAAATTTTTTCGTCTGTGTGTCGCGTGACGGTCGGTATGATCGTTTCGCCCTCTCTGCCGTAGCTCCAAGACGAGAGCTCAGCCAGGATCGTTTCGTCCTCTGTAAATGTCTATAATGTGAAAAAAAGTTTCGCTTTTACAGTGGTTTCATAAAACCACACACTACTTTTTTTCTTTCATTATAGTTTTCAGGGAGCTTTCATTTCACTGTGTCATTATTTCATACAGTAATACGCTTTTTATCGATTTAAAATTTAATAATACAATGCACTAGGTACGCCATATGCAGCAGTAATAACTAGGCATGCATCAACAAGAGATGCATTGATCACGGCCCCTGTCCCACACCATCGCACGATGCGCGCGCGTGTAGGGTTATCATCTGACTGGATAAATCCGGTCTTGACCAGATTTTAAGAGTATAGACCGGACTCCACTTAGATTTCATTCGAGACCGGATTTTTCGTCATGCCAATAAATAACAGGCGCCGCCCGCGCGAATACGAAGAATTTTACAGTTAAATTTCTAAAAAAAAAAAAAATTTTGAAAGCCGTTGCTAGTGGACAGAAATATAAGTACAAATAGTACAATTAGTACAAATAACATTATAATAAAGGTTAATACAACGTAGTTATAATCTACTGAGTTTTTTTCGGCCATAGATCGGTTTTTTAATAAAAATCAGGATTTTTTAACACTTGCAACGGGCTTTTCGATTTAAAGTCCTGGTAACCCTATGCGCGTGCGACCCACGTTGCACGGCGGACTACGCCGTAAGTATGGGCCTCATAATAACCGAAACCGGTCCGCTTTGTTCTCGAGCGATAAATCATCACAATGTGTCGCGAGGACTAAAAATCATTGGGAGAGTAATTTATTGTAGGTGTGGGGTTAGCGGTGTGCGGAGTGGGACACACTGCCCGATCCAAGTTATATCCATCGTGTAGTGTTATCAGGATCAAAGGATAAAAATTACTATTGAATTGAACTGAATAACTGAGGACGATGTGGGAAACCCGGATTGATTACGGCAACTTAGTTTTTGTACGAACAATATATTTTTACAGAAACGAAAATTATTGATAGTAGTAAAACAACATCTCTAACTTGGAGCGGTGCATGATCGACGTGGTTGCATTTTTGTATTTAAGAGCTTATATATTCATCCCTGAAGCGTTTTTGTAAGTCTTCATGCAAGTGTTGACAGTATTTGAGTCTCATATTTATAGCTCTTGCGTCGATTGCGTCGAGATCATCGGTGTGTTGGGACGTCAGTGGCTGTATGAACATTGAGGAAGTCAACGCCTTGAGCTCCTTTTCATTACCCACATAGGTTAGAGGCCTACTATTGATTACCGCTTCGCAGTCGCAGAGCACCGTCTGTAGTTCGACTAAAACAAGCGAGACCTTACCTAAAACCCTGCGAAGTATTTGTTTTAGAAATCCAATGAGTCTTTCATAGAACCCTCCCCACCAAAGAGCTGCTGGAGGTAAAAATTTCCATTTAATCCTTGTTATTGAAGAGTAACGTTGGATTTCGTCCCAGTCAAGGGATCCAAATGAGTTATCCAAGCCTCTAAAATTTGTAGCGTTGTCACTAAATAATACTTCTACTCGCCCTCGCCGTGCGATAAATCGTCTTAATGCCATTATAACTTTCTCCTGTTGACAAATACTCTACCACCTCTAAGTGTACTGCATGATAGGTGGCGCACGGGAATAGAACGATCCAAGCCTTAGTCCCACAGGGTAGTGTCAATGGACCAGCTAGATCCACACCTGAAAACTGAAAAGCTTTTCTAGCCTCCATGCGTTCCTTTGGCAACACACCAACGGGCGCTTGACAGCGCTTCGTCGAACTACAAACGGTGCTCTGCGACTGCGAAGCGGTAATCAATAGTAGGCCTCTAACCTATGTGGGTAATGAAAAGGAGCTCAAGGCGTTGACTCCCTCAATGTTCATACAGCCAATGACGTCCCAACACACCGATGATCTCGACGCAATCGACGCAAGAGCTATAAATATGACATTCAATTACTGTCAACACTTGCGTGAAGACTTACGAAAACGCTTCAGGGATGAATATATAAGCTCTTTAATACAAAAACGCAACCACGTCGATCATGCACCGCTCCAAGTTGGAGATGTTGTTTTGTTAGAAACCGAGGGCAAGCGAGTGACCTGGCCATTGGCAGTCGTCGATAGGATATGTCCCGGTTCCGATGGCGTTACTAGGGTGGTGTAAGTAAGAACTGCGGGGGGGTACAAGATAAGACCTGTGCAGCGACTGTTTCCCTTAGAGCTGCGTGACGCTGACGGACCAACACCGGTCTTAACAGATATGACTCAAGAGACACACGACACTAAAAACGTACGGCCAACCCGTGTTAGGAGGTTACCACAGCATCTTTTTGATTTGTTTACGTTATGATTTAAGCTAGTGGTAGTCTCCCGGCTCTTCTCGCTGGGGAGGATGTGACGTAGCTGTTGCTGTAGTGACTAGAAAAACACTACTGTCAATAATTTTCGTTTCTGTAAAAACATATTGTGCGTACGAAAACTAAGTTGGCGTAATTAATCCGGGTTTCCCACATAAAAAACGAATAGAAAGTTATCGAAGATCTAGGTGTAATAGCAAATAGGAAACTATAAAGAACATCCCACTGTTATTACATTGGGTCATAAAACCTGATAATACCTTTGTATTTTCACGAATGTAAGCTCTAAGGTTTTCGGTACTGGACAGGGGATAACTAATCGGAGACCATTTTTCCATTTCCTACAAGCCTGTGTGCGCAAATCTTTGAATTGAACAAAGGCAATGCCGTGCGGTTATAACATTTTCCCATATTATTTTACGTTTCCAAGACCTTTTTATTTGCAATTTAGTAAAATTTACTATTTCACTAAGCTTTTATTGCATTTAATTTACTGTGCTTTTACTTTACCACTTTTATATTTTCTAGCTCGAAGGAACAAGACATTTCTAGCAAATAAAAAATATAATTACCAAAGATACAGAATCTTTTTTAAGACTTTTGATAGGAGAATTTTATAAGCAAGCTGGTTAGATTATCTTTGGGTTATATCTTTGTGAAGAAAGGAGATTAAATATATGAATGAAGCGCATAGGGTTACACCAAGGAATATTTCATCTTTGCCAAGGAGGTTTTAATTCTTACAATAATATTATCCTAAGCCTTATTGTAGTCTATATAAGATAATATTAAAAAAAACTTACGCATGCGTACGTGTGCCAGCTAAAATATGGTGCAATTTTCGTAAAACTGAATTGAGATGTTTTAGCTGTGGAAACGAATAAGATTATGAATAGTTAATATATGTGTTATAAAAAATACACTGTATGTATAAGAAACAAAAGTGAGATTACTCCCGGACATTTAAAATGAGCCACAAGTCACGTAACATGAACTTTGGTTGCCGAAACCTTGATAGGTATGTACCCATTACATACCATAATTTTGTTTCTCTATCACCCTTGTTTTCTATTTAACCTGTCTTCTCACAAAACTGTATTGAAAAACTTCGTATGATAAGTGGGTGTAAAAGAAAATAACAAACTCGTGTCGATGGTAAACCCTCGCCTGCGGTTCTGGCTCACAAATGTCACTCGTTTGTTATTGACCTTTTTAATGCTCTTGTATCAAATAACTATTAATAACAAAGGTTTCTAATTTTTTATGACATGGTTCAGTTTTCGGTTTTACAGTGGCCTGTTTAGCGACAAAATATTATTATTAGAGTAGGCCATGACCAGGATATCGTCAGCGAATAGAAGGTGGATGATGTACTCGCCGTTGTTATTAATGCCGAATCTACCCCAGTCCAAGAGCTTGAAAACATCTTCCAGGGCGGCGGTGAACAGTTTCGGAGACCACGCACCGGAAAGCGTAGTATAGGCAGGCCTCCCACTCGGTGGACCGATGACCTGGTGATGATCGCGGGAAGCCGCTGGATGATGATATGATTCGGCTGATATGATGAGAGGTAGGCCAGGCTTCTTCGTCGTCGGTCCGTGTGTATCGGGCAAAATCAGGAGAAGTCAGTAGGGCACGCGTACGGCGTACGCGGTAAGGTGAGGGCGTACTGTGTTGTGCATTGTGTCCTGAACTTAACAATGCCGAGCGATGTGTAACGGTCGTCAAATAAATATGGCGGTTACTATCGCGCGAACAGAGATGCTTTGTTGGGCGTAGCGTCACCCAGTTTATGTATGAGTCAGATTTGAGCTTTTAGTTTTTCAATAAAATATACTTAAATAAGGTTTGTCCATGCAGTGACTACATCAATGTATCGTTTACACCCCGGACACTTCATACAACCGGCGAGAAATGACATTTCAAAAATCAAATGACGGAACAAACAAAATTACGGCGTAATCATATACGTTCGAGAACCAAACGGTTATCAAACTGCATCAATCTGGATGACGAGGGGGTGAGGTCGCAATCTAGAGAGCGACAGGGAGTGGCCATACTATATGTCAGTACTAATATACAGGCTGTAACAAAATTGGTGTACGTCCCGTTAACAGGGGCTTCTACTCATCATACTGAACAACTTTTGTTCTACGACTTTGCTGGAAACGCCAAAAAAAATACTTTTTATACAAATCGATCAGCTGACTGACCAATTTTGTGGATTTTAGTATGAAGGGTCAATTTTTTTTTTTAGAATTGACTACGGGTTTCTTAGGGAAAGTTGTTCAGTATGATGAGTAGAACCCCTAGTTAACGGCTCCTACACCAATTTTTTACACCCTGTATATACTTTGCTTTTAGTGAGCGACATAATACATCTCTATCTATCTATCTATAGCTATCGCGCACCGGAAGAAGTAGCGTGGGCAGGTCTTTCACTCGGTGGACCGAAGACCGAAGATGCGGGCAACGCAGGACCTGTCGTTATGGGGGGAGCGCTATGTTCAGCAGTGGACATTGCGGCTGATAAATGATGACGATGAATGTGGTAGAGATTCTTGGAATAGAAATTTAGGAACGCTTACTCTAGCTAATTGAATGTTATTTTTGATCCCACCACGTCAAAATTGTAGATGATAAGGGAAGACTTTTATATCGGCACACGGCAAAAAATACCAAATAGTAATATGTAAGTACATCCTTACTAATATGTATTATAAATGTGAAAATGTGTTTGTTTGTTTCTTACCTTTTAATGAAATTTGGCAGACATGTAGCCTGTGTCACGGGGAACGACATTAAACTACTTTTTATCCCGTAAAAAAAGCATAGTCCGATGCAGTTCCTGGGGGAAACTGAAAAAAATACTCTTTTTTTGTTTAATTTCTTTAACAGCACAACGAAACATTCCCTCTCGTATATCTACCAGATACGCTAAAACTACCAGGTTTATGATATAGCGGAACAATGGATTGTTGTGATTTTTTTCACAGACATGGTTGAGGGGGGGTGAGAAATGACATAATTTACTAATTAGCATGTCATGACATAGTTCCCGCGGGATCCAGAGAAAACTCATGTCCACGTCCGCGAGCCGCTTGCGGCTGGCGCACCACTCACCCTCTTAGACAGTCATAAAATATAAAATATGAAACACCAGAGGATAGGCGATCTCGTTTGGCGACGCGTCGATGTGATATTCCCCACACAATAATTCCAAGACTGAGAATAGTAACACACTGTACCCGACATCAGGCGGTAAAGATGTTCAATTGTCTCCCATCCAACTTGAAGGCGATTAGTAATGTGCATGTATTCCAAAGACTTTTAAAGCGCTTTTTGTTGGAAAAATGCTATTATAGTATTGATGAGTTTTGTGAGAGTAAGTGACTGTATTGTTATTTTATACTTTTGTGATTGTTTTATGATTTATTGAAATGTGATATTGCGTTATGTGTGATAATTTTTAATATTGTTTTCCTACACAAAGTATTTTGTTAATGGAATAAAGTTGAATTGAATACTATGTCCACGCGGGCGAAGCCGCGGGCAAAAGCTAGTAGATAATAAGTATTACTATAATACCGGGGAAATAATGAAAGTCTTGATGTCACGTGGACAATTTGGTACACTGTCCACAGGTCGCGCGCGACAATCTAATAACCCGGAGTCGGCCCGCTGTGGGCCCGCCGCGCCCGCCGCGACGCCCGCTGGGACCGTCGTCCGCTCGGCCGTAATCTCGTTGCGCCGCGATTAATACTCACTCGCCGATATTGCCGCTTTATAAAATTGAATTCTAATCGTGTTTGTGGATTTTAGGAGGTGTTTTATGCTCGGGTTCGTTGTCCCGTCGGTGATGGCGGTGGCGCTCCGCCCCGCCCCGTCCTGAGACGCTAATACATTTTACTGATATTCATTTAAATTTAATTTACGTATGAAAATGAAGATACAAAAAGAACATAAACAATGTTCCGTGTACTAAAATTAACGATAAGTATCTCATTCATTCAGCTCATATACGTCCCCACCGAGGGGCTCGAGCCTACCCTGAAATAGGGCGATCGGGCCTTAATCGACCACGCGGGCCCAGTGCGGGTTGGTCGACTTCACACACAACCTTCGAGTTTCTTCGCAGGCGTGTGCAGGTTTCCTCACGATGTTTTCCTTCACCGTACGAGCGTCGGATAAACGTACATATGAAATCTAAATTCGAAATCACATTGGTATTTGGCAGATTCGAACCAAGACCTCCCGGACAGGAGGCGGCGGCCCTAGCCATTACACCACCGACGCTCTTAAGTATCTGTTAGGTAAAATTGTACCTATACTTCATATTTTTGGTGTGTAATAAAGTCAATAATACTTATTAATACAACTGGCAAAGATTAGCTAGAAAGTGCTTATTCCTGAACGCCTCGGAGAATCCTTGCCGCACGTCACGAGAGTCGTTTTAGTTCGTTAACGACTCAAGAACGTTCCCACTGCTGGGGCACGGTTGTCTTCGCAAACTAGGGAAGGTTAAGCCATACTCCGCATGGAAACCAAGTCCGGGCTGGTGCACGGAAGTTGTAGGACCCCGCCGTCAAAAGTTTTTCAAGCCGCCTATACTCGTAAAGCATTTGACATGGCTTAGTGATACCAACCGGCACTTAACTCAGCTTGCAAGTTGCAAGGAAACGGTCCAGAGAAATGCAATTTACAGGCCAACCCAAGCAGGCAATAACCGTACTTTAGGTCAGTTAACCAGCATGATCGACCCAACCACGCAAGTTGAACTCAGCTATGACTGCTTTAAGTTATTAAGAACTAGCTTTTGCCCGCGGCTTCGCCTGCGTGGACATAGCTTTTATGACTCTTTTTGAGGGTGAGTAGTGCGCGAGCCGCAATCAGCTCGCAAGCGTGGACATGAGTTTTCTCCAGGTACCTCAGCAACTGTATCGGGCTATTCGGATTAGCAGTCTTTGTCACTTCCCACCCCCTCAACAAATTCTACACAAAAAATCACTTTAATCCATTGCTTCGTTGCGACGCCACCGACGTGCGCGAGCATAGGAAACAGTTGTCCCCAGATCCCTCGGGAACTATGTCAGGATATACTTATTAGTAAATTATATCATTTTCCACCTCATCTCTGTGCTAAGAATCACACCAACCCATTTTTTCGTTACGATTTTAAATAACTTAACGAACAAAGAGTATTGTTTTAGTTTCCTCAGGAACTGCATCGGGCTATGATAATTTCCAAAGATAAAAAGTAGACTATTTCATTTCCAGTGATACAGGCTACCTGCATGCCAAATTTCATCAAGAGTGGTAGAGGGAAGGCCGTGGTTCGAATCCTGCTACTTACCAATATCTATACGAATATCGATTTCATACTGGTATGTACGTTTATCCGACGCTCTTACTGTGAGAAAAACATCGTCCTGCACACGCCTGCGAAAAAAGTCGAAGCTTATGTGTGAAGTCTATCAACCCGCAATGGGCCCGCGTGATCAGCTAAGGCCTGATCGCCCTAACTCAGGGCAGGTCGAGCCCCTTGGTGGGGACGTATATAAACTGATATACCTATATTATCAAAAAATCATATCTGTGCCTTCTGTGAAAGATGCTAAACTCGATTTATGTTTTTAATTTTTTTACACGATTGGATCCTGTAAAAAATACCTGTCTGTTCGTCTATGAAACACATCGCTACGTGCCATAGTTCCAGAGATTTGTGTACAGTAGCGTATGCTGAAAAATACATAAAAGTAATCCACTCAAAAGTATGAAGTAATATTTTAATGTTTTAATACAACTTAAGCGCGTTTTATTATCCCTGCAGTGCCATATATTAACATTCTGCTGCTATGATTATAATGTGTGGTATGTGTAGCTAATATGTGGAAAAAAGTACTCTATTGTTATTATTGTAAGTATCGATAAATAATTTCCCACGGGACCTCTTTAGTTTTCCGGGATAAAGAATACCTCACTATACAATGATGGTCAAAACACCCCATCCCAATATAAATGTTTCATATTGTTACGTTGAGCCATTCTAAAGATACATTTTTTTTCCATTCCTGCAGGAACCCTTAATTTTTTTGGGATTCACAATGTCCCAGTTTTACTTCGCGATAAGGGTATCAACGTGTAAAATTTGATTGTAATAGGTCAAGCCACATTTGCGTGGTGAGCCATTCTATAAATGAATACTTTTGATTTTCCCACGGGAACTCTTGAATTTTCCGGGATAAAAAGTATTCTATATGTTAACCCGGGCTATAAGGAGCCACCATACAAAATTTCACCAAAATTGGCCTGGTAGTTTTTGCGTGATGCGCGAACATACAGACAGACAGACAGACAGACAAAAATTCCAAAAGTTGTTGTTATGGCCTCTGTATCGTTAGTAATGTCCACCGCAGTTATTATTTTCCAAAAATATTTCATGTACAGACACGGCCCCGTTACAGTTTTATTATATTATAGATAAATATAATTAATTATCCTTACTAATATTATAAATGTGAAAATGTGTTTGTTTGTTACCTTTTCACGCTTCAACGCCTAGACCAATCTTTATGAAATTTGGCATGCAGGTAGCTTGTGTCACGGGGAAGGACATAGATTACTTTTTATCCCAGGAAATAGCATAATCTGATGCAGTTCCTTGGGGAACTGAAAAAATACTCGATTGTTCTGATTTTTTGCACAGAGATGGTTGAGTAGGTGGGAAACGACATAAGTTACTAATCACCCTTAAAGACAGTAATTAAAACGATGTCCACGCGGATGAAGCCGCGGGAAAAAGCTAGAGTGATATAAAAAGAAAACGCACTAATAATGCTTTTGAAATAAGTGAAAATTCCCAATTAAGGGACAAAAGGCTAAGGCAGCTATCTGGCGACAATCGCACGCGCACGCAGGGACAGTCCCCGCATGCGGGCAGAGGAACTTATTAATTCCTGACCATTAAAGTTACCTTCCCATGAGGACTAAGGACGCAAAAAGGTCCCCTTCGTACCTTTGAATACCTTTTTAAACAAATGGCAGAATATGCCCGGGCTTTGCTCTTGGCAGTGAGTGATGAGGTTATGCTAAGGCCAGTGATAGTGTAGTATATAAATATTAAACGTCGTGTGTGGGTGAAGCGGGTTCGGAGAGGGTTATTAGGAAAGGAGAGATTAGACGACTGACCACGGATATACTTATCTAAACTAACTCATGTAGATAACTCACGATTTTTATCAAGTCCACATAGAGTGGCAAGAGTACAGAAGAAATTTATAAAATCGGTAGCATACAGATCAATTTTTTCTGAATATAATTTTTTGAGTATCTCACTTTGTGTCATAAATAACTATATGAGCACACAGAAGGGACGTGGTGGATATTTTATCTGCATAAAATTCTTCATTACCTAGCTGATGCTCATACTTTGCTTGAACTCATAATATCTTTCAAGGTGACACGTGGTCGTGTGAGAAACCCCTATTTCATAAGTATAAAATAAGTAACTGCGGTGTGCGTGCATACTGTATTACGAAAAAATAAAAGTTAATTAAGCTAAACGCACTCAAATTTTGACGTGATAACGTCTTATAATTCGATGGAGCCGGCTGCACGCACGAAAAAATGCGTCGTTACCATGCGTCGTTACCTCGCTCTGAGGCGTTCCGAAAAATGCGTCGTTACCTCGCTCTGAGGCGTTCCGTGAGGCGTTCCGTTTAAGGCTTTTTTCTTATGACGTTGACACGTTCAACTATCGTCAGTAAACCGACTTTACAGACAACCGTTTTTTAATAAAAAAGACGAGACTATGGAAAAGTATGAAAACAAGAGTTTCCCGCCTGAAATTATGATGGCTATGGCCTTTATTTATGCCTGAAATCATAGCCTTTATTTTTCCCTTCATCTGGGATAATAGCCGCAGTCGCAATCCCTATCGTAATCAAAACTTTTAACATAAGTACCTATCATCATGGCTTGCGACCACGGCTATTATTTAAATATCCTTTATTGTACACAAACATTTAAATGACAAGAACTTTTTTTTTTATTCACAATTGGTAAGCCCTTGGCATCATCTTACCTGATGGTAAGTGACGATGATGCCGAAGATGGAAGCGGGCTTACCAAGATTCTCCTACGCAATGGAGAACTGGCTATCTTATCTTCAAGCCGGAACACATCAATGTTGTTAACACTGATGTTTGGCGGCAAGACTTAGATAAGATGGTGGTAGCTAGCCAGGCGGGATTAGAAAATGCCCTACCACCAACCATACCGAGTCTTACAAATTGACCCCACCGGGAATCGAACCCGCGACCTCCTGGTGTGAAGCGAATGGGCTAGCCATTACGCCACGGAGGCGGTTAAAACGTGGCTTAGAGAGAACGTGTACAAAGGTGGACTTATCTCAATAAGAGATCTCTTCCAGCCAACCTTACCGGGTGTTAGGAGACTTTAAAAGTATGAGAGGCAAACCTGTGTGTACTTAATAATCATATAAACTAAATAAATAAATAAAATAAATATTACCCCAGATGAAGGGAAAAATAAAGGCTATGATTTCAGGCGAGAAACTCATACTTTGCCATAGTCGGGTTTTAGTTTTTTAAACTTTTATTTTCTTTTCCAATTTTTTGTGCTCAGAGTACAACGCCATCCCACACACAATTATCGCTTTTAAGGCCATTTTCTAAAATATTAAAAATATTTACATATGTATATATAATTTAGAATGAGCTGGTGAAGACCTTTCTTTTGATACCAAACATGATATGAATACTTAAAAAAATTTTTTTTGTTTGTTTAGTTCACCCATAAATCCTGTCATGTTATTTTTTTTAAATGTTCTAAATCCTTATGAAACGCGGAGTGATGGCACAAATCCAAAGATACCACATTTGTCAAGATCGGTTAAGTGGTTTAGGAAATACGAGGGAACAGATGAACACCCTACATACTGTCAAAACATAACCCTTCTTTTTTCATAGTCAGGTAAAAAATTGTAGATTTCGATATGTTTGGCGTAACATTACCTAGATTTATGACTTTATTATGGTAGAAATCCTTGGGGAGGCCTTTGTCTAGCAGTGGACGTTTTCAGCTGATATGATAATGATGATAAAGACCTTAATTTAAGAAAAAAACTGTTTCAAATATCTTTAACTTGAACCACAAGTAATCTTTCATTATCATCATTATATCAGTAGGAATACGTTCATTTCTGGACAAAGGCCTCCCCAAGGATTTCCACAATGAACTGTCCTGCGTTGCCCGCATCCAGCGGCTTCTCGCGACCCTCAACAGGTCGTCAATCCACCGTCTGGGGTTGTCCTACCTACGTTACGTCTTCCGGTGCTCGATCGCCACTCGAGAACTTTATTGCCCCAACGGCCATCTGTTTTATGAGCTATGCGCCCTACCCACTGCCACTTTAGTTTAGCGATTCTGTGAGCTATGTCGGTTACCCTGGTCCTCCTACAAATCTCCTCATTTCTGATTCAATCGCGTAAGGAAACTTTTAGCATAGCTCCGCTCTATTACCCATAGTAAGCGACCATATCTCAGTTCCGTATGTTAATTCTGGCTGTGTGTTACTGGTCAAAGACCTTAGTCTTGACTTAAGACACTGTGGTGATTGGGACGTGAAAATATTGCGAAGCTTCCCTTGTGAGGTTTCCTTTACGCTTCGAGTTGAATTTGTCGATTGATCTCTTTTTTGAAGTTGGACCTACCTAACTAGACTGTTTGTCCCAGATATACATATTCGTCAACAACTTCGAGTGTAGAGTCTACTACCTTCAGATGAGTGGGCGGACATTTAACATTATTTTCTTCTTGTCCATGTTCTATTTTAAGACCGACTCCGCCTCCGTAGCTCAGAAGCAAAGTTCACTGGCTTTACACAGGAGGTCGCGAGTTTGATTCCCGGCGGGGTCAATTATAAGACTCGGTTTGGTTGGTGGTAGGGCATTTTCTAAGCCCGCCTGGCTACCTACCACCATCTTATCTAAATCTTGCCGCCAAATATCAATGTTGATATCATTGGTGTGTACCGGCATGAAGATAAGATATCCAGTTCCCCATTGCGTTGGGGAATCTTGGTAAGTCCGCTTCCATCTTCGGCAACATCTCACTTACCACCGGTGAGATGTTGTCAATGGGTTTACCAATTGTTTATAAAAAAAAGACTTGTTCAGAGACTCTACATGGCATGATAACTGACATAGTGGCGTTATCGTACAAACACTTCAACAATTCGATGTATTGATAGACAATTTGGCTCTGTCTGTATAATCTGTCACAGCGTATGTAAGTGGTCTATGTTACGAAAACCTATTCGGAAGTCGACTTGTTCGGGAGACTGGAAGTCGTCAAACCTGCGTGCGACATGGCTCAGAAGTGCATTGATAGGGAGTTCTTCAGCTGGGTGTTATCGCCCTTTTTGAAGAAAAGCTCCACCACACTTCTGTGCCATGCCTTAGGCGTTTGTCTCTCGAGTATTACGGAATTGAATAACTTCTGAAGAGCTTTTGGTACCGGTGTTCCACCTGCTTTCAGCAATTTAGCCGTAATTCCATCATCACCTGGTGCTTCCTTGTTCTTGAGCTATTTGATAGCCATTCTAATCTCGTACAGGCTGACGTTCGGGATATCTTCGGCAAAGTGTCGGGTAAATCTAGCTCTAGGGTCTTTAGCCAGATTGCTAACAGGCAGACATGTGGTCGTGTATGATTGTCCGTAGAACGTCTCCACTTCCTCCAACAACTCATTTTAGACGATAGGATCCTGCCATCCTCAGTCTTCAGCTTGGTCAGTTGGCCTTGTCCAACAGACAGATCTCTCGGGAAAACTTTTGAGCTTTTGTTGTGCTTCGTCGTCTCTTTAGTACAATTTGTATTAAAGACAACCAAAATACACACAGATAACATAAAAATAACAAAAAAGGTACAAATAACACAAAGAAAAAGTAGAAAAATATGAGTACGATACAGTTGTGAATATACTACTTATGTGCACTTTACCGAACCGACCCCGACTCAGGATTTGGAGTTAATTGTACTTATATTTCAATGTAGGAAACAGATTAGTAAAATGTTAAACTTTTAACTTCAAAAGCGCTTTTACACGCCGGGTTACAAAAGTGCTCGTTACACAGGTCAACCCCTCGTTAACCGAGGGTAACTCTACACGAGTAGTGTGAAACTAAACAAAGCTGCAAAGGTGTTGCCCGCACTCCGCACACCGCACACGGCGGCGTGGCGTCCGCAGTTCGTCAGACTACCCGCATGCACAGACTAGAGAAATACTGAAACGTTATACTTTACCCCCGTGATAGTTCAGGGGCTTGGAGAGAACCGTTATTAATAATAAATATTTTTTTAAGGGTTCACATTTTTTTGAATTTTTTTTTATTCTCAATTGGTAGGCCCTTGGCATCATTACGCACAAAACTCAACATTTTTAATGCAATTGTTATGCACGGGCTCTGTAAGGAAGGACCGCGTGGAGCGAGTAAATTTTGGCGACTTAATTAACCTTATGCATGCATTCTTCACCAAAAAATACCATTATACTTTAACAAAAGTATTAGTCTTCTGTTTCAATATTCAGAAAGGTGAAGGCCTTATTGAGTAATATTGGGTGTTAAAAAAAATTGGTAATGAGTATGACGCAATTATCTTTTATTGAATTGTATTTTATTTTTCGACGAAGTTACCTTTTAGTTTTTATCACACTTCGATGTGATGTTCATTTAACTGCAGAAAAAAATACTAGGCGCAAATTCCGGTGAATACGGAGGATGTTCCATCAATTCGAAGCCAGCTTCTTGAATGGCAGCCATCGCAACTCTGGACTTTTACGCCGGGACGTTATCTTGGTGAACCGAAACAACTTTAGTGAGTTTGCCGCGCCGTTTCTTGCGTATTTCCTCACGCAATTTTGTTATTTGTCTTACGTAAAAAGTCTCCGTAATAGCGGCTCCATATTAAGGTATTCGATCATTTACCAACCCTTGACTGTCCCAGAAAAGAGAGCCCACAATCTTACCGGCGGATGGAATCGCCGTGAATTTCTTCGGAGTTGGAGATGACGGTCTCTTCCAAGTCATGAACTCTTTTTTCGTTTCCGGGTCATAATGGTGGAGTCATGTTTTGTCCATAGTTATGAATCGAGCCAAATTCGGTTAGAATCTTGTTGTAACAAATCCAAACAGCTTTGTGACATTCTCAGTCTCGTATGTTTCTGCGTGTCAGAAAGCATTCTGTGCACCCAGCGCGCTGACACTTTATTCATACCCAATCAGTCGTGTACAATATTATGGACACTTTAAACTTTCACGATTATTCTACTCGCGACCACGGCTATAACCACGGTTGAGGTAAAAACAACATCAATACCTGCTCATCTATATCTATATCTTAATATATATAAATCTCGTGTCACAATGTTTGTCCTCAATGGACTCCTAAACCACTTAACCGATTATAATAAAATTCGCACACCATGTGCAGTTCGATCCAACTTGAGAGATAGGATAGGGTAGGGTAGGGTAGTGTAGGGTAGGGTAGGGTAGTGTAGTGTAGGGTAGTGTAGAGTAGTGTAGGGTAGGGTAGTGTAGTGTAGTGTATGTAGGGTAGGGTAGTGTAGTGTAGTGTAGTTTAGGGTAGTGTAGGGTAGGGCAGGGCAGTGTAATGTAATGTAAGGCGGTACGAAGTTCGCCGGGACAGCTAGTATGTTATAAAAAGTCACGTCATGTCCCGCTTTCAATTTGTCATTATGGACACTTCCTATCGAAATCTTCACTTTTCCTGCTATAAAACGAACAGTAACACGACGATCCGCCAAGACAATGTTTTTTATTTTTTGTTCAGTCACTGCCGATGTAGGACGTCCCGTGCGTGGGTCGTCGTTAGTTGAAGTTCTTCCTCGTTTGAACTTAACACACCAACACGCAACTGTAGAATATGGAGCAGCATGAACCCCTAATGTTGCTCTCAAGTCTTAATTTACCTGCTCCGAAGTAAAAATTTTCAATCAGAGATAATTTATTACCGCGCGAACTTCAATTTTATCAATTTTTAAGAACACGTTCCAACACGACGCATACAATTGACTTCTATTTTTAAAAACAAAAGAGATTTGTTTGTTTTTTTTATTATCATCCGAATGTCTGAGCTATGCCTGCAGTACCTTTTTTTCTTTTCAAGGAGAATATCGTTTTTTATTTAACACCCCTTATATCTTTGAATTGTGTTCTTTAAATGATGAAAGTAGTCTTATCTTCATTATAGGTAATTTTTCGTACGTAGATACTGTATAACAGAGTTAAAGTTAATGGAATTCACCTTAATCTTCTCTATAGTTGGTTAAATTGAATTATCTTCACTCTCAACTACCTCTAAACCGGCTAAGACAATAACGGTCTACCTTGAGGATATCCGGCGCTATTTGGACGATCTATTCGGCAATAAAGCGGACATTAAACGTGGCAGTTGTACCAATTGTGGCAAGCGGCACCTACAGCCGCGGACCCGTACCTGCTAACTATCTCACAATTGGGACGCATGTGGGTCATACGCACGGAGAAATATATGGAGCATTTCCTTGTTAATATTGGATTTATTTTTCGAATTAATACTTACTTGCATTAGACACAATTTCGGATTTAGTACGGTATGACTGACTAAAATATACAGCTAGAAGAACATGGCTTAAAAAAATTACAATCGTGAAGAATAGATCAAATTGAAGAGACATATGTCGAATGCCAAACATAGATATAGAAATCTAAACATAATGAAAATAATAAATTGATGAAACTACAGGACAGAAGTTAGTCGTTCTCGAAGCTATTTTAAGACTTTATTACATGTTATTTACTGAACTTTTTTGTTGTTTGTTACAGATTTGAAAACAAAATTTACGCGCCGCTTGGAGTTGCAGCTCAAACATATTCGAAGAAACAGTCAAGGTCTATACTAAGATTTCAATCAGACTACATGTTTTTGAGACAGGCATCAGAAAGATGTACAATAAAATTAAACAGAAAGTGTCATACGAAGTAATTTTTTTACTGCACTGATCAATTATTTCTCATTCCATCAGCTACAATTTCTCAGTCGACTCCACACCTCTCCCTGTTCCTCACGTGGTTCCTATTAACTAAATTGACAGTGAGTCAGAGACCACCTGGCGGGCGCGGGCGATCACCTCGCTTGCGCCGGCGCGGTACTTCTCAAACTCTCTCAATTGGGGCATCAATGTTCCCTCTCCGATTGTAACACACGTTGGCAATTACGAGCGGTCCATAGATTAAAAGATAATAGATACTGCGGGCTTATTATCTTCCTTTATTAACATTAGTTTAATTCATTCGTGTAATTCATTCATTCGTAAGTTAAATAGCTTTCAATATTATGTATGTATTTTGAAGCCAGGTGACTAAATGACACACACGTGGCCTCCTAGTCTTAGACGTGCTATAGTGGTTGATTGGTTTCTTTTAGTTTATATGTCACCACAGCAAAAAAAGAATTATCAAAACTTACTACTCTATAAAAAGTTATGCGTGGTCATACATAAAAAAAATATATAGGTAAAAGAACCTCTTCCGTTTTTTCGTCGGTTAAAAAGTGATTGGGGTTTTAGGTTTTAGTAGTAACCCTTGGCATCACCATCACTTACCATCAGGTAAAATCATAGTAAAGTACTTTAAATAGTTGAAAGTATCTAAAAGTTCTGGAAAATAACTGAATTGAAAGAATAACAAACCAACTTAAGTAGGGTGTTTCCGACCATAGCTGGTTTCATATGGTCTTCGGCATCATTGCCACTTACCATCAGGTGAGATGATGCCAAAGTATCATCAATTGTGAGGCAAAAATATATTGAGAAGTCAATTATTTAAACATACTAAGTACCTAGGTACTCTAAAAGGATTAATAGCAAAGAAGCCAGACATAAAAGCTGCAAATGTTCTTAATTACAAAGATTTTTAAACAAAACTAAATCAACCCTCCCGCCTCGCGTTCTCGTCACCACTTATGAAGCAAGCAACTAGCAACCCGCCTACCGACCGGCGACCGGGTGCCGGCCGCTTCCACGAACCCGCATGCAACCAATTGATGACAATGAGCCCGCCAGACGAGGTAATAAATACCACAACACTGTTAAAGGTGGCATAGTATGAGGTCGTAGGGGTAAAAACAATCACTTACATGACGTTTTCAATTTTTTTTACTAAACTGGATAAAATTTTAGCAGATCAATGTCGTTTAAATGAGGTGAGACGGTGAGAGAGAATATTCTATGTTAAAACTTCATCTACTCGTTATATAAACATTTTAGAGAATATTTTAATTATCTTTTCAAAGTAAGAGAATTTATCATCTCTGTCTACCTATAGTGCCAGTATCTTACTTAGTTTTTATTAAGAGCAATCTCAATCTTATCTTATCAGCTCATATACGTCCCCACCGAAGGGCTCGAGCCTACCCTGAATTATTGGGGCGATCGGTCCTTAGTTGACCACGCGGGCCCAGTGCTGGTTGATCGACTTCACACACAATCTTCGAGTTTCTTCGCAGGCGTGTGTAGGTTTCCTCACAATGTTTACCTTCACCGTAAGAGCGTCGGATAAACGTAAATATGAAATCGAAATTCGAAAACACATTGGTACGCGGCAGGATTCGAACCACGGCCTCCCGGACAGTAGGTAGTGGCCGTAACCGTTACGCCACCGACGTAGCAATCTCAATAGAGTCTGCTAAATTGTCCGATACAGTGAACTCTTTCCGTATTAAAGGAATATCAACTCTATTATTCTTACAGTTAACTTGTAATGACATGATGACGGTTTATTAAAATATGAGGGCAGCATTAATTGAACTGTAAATTGACCACTAAGATAAAATACTTACTTAATTACAGTGATGTTAAGGCACATGTAAAATTTAAACATCAATTATATTTGTTGCTTTACATATTTTGTGCTAAATGTCTCATTATTTTTGAGTACCTGTATGTATTTAATGATTCTATTTTTATCTCAAACTTAGTTAAACAAACACAATGTAACATAATCAAATCCTGGATACAACACGAGGCGCAATCCGTCCGGGTCAGGTTTGCCCGCGTCTGTTTGCCGTGAGGGCACTCGCTACCGGTTACCGGTTAAATTTATTAATCGACCGGCCGTAGGTTCGCAAACACTGCCGGGTTAAATCTGTAAGGCTGTAATCTATCGCGTAGGGTTTTCTACATCCTGTTCATAAAAGTACGTGTATCTAGTGTATACATAAAATTTCTCGTATAATCACGACTCATTTTTACGGTCACACCATTTTCAACCTGTTATGTAGGTAATTGTAATTAAAGATTCATTAGCAAATAAAAATGTATCCTATGTGTATGATACGTCACAGAAGAGTGATGGAAGGTTTATTTTAATTCACAACTGATAACTTGATAAGCCTTTCGCTTCATAATATTCGCACCATTCTCATTCTCACGATGATGCCGATGCCGAAGATGGAAGCTAGATTACCAATATTCTCGCTATGTAGAAATGGCTATCTTAACTTCATGTCGGAACACAGGAATGCAATAACACATTATTGTATTGTTACTGTTTATTCTGTACTACTTATTATCTGTATATATTTTTGTAATTGTACAATAAAGCATATTTGATTGATTGATGTTTGGCGGCAAGACTTAGATAATATGTTGGTAGCTCGACAGGCAGTTTTAAAAACTATCCTACCACCAAAAAAATCGAGTTTTACAAAGTTAGAACCCGCTGGTAATCGATCCCGCAACATCCTGGTGTGATGCGAATGTACTAACCGACCGGAAACAGTAAAGACGTGACGGAAGAGAGCAAAATAAAAACCTAACCATTCCGGGAGTACCGACAGAAGTGAAAACTTTTTACAGTTTTATAAGTTTTGACCCTCCGAGTTTTCCTGTCGGTGTCGGTAACGGTCGCGAGGTCAATGGTTTTTTCCCATCTCAAAAAAAGCCCAAGCGCCTTAAGAAGTTTTCACTTCAAAAATATGCGTATATGTATATAAGGTCTAACAAAATTAGCTGAAACTATTTTAACTGGTGCTTCTACCCATGAAACTGAACAACTTTCCCCATGGAACCCATAGTCGAATCGCAAAAAAAATTGGTCCTCCCATACTAACTCGATCAGCTGATCAGCCAACTTAGCAGGGAATTCCAAAATTTTTTTTGAGTTTTTTTTATGGGTTTCATGGGGAAAATTGTTCCGTTTCATGGGTAGAAGCACCAGTTAAAATAGTTTCAGCTAATTTTGTTAGACCTTATATAGGTACGCATGTATAATAACCTTTAGAAAGCCTTAGAAAGCTTAATGAATTGTCCAACGATGGTGAAAAGAAGTTTTCTTAAACAGGTTTTCCATGAAATTAAAAGGACATTAAAACCTTAACATTGCCCTATCGGAACGCATAGGTGCCAGCAGAGGCGTTTATGCCAACACTGTAAGTGCCAACCCTATGTCAAGTAATTAACGTGATGTCGAAGCGATGTTTTAATAACTCCCCGACAACGGGTTGTTTGCGTTTGCGCGATCTATACGTAATTTTGGGTTAACTGTTCGGCGAGCTTCCGGTGTGGATCGAGGTATTTTGAACCCATAAATATGGGTACAAAGTACCCCGATCTTGTGTCTAAATAGACACCAGTTAATCCTTTAATGCGTTGTTAAATTGGTACTTGATTTTTTCTTATTATTTCATTGTGTCTGTGTTCCTTGGCTCAAATGTAATTTTCATCTTTATAACAGGTTTTGTCTGGATTCTAGTGGTAAGCCACCTAATGGCACTCACGTTGCAACATTTCTTTCATTATTTGGAAATCACCAGAAATATAAGACGCTAATATAAGAGTTCGAAGTATCTGACATGGCTCGCAGAATCGCTAAATTGAAGTGGCAGTGAGCAGGGCACATAGCTCATAGAACAGATTGCTGTTGGGGCAGTAAATTTATCTAGTCGTAGCCGCACACCGGAAGACGTAGCGTAGGAAGGCCTCTCACGCCGTGGACCGATGACCTGGTGCAGGTCGCGGTAAACCACTGGATGCAAGCAGCGCAGGACCGGTCGTCGTGAAAATCCTTGGGGGAAGTATTTGTCCAGCAGTAGACGTCTTTCGGATGATATGATGATAAGAGATCGAACTACAAAGACTGCTAGGTTATTCAGTTGGAAACCTCCACTGCTGAGCACAGACTCCTGCTTGCAGTTACAGATCTCCCTAAACCTGTCAGAGCACGTCTTGATAAAACGGAACACATAAAGTGAAAGGAACTCTTTAACAATAAGGGAAACCAATTTATTAAAGATTTAAAATCATATTTTGACGCGGATGCTATGCAAACCAAAACAGCAGACAAAATGTGATCAGATTTCTAAACCTTTTGTGACATGAGTGCACACCCTAGGTATTTCTAAAGACGGCCTTGCTAAAGAGACTGCATGGTGGAATAATAATGTTAAAGAGCTGATCAAATCCAATAGAGATACATTTATGACGTAACTAAACACTTAATAGTGGGAAGATCGCACAGTCTACAAAAGTATTAAGCAGCTAGCGAAATCTGCTGTTGCACAAGCAGGAGTTGCAAGAAAATAATTCTACGAAAAATTTGAAAACGTACCAACTGAGAACACGATATATGAAATAGCTAACCATCTTCTTAATGCAACACAAGATACAAACTTAACAAATACATCAAAAATGTGCAAGGCTGCCCTGAAACCAGAAACATTGCTCCATTGGGCAGGCGGCGTTACAAGACACGATAGAACACACAAAGAGCATGTTAGAAGCTCCTTCAAAGTTGCCCTTAGTACGCAAAAGATAAAAGATATATATCGCACCTTAGATATATATCCCTCCTCATTGTAATATAATATACTCGTACATATACGTATGTAAGATCCCCGGCGACATGGTGATCCAACGTACAGAGGGTTTTTTCTGTCGCAAATGTACAAAGAGGCCCGACGCCAATTTAAAGTAGGCAAATGGGCAGGAGAAGATTCTTCATAAATAGTTTAGATAAGAGTTATATTTTTTAAATGGATCTTCTACTCATGATGTTGTTCAACTTTCTCCAAGGAATTAAACCTATCGTTAAATCGCAAACAAAACCTGTGAGCTGAATTTCTATAACCTAGCAAAATATTAAAGGTCATTTAATTTTAAATGTGCTGTGTAAAAGGGTTTCACAAGTTGATTGATTTGCCAACTAACTTACACAAACGAGACATCAATTCCGTCTCCACTCAACTGACTCCGACGCAAAGGGAGGGTTTCATTAAGGGGTTCATATTCATAACAATCGCGATCTATTGTTTGAGGCGCAAACAGTCTTGCCCCGCAGGTGAAACTAATAACGTGTACGTATAGCTTGTGATATGGAATTGTATACTGTATAGGTACAGTCAGACACATAAGTTCACTCCCACCCTAAGTACTTAGTACCTATATTAACTGTTTGTGCAGTTTTAACTTTGATTACATAGGTATTATTCCTTTCAAACTCACTTACTTATAACCACTTTAACTAATTACTTTAACCACCTCCGTGGCGTATTGGTTAATCCATTCGCTTCACACCAGGAGGTCGCGGGTTCGATTCCCAGCGGGGTCAACTTTTGTAACACTCGATTTGGTTGGTGATAGGGCATTTTCATAGCCCGCCTGGCTAGCTACCACCATCTTATCTAAGTCTTGCCGCCAAACATCAGTGTTAGCAGCATTGATGTGTTCCGGCTTGAAGATAAGATAGCCAGATCCCCGTTGCGTGGGGAATCTTGGTAAGCCCGCTTCCATCTTCGGTATCATGTCACTTACCACCAGATGAGATGATGCCAAGGGCTTACCAATTGTGAATAATAAAAAATAAAAAAGGACGATAGCGTTGTAACTAAATTTGGTTTGTAGGGCGCCCAAGCCGATGGTGAGAAAATAATATGCCACCACCAAGATCGGAACACGAAACTCTGCGACACAAGCAGAGCGTCCTCCATCTAAGCTGCTGCGGCTGTTAAAATAAAAGCAACTGAAATAGTAAAAATAACTCACTCGAATTTTTAATAAAAAAAAAGTGTCTCTCAAGGCACCCATGTAACAGTGGCGTCAATAGACGCGAGCGTGCTGAAGCCATGGTTCAGAGTAAACATAATTACGTATACTTAATTATAACAAACATTGATGTCCAGCAACAAAATGAAAAGTAACACTAAGCAGCATCCTATAACTAAAACTTAATTTGAGATGTTGATAAAAAGTGTGAATGCACTGTAGCACCCCACGAACAGTTTATTTCAAATACCAAGGACACATTCCAGTTGAGATCAAACAAAGAGGGCTGTTATGTCAACCTTTTGTTGTCTTATTATTTTACTTACCTTAACACTTAAATACAATATTGATTTATTTATTTCAGTGACCAAAACATATGAGTACAATTATTCTTAACAAAAAACCTAGTTAAAATCGGCTTATTCGTTTAGGAACTACGACGACGGCGCAGACATACACACAGATACACACTTGAAACTTATAATACCCCTCTTTTTGAGTTGAGGGTTAAAAAAACTTTTTTTTTTACTTTTTTTTTATTCCCAATTGGAAAGCTTTTGGCATCATCTGACCTGACGGTAAGTGACGATGATGCCGAAGATGGAAGCGGGTTTTCCATAATTCCCCAACGCAATGGAGAACTGGCTATTTTAACTGGAACACATCAATGTTGTTAACACTGATTTTTGGCGGCAAGAATTTGATAAGATGGTGGTAGCTAGCCAGGCGGGTTTAGAAAATGCCATACCACCAACCAAACTGAGTCTTACAAGTCGAACCGACCGGGAATCGAACCCGCGACCTCCTGGTGTGAAGCGACTGGACTAACCATTACGTCACGAAGCCGGGTAATGTAATGTAAAAACAACAATTAATGTCATAACATTGTCTCGCAAGAAATCTATTGTTATCCCTATCTATGCCTTTAGTTATCTAATAAGAACGTCTTAAGTGGAATGTGACCTTGGAATTTGAAATCATTATACAATATGTTGTGTACTCTGTGAGATGAAGGGCACAGGCCTCGGGGGAAAGTATGCGATGCGATGTAGTTATTAATTGTGAAGTTTATAAATGGGCTTCCAATCATGAATTGCACCTTCATACATACACAAGATGATAACACGAACTTCATGCGTAGATAACACGAAGTAATCACGAGAAGATTTTCTTTTCAATACTTTTGAGGAATGATTTTTTTTTGAACCGGAAGCGGTCGTATTTCAGTATGACTTGCGTGGTTATGTCGATCACGCAGGTTAACTGACCTGAAACACGGTCATTACCTAGATGGGTTTCACTGTTAGTGGCATTTTTCTCGACCGTCTCGAGAAATTTTACGTTGCATAATGGCAGATAGCGATTGCTGATACACCACAGACACTGTTTGCGTGGCCACCGTCAGATGTGGCTGGTGGGAGACAGCGGGAATCTGAGGTAGCAGACCGAATTTACTCAGGAGTACCGTCTCATGCCAGGCGCAGCTACGGGGGATACGCTCATAGCGACGAGTGCTTTAGCCTAGACTGTTCTCCTTTTTGGACTGATATCAATACCCCTGCAGAAGAACTTCTGGTCAGTGCGCCATCGGAACGGACCGTCTCTGTGCTTCGCAAGGCACGTAAAGTTGTTGATGCTGGTTGGTATCCTTAGATAGCAGTCGTTATGCCGTTTCAGAGATGCCTTATAGGCGTTCTAGAAAAAGTTCTGACAGTGGGGTTCACGGTTCACCAGCCACTAGCTCTACAAACTCCTCCAAACCGGGCTTGGCTCTCGTGTGTGGAGTGTCGCCTAACCTTTCCAAGTTTGGGAAGAGACCCGTGCAATTGTATATATATTAGTACTAACATACAGTATGGATACTCCCTGCCGCCTCTCTAGATTGCGACCTCATCCCTCGTCACCCAGATTGATACAGAATGGCTAAAGTTTGGTTGTCGAACGTATAGGATTTCGCCGCTATTTTGTTTGTTTCATCATTCGTTTTTTGAAATGTCATTTCTGGCCTGTTGTTGTCCAGAGTGTGGCCGTGCCCCAACAGTGGGGATCCTTAAGGGTTGTTAAAAAATTAAGAAAGTCGTAATTTAAATGCAGGTAAATACAATGTAAGCTTTGCACAATTTTTTTTTATTATCATACCGTTCGTTGCATTTAGAAGCCATATTTGACACAACGCGCCCTCCCCTACTTGATCCTGTTTCTATCAACAAAAGGCTCGCCACGGGAATGACGTCTGATGGACAAAATCACTTCTGAAGTGGCCCCTAACAATATTCCATCAGTTTTCGGAACTATGGTTTTCTTTTAAGAAATTACTTTACCCATCAATTTGCCGGCACCTTTCGGCGAAGGGTTGGGGACGGGATCACGGGACGGAGCTCCTTCATATACAAACAATCAAACAATGAATGCTGTGAGTATGTAGCGGTCATATTAGGGATGATGTTATTACTTTACTGTTTTGGGAAAATGTAAGCATTCAGTACTGATTGCCTTTTATTAGGTTAGGTAATTTTAAGTGTTGTTAATTTCTGATTTCAGAATTTATTTATAAAAGCCTAAAAAGAAACACAACAGTGGTTTTAACTTTTCTTAAAATGATTTTAGTATCTACAAGAGAGTACCAAGCATGGCAAATTGTAATCTCGAGCTTGTCGAGCCACAATGTCTGGTGACCAAAAAAGTTTTAGGGTTCCCTTCAAGGTAGCGGAACTCTATCACTAAGGCTACAATGTCCGTTTGTCCGTCAATTCGTACGTTTGTCTATCCGACCTTTAAAAGGTTGTATGTTTGGATAAGTTATAAGTATCTAGCTAAAATTTTCAGAGTATATGTTTATAGGGGTTTTCGAAAATAAATGTGATAAAATGAGGGGGGGGGGGCATAAAGAAACTTGTTATTCTAGGTGTTTTTGTTCACGCTCTATCGTAAAAAAACTGTAATATACACAAGCGTAAATCTCGGTGTGCTTGTAGTACTAATCCTCAAGTAAAACAACAATTTTTTTATACACAAGTTATAAAAACCGACCGAGTGTGTCATACATACTCGTGCTAAGAAGCCCGAACTGAATAAAAAAGTTTTTTTTGTCGCTTGCGTCGATGTCTTTTGTTTGCAATGAATAGGTATCATTATTATACTTGTTGTAGTAGTGTGGTGGTACGAAACCCTCGGTGCACGAGTCCAACTCGCACTTGGCCAGTTTCACTGTTGCGTGGTTGAGCGACGTTCCAAAATTAGGTCGTACGAACAAGAAGCCTAATAATCCATTTATGGGAGAGTTATCGGAGCCATCTCGCGATATCAGTAAAGCGCGAGCAGTAAGCGGCGCAAGTTACGCGCACTCACGTACGATTCACATCATAACCGTTACATTGCCATCCCCCGCCCGCCCCCGCCGCCCCTGCCGCCCCCGCCGGCCTCCGCCGCCGGCGGCAAGTGGAGGGTTAATGAATAATTCTGTAATACCGATGTAAAGATGGTATAGTTTTATTAGCGTTTCGTGATATGAGCGGGCACAGGGTTGAGCAAGTTATACTTAAATATGATGGTATTTACAACTCTAATACGAATATATCCTTACTTAATATTATAAATGTGAAAATGTGTTTGTTTGTTTGTTTGTTACCTTTTCACGCTTCAACGCCTTGACCAATCTTTATGAAATTTGGCATGCAGGTAGCCTGTGTCACGGGGAAGGACATAGGCTACTTTTTATACCGGGAAAATAGCATAATCTGATGCAGTTTCCGAGGGAACTAAAAAAATATTCAATTGTTGTGATTTTTTGCACAGAGATGGTTGAGTAGGTGGCAAACGACATAATTTACTAATCACCCTTAAAGACAGTCATAAAAACGACGTCTACGCGGGCGGAGCCGCGGGAAAAAGCTAGTATAAAATAACTAGATTGTTTAACAGAAGGCAAGGGTATAATTATTTAAACAGCTATGTTAAACGGAGAGGCAAGACCACGAAAGTACACCTCCGTGAACAAAAAGGTGACATTATGTACGGACACTCTTGACCGCGTCACCGTGAATCTCTTTTATATGTGATCTCAGCTTGCACATTACAAAATTGTTCCTCTATATGGGGTGACTTTTAGTTAGTTATTGATAGCAAAGGATATGAATGTACTCGTGATTACAGACAACTTTTACAAAGAGACTATAAGTCAAATATAAAACAAAATTTTTGGTCCTCTAAACATTAGATACTTAACTTATTATGTATCAAGGACCAAATATTTTTTTTCTGATTTGACATATAGTTTCTTAGGGAAAGTTGTTTGTAATCACGAGTACATGCATATATTTTGTTATCAAGAACTAATTAAAAGTCACCCTGTATAACGTGTGAACTATAACAACGTATCGATGTCTAAAACCGAACTAACTATGTATCTCATCAATGTTAAAACGCATGAAACCTACTTGGATTACTACTTTGATTGTATATTTATTGGAGTTTTTAAAGGTTCCATATCTAAAGGGTAAAAACGGGACCCTATTCCTGAGACCTCGCTGTCTGTCTGTCACCAGGCTGTATTCCATGAACCATGATATAGCTAGACAGTTGAAATTTTCACTTATGTTGCCGCTCTAACAACAAATACTAAAAAACAGAAAAAAATAAAACAAACCATAAAACATACATACAACAAACGTGATTTTTTTTCCTCGTTTTTGCTCGATATTGATAACGGCAACAGGTAGACGCTTGAAATACTTATTTACAGAATACGTAGTAATATACTGAATTTAAAAATAAATAATTAAATTTAAAAAAATATATATTTCAGGGTACAACAAACGTGATTTTTATAGATAATGGTACGGAACCCTTCGTGAGCGAGTCGGAATCGCAATTGGCCGGTTTTTTTTTATATAAGGCCGGTATCCCCGGGATGTAAATTTTACGGGAAGTAAAATTTACAGAAACGTTAACTAAAAGCTATGACGTGTTCCGGCATGAAGATAAGATAGCCAGTTCCTTATGCGTTGTGGAATTTTGGTGAGCCCGCTTCCATCTTCGGCATCATCGTCTCTTACCATCAGATGAAAAGTCGCAGGAAGCCGCTGGATGCGGGCAGTGCAGGGCCAGTCGTCGTGGAAATCCTTGGGGGAGGACTGTGTCCAGCAGTTTCGCCTGATATGATGATGATGAAATGGTGCCAAGGGAAGATAATCCCAATTGATAAATTGTGGATAAATAAAACATGTTTTAAGTTTAAAAAAATATATTAGAATAGTGGATGTTTTACAGTTTAAACTATGAATCTATTGAGAGCGCATTCAAAAAATCGTTCCCCATACAAACATAAAATTACTACTGCTTGAACTAGTAACTCGTGCAACTCATGAAATTCTAGTTTTTGAGGAGGTTAAATATACAAAAAACTAGTTGTCATTAAATAGTAGTGATTTAAGGTCTTCAAATTAATCTTCAAATTCGTTTTTTTTTGTAATAAAGTATTTTGAAAATTTTATCTATCCATACAGGATTTTGTAACTTGCTTATGTGTACAAAGTGTCATTAGAATCGGCCCATCCATTTTCAAGAAGTAGTAATTAATATTTTAAGTTTGTATAGGAACCGATTTTGAGAGTACGCTCTTAAGGCATCATTTGTTTCTATATATAGGTACATCCCGTTGTATAAAAGCAAATATGTTTGTTTTTTCATGTTTACTTATAGGTGTTTTATATTCCGTTGTTTTTCCGATAATCTTTTGTTTTCAAAGCAATAAAGTATTCAATAAAATATTCAATACGAAATTACTTCCACACTCTTTTGTTTTTAAGATCTATGTTAATCTTTCTAACTACCACGTTGTAATCAAAAGGCTTTTATGGACATTCCGGTGAACCACGGGAAATATTTTTTTACCCATGACACACCCTGGACACTTCATACAACGGGCCAGAAATGACATTTCAAAAAAAGGAATGACGGAATAAACAAAATGGCGGCGAAATCCTATACGTTCGACAACCACACTGTAACCAAATCAATATGGGTGACGAGGGGGTGAGGTCGCAAGCTAGAGAGCGGCAGGGAGTGTCCATACTGTATGTTAGTACTAAAATATATACTTTGCCCATGATCCATCTGGGTGGACTACCATGGGCAATTAACGATTTTCGTTCTTCGTCATTCTCCATTACCGACACAGAGCCTACAGGTAGCTACTAACTATAGACACCTATGTGTACGGCAGCTGGCTGCTGCAGCGCCAAACGACGCGAAGGTCGTACAATAAAGCAGATACATGAATTAATAACGCGCTCCAATATGGAGAGCAGACGGCGCCTAGTTACGAGCGCGGCGTGCCGCTGGCGCATCGCACACCCTATGCAGGTTAAATTAAACACCAGCCCATTGGAGGTATAGACTATACCTGTGTATTACAATATTTGAATACCTGCCTACAATCCGTATTAATGTGAGTACATACTTTCAGAGCTACCTCTATCTATTATTGGTGCCCAAGATACAGGCTGTGCCTAGTTTGAGACCGATATGTACAGATAGTGTGTAAATTTCTGTTTGAAATAAATTATTTGTATATTTGTATATCTACTAAAAGAAATAATTTATGACTTTAGATTGTTTTATGAATGATTTGCAATCTCCAATGACAAGATATTATAGACTAACCTAATTTGGAACAATGATGTTCCTTTCCCTCTAATATGGTCCAGGGGAGCGAGGCTGACTCTCGCGTCATACTTGTGACCGGGTGCCGTTCGTGTGAACTGGCCTACTCTTGTCAAAGGCATTAATGACATAATGATTTTATTGTACAACTTGTCGTGTCATATTGTATCATGTCTTAATGATATAATTTGTTTTTTATATCAAAGATTTCATTTTGACATTATTAACTAATGAAATTCATAAATGACATTATGTATATAAGGTGTAACAAAATTAGCTGAAACTATTTTAACTGCTACTTCTACCCATGAAACTGAACAACTTTCCCCATGAAACCCATAGTCAAATCTCAAAAAAAAATTTGAACTTCCCGTACTAAGTTGGCTGATCAGCTGATCGAGTTAGTATGGGAGAGCCATTTTTTTTTTTGCGATTTGACTACGGGTTCCATGGGGAAAGTTGTTTGAGATTTGACTATGGGTTTCATTAGGAAAGTGGTTCAGTTTCATAGGTAGAAGCACCAGTTAAAATAGTTTCAGCTAATTTTGTTACACCTTATATGTATATTTGCCGCTTTTCAACGACTGAAAATCACCCTGTATGTTTTTAGGCCTACGTAACTAGGTTAACGGTTAGCAAGCCTAGCTGTCCAACCTTTAGAAGGCTGTATCTTTTATTTAAATAATATGTGTTACTATGGCATATTTGGCGACTGACTCGGTGGCTCAGTGGTAGTGTTTTTGCCTACTGAACCGAGAGTCGTGGGTTCGATCCCCAACCAGAGCAAATATTTGTGTGATGAGCAGATTTGTTTGCTCTCTGTCTGGGTGTTAAATATCTATTTAAGTATGTATTTAAACGTATATAAGTATGTTTATCAGTCTCTGGTTCCCATAACACAGAGAATTCTACTTTGGGGCCAGATGACCATGTGTGTTTTGTCCAAGAATATTTATTTAATTATATTTACTAACAAATAATAAAAACTAAAAAATAAGGTCTCGACAGAACAAACGTGTTTACAGTGGTTTTGTTTTTGTTTTTCTTCTATTGAAATAATGGTAAAGCATGAAACTTGATGTGATTAAAGTGCAAACCTTAAATAAAATAAAAAATCAGCTAAGTGGTAGTCGTAATCAGGCTCATCATCATCATCGTCATATCAGCTGAAAGACGTCCACTACTGGACAAAGGCCTCTCCCAAGGATTTCCACGACGGCCGGTCTTGCGCTGCCAGCATCCAGAGGCTTCCCGCGACTTTCACCAGGTCTTCGGTCCACCGCATAGGAGGCCTGCCTACGCTACGTTTTCAAATGCGCAGTCGCAACACTAGAATTTTACTGCCCCAACGGCCATTTGTTCTACAAGCTATGTGCCCTGCCCACTGCCACTTCAGTTTAGCGATTCTGTGAGCTATGTCGGTAACTTTGGTTCTCCTACGGATCTCCTCATATCTGATTCGATCGCGTTCGGGAAGCTTTGTTCAAGTCTCAAACACCGCAGTGTCTCTAGACGTAGGTCTTTGATCAGTGTGTGAGTGATAACAGGCTAAGGATTCTGAACTTAATAACAAAAATCTGTTGTCTAAGTCTTTTGATTAAAATGAACAGATATCATTGTTGTACTCATGTGGGGAGGGGTGGTGGTACGGAAATCTCGGTGCGTCAGTCCGACTCGAACTTGATTTGTTTTTCCAATGGAACAGAATACAAAAAATAACTTGATGATATCAGCACATATACGTCCCCACCGAGGGGCTCGAGCTCACCCTGAATAAGGGCTATCGGGCCTTAGTCGACCACGCGGGCCCCGTGCGGGTTGGTCGACTTCACACACAACTTGCAACTTTCTCCGCAGGCGTGTGCAGGTTTCTTCACGATGTTTTTCCTTCACCGTAAGAGCGTCGGATAAACGTACATATGAAATCTAAATTCCAAATCACGTCGGTAAGTGGCAAGATTCAAACTACGACCTTCCGGACAGGAGGCGGCGGCCCTAGCCGTTACGCCACCGACGATACCCTTGATAAAAGCACATCCTGGACACTTCATACTACGAGCCAGAAATGACATTTCAAAAAAGGAATGACGGAACCAACCTTCGACAACCAAACTGTAACCAATATGTATCAATCTGTGTGACGAGGGGGTGAGGTCGCAATCTAGAGAGCGGCAGGGAGTGTCCATACTGTTAATATTATATATAAGGTGTAACAAAATTTGCTGAAACTATTTTAACTGGTGCTTCTACCCATGAAACTGAACAACTTTCCCCAAGGAACCCATAGTCAAAACTCAAAAAAAAATTGAACTTCCCATACTAAGTTGGCTGATCCGCTGATCGAGTTAGTAAAATTTTTTTTTGCGAGTTTGATGGGTAGAAGCACCAGTTAAAATAGTTTAAGCTAATTTAGTTACACCTTATATATACTTTGGATAAAAGTAACAAAATGTGACAATTGTGACATAGATTTCCAGTGCATTTAATGCGCTAAAACGTATTCTCATCTCCCGCCTGCAGGCTAATTGAAATGGTCACGTGTCGACGCCGGAAGTGACGCTCGTGACTTATGCAATCCGTCCGCTTCCGGCGCGGCCTTGCCAAGCTTTTTGTTCAAGATACGCGGAGATCCCACCCCGTTTCTGTTCTTTTCAATTTTGGGACGAAATTATTAGTAGGGTAGGTAGGTTAGTAAGGGGATGGGATAAACTGATGAGTCAGATTTCAAATTGTCAATGAGAGTACATGTACTTTTCAATATAATGTCTTAAAATACAAGATATTACCTACTCATATCTTTTTCAAGAATTTGATTCTTAGGGTTCTGATTATAACAAGGAACCTTTATAGTTTCGCCATGTCTGTCTGTCCATCTGGCCGCGGCTTAGCTCAGAGACTATTAAAACACTAGAAAGCTATAACAAGACATAGTTATACATATTAATCACGCTGACAAAATTGTACAGCAAAATCTTGTTTTTTTTCTATGGCACCTCCCCTACCTCTAAAGGGGGGTGATTTTTTTTGACGTACCCTATCGTGTGAGGTATCGTTGAATAGGTTTTTTATAACAACTGATAGTTTGCTAAGACCATTTTTTGATTCATTGATTGGTTTGCGAAATATTAAGCTGCTTTACTGTGCAAATTTTGGTTCGAGTCCTGCGTCCGTCTTCATAACATAGGCTACCTGCATACCAAATTTCGTAAGGATTGGTTGAGGCGTTAAAGCCTGAAGAGATAACAAACACATTTTCACAATTTTATAAATTCCTAAGGATCAAACGTGATAAAAGTAAGTCATGAAATCGTAAAATAATGCTAAAGAGCGGTAAATAAACTAGAAAGCTCTAAGATACAATGACATAAACGCTTGTAACACATTAAATCCTCATTTTTAGCAATTTGTAACTCAAGGCTGTTCTTAAGTGCTGTAAAATTTGGCGCGCTCGATTGATTATTTGACCTCCTTCGCGCAGGCCAAACAAAAGAGCAACTGTTTTGTACATTTTTATTTATTCGATTCTTTTAAACTCAATATTGGCGCTTTTATTAGCTTCACTGTTTTCCTAATAAGATCCTGCACAAAAACTATACAATTTTCGAATGCACTACTATTTTCAATAGATGAAGGGAATAAAAGGCAAAGGAAAACCAAGGCGCACCTACAGGAAAAGGCTGCTGTCGTGTCGTAACGAGAACTTAAGACGATGACGAGCTTAAGACGAAATATGATAAGCAGTGCTCTTAAATTAGATGATGATGATACCATTTTCATAAGATTCTCGAGTGGTTTAACCGCCTCCGTGGCGTAATGGTTAGCCCATTCGCTTCACACCAGGAGGTCGCGGGTTAGATTCCCGGTGGGGTCAACTTGTAAGACTCGGTTTGGTTGGTGGTAGGGCATTTTCTAAGCCCGCCTGGCTAGCTACCATCATCTTATCTAAGTCTTGCCGCCAAACATCAGTGTTAACAACATTGATGTGTTCCTGCTTGAAGATAAGATAGCCAGTTCTCCGTTGCGTTGGGAAATCTTGGTAAGCCCGCTTTGTACGAATTACATACGTACATGTAATTTATTTTTATATTATTTTGTTAAGATTTGGAAGCAGTCGCGCTTGTACCGTGTACTTTGCCCGCGACCCAGTTAAGAGTGCATTGACACACGACAACTTAGCATAATTTTATTATTTTTTAAATTAATGTTCAATTAGAGATCCATCTGACAAGACCATTGCATTTTATTTGGGACCACCTCTAGGACACTCACTGACACATTGACATTGCATTCCTGTACAAGATCATATCCTGTACATTATATATGAAAATGTAATTTATTTGGGACCACCTCTAGGACACTTACTGACACATTGACATTGCATTCCTGTACAAGATCATATCCTGTACATTATATATGAAAATGTAATTTATTTGGGACCACCTCTAGGACACTCACTGACACATTGACATTGCATTCCTGTACAAGATCATATCCTGTACAATATTTTTTGGTCCTTCGAGCCTGTACGTATGTAATTCGTACACGCTTCCATCTTCGGCATCATCGTCACTTAACATCAGGTGAGATGATGCCAAGGGCTTACCAATTGTGAATAAAAAAAAGGTATTTTCTGACTAGAAGCATAGTTTCTGATGCATTCATCAGGTGAAATTGTTTAAGCTTACAGAAAGCTTCTGAATGCTGAGGCTCAGAACGCGGTAAGTGGAGTTTCAAAGATAAGCCGTAGGTTTAAAACCTTTCATAGTTTGGGAAGAGACCCGTGTCCCAACAGTGGGGACGTTAAGGGTTGATACATAGGAGCGTATTCAAAAAATCGTTTCCCATTCAAACTTAAAATTACTACCTACTTCGTGAAAATGGATGACCCGCTTCTAAAGAAACTTTATACACATAAGCAAGTCACTAAGTTCTTGTGTGTGAATAGATTATATTTTCCAAATTCTATATTTTAAAGAAAGATTATCGAATTTTAAGATTGCAATGAAAACCTTAAATCACTGTCATTTAGTGATAACAGTATTTTCTTGAAAATGTAGTCTATTCAAAAAGTGGAATTTCCTGACTTGCTTACGTGTTTAAAGTTTCATTAGGATCGTCCTATCGATTTTTAAGAAATAGTAATTTTAAGTTTGTATGGGAAACGATTTTTTGAATACGCCCTTAAAACTTATTTTGGCAGCAATGATATGAGTAAAAAAACCTTCCATAGTTTAGGAAAAGAAGCGAACCCAGGCGGGCTTAAGGTTTGATATTAATGAACAATCTCGTAAACTAAAAATATGATTGTAAGTGTGACTCACTACTCTCGGAGTAACGCGAGAGCCGACTGCCGCGTGACGAGCATCGCCCGCCTGGAGCACATCGCTCGTGTAATGATCCATTAATATCTGCGCTCAGGAAGAGCTTTATGATTTATTCAATAACCTTTGCGTTATTAATCTCCGGTTAATGTTCTAGGTGATGATTTCTCTAATAATTGTTCTTAGGTTTATTATCTGCTGGTATATTAAAAGCGTCGGTGGCTCAACCGGTAACGACTCGGTCCATCTAACCAGAGGTACCGGGTTCAAATCTGGACGGCCAATGTACCAATGAGTTTTTCAAAAACTTACGTACATACTTACCGATTGCTTTAACGGTGAAGGAAAACATCGTGAGGAAACCTGCACACGCCTGCGAAGAAACTCGAAGGTTGTGTGTGAAGTCGACCAACCCGCACTGGGCCCGCGTGGTCGACTAAGGCCTAATCGCCCTGATTCAGGGTAGGTTCGAGCCCCTCGGTGGGGACGTATATGAGCTGTAATAATAAAAATATTATCTGCTAAATGTATATTTGCCCTTTAAGTAATTGAACGTCTTATGAGAAGATATTTTAAGAGAATCGCTCTACATACAAAAAAATAATAATTTATGGTCAATAACTCCAAATCATTTCATCATCTAAGTACCAACAAGTATCAACGTGTCGTATCAATTTTTCATTTCTCCAAATATTGATCCATGTCGTTGATAACAAATTTTTGAAAAATTGTATTGTAGTTAACGACGAGTTGATTTGTTTGTTTGTTTATTTGTCAGGGTCAAATCTTACAAACGATTTTAAAGAGACTTTCAGGGGTTCGATTGAGCTGAACTTTGGTATGAAGCCAGCCATATTCCTGGTGATAATATAGCCTTTTAGTGTTTTGAAGTAGATCTGATGATGAAGTTTTAAAGGTGGAATCGAGGTCCCAGGATCGTCAACTAAAATAAAAGCTTGTACCTACCTAAAAAATAATCTAGAGTATGATTAATTTTCGCTACTCAACACGAAAAATGTGCCATAGCTATTATACTAATTGTTTCTCACCATTTAAAAATTTTGCGGTTAAGGATATCCAAGAGGCTAGAGTTTCCATACAAACTTAGTTCCGCTTTATTACAAAAACTACATACTTGATTGAATCCAAACTTTACAAATATATTGAGTAGACACATATCGAAGTTTGAAATTAGTTTTCGATGTACTAATATAAAACGGAAAAAAAAAAAAAAGCAGTTTCAAAATTTCAGTATAAAACTAATTTAAGCCTTTGTTTAGTTATGTTTTAATTTACTACGATAAAAACTAATTTCAAACATCGACATGTGTCTACTTAACATATTCGCAAAGTTTGGATTCAATCCGGCTTGAAGTCTTTGTATGAAAGCGGAACTACGTTTGTATGGAAACGCAAGCCTCCTGATCTAGGTATTCCTATTTAATTTTATACTTAAACAATTTCGAGTTGGTTTGCAAACAACGATTATAAGATAAATGTCTATTTTGACCAATATGTAACAGAATTTAAAGAGAAACAAGCAAACTAATGCAGCAGTGAAACGTATGAGACAGGTTGGTGCGTTTCCGTGAATCGCACGCGCATAGATAAATCATGCGCGTCTCCGGAAGAGTTTGGCGCTGGACGGCTGGTGCGCGCGCAGACGCAGGTCAGGGCATTCGGCGAAACTGTCGCATAAAGTGATGCGAGTTATTGTGGAAAAGCGATAACTGTGGTGACTTCTCACGGAAGAGTCAGCTTAGCCCAATTCGTCTTGAGTTGGTAATCGGTGATATATTAGAGGCTGTCCTATCCATAGCCATTCAGCGCGGAAATGCAGCTAGTGTTATGGGCACCTTAGCACCGGGGATAACAAGGGACGGGTTATTTTAGGTGTTTTTTTTTTGTAAGTTATTTTAGGTTTAATATAAGGTGTGTTATTTTATCTGTAATTTGTAAACATTAAATATTAGCAAAGATATTTAATTACAAAAGAAAATCGGCGGCATGTTAGATTATACTAACTGCGGTTTCTTCATTGATCGAAGAGCAAATAGGTAAGGCCTCCATTGATTAAATGTCATGCTTTAAAACTCGGCTAGTATCTATGACCCTTAACATCTTTCCCCGCCAGGAGGCTCAAGTTTCCATACAAACGTAGTTCTGCTTTAATACCAAAACTACATGCCGAATTGAATCCAAACTTTGCAAATAAATTGCGGAGACACTTATCGATGTTTGTAATTAGTTTTCGCAGTAATAATATAAAACGGAAAAAAATTAAAAGCTGTTTTAAACTTTCAGTACAAAACTAAATTATTAAAAATTACTACGATGAAAACATCGATTTGTGTCTACTCAATATATTTACAAAGTTTGGATTCAATCTGGCATGTACTTAGTTTTTTTATTAAAGCAGAACTACGTTTGTATGGAAACTCAAGCATCCTGGAGACTATTAAGGAACTAGTCTATTCACTAATCACTCCTTAACCACCTCCCTCTCTAAACTTTTTGTGTCTCGCGAAACGTGTTCTTTAATTGCAGATGTCGCCGCTTAATTAATCGCTTTGTACCGTGCGCGTGAGTGTCATTACTTCATTTGTTTCGACGAGACCAATTACAGCTTTCATCTGAACTAAACGATTCGCTGAAACAACAAACACCGTCTATTCGCTGTGTACATCATTAGCTGTGAACGTAATTCGTGAGAAATGTTCAAAAGCTAGCTTTGGATTTAGGGCCAATTCACATTTTGAAATAAATGTTTTTATTGATCTATTCTTACTTAATGCTCGCTTAAATATTCGTGCGGATGGTGGCGCATCGGGAGCCGGGTCGTTTCTTTCCTTCTAATATGGTTGATGGGAGTGATGGCTGACTCTCGCGTTATACTCGTGACCGGGTGCTGTCCGTGTGAACTAGTCTACTCTTGTTAAATGCATTCAATGATTTTTATTTATAACTTTTCGTGTCATATTGTTTTCATGTTCTAATGACATAATCTGATTTATATCAAGTATTTAATTTTGACGTTATTAACTAATATTTGTTATTTCTTGATTCTTCACAAACGACATTGTTATTATTATTTTTTGACTATCAGAAAGAGCGTAATTTGCACCTATTTTGAATAATTATATTGAATTGAATTGAATTGAATTAATGAATCACGTACACGAAGGAAACCAGTACATAGAAACCTAAACAAATACAAAACCTATGAAGTAACTCGTTGAGTTGAACTTGGTTTTGAATGCTGCTTTACATATTACATTACATAGTGTTCGGTGGGATAATTAGTTATTTATTTACTTTTATCATCCACTATCTTTTTTTCCACAATTGATGAGTCCTTGACATCATCTTACCTGATGGTAAGAGATGATGATGCCGAAGACGGATTCGGGCTTACCAAGATTCCCCGACGCAATGGGGAACCTGGCTATCTTATCGTCAAGCCAGAACACATCAATGCTGTTAACATTTTTGCTCGGCGGCAAGACTTAGATAAGATGGTGGTAGCTAGTTAGGCGGGCTTAGAAAATGTCATTCCACCAACCAAACTGAGTCTTACAAAGTTAGATTCCGCCGTGATTCGAACCCGCGATCTCCTGATGTGAAGCTAATGGACTTAACCCTTACGCCACGGAGGCGGTTAAAAACTAGGTTAGATTATATTTTTATTGCTTTCATGTACATATTCACAGTAAAAGGTTGTGAAAACTTGAACTGTGGCACAAAAGTATTGTATTATTAGTTATAAGCATTGCAATTGAGAAACTCAAAAGAAAAAACTTAAAGTAAAATACAGTTAATGAAATCAAATATGATGAAGAAGATGATGATGAAGATCAAATACTTACCTAGATCATTATTTTATTTTATTTTTATTTATTAGGAAACCTTAGAGCTAATTAACATCATTATAGAGAACTAGATAGCAAAATAACAGTTTGATATTTTTAGTGATTCATGGCGAAGTATATCTGATGCTTGCCTAAGTTTATGTGAGAGCATTGACAATAGACCAACAACCTGTATCTCTTAGTTAAGTTTTGGTATAAACATACAATAGCGGTTAATTTAATCTTAAGTTAGAATACAGTGCTTTGGAAGTTTTCTGTAAGCTGTATTTTTCCTGAATAAAAAAATAAATAAATAATAGCCATTATAAGTTTCCACCTATAGAACGTTAATGTAACATATTATTGTTATTAGAGAGAAAATAACAAAATAGACAAATGAACAAGTTGTCCTTTAGAAAGATATAGCTAAGTAGGAAGTACCTTTAGAATAAATAAATAGTATACTAAGATTAAGTATATATACTATATTAAGATATACAAAACTCACAATTAGTAGTCTAAAGCGCACCGCAAGATGTATGTTTGTTTATCTTCCATGAATTAGAATATAGAAGCATTTTTGCAAAAGATTTAGATTTTTGTGGTGGTTTTACTGGGTGGACTATTGCTGCACGCACACGCTCGTGATTTCTTCTCACCAGATAGAAAGTGATGATGATACCGAAGATGGAAGCGGGACCATGGCGAACCCCCCACTGTCCATTATCTTATTCAATGATTTCTATCTGCTCTCCATTTAATCTACAGTAGGTACAATCTAAATTTCAAGTGATATCGAGTCAACTAGGTGGGAAAAGCTGCTGAAATAATCCGATGCAAACCCGCTATCGACGCCGCAAATAACTCGAGTGCATACGTCATGCTGTAATCGCCACCGGATACGGAAGGCCGCCATACTGTGCGATCGCCGCTTGTCAACCTTCCGCGCCGCCGCACCTGCGATGCCCACTCCTGATTTACATACTTACCCCACATAACCATGAAACATTAAGAATACAAAGCAAATAACAGCTTAATTACTAGAGTTTAAAACTGAATTTTCATTTTCGATACCGATAACGTATTAAAATAGAAACGCACTAAATATCAAACCATATTGCTTTCGCATAAAGTAAAATTTGCTTTGCGTTTGCAATTCAGGTGACAATTGAATTGTTCACAGAATATCGCTGGATGATCACGTTGGCTATTTCATATCTCTTAAGTACATTGGAAAATAAGCTCTGTTGAGTGGAGTTATAGTTGGTATTTGGATGCGCAGTGTGAAGGTGTAAATATCCGTGTAAATCCGCGTGTGAGACCGCGGCGGGTTCCTGTCGGTGACCGGCTGCTGCCAGCCACAGAAAGGTATAATCTAGATGAGAAGGTTTTTTGCCGACACTGTCAGAATCGGTTACGAACCATTATGTAGATTGTCATTTTTAATTGCAGAGTTATTAAATTTTTACCAACGATTGGTAAGTCATTTATTAATGTACGAGTATATATGTAGTGGCTAGGGCCTCCGCCTCCTGCCGGGAGGTCGTGGTTCGCACCTGCCACGTACCAATTATTCAAATTTAGATTTCATATGTACGTTTATCCGACGCTTTTACGGTGAAGGAAAACATCGTGAGGAAACCTGCACACGCCTGCAAAGAAACTCGCAGGTTGTGTGTGAAGTCGACCGACCCGCACTGGGCCCGCGTGGTCGACTAAGGCCCGATCGCCCTAATTCAGGGTAGGCTCCAGCCTCTCGATGGGGACGTATATGAGCTGATATGATGATATTTGTATATTCAAATATCTATCCATCCAGCCATATTCTTAACCGACGAAGACAAGGAGGAGTTTCTCAGTGTAGACCACGCATAACTTTTTACAGAGAAGCCTGGTTTTTTGATTATTTTTATTGGATAGTAATTTTTTGCCTGCTCACCTATTCTACTGCGCATACCTAAAACAAGTATAGATTTTAGCTACAGGAAATTAAAAACCAAAAAGTTTTTGCCAAAAAATAAACCGACGAAAAATTAAACCTAAAAAGAGAAAAACAATATTTAATCCCTACTAATATTATAAATGTGAAAGTAACTCTGTCTGTCTGTTACGCTTTCCCGCAAAAACTACTGAACGGATTTGGCTGAAATTTGGTAGGTAGACAGATTAGGACCTGGATTCAGACATAGGCTACTTTTTACCACGCTCGCGAGCCGCTTGCGGCTCGCGCACTGCGCACCCTCGAAAAGTCATAGAAACGTTGTCCACGCGGGTGAAACCGCGGGAAACAGCTAGTATAATATAAATAACGCTTCTATACTGATTTCAGTAGCTAACTTTGAGTCGGCGCCAAACAATCAATCCACGCAGATTATTAAATCGGTAAAAAATAATAAAGAACTTTCACGTCGGTAGCTCAACCGATAACGACTTGGTCCTCCTAACCAGAGGTGCCGGGTTCAAATCCGGACGGCCAATGTACCAATGAGTTTTTCGAGAGTTACGTACATATACTCACTGCGAAGAAACTCGAAGGTTGTGTGTGATGTCGACCAACTCACACCGGGCCCGCGTGGTCGACAAAGGCCCGATCGCCCTATTTCAGGGCAAGCTCGAGCCCCTCGGTGGGGACGTATATGAGCTGATATGATGAAAAAATAATCAAAACATGAAAACAAAAGTGCAAAGTGGAATCACCATGTCAACGTTTTTTTTTTGTTTCACGACGTTTTAAAATTAGTTACTTACATTAGTTTAGTTATTAAGATTAAAATGTTTATTCTATTTTACGATTGTCCGTTTTTTTTCGCCGTTTTTTTTTCTGAAGAACGGGCCTTCATTTAGGTATCCATTACTTTTCATCGTGCATTTATGAATATCTTATATTTTTTGTTAATTGGTGAAATTGTTTTATCAAAACTTATATACATATTTGTTATGTAGATAAGAAAAGACATATAATTTTAAAAAAGAAAAGATTAGTAATCGTATTGTAATTTACAATATTTTGGATATGCACATCAATCTTTGTAACATTTTCCTGTTTGTCATCCATTTATTTTATTTATTTATTTTTAATTTTATTTTCAGGCTTTATTGACCCATACATGTGTTAATAACAAAGACAAAAACCTTAAATAACTATTGTTAGTAGGGTACAAATAAATATTTGAAAAAAAAGACGTGTGGCACTCGGGGACTGCCGCGGTAAAGCTCTTGCATAGCATTTTTTATCAACTTTTAACACTAAGAAAAATTAAAAGTAAAATTACCAGTAAAATTGACTGTCCTTTTAGTACCGCAAATCACTATTAGATGGCACTGTAAGTTTTTTTAGAACGCGGTAGTGTTAGGTTTTTTTCGTTACGAAATTTCTTGATGCGGCCGCCGCGCTGAAAGCCCGCGATAAAATCTATGCAATAGCTTGAAAAAAATAATTAAATAAGTAATTAAATAAAGTGTCAGTCTTACGATGGGGAGCTGTAGATACTACCTCACTGTGTGAAGGTGAATTTAGAGTTAATAATTTATGAGTGTCTATTCTAGAATATTACTCTGAAGCCCTTCATTTCCACAGCGCCCAGTGGTGAGGGGCGGGCGTCCGGCGTTTGCAGCGGCTATTGTTTTCCAAACACGAATTAATTCGCATTCACAGGTAGCGTCCGCCATTCCGTCCGCTGGCAGATTGTGATATTATTTGAGACCCATTGTGTTGGCATTATCCCTGTGTTACTGTGATTATGGTGCTGATGCGCTCCCAGTTAGATTGTTCACTGGTCTCGAAAATAATACTAAGTTACTGTGATCTTATGTTGCACATTTATCAACGAATCTTAGTCACAAAATGTTATTTTCAAAGTTTAATCGTTTAGTATTGCTTTCCAGTTCAATAGTTACATTTTTTCTGATATTAACGAGCCTGCGGCGCATTTTTTGTTCACTTCGTGCAAAACTTTTCCACTAGATTGACTCCTTGTAAACACCGAAACATCGAGTCACCTTCACCTAAAATTTGAAGTAAAAAAAAACCCGCCTCGTCACCGGCAGAGCAGTTTCCAGGCATTGTGCACCTGCCACTCGGGGGGTAATTAATTATGTGGAGGGGGTGGGGGAGGTTGACATCCCCCGTACCTTGCTGTTGTGTCAAGGTGATCTCATTGTTTGGGGACCAGTTGAAGAAGCTACAGTTAAGCGAGCGGATTAACTTTACTTATCCTGATAGTTTTTGTAAGAGCTAGATGCTCATGAGTTTTTCGTAGAAGACGAGGGCAACACAAAAGTGATAGTCATACCCTTTTTCTAGGTTCATATAATTTTAAACAAAAAAAAACGACTTCAAACGCACTAGACGTCACTACGATTTTTGAAGGTTCCTCTCGATTTCTCTGAGATGCCATCATCAGATCCTGGTTTCCTTATCATGGTACCATCCTTGGGATATCTCCTTTCCAACAAAAAATAATCATCAAAATCGGTTCATGAACGACGAAGTTATTCGCGAACACACATTAATATATACGGTCGAATTGAGAAACCTCCTCCTTTTTTTGAAGTCGTTTAAAAAACAAAATCAAACATAAACATAGAATCTATGCGCAAGACTAAAAAGGTAGAGGGTTATCAGGTACTAGATTCCATCGATAGATCCTGTCGGTGAATTCTTGATAATCGTACTAAGTATACCTAGACTACAGACTCTATCCAATAAAATTCAAATTTACCAATAGTCAATACAGTATTTGAGCATTGAACCTTGGAAACTTGCGCGGACTAACCAAAGATTAGGCTGGCGTAGTCAGTGGCACCGGCCCAAAGGTGAGAGGTTGTCGTTGATTAACGATGCCCCGGACGTGTTTATTGTGAGTTCAAGTCGACTAGTCACCGTCGTCGCCGTCGCCACGCCGCGCCCTGACTCGTGATAAAGTTGCCGCCTTCAGCTTGACACACTACGGGACCTGTCATTGGGGCTTTCGTAGTGCTTAGTGAATCTCTTAGGTTAGTAGCTTAGCTCTGTTGGTACAGGTGGTATGTTTGATTCAGTTGAGAGATACGGGAGACAGGTAACAAATAAACGCACGCACAAACGCACGCACATGTATACACTTCATTGTAGCGTGAATTTCATCATATCAGCCGGAAAACGTCCGCTGCTGGACAAAGAGGCCTCCTCCAAGGATTTTCATAACAACCAGTCCAGCGCTGCCCGCATCCAGCGGCTTCCCGCGACCTTCATAAAGTCGGTAGTTCATCGTTTAGGAAGCCTACCTACGCTAAGTCTTCCGGTTCGCGGTCACCACTCGAGATAGACTAGGGAGTGGGATCCTGGTCCACAACTTTTTTGCTTTACTAACGGGCGTTGCTCCATAACCCAACCGAATATTTGGTCAGTTTTTGCATAATTGTCATGAATACAACTAGTACTTTAATTTTCCATCTTACTTAGCCCTTTCCCTTTTCGTTTTTTTTTTGGTCACGATAAATAGTTTTTCAGGCGCTATAAGTACATAACGCAACCACTTTGCGCAGGCAGACCATGCTCTAGACCTAAATTTATCCATTTCCGTTATGGTCACCAAATTTGTCGTTATGTTGTTTGTCTTGTAGTATGAAAACTTTACTACCCAATGGCCCCTCTGTTTTACGAGCTAGGTGCCCTGCCCACTGCCACTTAAGTTTAGGCGTTCTAAGAGCTATGTCGGTTATTTAGTTCTCCTACGGATTTCCTCGTTTCTGATTCGATCACGTAGCGAAACTCCAAGCATAGCACGCTCCATTGCCCTTTGAGTGACCTTGAACCTTCTTATGAGGCGCATAGTAAGCGACCATATGTCATCACTGGCAACACACACTGATCAAAGAACTTAGTCTCTTGAGACACTGCGATATTTGGGACTTGAAAATATTGCGAAGGTTCTCTAACGAGTTGGATTCATCGATTGGTCTCTTTTTCGAAGTTGGACCTACCTACTGGACTGGACTGTTTGTCTCAGGTATACATATTCGTCAACCGTGACTTTAATTTTACCTAACCTTGCCGTGTCTGGTAAAAGCTAGGCCTTTTATAGTGTTGTCCATATTTATGGTATTGTCCATATTTATGGTATTGTCCATATTTATAATGTTGTCCATATTTATAGTGTTGTCCATATTTATAGTGTTGTCCATATTTATAGCGTTGACCATATTTATAGTGCTGTTCATATATTATAGTGTTGTCCATATTTATAGTATTGTCCATATTTATAACGTTGTCCATATTTATAGTGTTGTCCATATTTATATTGCTGTCCATATTTATAGTGTTGTCCATATTTATAGCGTTGACCATATTTATAGTGCTGTTCATATTTATAGTGTTGTCCATATTTATAGTGTTGTCGATATTTATAGTATTGTCCATATTTATAACGTTGTCCATATTTATAGTGTTGTCCATATTTATAGTGTTGTCCATATTTATAGCGTTGACCATATTTATAGTGCTGTTCATATTTATAGTGTTGTCCATATTTAAAGCGGTGACCATATTTATAGTATTGTCCATATTTATAACGTTGTCCATATTTATAGTGTTGTCCATATTTATAGTGCTGTCCATATTTATAGTGTTGTCCATATTTATAGCGTTGACCATATTTATAGTGCTGTTCATATTTATAGTGTTGTCCATATTTATAGTGTTGTCCATATTTATAGTATTGTCCATATTTATAACGTTGTCCATATTTATAGTATTGTCCATATTTATAGTGCTGTCCATATTTATAGTGTTGTCCATATTTATAGCGTTGACCATATTTATAGTGTTGTCCATATTTATAGTGTTGTCCATATTTATAGTGTTGTTCATATTTATCCAAACAAAGCAACTCAATATTTTGCATACAAAGCTCCCGACCAATACAAAGTGCCAATAAAGTTACAACTTCCAGTTTTGCTCTCCAAAATCACTAAATCAGCAAATAAACTAACCTACCCAAATCATTAAAAATTAAAAACCCGATTGCATAAAAAATACCCTCTTCTTTAGGCATTTGATGTAAAAATGTATATTATGTCAGAAACGGGATCAATACGAATCTAACGACACCTCGCACTTCAAAATCCATCAAGCCGTTTAGGCTACAGGCTCAGCCACAGAAATAGACATACATACAATCAGAACACATTACTCGATCTCCATTTTGGGTAGTCTTAAGTTATCTGCTATAAAATCCGTTTCGACTCCCATAATTAAACTGGATCGGCTTCACGTCGTCACTACCTCTACTTGCGGTTGAGGCTTCTATCAATTCCGCTTTTCGAGCTCCGCGGGATTCCGGCGGCGCTTCCGGGCGGAGCCGCGGCGCTGAGTTAGTTTAATGAGGTTCGCGTGCCGCGGTTTTGCGGCAGACGTGTCAAGCGCAGCGCAGCTCGTGCCAGGCTAGAGGTTAAATTAGTTTACCTTAGCTAAATTTGTCAGTGCTCCGTCATTATATAACTATGTTAAGGAACAACTATTTATCTTTTATATTCTATTTCTTGGTTAAGTCTAGTCTGACATTAATTAATCTTTTAAAGCTATAGCAAAGTATATACATTGGACACTCCTCGCCGCTCTCTAGATTCCGACCTCAACCCCTCGTCACCCAGATTGATACAGATTGGTTACAGGTTAGTTCTTTGTTGGTTCTGTCATTTGTTTTTAGAAATTTCATTTCGTGACCGTTATATGCAGTGTCCGGGGTGTGGCTGTAGGTAGGTAATTACGTATTTTCAGAGTTTAAAAATTAAATTGCACTTTAAGGCGTGACAGTTAGAATGAAGGTCATGGCAACTTCTCAAGCCCATTCCGTCGTAACGGTAGGTAATTCGCCTCAGTCTTCAATTGAAGAACTCTAAGTATGCGCCGCGCCACCTATGCCTTTGCCGAAAGGGTCGTGGAGCCCGTGGTCGGTGGCCGTAAATTCGGTGCGGTGGCGCAAAGGTTAAGGCGCGACAATTAAACACTTCGCGACACTTGCCAACTATGCGAATGGAGGACGACCTTAAGGCTGCTGGCCACGAAACTAGCGTGACCAAGAATTAATTCATTGTTTGATATCACATTTAATCCAAGTTCAATGGAAAAAAGAACATTTGTAATTTTCGGGCCTCTGTTTCCTACCACCCACTTTTCACTTACTTCTCTCAGTGTCCTACAGAGGATCTTGGCGCCATTTTTTCCTGATCTGTACCGCTATGGGCCAATAAGATTGACTTGACCCTGAGTGGACAAAGGATGACCCTGCTGCTAAAAGAGTATACTTATGTGAAATTACTGATAAATTTTCATGTCTTTACGCAAAATCATTTTCAGCAAACAGGTGTATCTACACCAGAAAAACAAACAACAGTTGGTGTAATATGGATGACGATCATCATATCAGCTCATATACGTCACCACCGAGGGACTCGAGCCTACCCTAAATTAGGGCGATCGGGCCTTAGTCGACCACGCGGGCCCAGTGCGGGTTGGTCGACTTCACACACACCCTTCGAGTTTCTTCGCAGGTGTGTGCAGGTTTTCTCACGATGTTTTCCTTCACCGTTAAAGCAATCGGTGAGTATATGTACCTAAGTTTCGAAAAATTCATTGGTACATTGGCCGTCCGGATTTGAACCCGGCACCTCTGGTTAGGAGGACCGAGTCGTTACCGGTTGAGCCGCTGACGCTTTTCGGATGAATGACCATACACCAATTTAAAAATGTGTCTACTAAACTCAACAATATTTATCTACAAAAGTTCGTTTCGTTTTAGAATCGCCAACTTGGTGGCGGCGCAGTGAGCCGCGCAGATATTAACTTTTGTCAAGGTATTCGGATATGTCCCGGGGGTTCGACGCAATGCTACAAATGGAGATATACAGTTTCAAACTACTTAACTTTGTTCAACCTTCGCCGGGCCTTTGTCTCCGCTTGTTTGGAAAGGGATGATAAGTAGTGCATAATATAGAGGTAAGTACCTATATACCTACGCTACATGCGAGAAACTTTGCCAAACTAAAGTCTTCAGGTAATAATTTGAGTTATGGTAGCATTTTGAAGAACCTCTGTTTCAAATTGTATTCCTTTTGGATTGGGCGACCGAAATAGGACACTTTAACACAACTCTGAACTGAAGGAATTATCTGTAAAAGCTATAATTATTAACTTATAATAGATAAGTAGCAGGAGTGTGCACGTTTTCTTACGATGTTTTCCTTCACCGTTAAAGCAATCGGTGAGTATATGTACTTAAGTTTCGAAATCTCATTAGTAGTCTAAGAAACTCAAAGGGTGTGTGTGAAGTCGACCAACCCGGGGACGTACGTATATGACCTGATATGATGTTGATGAGATAAGTAGCAAGTAAATGAAAAAACTTTGTGAATGTAAAGCTGGTAATTTCGTCTGGTAAGAGTTTGAAATACATACCATCAAGCACCTTTAAGGACCTTTGTTAATTTTTTTTAATAAGTACTGACTTTTTAATTAGACTTTTTTTTTATCTGGTGAGATGATGCCAAGGGCTTAGCAATAGTGAATAAAAAAAAAGACGCCAGGTATGGGACACTATAATACTTTATTTGAACTTAAAACATCTGTATTAGCTACTTTTTCATTAATAATGGGTACATTTAAGTATATTTATGTGAAAATGATCTCTTCAGTAAAGATCACATCACAAAGAATAAATTTCAACGAACCATTACAACCAAATGTCATCGCGTCCCATCCATTAGGTATCTGTGACGGAATCAGAAAGCATAAAAATCATTTTTGCACCCCTTGCAGCCCCTCGCTCGGTGACAGTGCTTTTGACTCGGAATGAGCAGTCGACGACATAGTGGCAGTAATTTCTGTGTAGAAGCAGTAGAGTGAAAATGATATTATAGCGAAATTCACTTTGTATTGATTGGTAGCGATACAGCTATGGTGCCCGACAGTGGTCCTATGATAGTCTTGTAATATGCGAGCAGCTTATAGATGTATTAATACGTATGTATGTATTATTGTTTTAAATAAAAGTCTAAGTCCAAACCAAAGTACACCTTCCACTCTTCCATGTTCTTTTTGTCACTTTGACATTTTGTAATTGTTCGAATTTGGTATAGGTATTATTTTATTTCGTAATTTATCTATGAAATTTAAATATGTATTAGTATATATTTATTTGTATGTATAGAATACATGTACATATATATGTGAATATATAAATATTTATTTATATTATTTATACTATATATGTATTGAATAATAAAATTTGCATGTACTTATTGTTTTTTAATTAGTTAATTAAGTTGCTTATTTCTTTGCCCTTTTATAAAATTAAGTATTTCGTGCTCTCCTGTAACTAAAGGTTGTCAGGAAGAGATTGCTTTCAGCAATAAGACCGCCTACTGTACACTATATTATAATATCTATATGTATTAGCTTTGCGAAATTGTTTTTGGTGTACTATAAGTGTAAATAAATAAATAAATAAAGTACACTGCACTAAATCACATTGTCTTTTCAGCATTCGTCAAGTCTGTTTTTGAAAATATTTACAGAGCATTATTCACGTCCTGAGGCAACTTGTTCCAGATGTTTATTACTCTGTTATTTTTTTATTTATACAAAAACACACATTATCATTGCAGGTGCATAGACCCAGTTTTAAAATTATCTTAATTATATAAATACTCTTAGAGATCATTAAATCTTGGTATTTAAATATTATTTAACGGTCAACTTTTCGGTTTCCGCTAACGAACAGCAAAATATATCCATTCATTCCGAAACGAAATTAAACACTGAATTTAACGTGTGATGTCCCTCTATTGGCGAGTATGTAATTAGGTTTAACGTTGTTACATAGGTAAAATTATCACTAAAAATAAATTAAAAATAAACACCATTCAATAAATAGCATTTCTTCTAGAATAGCAAAAACACTTGGTAGTTTAAAATATTAAACAATTTTTAATTTTTATTTACTGAAAACAACAAATTAGTTCGTTAAAGACTATGGTACTTATGACGTCACTATGTCAGTAACGCGAATAATTGCCGAACAAACTTAAGTTTTTGACAGTTGATAAAAAGTTACTCAAATGACTAGTAGTACAATAACTTATTTTAAAAAAAACAAAACTTATACCTTCTCTGTGTCTACGAAATCTTTGTGAATTTTATAATGACTTGTTACACAAACATTATTTACCAGGTTCATTATGTTATTTAATTAAATGAAGATCAAAATCATCAAAATGGCGTCAAGTTTGTGCCAGCAAGTAGGATCAAGCAGACAGTGGTGTCGTCAGCAGACATCCCTCTCGGACCAGTGGCGCGTGGGGTGTGTCTAATCATCAACACCTACTTGCGAATGTGCAGACAGGACCTGTTAAAAAATTAATCTTGCTTCTACTAGTCAAAAACTAAGTAAAAAAATATCAAAAGGAAATTTTATCAGCATGTTAATGTTATTTTAAATTTTCAAATAGGCCTCCCAACTGTTTGTGTGTCTCCATTTTGAAGGTTTTTTACTAGCTTTATATTAGCTTGAAGTGTTATTTAGTTTAGAATAGAAAAATATTTATTCCCAGAAACATAACAGTTTGTTTGTTTGTTTGGGACAAATCTTGGAAGCTAAATTAAACTTTTAAATAAATAGGTCATAAAGTACAATTGGGCTCGCTCAGCGCTGCCGTGCTTTTCAGTTTTACTCACCTACATAGCGCGTCTCTGTCTATCTCGTAACCTTTATCTCATCTGGCGCAATCAGGGCTACCACTGATTGAGAAATTTTGAATGAAATGCTAAACGAAATTAATTAGAATGAAATACAAAACAAAAATACTTACGCTAGCCGACCGTTTTAAATTACAAACTATGGTACGCGATATAATTAACAGTATAAATATAATAAATAGTACGTATAAAAACTTAATAAGCTGTAGACCAGTGAATTTTAAAAAATGGCTGAAATACGATATTTTATTACATTTTCAACCCCCATCGCTCCGCCTTTTTGAAAAATTTTCAAAAATGAACTACAAAAATTCCAAAATATAGTAATCGAACCTGCTCACAAAATTTCTCGAGAATGGGTTGAGAAATGTGAAGTGTAGAGGAGAACAGCTGACAGACATACGAAATCATTTTTTCCCAAGCTGAAAAGTAGACGCTTCGCGCTCGCTCGGTCAATAAACTACCTAAAGCATGTTTAAAAATTCTATCAACGTTTTAAACACATTAACAAGTACCTAATAAATCACAAAAAGTATTGGATAAATAATCTTCAAACGATTTAACAGATCAGTAATGTGTTTCATGATTGTGTTTTTACTAGATACCTACCAAGTATCTAGTAAAAACACAATTATGAAACACTACCTTTCTTCTTCTTTCGGCAATTTAAAAAATGACAATATATTCATCTATACTCTGGCTTTTACACCCAGTCACATCACAATAATTACGTGATTTCGCCATTTTTATTTACTCAACTGCGTACCGTACGAGCGTTCAGGCGAGCGTGCGTCATACCCTTACCTTAAAAAATACCAACTTGCACAGGGAAATTGTACCAATAAAAATACTGATTTTCAAAACAGGTTTTACTTATACATCATCACAATCAAATGTTAGAATTGTATTTTAGCTTTCTATTCGAAGGATTAAGTAACCGACATAGCTCTCAGAATTGCTAAACTTAAGTGGTAGTGGGCGGGGCACATTGCTCGTAGAACAGATGGTCGATGGGGCAGTAAAGTTCTCGAGTGGCGACCACGCACCGGAAAGCGTACTGTAGGCAGGCCTCCCACTCGGTGGACCGATGACCTGGTGAAGGTCGCGGGAAGCCGCTGGACGCGGGCAGCGCAAAACCGGTCGTCGTGGAGATCCTTGGGGGAGGCCTATGTCCAGCAGTGGACGTCCTTCGGCTGATATGATGATTCGAAGGATTAAAATTAACACGACTTTCTTCATTAAGGTCATACCACTGACACTAGTACAGCTGGGTGTAAGCCATCCGGTAGGCATATAACGCGCAACGAGTGATGGGGGGGGGCTGGTTAAGTTTGGATATGGTGGACTCCCAAAGATGGCGCACCAGTTATTTTTAATGCGCCCCATGATATGTGCAGGATATGGATATCTAATGAATGTGATTGCACAGAAGAATACGAAATAATTAAAACTATTTTCAGATTAAAGCTTGTACCTAAAAGATTATAGTTTTTCCGAAAAATATTGTTTTATGAGCAATATCACTTTGTTGCTCCTTCCTTAAAGCGAGTTTAATGAGAACTCAGACTTCAGAGGGTAGCTTAGCATAAAGGTCCTGTCTACAAATTTCTAAAGTCTGCGATCTGCCGTGTATAGTGTTGGGGACAGCGCGCGACTCTTCGACTGGAAACCAAAGCCCAGTCCAACTGCTAGCAACATGGACACCGGTAACATGGCCATGGCAAAGCTATCCAACTAAGTGACAAGCGTGGAACAGAATGCTGTTTTCGTATATACTTAGCCCAACAACAACATAATGTTGATTTTCCTACACTACATTTCATCACATATTACCATATTCTGATGTGCGCTGTCAAAATTGTTCTAAACAGAAGGAGGCATTCTGTTTTACGACGTCTATCTAAGTAGGGCACAATCGCAGAGCTAAAAAACTGTAGTGGCCGGACGCACTTAGTATGATTAAGCTAGTATCGTTTATGGCGCTAAGTCCATATTTATTAGCAATTTATACAATTCCCAGGGCTCGGCGGTGGCGCCTGGCACTATGAGACAAGTAGGACGTGAGGCGCTTACTGCCGCCCTTTTTAGCGCACCGAGAAATTGACACGGTCAGGTATGGACTTAGGCTAGGCTTAATTAAGTCTTTGGCACGAATTGGCTCGAGTGACTGATAATTACAAACCCTGAAAGATAATTTGTCGATTATCTCAATTTCTCGGCTATTTTTCCGATCATCATCATTATCATATCAGCAGAAGAACGTCCACTGCTGGACATAGGCCTCCCCCAAGGATTTTCACGACGACCAGTTCTGCGCTACCCGCACCCAGCGGCGACCTCCACCAGGTCATCGGTCCATTGAGTGGGAGGCCTGTGTTTTCATTGTGTTTTCCTATAAATTGTCTTTAGATAAAAAAAAATGATATATATTGTCTTAGTTTCTGTTAAGTTTTATGTTTATGTTCTTCTGACCGCCACGAGACAGGCCTAGCCAAGTGTGGGGTCACAGTTAACTTGTATTTATTAGATAAGATAACGTCGTAAATAAAAATTTTATGTCTTTTTTTAAAGATAATTCGCAGATGTCTTGAGATCTTTTTTTGTACTCAGCAGTAGTAGTTTAGGCTTCACTCTTCGCTTTTCACTGGGAAAGTTTAGATTGAGTGTTAATGTTACATTGTTCATGTAAGGTTCAAACAGTTCATTAAGATGATAAGGACTTTATTTTTCTTAATTTTCATTCTTATTAAAGAATCAGTATACCTATTTAATTATTTTTTCTTTAGAAGCATTTAATAGGTACTTTATTTAATTATTAGGCCTCAAAAGTCAGTAGTATACCTCACAACGACCCTGTGCTCACCACCTCGACTCTTTTCATTCCGTTCCTTTCATTCCGAGGATAAACCGTAAAGAATGGATATCACCAGACTCCTGCGCCACTCAGAACACCATTCCTAGTTTTTCTTTCCACTTTTTATAAGCTATAGTGTAGTGTATAATATGTATCGCCCGATTATTGAGGCCAGATGATTTGGTAGAAAATGTGTTTTGAGAAAATGTAAACCCAGTTCGTTTTTAGATTATAACGTACAAACTCAAATGTACACGTGCTCTCTTAGATTCTGAAATTTATCACGAATTTGACAAATTTTAACACTAATTCAAACTTTTAGCTTGGTATACCTAATTACCTAGCGCCCGCCATTTTAAAACGATTTCGTGTAACTGTGTAAAACGGGCACAAAACTCTATCGATTCTTCTTTCTATAAAGATATTTCATAGAGTTCATGACAGAAAATCCCTCTCCCACCTGCCTGGAGGGAATCACAGTTTATCCTTTATTATTGCTCCTATCAAAACCGGTGTAACATCTATATGCAAATGGTGACAAACAGGGCTATGCGTTTACAGACGCACAATATACTTTTATGGTCCAGGAAAAGGCAAATCTTCGCAACTGTAAGGATGTCGTCAATCAGGAGTATTGTGGACTCTATGTTTAAGCTATAAGGGGGTAAGGAAGTGTACGCTGAAGCGTGCCAGGCATTGTTGCGTTGGAGATATTGTTTCACGTGTTTTATGAGGTGGGTCGAGATTTCACGGGGTTTTGAGGGGCGTTTTTGAGTGTTTCCTTCAGATGCCATGTTTATTCGAGGGGTTATGTTCGATTGTGTGTAATTCAGAGGTGTGCCCGCTGAGAGTTCGATATTTATGTGACAGTTCAACTTATTTATAGTGTGGTTTTGACAGTCGGCTGGCCTTTTAATATTGTTTGTAATGCTATGAATTTACAATGTAAACTGTAGACTAACATTTACATAAATTTGCTTTGTTTTACGACTCTTGTGACTCGTATTTTGAAATGTTCAGAGGAAGTTATAGTTGGACACTTATATTAATCTAATGGAAATCCTTTTTTTATTGGAAGAACCGCCAAAATGCACCTTATTACCTTATGAAAACAAATCCCAACGTCACATGTTCAATGTGCCGAAAGAGTTTTAAAAACATACCTCCCCTCGCATATGGTACTCGCATATGAAGCGATGTCCGAGCGCTGTTTACATAGACAACAACCATTATTGTGTCCACTTACTGGCGGCCGTCTTTGGCGCCCACCGTGGGGCGCTTTCAAAACAACCCGTCGAGGCACGGCGGCCGTCTTTGTAATGCTGTTACATCTGTGCTTTTCAAACTTTTCGTTTGTTTGTTAGCTACCCATAGTGTTCAACCAGGGGAGTTAAGTTCAAAATTTACTTCGGAGATTTTATTTACCACGAAATAGTGATTGTACAAATACTTTTTTCGAAATCTTTTACACTTGATTAAACCTACATATTTCGATACCCTGCAAATGTAAATTGAAAATATATTGGGACGTTGTGACATAAAGCGTTACTTTTTTTATTAATAAAAAAAATTAAATGCGTTTGTCTGCACCTCACCTGATGGTAAGTGCCGATCCAGCCGAGGATGTCACACTGATGTAACACACGTTACTGATATATCTACAATTCTGAGTTCAAGGTTGTCAAAGCACTATAATTTCCTTCTCTATCTCTCAAAATATCTCAGTAACGTGACGCTTTAGGTAAAAATGTCGTTAAGTAGTTGTTAAAAATGGCGTCGGTGGCGTAACGGCTAGGGCCGCTACCTCCTGTCCGGGAGGTCATAGTTCGAATCCTACCACGTACCAATGTGTTTTCGAATTTCGATTTCATATATACGTTTATCAGATGCTCTTACGATGAAGGAAAATATCGTGAGGAAACCTGCACACAACTGCGAAGAAACTCGAAGGTTGTGTGTTAAGTCGACCAACTCTCACTGGGCCCGCGTGGTCGACTATGGCCCGATCGCCCTAATTCAGGGTAGACTCATGCCCTCAGTGGGGGGGGGGGACGTATATGAGCTGATATGATATATTTTCGGTTTATATTTGTATACAGCATCAAAATATAAGTAAGTATAGGTTTAATAGAGTGCGAAAGATTTTTTATAAATATGTACGTAGTTATGGTAGCTATTGCCAAGGAGGTATGGATTTGGACTTTACGATTTGTGGCAACTTGATAAGTAAAAAACAATAAAGTTTGGGTACTTCTGACCAATCCTTCTTCCGTCGCGATTTCCTTCGCGAAATAACGCATGGCCGACATAGTGTTATTGTAACTTATTTTCATAAGTTAATAGTCGGCCAGTACGACAACACAGTGAGTAGCCGGACTTAATGGGCCTTGGCTTGATGTAGATAGTATTATTAGTACTTTTAGACATCATCATCATCATATCAGCCAAAAATCGTCCACTGCTGGACAATGGCCTCCCCAAGGATTTCCACGACGACCGGTCATGCGCTGCCCGCATCCATCGGCTTCCCGCGATCTTCACCAGGTCGTCGGTCCACCGCGTGGGACACCTGCCTACGCTACGTTTTCCGGTGCGCGGTCGCCATTCGAGAACTTTACTGCCCCATCGGCCATCTGTTCTACGAGCTATGTGCCCTGCCCACTGCCACTTCAGTTTAGCGATTCTGTAAGCTATGTCGGTTACTTTAGTTCTCCTGCGGATCTCTTCGTTTCTGATTCGATCAAATGAGTAAATTTTAACGTAACTAAACGAAGGCTTAATTTAGTTTTGTACTGAAAATTTAAAACTGCTCTTATTTTTTTCCGTTTCATATAAGTACTTCGAAAACTAATTACAAACATGGATATGTGTATCCTCAATATATTTGCAAAGTTTGGATTCGATCTGGCATTTAGTTTTTGTATTACAGCAGAACAACGTTTGTATGGAAACTCGAGCCTCCTGGCGGCCCTTAACATCAAATGCCACTGGTGATGGGTGATATGATTAGCAGATATATGATTTTGTTGACTCTTCCTTGACTCTCAAAATAGTCACAGCTATAATAAACAGATCTATAACAGAGGGTGTATTTCCCTCTGTATCAAAATCTGCGGTAGTTAGATCGATTCCCAAAAAATCAAATCCAACAGTTGTTAAGGATCTCCGTCCTATAAGTATCTTACCGTATTTTTCTAAGATCCTAGAAAAAGTTGTCTATAAACAGGTTGCTTAATACTGTGAATCTAATCACATATCACCTGAACTCCAGTCTGGTTTTAGGAAAAATCGAAGTACCACTGCTCTCCTTGATGTCATTGTAGTCGACAATTTAGTATCTTTCATTGAGAAAGGGAAAGGATCTATCTTAACTTTATTGGACTTCTCCAGAGCTTTTGATTCCATTAATTTTGACATGCTCCTTTCAACACTCTTGTGTTACGGGTTTGATAATTTTACTTACGAAGTAACTATTTAGTAATCTGTGATTTTACTGTTAGATGGTTCAAGTTGTTCACGTTGGTCTGGCCTTAGTCGACCACGCGGGCTCGGTGCCTTATTACTATAATTAATTCTATTATTTTTTTATTCACAATTGGTAAGCCCTTGGCATCATCTCGCCTGATGGTAAGTGACGATGATGCCGAAGGTGGAAGCGGGCTTACCAAGCTTCCCCAATGCAATGGGGATCTGACTAACTTATCTTCAAGCCGGAACACAACAATGCTGTTAACACTGATGTTTTGGCGGCAAGATTTAGATAAGATGCTAGAAGACTTAAGCAAATGCCCTACCACCAACCAAACCGAGTCTCACAAAGTTAACCCTGCCGAGAATCGAACCCGCGACCTCCTGGTGTGAAGCGAATGGACTTACCATTACGACACGGAGGCGGTTAAGATTTTTGTTTGTCAATGAATAAATGAATTATCTATGTATCTACTTTTAAATGTTCGTGATGGAAACTTTGTTGGACTTACCTCTTAAGTATCACTGTGCATTACTGTTTGTATTTTCCTAATATACTCGTAAATAAAATGAAATAGATAAATAATAGACCATTCCACAATAATGACGAAGCGGCCCCGTGGAGTGCTTTAGCTTTAGTGCGTGAGGATTGAGTGCGGATGTGAATATAAAATGTGAATTACCGCACGGGCTAGCGACACATTGCGACTTAGAGGCGCACAGAGTAGTGGGGTTGATTCTCAGATTGTACTTGTCAATACAAGGAAAATAAAGTCTTTCCATTACATATTTAAAGTTTCTTACATCTTCATATCAGCTCATATACGTCCCCACCGAGGGGCTCGAGCCTACCCTGTATTAGGGCGATCGGGCCTTAGTCGACCATGCGGGCCCAGTGCGGGTTGGTCGACTTCCCAAACAACCTTCGAGTTTCTTCGCAGGCGTGTGCAGGTTTCCTCACGATGTTTTCCTTCACCGTAAGTTTCTTACAATGAAACTGCTAAACAGGTTAAAAAAACCGGCTTTGCATGTGTGATCATAGCATGCCATAGATATGTTATTTTAACACTATTTGCACGCAAGTTAATTAATTTTCAGGCAACGGGATTTAGCTTAGTATGTAAGTTTTTTACAAGATTTGTATAAAACAATAAATATATATCACTAGCTTTTGCCCGTGACTTCACCCGCGTGGACATCGTTTTTAAAGCGGCTCGTAAAGGTAGACATGAGTTTTCTCCAGATCCCTCGGGAACTCGGGCTACGTTAATTAGTCGTCTTTATTATGTTATTTTCCACCCCCTCAACCATCTCTGTCACAACAATCCGTTGCTCCATTACAATGTTAAAGAAATTAACCAAAAAAAGAGTCTATTTCTAGCTTCCGCAGGAACTTGGACTATAATGCTATTTTCACGGGATATTATTAGCATGTGTCCTTCTCCATGACACAGGCTACGTGCATGCTAAATCTTGCCAAGATTGGTTGAGGTGTCGAAGCGTGAAGAGGTAACAAACAAACATATTTTCACTTTTCTGATATTACTAGCTTTTGCCCGCGGCTTCGCCAGCGTGGACATAGTTTTTATGATTGTCTTTAAGGGTGAATGGTGCGCGATCCGCAATCAGCTTGCATGCGTGGACATAATTTTTCTTCAGATCCCTCAACCAATTATATAGAAAAAATCACTTCAATCCGTTGTTTCGTTGCGACGCCGACGTTTTCTCCAGATCCATCGGGAACTATTTCTGGATATGCAAATTAGTCACTTATGTAGGTAATTTCCCACCTCATTTACTATCTCTGTACAAAAATCATAAGAATCCATTGTTCCGTTGCGATGATAAAGAAATTAAACAAAAAAAAAGTATTTTTTCAGTTCTTTCAAGAACTACACCTATTTTTACGGGATTAAAAGTAGCGTTCCTTCCTAGTGACAAACGCTACCTACATGCCAAATTTAATCAAGATTGGTGCAGGTGTTGAAGCGTGAAAAGTAACAAATAAACTCATTTTTACATTTATAATATTACTAGCTTTTGGCCGCGTCTCCCGCGTGGACATCGTTTTTCTGACTGTCTTTGAGGGTGAGTGGTGCACGTGCCGCAACTGGGTTGCGAGCGTGGACTTTATTTTTCTCCAGATTCCGATCCCAAATCGGGTTATTCTGATTAGCAGTCTATGTCATTTCCCGCTTCCTCAACCATAAATCACAACAATCTTTTGTTCCGTTGCGATTTTTAAGAAATGAACCAAAAAAAAAATTTTTCAGTGCCCTCAGGAACTGCATCGGGCTATACTATTTTCATGGGATAAAAAGTAGCCTATGTCCTTCCCCGTGACAAAGGCTACCTGCATGCCAAATTTCATCAAGATTAGCCAATGTGTTGAAGCGTGAAAAGGTAACAAACACAATTTCACATTTATAATATTAGTAAGGATAGCATAATATTATAAAGTATAATATATAGTTATGTATAGTATATATTATTATTTCTATACAGGAACAGTAATATATAATTGTATATAGTAAGGAAACTCGTAAAACTAGTAAAAGATAATTAAGTTTAAGTACAAGTAGCTGAGACCAGCGGAAAGAAACCGGTCTGTTCAATTTCTGGGGTGATATAATTTTCAATAATTTTAAACAAAAAAAAAACGACTTCAAACGCACTAGTCGCCACTACGATTTTTGAAGGTTCCTCTCGATTTCTCTGGGATGCCATCATCAGATCCTGGTTTCCTTATCATGGTACCACACCACCCTTGGGATATCTCCTTTCTAACAAAAAAAGATTCATCAAAATCGGTTCATAAACGACGAAGTTATCCGCGAACAAACAGAAAAAAATAATAATATATACGGTCGAATTGAGAAACCTCCTTTTTTTGAAATCGTTTAAAAATTGAGTAATACTATGTATAAACCAAGGATCTATAACGTCTCAATCAACGATCAATAAATTTAAGGTAAGTAAAGAAACTTGAAATACAATAAAACGAAAAAAAATCACTATGCTTTTATTGCGGCCTTTAAGGTGGATGAATATAAAGTGGATTTATAAGGATTACTGGAGGAATGGTCTCCCCCCTCGTGCCATCACTGGATGGCAGGGGGGGAGGATAATCTTCTAGGACGCCGTGAGCTCGAATTGGATGGGTGCTACATGCAAATTGTCGTGCGAGTAAATAAATAAGCAAACCCGCGTGATTTAGCAATAGCGCCGGATCAGCCGAATTGATTGTGATGAAAATGGTGTACCTTGTAGCAAATAAAAAAAGGATAAAATTTTTGGAGTGAATACCTTTCATTTGATGTCTAGTTTAAATGCTGAATTTTTAAATCATCATTATCATCATATCAGCCGTAAGACGTTCACTGCTGGACGTAGGCCTCCCCCTAGGATTTACACGTCAATCGGTTCTGCGCTACCCATATCCAGCGGCTTCCCGCGACCTTCAGCAGGTCATCGGTCCACAGAGAGGAAGGCCTGCCAACGCTACGATTTCCGGTGCGCGGTCGCTACACGAGACCTTTACTACCCCAACGGCCATCTGTTCTACGAGCTATGTGCCCCGCCCACTGCCACTTAAGTTTAGCAATTCTGAGAGCTATGTCGATTACTTTGGTTCTCCTACGGATCTCCTCGTTTCTGATTCGATCATGTACAGAAACTCCCTGCATAGCACGCTCCATTGTCCTTTGGGTGACCTTCTTGGCCTTACTATGAGCCCCTTGGTAATTTTTAAATAAACACTCAAAACAAATTATAGGGCATGTTCTGACATCCGAATAAAATTATTGAAAGTGGATATTTACGTATGTTACAGAAGATAGAATTCGTCCGTAACAAGGAAAGCAATCTATTGCACACTTAACGATGGAAAGTAAAAGTTTACGGTTTACCAATAACTTGTGACGAAGTGGAAGAGACACTATGAAAATATCGTGAATGCCTAATAGGAGGCTTTAATGCGCTATCAAGGCGCGCGTTCACTGGCGCTTCGACGACGCGCCGACCGATTCGTCTCGACGCCGCCGCCGATGTTTACGACGAATAATTTCGCCGCCTCCAGGAGATACGTGACTTTATTGACAATTATTATTTAGAATTTCTTCCTGTACGGCGAAATATTGAAATGTAAAATGTTCGTTTTGGTCGAACGGTAAACGCGTTAGAAGATGCGTTTTTATGTGACGGTAAACGACACTAAACATGAAAAATGGCCGATAATATATTGTGTTAGAGATCGCGATATTAAAATGTCTGACTACTTTTCAAGCTACTTCCAAAAAGGAGGAGGTTCTTAATTCGACTGTATGGTTTTTTTTAAATGTGTGTTACCTCAGAACTTTTGACTGGGTGAACCGATTTTGATGATTCCATTTTTATTTGAAAGATAGTGCTTTCCGTGTAGTCCCATATAAATTTTATCAAAATCGGTGTAATACTTTATTAGAAAATTAACAAAAACCAAAAATAAGAATGCAAAATTGTTCGAAGTTGTTGCGATGGAAGTCGATTTTTTAAAATGTTTAGCGTTTTTCAGTGGGTGCTAACAATTTTTTTCCAAGTACTTATTTAGGCATCTAGTTTGCAAACGAGCAAAAACCATTTTTTTGTATAATCTTAACTTAATTAGAATGTTTAGGCCACTTTTACACTCTCCTAATTCAGCTCATTTCCTGTTTTATATGCAATCGTTACTGTTAATATTCAATTAGTTGTAATTGCTGATGAGTCGAGGAATATCTTTGGGGTCGGATTAATGGCCTACACATAATTCATTACGGTAATGGAGACGTTATGGACAGTAACTTTTTTACTGTGTCGTCAGTGTGCACGCGTCGTAATGCGCGCGCGACGCGCGATTGGACGTTTGTACAGCTTTTCGGTTTATGAAGACGTTTGTTTTTGTATAAGTGGATCTATTAGTTTCTTAATGTTATCAATCATCATCTATATGTTTAAAAATATTTTTTTTTTCGTTGGTTAGCGAAAACTTAAGAACGGCTGAACTGATTTCTGTTTAAAAATGTTCTTAATAGTCGGAATAAGGTTTTTGGGAACTAAAACCCCACAAGCCGCTTGCGGCTCGCGGACTACACACACTCGATATCCATGGGGGTTAAGCCGCGGGCATCGGCTAATTGCATTACATTACCACATTTGACATTATTAATTTAAAATTTAAAGGTACCGATATCGTGATTATGTCCAAGATATTGTTCTAATGTTTTTTTCTATATTTTTTGTAACAACAGTGTTTGTTGGCGTATCTGGGTAGATTATGTGATACCTCATCTATATATATAAAACGAAACCGTGACTGACTGACTGACTGATCTATCAAGGCATAGCTCAAACCACTGGGCGGATCAGGCTGAAATTTGAAATACATATAGAAATTCCCTTGCGTTGGGGAATCTTGGTAAGCCCGCTTCCATTTTTGGCATCATCGTCACTTACCATCAGGTAAGATGATGACAAGGGTTTGCCAATTGTGAATTAAAAAAAAACGTAAAATGTTTTTAACCGTGAGCGACAAATACTGGGAATATCCCGAAGGAATCCAATTATCTATTTTTTTCTTTCAATTAGGCGTGCCGTATCACATAGGGAACTTTATGTGACGTCATATTTTCAATCCTGGATAGTTAAAAGGTTTCCCAGGAAAGAAATAACATTGTATATCGAATGGCTTTATATGTGGCATACTACATGTAAACGGTTTTTTTTAATAGTTTTAAAATGTTGAAAACTACGTCATAACTTACCAGTTGCCACAGGGTATTAGAGATAATAATACTGAGTTAATAGATCTGGGCCCGCGTGGTTGACTAAGGCCTAGTCGCCCTGATTCAGGGTAGGCTCGAGCCCCTCGGTGGGGACGTATATGAGCTGTAATGATGATTAGAGATAAACTTTTAAACTTTTTAATGGCATTGTTATCAATTTAAGTTTGTTTTTAGTTCTTTATTTGTCTGTAAGTTTTCCTAAAATAAAAAAATAAAGTGTTAAAATAGCTGACACCAGCTATAAAGTTATAAACACGCTATCCACGCAAGCGAAGCTGCGGGCAAAAGCTAGTACAAATATATGCGGTGTTTAACCGACTTCAAAAAAGGAGGAGATTCTATGATCAACGGTATGTATTTTAAGGGTTCCGTACGAAAAAAAAAACGGAACCCTTATAGGATCACTCGTGCGTCTGTCTGTCTGTCCGTCCGTCTGTCACAGCCAATTTCAAATTCACGGAATTCAGTGTCACGGAATTTCAAATGTGATATTTTGTAATTGACTTTGGCATTGTACGGGACCCTCTCCACGCGGGTTCAGCTCACCCTTGGCCGGTTTTCATTTTTATGTATGTTTACCGATTAACACAGTCAATTGTGGAATAATTTTCATTTTTTTTATTCGAAAAAGTATACTCCCGAGGTGGTCCCATTGTCACCAAATCAGGATCCGATGATGGAATTCTAGTGAAATCGAGTGCAACTCTAAAATTTTCTTGGCACGTACTATACGTGTTTCAATGTATTTTCTAAAGCTATTCAAGTTTATGCGTCTGGTAGTCATCTTTTCCTGTTGATGAGCTGATGATGGAAGTTACAACTCCGTAACGGTTAGGAGTTGGATGATAATTCTTTAAATATTATACGTAGATACGTAGGTACGCATAAACCAATAGTTGTATTTGTCACCATGTCAGGAGCTGATGATGGAATCCCAGGAAAATCGAGTGCAATTCTCAAATTTCATAGGCACGCATTACGTGTTTCATGTATTTTCTAAAGCTTTTAATTTTTTTTGCGTCTGATAGTCATAATTTTATGTTGAAGAGCTGACGATGAAAGGTACAACTCCTTAACGGTCAGGAGTTGTAGGACAATCATTTAAATATTATACGTAGGTCGTAGATACGTTGGTTCTTATAGACCGATAGTTGTATTCTTTTAGGTTATTCAGGTGAGCTGATGATGGCTCCTTAACTTTCACGCTGCTAAGATATAGATGGAAGCCACAGGACTATGTATCGGTTAATGAAACACATGCATTATGTATGACATAATGATTCGTATTGGCGAATAGGTGATTGGGTTTAACGTTGTTACATAGATTCAAAGGTTGGTACAAACATACAAAGGTAGAAGTCGAAGGTAGGTATGAATCAAATGAGGGGTCTTAATTTTTTTACGTCTAAAACATTTGATACGTAAGTAGCTGTGTGCCGGTACCAACCTCATTAGGCCTCTAATTTAATACCTGTACCTACCTTTGATTTCATTTTTGTTAATTAATTTTTGTGTATTTATATAGAAAAACATTATTTCATATTTTTGAGTGAATTTATTTTTGAAGTCGGTTTTTAGTTTTTTTTTTAACTTTTTCTAGTATTATAAGCCATTATAACAATTTACAATTTAGATACACGATTTACAATTAAGATTAAGATTCAAGATTGTGACCGCAAATTAGGTCTCTCAATTAGAGCTGTGGTTGCTGTGGACTGCCCTCTAGATGATCCCATCCACAGGTTTCTTCACCACGTCTATATATATCTTTATTATACACAAACATTTAAATGACAAGAACTTAAAGAGGACGTGTACGAAGGTGGATTTATGTCTATAAGAGATCTCTTCCATCCAACCTTACCAGGTGTAAGGATACTTTAAAGTATCTATGTGTTTACTTTCTATCTGGCCTAGGATGATATTATTTCTCCAGAATATGCACAGGAGACCACATAATCATTATAATGTCTGTGTCCAGACTCCGGAACTTGTGTTCTTACCTAAAGATTAATGTATAGCGTTTGGAGACTTGAGACAGTAGCCTCATCGACGTACGTGTCCAAGTCAAAGTCCTGAGTGGATTGATGCGCCAATAACGTGTTTAGTCCGATCTCCGTAACTCTTAGTTGGCTAACTTTGCGAGTTTACTGCCTAATGGATTAGTTGTGAGGTTATGCTCCTGAACAGGGATATTGATTGAAATGAACTTCAATTAGTTACGGACTTACTTTGAGTCAACAAAGGGGTTTGAAAATTTTTGGCATAGTCTATTTTATTTTTTTGACAAAATTGTGTCGCATGATGAAACTTGTAATTTGGATATGGGACACATAGGTAGGCAAACAAAAATTCAATTTACCACAAGATCCTAAAGCGTTACATTATAGAGATAACTGGACATAAATTACAGAATAACTCGAGATATCTTTATTTTATTTCTCTAAGTCCAATTGTTTCCATAACGTGACGTTTTAGGACATAATGGCTAAATTACATTTTATGTTTGTCTAAATGTCCTCTATTTAAATAGACAAGTTTAGTTGTGTGGAGCTGTTTTGAAAATGATTGACCTGGTGCTATGCCATAATATGCCAGTCTCCATACAAAAATTTTCAAATCAATTTTTTTTAATTCACCAGTGGTAAGCCCTTGACATCATCTCACCTGATAGTAAGTGACGATGATGTCGAAGATAGAAGCGGGCTTACCAAGATTCCCCAACGCAATGGGGAACTGGCTATCTTATCTTCAAGCCGGAATACATCAATGCTGTTAACATTGATGCTTGGCGGCAAGACTTAGATACGGTGGTGGAAGTTTATAAAATGCCCTTTCACCAACCAAAATGAGTCATACAAAGTTAGACCTGCTGGAAATCGAGCCCGCGACCTCCTGATGTGAAGCTAATGGACTTAACCATTACGCCACGGAGGCGGTTAATATTTAACTCAATAATCCTTTCCTCTCGTTGATTGAGTACATCAAGAGCGAAATTTTATTACCTCTTTATAAAGTCTTACATGATACAGGTTAGAATAGAACGAAAAGGTATGTCCTTACTAATATTATAAATGTGAAAATGTGTTTGTTTGTTTGTTTGTTACCTTTTCACGCTTCAACGCCTTGACCAATCTTTATTAAATTTGGCATGCAGGTAGCCTGTGTTACGGGAAAGGATATAGGCTACCTTTTATTCCGGGAAAATAGCATAATCTGATGCAGTTCCTGAGGGAACTAAAAAAATACTCGATTGTTGTGATTTTTTGCACAGAGATGGTTGAGTAGGTGGGAAACGACATAATTTACTAATCACCCTTAAAGACACTCATAAAAATACTGTCCACGCGGGCGAAAGTTTATAAGAATGTATGGATGTATGTTTGTTACTCTTTCATGCAAAAACTATTGAACGGATCTGGCCGAAATTTGGTAAGTAGACAGATTTGGACCTGGAATAACAAATAGGCTAAATTTTTCCACGCTCGCGAGCCACTTGCGGCTCACGCACGGCGCACCCTCGAATAGTCATAGAAACGTAGTCCACGCGGGTGAATCCGCGGGAAACAGCTAGTAATCCATAAATCGAGTATAAAATGATTGGCTTAAAATTTAGGTCAGTAGAGCTCAGTAGAATGGCTCATCATGTGCTCGAAGAAGGGTAACATTAGCGAATATTCGTTTTAAGTCACGCAAACATCGTGGACATACACTCAGTGGTATCTACAGAAATTAAGCCACCTGATTTTTCTCTGTACGTTTTCACATAAAGAGGAGGCCCAAACAGCAACATTTTTTATTCAAGAAAAGTAAGGAAACTACGAATCGCAGTCAATGGTTAAGATCCCTGGCTACAAATTTGTCGAAGAGCACAACATGCTGCAGACCCTCGGAAACTCAGTAGACTGCTCATATGAATTCACACAGTAAACAGGAAAATTATCCATATATTTTACGGATAAAATCAAGTTCTTTGTCAATATATAGAATTTCCGAGGCTGTTGAGAATGTTGAACTCTATGACAAATTTGTAGCGAGAGAGCCAGCCTAATAATACCACTTAAAGCAGTTTCCTTACTTTCAAACTCAAACTCTAATAACTCTTTATTGTGCATCAAAAGAAATAAATACATGTACAAAATTTAATTAACAAGTAAGAGACATACAATTTAGGTGGTCTTGTCGCTGAGAGCGATTTCTACCAGACAACACAGTTCTCGGAGAAAAAGCAAGGAGTCAGGTAGTACGCGAGCAACAACAACAGAAAAAATAATTGAATAATAATTTTAAACTTAAACCACACCCCGAACACTGCATAAAACGGTCGAGAAATGACATTTATAAAAACAAATGACGAAGCTAACAAAATCACGACGAAATCCTATACGTTCGAGAACCAAACTATAACCAATCTGTATCAAAATTGATGACGAGGGGGTGAGGTCGGAATCTAGAGAGCGGCAGGGTTTGTCCATCTGTATGTTAGTACTTATATAATATATACTTTGCTTAAACTAAAATAGTTTAAGCTTTTATCACTTTTTTAGATACCAAAGAATAAAATACCATATACTTAATAAGGTCGTGGCGTCGGTGGCTCAACCGGTAACGACTCGGTACATCTAACCAGAGGTACCGGGTTCAAATCTGGACGGCCAATGTACCAATAAGTTTTTCAAAAACTTACGTACATACTTACCGATTGCTTTAACGGTGAAGGAAAACATCGTGAGGAAACCTGCACACGCCTGCGAAGAAACTCGAAGGTTGTGTGTGAAGTCGACCAACCCGCACTGGGCCCGCGTGGTCGACTAAGGCCTAATCGTCCTGATTCAGGGTAGGCTCGAGCCCCTCGGTGGGGACGTATATGAGCTGTAATGATGATACTTAATAAGTAAAACCTACTCGGACTATAAAATAAAGAATTATCTATATATACGCATATATATTATACATACCTAAACCTATACATAAATTATAAAATAATTGTTACATAAATACAATAATAAGTATATTACCAAACCAAAGTAAGACGCAGAATAATAGTACTTAAACAAAGTATTGTTGGTGTTTCATCATATCAGCCGGAGGACGTCCACTGCTGGACATAGGCCTCTCCCAAAGAATTCTACGATCCAAGAATTCCATAGAATTTCCATTGTTGGTGTTTAGTGGTCCTATTTGTATGAAAATGTACTGAAACAAATCTAGTGAGTGGCCCAATTTCTGTGCCGCTGTGTGTATTTTGTGCGTTACCGGATTCACCATGAAGTGTTAAGGAAAATTCTAGGAAAAATTCATTAATATTATTCATAAGTATGTAAAGTAATTAATATAACATTTGATACATCAATATAAATAATAACTAGCGTTACTCACTTAAAGAGTCCTTATGGCTAGACCAAAATAGACCTCACGGAGCGGTGCGTAGATAACGATGTTTTGAATGGCTCATTACGAGTCGATATCTTTCCTCAGGAAGCATTCAAGCCTCGTGTAACTCGGTGTAACTCCACAATTAGTCACAAACAAATCTTAACCCTGCAGACTAAATCTAAAGCTCAAATCAGTTTGTATTTCACAACAATCGCACTAAATACCTAATGAGCACACTCGCCGCTTCGTAACTCAGAACGTTGCAAGTCCTATTCGGACCAACTGTAACTTGGGTTGATTGGATGATCATTAAGGTCCACAATCGATTGGATATCTGACGTGGTCGGCAGTACAAGTAGTATCGGTTGAAGTGGGGATTGTGCTAGCGTAATTAGTCATTAGCGACAGTGTAGTGGGCAGGAAGAGCCGACTGATCGTGCTAGGTGGCTGCTTGCGGCTGATTGGTTTATGTTCATGGTATTGTGTTGCCATCTGTTGGCTACATTAACACCTACATACTGTTGGATAATAACGTGATCATGTATGGAGGAGTTATGAGCTTCACGTTATGTTTGCAACCTATCTTGTGCTACCGATAACTTAGGTACAGATTCGATAGGATCAATCATGAAAAAGATCTTTATTCAGATTAATGCGATAAGATGCGTTTAGCAGGCTTTACAGTCTCCACTAATCCATTTATTTCGTAAAAACAGGAGCAGTTAATGGCAAAGTGCTACATAAGCTTATCTTGTAGAACGCAATAAACAAACAGATTTTCTCAAATGCATTGTTATTCGACAACTTTTGCCATACGCTAACACCTTCATTCCTTTAGTATAACAGATATGCCACTTGAACTACTTTTATGATCTTTGAGGATATTAGGCGAATCGACGGTTGGGGCGCTTCTGTTATAGAAGCGTAAAAGAAGAATTAGATTGCTAAATGCGTTAAACAAAGCATCCTTAGGTGCTAAAACCGTTTTAATTTGCAAACCATTTAGACTTTGCAGCAGATGTGACAGCAATAAACGATGTTGTTACAACATGTTTACAAATGAGCTAGGTATTATGAAACTAGTAAACAGAAATAGAGAGACAAAAAAATAGAGCAGATTAATAAAGAAGTGCTAATAGAATCACAGTGAATGACAATAAAAGTATAATAAATGACCTCTTGCGTTTCAGGAAGGAGACTTTGTGCAAGAATGTGACCAGTTTAGAAATTAGCGAGATCCGTAGCACCCAAATACATCAAGCAACTAAAGCAATCCTTATCCTCGCCGGTAATTGAATGTAACTCAAAACCATCCGTTTAAGTCTAAAGTTCAATTATAAGTGTAACCGGGGCAGGTGGGGTGAGTCGGGGCGAGTGGCGACGCGGCCGTATATCAAAGTTTGTAACTTAACCAACGCGAGGTGCGAGGCTATGAGTTATGCCGACCGCATGCCCACCGGGATGCGACGCAAGTTTTGAGAGGTTAGAGGGTATTCCGGAGAGATGAAAAGGTACGTGTATGACCCGTTAATTCGAGAGGCAGCGGACTATACCCCGCCACTCGAACTATCTAGTTACATGGTCCGTAGACCAAGACACGTTCTGTCTGACCCTCCCGACCAAATTTCAGCCGACCTGAACTGTCTCCTGGCAGCTCAGGGAGGAACCGATAGTGTCACTTCGTGAGCGACACAGTCCCCCCCTCACTAGCACATAAAAATGTAATTCATAAAGCAATAGCTCCCTTCAGGAGCTCCTCGCGCAGACACTGAGCGCTTGTTTTTGCACTTCCCCCAAGGGAGTCACTCAGATGAAGGGTTCATAAGTCTTAGCAGACTTGTAATCCAGGGAGGTTTTTAGTGGGTATGCACTAGGTGAGCTCCACATAACCAACCTAGGACCGGACGTTGGTATGCAGCAATGCATTTTTTAATCCTCCCACCCTCTGAAAAGGGGAACAAAAAAAAATACGTATATGAGCTAACTAAGACCCTTTTCTGAAAATAACGAAGTTTCTGACCAAAAGAGTCGTTAATCACGATTTCAACCAATGTAAATGTGTTCCTTGAGTTCACTATATCCATATCGGGTAGCTACCATCGTTGTAGAATCCCCTATACCTTCTTTGTCTTGTACTGGTGACGGTTCCAAAACGCATTTATCGCGCACCGACCTGTCGTCGTAATTGAGTTAGCGCGGCTAAGAAGCAGAATGGCTCGCGGAGGATTTCAACTTTGCAGTTCAGCTGCTCATATATTTTGGTCGGTGTTGTGAATAGTTTTGCCGCCTTCAGAATGCTTTAATGTTTTGCTCTAGGAAGTCTAGGATCTAGTTCTGTGTCTCCTATATGGCAGAAAGTGACATGGTGTAGCTTTTTCGCTTTCAACCATTGTACTAAACGTAGTACATGAAGATTTCACGGATTCGTTACTGGTTGTATACAATGTTCTATCTATACAGCTGTTCCATGAATTAATCATGTAAGTATATTTTTCCATCATCATATCAGCTCATAAACGTCCCCACTGAGGTGCTCGAGCCTACCCTGAATTAGGGCGATCGGGCCTTAGTCGACCATGCGGGCCCAGTGCGGGTTGGTCGACTTCACACATAACCTGCGAGTTTCTCCGCAGGCGTGTAAAGGTTTCCTCACGATGTTTTCCTTTACCGTAAGAGAGTCAGATAAACGTACATATGAAAACTAAATTCGAAATCACATTGGTACGTGGCAGGATTTGAACCCCTACCACCTGGACAGGAGGCGGCGGCCCTAACCGTTACGCCACCGACGCTCTTTTTCCATCATTGATACAAGATTTTATTCTCAACTAACACCTCAGTGCCCTTATAATGACCTCCCTGGCTTCAGCGACTCCCTCAATCTTAGCTTGGACATGTTGTTGAGCCCCCCGCGGAGCGTGGCGCCGGAAGCTGACGGAGGGACGAACAGCCGATAGTTATCAATACGGCTTACGGTCCCGGCCACGCAGGGGGCTCTTAGCAAAAAACGCGTGACGTGACATCGCATATTGATATTTTCACGTTGTTTTCCTGCGTAGATTTAGGTCGCACAAATAACTACACGCTGTATACTAAGTACTATAACTATAAATGCGGAGGAAATCCGGTCATTTTGTACCTGATCTGGCGATAATTCTGAAGAAAAATAAATGTAAAAAGGGGAATGCTATTGATCTTTATTGCATACTAGCTTTTGCCCGCGGCTTCGCCCGCGTGGACATCGTTTTGTGACTGTCTTAGGCTCGCGAGCCTGGACATGAATTTTCTCCAGATCCCTCGGGAACTATGTCAGGATATGCTTATTAGTAAATCATGTCATTTCCCACCCCCTCAACCATCTCCGTGCAAAAATTCACTGAATCCATTGTTCCGTTGCGATGTTAAAGAAATTAACCAAAAAAGAGTATATTTTCGGTTCCGTCGGGAACTGCATCGGGCTATGCCATTTTCGCGAAATAAAAAGTAGCCTATGTCCTTCCCCGTGACACAGGCTACCTGCATGCCAAATTTCATTAAGATTGGTCAAGGCGTTGAAGCGTGATAAGTAACAAACAAACAAACACATTTTCACATTTATAAAAGGATGAACTAATCTATTTCTGATATAAACTCCGGATCATCATCTATCTGCGCAACATTTTCTTACAAAATAATACTGACTGCACGAAGAGTATAGTTTAATTTTAATTCAATTTAATTAAGAGTTTGTAAACATCCATCTACTCAATATTAATTAGTCTCGTTTGAGTATCTCAACTAATCGCTAGGTGCTCCTCGGATCCCCACTCCGAAGTTCGCAGTCGTTAATATGATAATGTATCTGAACATAAAGCATCATTAGGTGACCCCCTTCCTGACCCCCCGCCCAGGTGGGTGATAGCGACTGTCGTTAACGATCTCACGAATACGTTGAGATGTTAGAATTATGGTACCCTCCTGACGAGCATAGACATTGTACCAGGCACAGAACAAGTAACAATAGGTTAGAAAGGCTGTAGCACATATTTTGTACGGAAACCGTTGTCGCCGCTTCGACCCCCACCATTCTTCACTACTACTAATCTAGTCAAATATGCGCGAGGGTTCTCATGTGTGCGTGAGGCAGAAAAAAACGCTGCGATTGGCCAAACTACTCACACCAATGCAGCTTTTGCTAGTAAATGTGGTCGTGTAAAAGAACAATTACTTTTACATGTACGCTAGGGATTGACTAACGATTAACTTTTTTCGATATTTATTTTTCGTAGGGTCGACAGCATGTCGTTAGGTTCGTATTGATCACGTGAGTGACATAGGTTACATTTTTACCCGACTTGCAAAAAAATAAGTTATTTATTTATTTGGCACGCTCTGCTTAGCCTAAACGCTTTCATGGATTTTTGGAGAGCGAGGTGTCGATATGTTCGGCTTGATCCCGTGAGTAACATGTGACCTGAACGCGTAATCAGAACTGAGGATTAATGATATAGGAAATTGGAAACTCATTGCGTTTATCTCAATTTTATTTATTGGCCTTGAAATAAAACATATTTAGTTAGCAATTGCCTCTTTGTTTCTTTTGATACACACTCTTTTAGTAAAAAATGTACTCTTATATTAATATATTTTTCAATCACTGCTTTCATTAAATCTGTGACATGGTTACTAGTTGGATATTCCCCAATCTGATGGAACGCGATGTCATCAAATAATGTAGTCCCGACGAAACTTTGTAAGACTTTTGTAACCAAAAATTCTTTAGTAAACTTTTTGTCATTATCTGTGTAATGTCGAATTACTGACTCCGCTTTTTTGCAAATAGTAATAACATCATCCGACGGATACAAAAGACCTCCTTTGTCTTTTGAAACTATAAATTTATGTTGTGAATTACGCAAATTGGAAACAAGAGCACCTACACATACATCACATTGTAATTTTTCCATCAAAACGTGAACAACATTTCCTGCTATGCTGAAATCAGACATATTTTGGTAAAACTCTGCAAATATTTTTTCCTCGGATCCATCATCTTCATGGTCTACTTCGAATTCACGATTAGATGCAGTAGTCAAATTTATTCTTTTGATAGCAGAAGAACAATTAAGGATCGACAAATTTTCCAATGCAGTGCAGTTGCCATTTCCAAAGTCTCTTATCTCCACATGAACTAATAGTTTTTTATACGCAGCTTTAAATTGTCTCGCTGTTGGATTGTTATTAGCACCGCCATGACACCTTATGTTACAAAAAAGAAGTTCTAGATGGTCCTGGCTGACTTTATAAAAAGGAAAGAATAAAAGTTCTTTCGTTTGTATAAGTGTTGTGTAAAAATGCTTAATAGCCTGAGCACAACCAAGAAAACCCAAAAATCCAACTTTTCTTGGACTTTTTATCAACAGAGTCCCATCTTGAGTTTTAAGAGTAGAAATATATTGCACAGCCTCATCCAAATAGGCAAATATTGTTGGTGCATTCCACTCATTTATAGCTTTCTTATGACCATACTGATTAAGACTTCTGGAGTTAAAGATGTCGAACATATTGTTTATTACTATCAAAAAATTTGTTGTGGCAGAACTAGCTTGAAACTCCGACATATTTAACTTTTTTTCACAAAAGTCAATAGCATCAGCCACATTTAAACTAAACAGCTGAGTGGCCAGCTTCACTTTCATTTTTTGGTTCTGGAAATGAATGTGACGATGTCGTAATTTGTTACGTAAATGAAACTTTTCCTTTTCTTGAACTTTATTCAGTTCTACCAGGTAAGCCCACTGTATTTTTTTTCCTTTTGCATCCAAAAATGTTTGGTACACCTGAAAACGTTTGAAACATTTCAAATAAATACTGTAATAATATTGCTTTAGATGTTTATAAAGAAAAAAATGGTATGTACCTGAAAAGCGTTTCGAATTAATTTAATCATATGTGATGGATCTAATACTGCCATCACAAAATGTTTTGTGACGGGATGTTCAAATGTCATGTTACCACCATTTTCAAAGGAGCAACCAAACTTTTTTATCATTGCTAAATTAGATGCACAACCATCAAACGTGAGCGATACAATCTTTACTCCTGTTTCATGGATCCTTTCCAGGCACTGTTTTACTAGATCAGAGCGTTGGTCTCCGGTTACACCATCAACAAGGAAGTAGGCTACAGGTACTTTAAAATTGCAGTTTATTCCTGTAACCAAAAATACCAAAGCTTCCTTAGCTTCAGTTATGTGGTCACTGCATTGTTTATTGCCAATCTCTACAAAACCATGCAATTTGTTTCCGTCCCACTCTATTCGGCGTCTAATTGCCATCTCATCCATCACAAGCCCCGCTATAATAGGGTATTTGGTTGTTTCCACTTTTAATTTAAGTGCTGCAAATGATTCAGACGTAAAGCCGGGTTCTCCTTCAACACTTGAGTACCATTTTCTTAATGTACGTGTATGAGGCAGGCAAGTATCGAATGTGTTGCGAACATATTCGTAAGCTTTTGGTGAATAATAATGTAATGTGAGCGCAAAACTTCGAATTGCTGGAGAGTATTGCTGTTTATTATCTGTCCCGGATTTACTTTTACTTGTGTATCGAGCTAACAAATCTTAAACCTGAAAATAAATATAATAGTTAAAACCCGCTAAGTGCAATATGTTTTAATAAAAAAAAACTCAATTTTTTTGATTCAGTTCAGGATTCTTAGTATGAGCCTACCTTAAACTTGATCGGTTTTAATAAATGTTATTGCACTTTAAAGTTTGTACTAAAATCACATTAAGTTTGAAGCTTATTACGGTTATTACAAAAAGCAAAAAGAAAAAAAACGTTAAGTAATTGTATTGTTTATAGTAATGTTAATTTTTACATCGTTTTTCTATTTTTTGTTGGGATTACTATAATATACATATTCTGTAAAAAAAGTTTAAAAATCACCTGCAAATTGGTATTCTTGAGGGTTTCTAATTCCTCATTTCGCAAAAAAAATCTTTTTTGTAAATCGTTTATTATGTCCTCTATTTTATTAACTTTTTTCTTAAGCCTTCTGTTTTGAGCCTGTATTTTCTTAATCTGTTTTCTTTGTCTCTTTATAACGTTGTCTTTAGTAGTGATAATTTCTTTTAATTTTCTCTTCCTAGGTGTTGATGTATTTGAACAAGGCAAATTTTTCTGAAAAGGTTAAAAATAATGTTATTCTTATGTGTAAAAATTAATTATAATACTATAATAACATGCTTTTTATTTTACCTCTGCATATTTCATTTCTTGCCCTGAATGACTTTTTGGCGTTGATGTGGTTGAGTTTATGTCAGATGTTAACTGTGTTGACTGTAAAATATAAAAAAGTAATTAATGCCCTCATTTCTTTAATCATGTACCTATTTAAAGACAATTTTCTTATTTATATACTGCTAGAGATTATATTACCTCTACTTTTCTTCGTTTAATTAATTCAGATTCATCAGAAGTACTTTGAAATTTGTGTTTTTTTGCTTTGGCTGCTACTGGCGACTCGGTTCCCTTTAATAATCAAAAAAATAATGGGTTAACCAATTTTTATAATAAAATATTCAAAAATTCACGTACATACACCGTTATGTTGAATTTGGATAGGATTAAATTTAAACATACAGTAGAATATATGCGGACAACTTTTTCTTGTGGTACTGCACCAAACTTCAAGTATTTATTTCCCGATTTTTTGATATCGTAATCTTTTTCCTTAAAGTGTTTTGAGCATATTGTGCTTGTTTTTGTAGGCATCCAATCTTTTCTACCGGTTACTTCAATCCACTGTTCTTTTATAGAAGGCTCTTTAGGAAATCTGAAATAAATTTAGGTATAGCCAAAAAATGCATTTTTCAAATGTAGCTAAAATAGTGTTTTATGATCTTAAGAGTGTATTTAAAATACTTTTTAATCGTCTCCCACACAAACTTCTTAATTACTACTGCTTGAAAATGGATGGCCCTATTGTACTGAAACTTTGTCCATTGACCATGTCCATTAATAACGTGAGGTATTTAGGGGGGGGGGGGGGAAATCTCACCAAGAGGGGAGAGGGGATCAAAAGATCGCCAAAATCACCTCACACCCCCTAAGCAAGTCACAAAATTCTAGTTGGTGAAGAGATAACATTTTCTAATTATTACTTTACAAAAGAAAAAGATTATCAAATTTTAAGATTAATATGAAAACCTTAAATAGTTAAATCTCACACATTTTTTTTTTATTATTTGTTATGATTCTAATTAATTTAATATTAATATTAATAAAGTTTCATTAGAATTGGCCCTTCCGTTTTGAAGAAGTAGAAATTTTTAGTTTGTAAGGGAAACGATTTAAAACTAAATGGTAGAAACGCTCTTAAGTTCACTACAGTAGATCCAGTGTTAATGGTATTACACTCAAAACTTCGTAATGAAATTATAATAAACGTAGAAACAAAGATAGTATTAATCGATACGATGGCAAAATGCTACCCAGCCCTATCGATAAGATAACTCTTATGGGTAATACCAGGAAACATGACGAATTGAATTCATACGCGTAGTGCATTACATTGCTGCACGCGTACATAGTTCCGTTGGTGCGCGTTATTCGCATAGGTATATTACCAGCAATGTATAAAAATTTGCGATATTTTCAGACACTTGCAGGAAAACACAGACTTTTAAATATTTTAGATCAAATCACTAAAAATTAAGGTTTAATGTACTTACCGGTGAAAAGAAATCCTTCCATTAGTCACATTAACATCTTGGCTTCTGGCTCTGCAAGTAATTATCGCGCAAGACGGCATTTTAACACTTTTTTTCGCAGTAACGCTTTCATAGAAAGTACGCGGCCGACTGAGGCACAGACCGAGGTGTTTTTGAGTATATTTGAGCATTTGCTCACAGTTGTGGCGCGCGGGAACCGCCCACATGGCCTTTCTAACCTATTGTTACTTGTTCTGTGGTACCAGGTACACAGGGATCCCTTTTCACAATACACATTTTCCTTCAAAATACTTAGTAGGTAATAGCATTTTTGATACTATTATTATTATTTTAATGTGTTTTCAATTTTTATTATTATTTTTATCAGCTCATATACGTCCCCACCGAGGGGCTTGAGCCTACCCTGAATAAGGGCGATACTATATAATACTGATACTATATTGTGCATCTTATATCTTATATTTAACGCTAAATAATAATTATAGGCGGGTTGAAGACAGTGGGGTTCGCTACTAGCCCTGTAACCTCCACCAGTCCGGAATGGGCTTTCGTTTGTGGAGTGCGGCCTAATAATCTTTTGCAGGTTTCGGAAGAGACCCGTCGCGTACAGCACTGGGAACGTTAAGAGTTGCCTGAGTGCGAGTTTGTATAGCACGCCGCGACTTATTTGAGATTCATCATCACATCAGCTCATATATATGTCCCCACCGAGGGGCTCGAGCCTACCCTGAATTAGGGCGAACGGGCCTTAGTCGACCACGCCGGCCCAGTGCGGGTTGGTCGACTTCACACACAACCTTCGAATTTCTTCGCAGATGTGTGCAGGTTTCCTCACGATGTTTTCCTTCACCGTAAGAACGTCGGATAAACGTACATATGAGATCGAAATTCGAAAACATATTGGTACGTGGCAGGACTCGAACCACGACCTCCCGAATAGGAGGTAGCAGCCCTTGACGTTGCGCCACCGACGCTATTATAGATTCATAGCTTGTTAGAACACCAGTGACTGCTAACAACTGACAACTACGAGCAAAGTGGTCTCGTTTTCCACGCCTATATGGGCCCGTCTTAAAAGGTTAGTTAGTTACTATAAAGTCTTTCCTAGAAGTTTGTTTATGGATAAATTGATAATACTATATAATATTCATTAAATAAGTACCTAATGTTTTATATTTATAGCCGCATAATAAATTATCTATAATATAATAAAACTGTAACGGGGCCGTGTCTGTACATGAAATATTTTTGGAAAATAATAACTGTGGTGGACATTACTAACGATACAGAGGCCAAAACAACAACTTTTGGAATTTTTGTCTGTCTGTCTGTCTGTCTGTCTGTCTGTCTGTCTGTCTGTCTGTATGTTCGCGCATCACGCAAAAACTACCAGGCCGATTTTGATGAAATTTTGTATGGTGGTTCCTTATAGCCCGGGTTAACATATAGGATACTTTTTATCCCGGAAAATTCAATAGTTCACGTGGGAAAATCAAAAGTATACATTTATAGAATGGCTCACCACGCAAATGTGGCTTGACCTATTACAATCAAATTTCACACGTTGATACCCTTATCGCAAACTAAAAATGGGACATTATGAATACCAAAAAAATTAAGGGTTCCTTCAGGAATGCAAAAAAAAAAATCTTTAGAATGGCTCAACGTAATAATATGAAACCTTTACATTGGGATTGGGTGTTTTGACCATCATTGTATAGACGGGTATTTTTTATCCCGGAAAACTAAAGAGGTCCCGTGGGAAATTATCTATCGATACTTACAATAATAACAATAGAGTACTTTTTTCCACTTATTAGCTACACATACCACACATTATAATCATAGCAGCAGAATGTCAATAGATGGCACTGCAGGGATAATAAAACGCACTTATGTTGTATTAAAACATTAAAATGTTATTTCATACTTTTGAGTGGATTTCTTTTATGTATTTTTCAGCATACGCTACTTTACACAACTCTGACTCTGGAACTATGGCACGTAGCGATGTGTTTCATAGACGAACAGATAGGTATTTTTTTACAGATTGCAATAGTGTAAAAAATTAAAAACACATTTAAATCGAGTTTAGCATCTTTTAACAGGAGGCACAGATATGTAACTTTTCTGAAGGCGACTATTTGCGTGTGGCAGTTGCTCTCCGCCTGCAATATCAATATCTGTGAACCTCATCAATGTATTTGCGGGTCCACAGTGGAGGCAATTGGCCATCACTCACTGAGTTGCGGTCGTTGTTTGTGAAGATTCCCACGTCACCGATTCCTTAATGACCTCACTCGGAGGGCACTGGTCTCGGCCAGATGGAATATTCCATCTTTGATGCAGCCGCCGGGCTTTAGTCGATCTGATGGCAAAAGGCCAGAGGGTTTAAACAGGTGCTATGGCAGAGAGGAACGTGCCTGCATTGGGACGCCACTTTTTTTGCCTCACTCCTCACCCGTGCGGTACTGCTGCTCAATTTGCGACGAGAAAAAAGCATAATAACTGCTCGGTCTTGGAGGCAAATTACTGCTTTGTGCCGCTGGTCTGTGAGACAACCGGCTGCTGAACCCTCAGAGGCCCTTGCCTTCACAAAGGAGATTGGCCGTCGCCTTCGAGAGAGGAGATGTGACGTGAGGTCCTACCTGCTGCTAAGGTTGTCTATTGCCATCCAGCGCGGCAACGAGAAGTGCGTCATGGGCTCCTTTGGAGCGTATACGACTCGAGAATTTGACCCATATTAATATTTTTAGGAAATTTTATTACTAGATTGATATAATGATTTGAATTATTTTTTTGATAATATAGGTATATATGTTATTTCATCATATCAGTTTATATACGTCCCCACTAAGGGGCTCGATCTGCCCTGAGTTAGGGCGATCAGGCCTTAGACGATTACGCGGGTTTCTTCGCAGGCGTGTACAGGTTTCCTCACGATGTTTTTCTCACCGTAAGAGCGTCGGATAAACGTACATACCAGTATGAAATCGATATTCGTATAGATATTGGTAAGTGGCAGGAATCAAACCACGGCCTTCCGGACAGGAGGTACTGGCCCTAACCGTTCTGCCACCGACGCTCTATATGTTATTTAAGATTTAGAAATCCTTACTTAATATTATAAATGTGAAAATGTGTTGGTTGGTTTGTAACCTATTCCCACTTCAACACCTCTACCAATCTTGATGAAATTTAGAATGCAGGTAGCCTGTATCACTGGGAATCAAATAGTCTACTTTCCTGAGGAAAAAGTCCCTAAGGAGAAAGTTCCTGAGGAAGCTAAAACAATACTCTTTGTTCGTTTAAAATGGGTTGGTGTGATTTTTAGCACAGAGATGAGGTGTAAAATGATATAATTTACTAAAAAGTATATCCAGATATAGTTCCCGAGGGATCTGAGGACAACTGTTTTCTACGCTCGCGCACGTCGGTGGCGTCGCAACGGAGCAACGGATTAAAGTGATTTTTTGTTAGAATTTGTTGAGGGGGTGGGAAGTGACAAAGACTGCTAATCCGAATAGCCCGATACAGTTCCTGAGGTACCTGGAGAAAACTCATATCCACGCTTGCAAGCTGATTGCGGCTCGCGCACCACTCACTCTCAAAAAGAGTCATTAAAGCTATGTCCACGCGGGCGAAGCCGCGGGCAAAAGCTAGTTACATCATAATATCACAGACAATCTTTATCTTTACAACGTGGATTTACTTTCACCGTCCGGGCGACAGCTGGACAGCGAGTGGGATGTCTCCAACACTTTGGCGCACGCTGACATAGTTTCCGTGGTGTAGCGGTTATCACATCTGCCTAACACGCAGAAGGCCCCCGGTTCGATCCCGGGCGGAAACATTGTTTTTACCCACATTTTATTACAAGTCAATGATGTAACCTATGAACAAACTGGGAGACAAAGAAATGTAGTTAAAACCAGAGATTTGTTACCATAGATGGGTTATGCACTAACAAACCACATTTGAAAATCGAATCCATTTACACACACATTATAATAGGTACCTACCGAATGCTACTATGAAAAGAGATGCCAATTGGCATCTTTTTTTTGCTTCACTTTTAGGATGCATGTAACCTATCTACCTCCCCTTATATATAGCATATCTCTGGTTAAAACTCAAATAATTACCCAAAATCAGCCCAAAATTCATAATATTATAAGAATTAGACATATTTTTGCAAGAAGGCCGGCCGCGGCCGTTGACACTTTTCGAATGCTCCAATGAGTCCAATAAGGTCCAAACACGATACCTATCTACTGTAAGTTAGTAAAGAGTTGGGTATCCTGCAGATTCCAAGAGATGCTGCAGCATCAGGTCAAGGTTTCCATGTTCCTGTAATATCATGAAGTAACAAGAAACTAAATTTCAAATTGATCAGACCGGTGGAAGTTGCCTACATTCCTCTAGTTTTTTTTTTTTTATTCACAATTGGTAAACCCTTGACAACATCTCACCTGGTGGTAAGTGACGATGTTGCCGAAGATGGAAGCGGGCTTACCAAGATTCCGTTACGTCAGTTTTTAAAAAAAATTAGAGATGCACCGAAATTCGGTTTACATTCGGTATTACCGAAGTTCGGCAGCATTTACCGAACTTCGTCTCCGGCCGAATTTCGGTTAGATCTGCCGAATGTTGGCCGAAATTCGGTTGGGTAAACTAATTTAGATAAGAAATGGAAAAAAGAAAATAAATTTATTTTAAAATTAAATTTAGATCAAATGATGATTTGTTAGTATTTGGTAACGTGCATGTTCGTGTTTGTTTTTATTTCCTTAGAAAAGAAACGACATCAAGTATCAAAACCAATTTTTAACCACAGTAGGCAAGGTTAAGATCTGATAGGTGTCAGTTTCGGTGTGAGATGTCGAAGGACTATTTTCAATATTTTCATCTACCTGATGTACTGGATGCTGCAATTACGCAAATTCTTGCTGATGTCTTACTCGCAAGTGATTTGAAAGGGCCGAAGTCGATCAGGTACGACCGCTACCTCCGCGAGAAATAAGTTTTTCACATAGAGTAAACTTCACTTTGTTTTTGCACTTTCCACACACTTGACCTTTTTCTAGTACTCATAGTTAAAAATAATACTTTTTCTTTATAACAACAACTATTCAGAACGTTATGCCGGTTATTCAACCAAAAAACTGAAAAAACACGTGAGAGGCCCCGGGGTGACCGCGTGTGGCGGGCGGGACGTGTGTGAGTGAATTTACAAGCGACAGAACGAACACGTTCTGATCTGTTGACTGAGCAAAAGCGCGAGAAATTTAACCGAATTTCGGCCGAACTTCGGCTTCGGCACATATTTAAACCGAACATTCGGCCGAATTCGACCTTCGGCAGAACCCACATTCGGTGCAACACTAAAAAAAATACATCAAAATCGGTCCATTTGATTAAGAACTACGATGACACACAGATACGTAGATAGATACACATATACCCACTTCAAACTTTGAAAACACTCGTCTTTTTGCGTCGGAGGTAAAAAAATTATAATACTTACATAAATAATAATATTAACATATTTTTTTTAAATACACATATCTTATGTCTGGCACGACCTTCGGGTACATTGATAATGAATCTGCAAAGATAACTTTTTTTTAAATATTATAAATATTTAAAAAGTGTGTGTCAGCTCCGGCGCACGACTGGAGTTTATACCTATACTGGGAGGTAACGACAAATTTGGGAACAATAACGGAAATTGATAAACTTGAGAGGATAAATGGCAACCCTCTGATGTTGAACATGTCGGTCTGCCTGCGCAAAGTGGTTGCCTTATGTACATAGAGCGCCTGAAAAACCAGTTATCGTAACCAAAAAAAAAATGATAAGGGAAATGGCTGAGTAAGATATAAAATGAAAGTACTAGTTGTACTGGTGACAATTATGCAAAAACTGACCAAATATTCGGTTGCGTTATGGAGCAACGCCCGTTAATAGTAGGAATAGCGAGATTACTGGACCAGGATCCCACTCCCCTGCTGGAGCCCAAAATTTATATTTTCCCATTTTCGTTTTTCATGTATAAACACACGACTGAAGTTTACTCCTTACTAACGCATAACATCTGATTTTACTCACCATAAATTTTCATACCCTGGGCTTATATATGAAAATCGATTATATGATAACAATGATACCTATCAATTTTAAACAAAAGATATCAATGCGAGCGACAGAAAATCCTGTTTTTACTTTCGAGCTACAAAGGAGTGAAGAAAGTATTGTGACGGTAAAAAAATAGAAGTTGAGATTTTGATGGGAATTAATTTTCTTATACTAATAGAGTATAAAAAATTATAAAAAAATTAGTATGTGTGCGTCTGTACATATGCCCGGTGCTCTAGTTCCCAAACTCTGGACGGATTTGGGTGAAATTCGGGTTAGGGCAATATTATTCTTATATCTCCAGGCATTTTTTTATATTTTATCTTGATTTTTTTAAGATGCCACCATAGTACAAAAACGTATTATTTTTTTTACTCAAAAATGGCTCCAACAACTTTAATGAAACTAGGTATGTTACTATAACTGTATATGGCCTACAGTAGGCGGTAGTCCGTTGTTCCAAAAAAACCTTAATAAGCTATGATAGACGGCGAAGTCTTCGCAGGAAAGTACGCACCACGTGGCTGTACAATTTATTTACTTTTGAGCGAAAAAGGAGTTGAAGGTATTGTGATGGCAAAAAAAATGAAGTTGTGATTTTAATGGAGATCGATTGTCTTACACTAAGAGAGTCTAAAAAGCAAGAAAATAAAAATGTGTGTGTGTAGTTCCCAAATTACTGGACGGATTAAGGTGACATTCGGGTTAGAGTAATTTTATTTTTATATCTCCAGGCGTTTTTGCGTTGCACAATTATATTAACACTATTATTAGGAAGATACAGACTTTAAAAGGTCGGACGGACTGACGGACGGACGGACAGGTGTACAGCGTAATCTCAGTAATAGGGTCCCCTTACCTAGTACGGAACCCTAAAAAATTACAATAATAATTCAATATTGAACAATTATGTGACGTGTGCTAAAGGGCCTTTAGTTAACCTATTATTTTATGATCACATCCAATATTATTTAGGTCTGTGGGCTAATATGCCCTTGCACAAGGACTTAGAATAGAATAGAATAGAATAGAAAAAACTTTTATTTAGAGCACAGTACAACAATTTCCAGGTACAATTTACAAACGATAGAAATAAACTATAAGAAATAGCTGTACTGTGCACCAAAACGGTACTGACTCAGCATATGCTGCAGTATACTCTACAGCGCTGTTATTCTGCCAGAAACCGGTTCGGCGAACGAACGCACGCTCTTCACATGTTAAAAATAAATTTAATAAATTAAAATAGAAACAATAAAAATGTTATTTTTTAAAAGTAGAGGCACAAGAACGAACAAATTACATCGTTGTAAAACTAAATAGGTACAACTGTGTGCAATTGTATGCATGCCTAGTATGTTAGTAAATAGCTGAGCATATGTATAATAAATAAAGATATAAATATATAAAGGTAGGTACTTAATCTACAATAATATTACAAAGAGGCAAAGTTTGTAAGTTTTTATCATAGACTTGTGTCAGTGCGCCAGCGAGCGCAGCGCCACCGGAACAGACCGGATCCATATCATTCATAATCTTTTCATAATCTACCTTGTTAACAGAATTATTAAAGTGAAACTTTTATTACATCGTCTTAAATTTTTTCGTCTGTGTGTCCGTAACGGTCTGTATGATCGTTTCGTCCTCTGTACCGTAGTTCCAAGACGAGAGCTCAGCCATGATCGTTTCGTCCTCTGTAAATGTCTATAATGTGAAAAAAAGTTTCACTTTTACCGTGGTTTCATAAAAACCACACACCAATTTTTTTATTTTTGACATTGTCATCAATGTGTATTATTTTGAATTTTATTTTGATTACCTTTATATGTTTTAATTTTTATACTTGTATATTTATTACTATTTCGACGATCATATTATTATTTGACATTTTTAATAACCAATTTATTGTAATTTGACATTAATGATATGAAATAAATCTAATCGTTCCTTTCCCTCTAATGTGGTTGATGGGAGCGATGGCTGACTCTAGCGTTATACTCGTGACCGGGTGCTGTCCGTGTGAACTGGCATACTCTCGTCAAAGGTTTCAATGACATTCAATAATTGTGTGTATAACTTTTCGTGTCATATTGTTTTCATGTTCCAATGACATAAACTGTTTTATTTCTAACTAATGATTGTTTATTTCTTGATTTTTCACAAATGAAATTATGTTATTATTAATTTTTGACTATCAGAAAGAGTGTAATTTGCACCTATTTTGAATAAATACATTGAATCTTGAATCCAATAGTGACCAAATCCAATAGTCATATAGTTTCCTTATAGTCATAAAACAGTATTAACGAGGCTGTTCAATTAATTGTTGAGCCGGTTCTTCACCTGAGCAAATAGCGGACGTCATCACCTAGTTAGGAACTACCAAGTTTATTACACATAAAATTAATATATAACAAAAATATTCAGTAGGTGTATGTATAATTGAAGTTCTTAATTCGTTCTATTTACGTGTTCTCGTACGTCATTTAAGGTGCAATGGTACCTAAAAATCCACTTAAACAGGTTTTTAGAATTCATTTTTGAATTAGTTTACAGTAAATTTAAAATCTAGGAAAACATACTGGTATTATTGAGAATAGTTACGAGGGACTGTATCGACTGGAAACACGATGTAATAAAGTTGGCTCGATAGAATAATTTCGCAAAGGTACCTCTTTTCGTGCCATTTTATCGTCTAATTTCGGTTTTATTCTTAAAATAAGTAATTTGATAATATGATTTGTTTACAGGTGACTGAAGGGAAAACATCGAATGGATTTTTATTTAAGATAAATAATTATTATGATGAAAAAAAAAAAACACATCGAAAAAGTGTGGTTATTTTCTTCCCTCTTTAGACGTAAAGAAAAAGACAAAGACAGACTTTTATTAAGTACTACAGGGCTTTAAACGTTCGCCAATCCAAGGTACAAACGTTTCACTTAAAGCCGTGCCGTCCTCCCCCACACCGGCGCCGGCCGCGATCTCTCAAAATTAAAAATAAATGACTCAGAAAAATACACGAGAGTCGATCATTTGATTAAATTAAGAGGAAAATACCTCGCCGGAGGCCCCAGGAAGAGAAAAATAGGATTTTCCTTTTTGTTATTAAAAGCGTTTTGTACAAGTTCATTTTGCAAATACACCGATTTGCATGAATTTAATGTGTTTACGCTTGAATTGTGCTAATATTATTTGAATAATTGCGTGGCGGCTCTAAGCATTTGTTGGCCTACTCTTCTTAGTTCTTTTAGCTTTAGAAGTTTATGCGAAATGTAAAAAAAACAGCTAAGTGCGAGTCGGTCTGATGTGCCAAGTGTTACATATTTCCACACCTTACAAATAATGATATCTATTCATCGTAACAGCTCATATACATCCCCACCGAGGGGCTATAGCCTACCCTGAATTAGGGTGATCGGGCCTTAGTCTACCAGGCGGGCCCAGTGCGGGTTGGTCGACTTCACACACAAACTTCGAATTTATCCGCAGGCGTGTGCAGGTTTCCTCACGATGTTTGTCCATCACCGTAATAGCGTCGGATAAAGGTACATATGAAATCTAAATTCAAAATCACATTGGTACGTGGCAGGATTCGAACCGCGACCTCCCGGACAGGAGGCGGCGGCTTTAGCCGATATTTATTGATTTAAATCAAATTACGAGAGCGTCAGAAAAATGTTTTTCTTTCTTTCAGTTCTTGATCCTTAGCCTGATCACGACTCACACTTGGCCTGTATGTTTTTTTTTAAATTTTTTTTTGTTAGTACGTACTATAATCACATCTAGTTTGACGCTTGTATTACTATTTTTACGACAGAACAAATACAAAAAAAACATTTCTTAAAAAATAGATTATAAAAATATATTTAAGCCTTCGTTTGCCTCAGCTGTCCGGTGTCCGTCTATCCTTCTGTCGGTAGCGGGCTGTATTTCATGAACTGATAGTAGAAAATTTCACTTAGTGTGTATTTCTGTTGCAGCTATACCAACAAAAAAAAAATTTTTAAATGGGAAGCAATTCAAAGAAACGTGTTGTTATTGTTCTATGTGTCTGTCAGCGGATGTGTTTCATGAAACGTAATAGGTAAACATGTGAAATTTCACAGTATGTATTTTTTTGACGCTATGATGCCACGCCCCCGACTCACGTCTAATCCAGTAATTAGGTCTTAGGGGGTGGGAGGACCTGGGTCTATATTAATAAATATTATGAAAAAAGAAAATAATAGCAAGACGGAAATAAAACAAGATATAGACAGATAAAAATGTAGTGACGGAGGACGAAGACAGTTATTATTATTATATCAGCTCATATACGTCCCCACCGAGGGGCTCGAGCCTACCCTGAATCAGGGTGATTAGGCCTTAGTCGACCACGCGGGCCTAGTGCGGGTTGGTCGACTTCACACACAACCTTCGAGTTTCTTCGCAGGCGTGTGCAGGTTTCCTCACGATGATTTCCTTCACCGTTAAAGCAATCGGTAATGATATGTACGTAAGTTTGTGAAAAACTCATTGGTACATTGGCTGTCCAGATTTGAACCCGGTACCTCTGGTTAGTTGGACCGAGTCGTTACCGGTTGAGCCACCGACGCTTTTTTTCGACGAAGACAGTAGGAAAACATAAATAATACAAAAAATATTGAAAATAAATAGTAAAATAATGACTTTCTTACACTATTACTATGCCTGCGCTGTTTTTCAGTCTGTCCGTCTGTCTTTAAAAGGTTGTATCTTAAAGGGTATGGTTTTAAAATCGTAATAGCCGATTAAAATTCTGACAAAATATGTGTTATTATGGCGGATTTATTAACATACTAGCTGTTTCCCGCGGTTTCACCCGCGTGGACAACGTTCCTATGACTTTTCGAGGGTGCGCAGTGCGCGAGCCGCAGCGTGGTAAAAAGTAGCCTATGTCTGAATCCAGGTCCTAATCTGTCTACCTACCAAATTTCAGCCAAATCCGTTCAGTAGTTTTTGTGGGAAAGCGTAACAGACAGACAGAGTTACTTTCACATTTATAATATTAGTAGGGATAATAAAATATTAAGTAATAAAATAAGGGGGCCCGATACAAGAAACGTGTGTTATAATTATATAAGGTGTTTTGCTCTATGGTAAATAATAAATAGTAATACACACAAGCGTGAAAATAAGTGTGATAACAAAAATGAACGGTACCTTGTCCAAGGTGTGGTGGTGCAGAACCCGCTATGCGCGAGTCCAACTCGCACTAGGTGTGGTAGTGCAGAAACCGCGATGCGCGCGTTCTACTCGCACCAGGTGTGGTAGTGCAGAAACCGCAATGCGCGCGTTCAACTCGCACTAGGTGTGGTAGTGCAGAACCCGCAATGCGCGCGTTCAACTTGCACTAGGTGTGGTAGTGCAGAACCCGCGGTGCGCGAGTCCAACTCTCACTAGGTGTGGTAGTGCAGAACCCGCGATGCGCGCGTTCAACTCGCACTAGGTGTGGTAGTGCAGAACCCGCGGTGCGCGAGTCCAACTCGCACTAGGTGTGGTGGTGCAGAACCCGCGATGCGCTCGTTCAACTCGCACTAGGTGTGGTAGTGCAGAACCCGCGGTTCGCGAGTTCAACTCGCACTAGGTGTGGTAGTGCAGAACCCGCGATGCGCACGTTCAACTCACACTAGGTGTGGTGGTGCAGAACCCGCGGTGCGTGAGTCCAACTCGCACTAGGCCCCATTTTCAATCGCAGGCTTTCTACTGATGGACCTAAAAATTGCTTACTGAGTAAAGGTTCCTCGTTCAAGTTTATTCAGATTCAAGTTCATGAGTACAAACCAAATCAAAAATACTCAGGTATATAGGGTAGGTATATTAGGTGCTGTGTATGTGGGTGTGTGTCTGTACCTACTTATTTTCACGTCTAGGTGGTACGATCGCTGCGCAAGGATTCTGGCGACAGCTGGATGCGCAGGAGCTAAGATCGATGCAAGTGGCGCGCTTTGGAGAGGCGTATGTTCAGCACTGAGCCGATAGAGATGATGATGTACAGTCAAGTGCAAAGTACATACATACCTTCCTTATGTGCACAATCCTTTCATCGTGATGCAACTACAGTCATCAGCAAAATGCACAACAAGCAGGACAACTTAGTTATATGTTTGAAAGAAACAATTTTATACTTTTTGTTCTGCTGGACAAATGATTATTGCACTTATGGACCGTAGTCATTCGATCTGAATTTCGTGAGATACATTGAATCCAAGGCAAAAAAGGCTGCCAAAAAGCTTGGTATCCTCTCGAAGGTGAGACTTTACTTCACACCAGAGCAGCTTCTAATATTATACCAAGCTCAAGTTCGGTCATGTATAGAGTACTGCTCTCACTTATGGGACGGATCGGCTCGTTACCAGCTAGATGCCTTGGATTCTATCGACCGCGCGCCAGGAGACTCATTGGCGACGAGGAACTTGTATCAAATAGTCTCCGAAGCCTCGAGCATCGCCGCAAAGTCGCCTGTATATCGGTTTCTACGGGATTAATTTCGCAGAGTGTGCCCTGGAGCTTCACGACCTCATTTCCCCCTCTCCATTTCATCATCGGACGACCATGCGCGGAGGGCGGTTCCACCCCTTTGTCGTTAATGTTCCACCTTTACGCACGAAGCGTTTTGCTTCTTCGTTCATTATGCGAATGGCCAAGGAGTGGAATTCCCTACCGGCGTCTGTATTTCCCGATTCGTATAATTTAGGAATCTTCAAGTCGAGATTGAATAGTCACTATTTGAGCTTGCGTGTTACATCCTCGGCTGCATCGGCACTAACCATCAGGTGAGGTGCAGCCAAACGCACTCAAATTTTCAAAAAGTTATGCACTTCTGCAACTGACTGTACTCCTTTCAGAAAGAAAGACGAATACATAAGAAGCCTTATGTAGGTTCGAAGGCCAGTATATAGAAATATACACACACACACACTTACGAAGCATTGTAACAGGTGTCGCTTCGTACTTATTTTATTTTCTTTATGGGATAATTCAACTTATAGGTGTACTGTAGTAGTGTTATGTACTACTGGTGTGCGGCTGATCGCACATAAGACAGTGGTCACGTGGCCACACACGACACGGACGTCGCCCCACCAATTATATCGCAAGGCGAGCCCGAAAGCGATAACTCCGGCGAACACTAAACTACACATGGCGATCGCACTGGACAATTTAAACTGTACACGATAACCCTAAACTGCCGGACAGCAATAAAACTCACTCGTTAACGGTTAATTAGAGACGGGTCCGATGGACCGGGATTTATAACGCGAATTTAACCCTCAAGATGCTACTATCGGATCGGATGGCTGATAAAGGAGCGGTTGTGGTCGTAGTGGAACCTCGCCGGGGGGCTCACGGCTCCCTCGGGGACACTTCTCGGACAATGGTCCAGCTGGCATATTGCAACTGATTTGACGTTTTATTTTATGAGTCTGTCAATTGCTCAGATATGAAGTGAATCGCTGATGCGTTTGTGGGCAGAACTTTGGTTGGTAGAAATGATCGTCATTTGTGACTCGGCATGGTGGGCGTTTCACTTGGGAGCCCACTCGTGAGTAGGTAAATACTAACTTAACTACTAAAAAATACAACCGCTAACACGATCGGACGCGGTAACCGGACCCCGATGTTCACTCGAGAGACACTAAATTTTTTCATACAAATATTAAATACGGTCAAAACCGTACTGCTAAGTTTTGTCTTCATTGATTATCATCTACGCAAGGTTCGGCTATAACCATATTAGGTTGATAATCGGCATCTGAGTCGTATTCACCATCTTCATCACTATATGGGCCATGCTCCGAGTGTTTCGACGATTCAGGAGTTGATGCATCGTCAAACAGCTGTCGGAGGCACTCCTCGCCTTTTTCATAGCTCATCTAGAAATAAAAATAACAAAAATCACCACAAACATTTCAGCTATAGCGGCCAGGAATCAACTTGAGGTCATGAAAAAACAAAAGCGTAGGTAGTAATAGAAAGGTTTGTTTATGCACAATATTTTCGGTTATATTGAATTTGCGCAGTCAAGGTTTACCAAAATGCATTCAAATAACGGGAAACAGGAGTATAGTTTATCAACAAATTGCAATCTTTATACTTGTAAATACGTTTTGACCTTAATTCACACAATAATAATCTGGTTTTACGCTTACCTTCGATGCCAGGCCGCGATGTAAATTTCGCGCCAAACCGAAAAAACCCGTCCGTCTCGGAGCGCACTCAGTGAAGCACTAAACCTCCGCGCCCCACTTCCCTCCATACAAGGACTACGGTCTATGCCGTACTGTCAAATTTCAAAGATCTCTCGCATGTGTGCGTGACATTCTTTCGTTTGCATGTGAGACTTAGTGCAGTGGCAGTAGGAAATTTGCGTGACTACTCAGATTGACAGTAATTCTGGGCTACATACTAATTCAATGCATTTTGAACGGCAGTAACCGTAGTGGCTTTTGGAGAGGGCGCAGTAAATACGGCATACGCCGTACTGTCACTATGCATTTCCATCCTTAATTCGGCTAGTGCCGTACCGCGTCCGAACGTGCTAAACACGTTAAAAACCTGCCAAGTGCGTGTCGGGCCACGCGCAATGTAGGGTTCCGTAGTTGCCATTATCGCGTCCATATCTAATTTTCAAATTTCCAAATACAGCGGTTTAGTTGTTATGGGGTTGGGAAACTCGACTCCAACAAAATTTAGCAATTTTAACCCTTTATTTTTTTTGAAAACGGAACCCTAAGTTATAAAATGGTCTTAGAAGACTCACAACTATTTTTTAAGCTCTAACCACACAACTGGGTTTGACGAAAAAAAATCATACTCACTTTACTTGTACCTTTGGGTACCTTTAAAAAGTTTTTTTTTTCGATTTTTTTTTTACAGTTTTCTGCGTTATTATTATATTATATATCTTTGCCAAATTTCAGCTCAATAGTCTAGGAGCTAGGCCGTGTACAGACAGAAATGACGAAATTATAAGGGTTCCTTGTTGTACTACGGAACTCTAAAAACCGACATTAATCCCGAGAATTTCAGAAGAATTGTTTAAAAAAGTTGTTCAGTTTCATGAGTAGAAAGAGACCCCTTTTAAAAATGTGTTTTATTTTTCTTAACACCCGGTAACTACATTTGCGTTGCTCTGAGCACTGGACAGAATCACTACGTACCTAGTAGAGAGCTAGCACAAACCACTCCACATCGTTAAGTTATCAAGTTACATTAATTATAAGTAAGATTAAACCATGGCGAAGTGACGCCAGTCGCCATTGGCTCGACTAGCCGCACGGGGCAGGCAAAGGTTAATAATTTAAATCATAATAAGGAACAAGCTGTCCAATAACGTGGAGGAATATCATATCATAGACTATATAACATCTATTACGAATTAACAAGTCAAGAACGAACTTTATGTCTGTGTTCTTTGTTTTCAAAGGTCTCTTGTTAAAAACTTTTGAACTAATGACAAATTTTTTAAATTAATTAATTAATTTCTGTGCGATTTACATAAGTACATGTAATTTATTCTTTAACAATTTTGCTAAGATTTGAAAGCAGTCGCGCTTCTACAGTGTACTTTGCCCGCGACCCAGTTTAGAGTGCAGTGTACAATTTCATTACCTAATGGTTAACACTAAAAGTTCTCGAGTGGCGACCGCGCATTGGAAGACGCCTCCCACTTGGTAGACCGACGACCTGGTGCAAATTCGCGGGAAGCCGCTGGATGCGGGCTGTGCAGGACCGGTAGTTGTAGAAATCCTTTGCGGAGGCGTTTGATCAGCAGTAGACCGCTCTCGGCTGATATGATGATGATAATTATTACGAATCTTTAATTCGTTAACATAACCATCTAAATATTGTAAAAGCAAGTAAAACTTTTGTCATAATAAATAGTTTAGTTAAGTTTAGTTTTATTTATTTCACGTCACAAATTCATAATTATACATGTCGGGTCATAATATAAAATGTCAATAGTGATGTGATCTTCAAAGACAACAATACGGAAATTAAACTCATAAAATTAACAAAATGTCAAAATAAATTTGAAAACAACAGTAGGGTAAAACTAGGTAATACGCCCCAGTTGACAAAACGCCCTCCTTGTCTAGCACTCACACTAATAAAGATACGCAGCGCATATGAAGCGCGCTAGTAGATCACAGTCGCAAAACATCATGGCCGACAAGTGTGCACGTTATTACGAGTTCGCTTAAAAAATATTGAAAAAAGTATTTTTTTGGCATACTTACAAACAATTTGTGGTATTAGGTTTTTTTATAAAGTGATGTATATAAATTTTATATTAAACGCACTTGCATTGATATAAAAAAGATAAAAACACCTATCAATTGTTAGTGTTTCGAAAGTTGTAACCTTGAATTCGTGGCTTTGACCTCGGTGGGGCATTTTAAAAATCGAAATTGATAAAAGTCCCTACCGCTTTTTGTGTAAAACGCCCCAATATGTATTTGACAGCCTTTGTAGCTCGTAGTTTACGAGGTGGACTGCACATCACTACAACATGTCGAGCCTCACTTGGAACCTTCAGAGACTTCACAGCCTTCAGCGTCCCATTCGACACAAACCCCTGAAAAAATTAATGATTCATCTCAGTCCAAAGAAACACCATCCAAGGTTTTAACTGAGATTCATCCACTGCCTAAACTTCCATTAATATTTTCAAATAGAAAACAAAAAGCCGTCGTCCTTACTTCACCTGAAAATATTGAGAAATGGAAACTACTTGAGAACAAAAGGTAAAAGGTGTGAGGCGTATTACCTAACGGTCTCTTTGAAAAACGCCCCACCTCGAGTTTTTTCAAAAATTATTTTACAACGTATGTAGTTCATAATACAGTATTATGTTAGCTATAATTGAAGGCAATGAACCAAATGTTAATTGAAAATTAAAAAAAAATATTATATCTGCTATATTTGTTGGTTTACAGTACTTTAAAAAAAAGTGGGGCGTATTACCTAGTTTTACCCTAATATAATACATATTGGTAACTCATGTTACTAAATTTTAAAATGTCACAATATTATTGTTAAATTCTTAAAAAAAAAAAAAAAACACTTTCCAAAAAGAAGTCTTTCAACCAGCGCCTAAAAGTCTCGTCATTGGTTATTTCCCGCAGAGTGGACGGTAGTTGCTCGTATATACTAGGCCCTGTGACACACGGATTTCTCGTGGCCAATGTAGTGCGTCTAATAAAACACTATAATGTACTTTGTTGTACAACAGAGAGTTCACGAACAAACCAACACAAATGAGCTACAACAATGAACATAACGTAACTAAAAGCCCAATTCATGTTTGTTTAAGATTAGAATTTGGGAACAGTCGGAAGTATGTTAACGATTTTGAATTATTTTTTCACTTGTATAATAAAGAGCGCCTGCATCTTTTCGTCTGTGACGTGTTATGGCCAGGATCGCTCTCTGATTTATATCTGAACAAATTAAATTTTACTGGGTTTTTAATTGCTTCCTTCAGATACGACGCTCGTTAAACTGGGATAGTTGTTTAAAACAAAATGGCGGCGTGACGTTTAGTGCAGTGTCACTTGCGTTTTTCGAGCTTAATTATAAACAAATAAAACCGCAGTTAACATACATTTTTTATTGATTTTACGATGGTTTGAACAGATGTAGTCAACAAAGTTTTCATCTGAGTTTTTGGAGATACTAAAGCAAGTATTTTTAACATATTTAACATTATCTACAGTTTATTAGAAGTGATTTAGTATTCTTCAAATTGCATTTTAATATACAGAACCACAGATTTTATACATAGCTAAAATATTATAAAGCACCCTTTTTATTCGCATTTTTCTAGTTGTGATTTATGTACCTAATCAGAATTTTTTATCGTAACATTATGATAAATTATGAACTTAACAAAACAATGGTATTTTAAATATTTTTTCATTTTCCTTTTTTAGAAATATACCTTATTTTATTTATAATAATAAAAAACTACAATTTTCGCACTTATCGGCCACAGCCATTGATGTAACAGCCACGTTGCAGTACGAAATCAAATAAAGTTCACGAGTCCAAGCGCATCGATCACGTAAGAGATATCGATTGTAATGTATAATCTGAGTATAAAAGTGTCCTCGGTCCTAGCCATTTTAGGGTTCTGTACTCAAAAAACGTATTTACTGTGGGTCTCCTTGATGGCTTTAAAATTTGATGTTGATTGAAATGTAAGATGTTTGTTAAACTCATTGATGTTTTTCGAATTCCGCACCTAAATGTATTTATTTATTTATTTACACTAATTTATGTACACCAAAAACAATTTCTTTATGCTAATACGTAGAGATACTATAATACAGTGTACAGTAGGCGGTCTTATTGCTAAAAGCAATCTCTTCCAGACAACCTTTCGTTACAGGAAAGCACGAAATACTTAATTTTACAATAAGGGCAGATAAATAAGAACTTAATTAACTTATGATAATAATACATGCTAATATTATTATTCTATACATATTCTAACTATTATATAAATGTATGTATACAACCCTCTTTGCACGAGTGCAACTCGTAAATGGCCGGATTTTATTTTAAGACCCACTAATTCTACGCTGTCCGTCCGTCCGTCTTTCTGTCCGACCTTTGAACTTTGGTACTGTATTAGATAGACCACTGAAAAGTTTTAAGAATTCATAGCGAAGATGGATACACAGATAGATTGTCATAGATTGTATAGACTTTCTTCTTTATTGTTCATTTCTTTTTTTATGTTGTGATGCAATAAAGAATATTGTATTCTATTGTATTGTATTGTTGATGGTCTTGATGCAACTCAAACCACAGCTGACCCGGCAACTCCTCACTCAGCCTCATCCGCCGCGATCTTCGTCTAGTTGTGGGAACTATTACCGGAAACTTTCCCCTGATTAAGCAACTATTCATCATAAACGTCACAGACAGTCCTTGCAGGAGATGTCTTGGGACCGAAGAAACACTCAGTCATCGCTCGCTTAAATGTTCGTGCGGATGGTGGCGCATCGGGAGCCGCGTCGTTCCTTTCCCTCTAATATGGTTGAGAGGAGCGATGGCTGACTCTCGCGTTATACTCGTGACCGGGTGCTGTCCGTGTGAACTGGCCTACACTTGTCAAAGGCGTTCATGACATTCAATAATTGTAATGTATACCTATAACTTCTCGTGTCATATTGTTTTCATGTTCTAATGACATTATTTGTTTTTTTTTTATATCACGGATTGGATTTTGACATTTAACTAATGATTGTTTATTTCTTGATTTTTTACAAATGAAACTATGTAATCACTATTTTATGACTATCAGTAAGAGTGTAATTTGCACCTATTTTGAATCAATATCTTGAATCTTGAATCTTGAGTCATACTTATAGTACGAGCCATAATGCTGATGCCTCCGACACACCGACACGACCATATTATTTTTAGTAGCCGTCACTTACCTTTAAGTCAAAATACAGAAACGGGAGCCCACTACTAAAACCACTAATCCTGTTGTAAAATAACAACTAATAAAAATCGGCCAAGTGTCGTCCTCGCTCTAAGGGAGTCCGAACTAAATTGAACAATAAAAGCACTTTTCTGTCGCTCGCGTTGATGGTAATTTTGATATTTTTAATTAAATTTATTTTGTTGATAATGAATATATGTATCATTGTCAAACATATGTGTAGTAAAGTGTACCATCGGTGTGCGAATCCAACTTGCACTCGGCTGGTTTTCAAAGACTTTCCTTTTTAGGGTTTCAAAGTCAACAAGGAACCCTTATAGCACACCCTGGACTCTTCATACAACGGGCCAGAAATTACATTTCAAAAAACAAAATGGCAAAATCCTATACGATCGACAACCAAACTATAACCAATCTGTAGCAATCTGGGTGTTGAGGGGGTGAGGTCGCAATCTAGAGAGCGACAGGGAGTGATCATACTGTATGTTAGTACTAATTCATATACTTTGCTTATAGTTTCGCCATGTCTGTCTGTCCGCGGCTTAGCTCAGATACTGTTAATACTAGAAAGCTGTAATTTAGTACACATAAATTACGTCTATAAATTACCTGGGACAAACAGTCCAGTTGGGTAGGTCCAACTTCGAGAAAGAGATCAATCGTCGAATCCAACTCGGATGGGCAGCGTTCGGGAAGCTTCGCAATATCTTTACGTCCCAGATACCGCAGTGTCTTAAGACCAAGGTCTTCGACCAGTGTGTGTTGCCAGTGATGACATACGGAACTGAGACATGGACGCTTACTATGGGCCTCATAAGACGGCTCAAGGTCACCTAAAGGGCAATGGAGCATGCTATGCTCGGAGTTTCTCTGCGTGATCGAATCAGAAACGAGGAGATCCGTAGGAGAACCAAAGTAACCGACATAGCTCACAGAATTGCTAAACTTAAGTGGCAGTGGGCGGGGCATATTGTATGTAGAACAGATGGCCGTTGGGGCAGTAAAGTTCTCGAGTGGCGACCACGCACCAGAAATCGTAGTGTAGGCAGGCCTCCCACTCGGTGGACCGATGACCTGGTGAAGGTCGCGGGAAGCCGCTGGATGCGGGCAGCGCAGAACCGGTCGTCGTGGATATCCTTGGGGGAGGCCTATGTCCAGCAGTAGACGTCCTTCGGCTGATATGATGATGATGATGACGTCTACAAATTAGTACAATAAAATCTTTCAAAAAAAATTAGGGTACCTCACCAACATGTAAAAGGGGGTGAATTTTTTTTCGTTGACGTACCCTGTCGTGTTGGGTATCGTTGAATCATTACAGCTCATATACGTCCCCACCGAGGGGCTCGAGCCTACCCTGAATCAGGGCGATTAGGCCTTAGTCGACCACGCGGGCCCAGTGCGGGTTGGTCGACTTCACACACAACCTTCGAGTTTCTTCGCAGGCGTGTGCAGGTTTCCTCACGATGTTTTCCTTCACCGTTAAAGCAATCGGTAAGTATCGTTGAATAGGTCTTTTAAAACAACTTAAGGGTTTGCTAAAACCATCTTTCTATTCAGGGATTGCGGAATATTAAGCTACAAAGTGCAAATTTTTGTTAGAGTCAAGTGTCCCTCCCCCTACAAGCTAAAGCGATATTTCAGGACATCTGAAAAAAAAGGGTAGGACGTTATTATAATCAATTTAAAAGGAAACTATGACGGCCAAGTAGGCTTTCTTAGTTTAGGAGTAATAGTCGACCAACTTAAGGTGTGCAGTTGGATTTGTATAAAGTTCATAGATTTTTTTTTAAGACAACGGAACCCTACTTTGCACGAGTTCGACTCGCACTTGGCCGGTTTTTTGTAGATAGGTTTAAGTCCTGATAAAAATGCTTATATGCGTTGTACGCCAAACAACCAGATTATTCGCTTATTTACCAACAAAGTAGCTGTACACGGGCAAAATGGTCAACTAATCCGTGATTAGTGTCCATCGCGATACGAGCCGACGCAGCGTATTTATGACGTCTTGGGACGCGGCAATTAGGACGCCGCGCGCGCCGCCGCCCTGGCCGCCCTGGCCGTAGACGTGCAGATAAGCTGTAATGGTCTTGGGAGGCACCTACACACACAACATCAACATTGCTGCCTAGTTTTAAGTAAAAGAAGTCCTACTTATCAAGTATATGTGTCGATTAGTATTCCAAGTTGCATTTTAATTAATCCTAAAATACTAGAAGAATTGTCAATGTCGATCACGGCGTCAGGTAAAATAGAGCATATTATGCAAGAGAAACTTCTTTCTACTCATGGATCGGAACATATTTATGTTGTTTTTTTTCTGAAATCACGAAAAAAATACAGGTCGCCCCCCTTAAAACGTGCAATTTTATCCAACAACGTGTATGAAACACCTTTAATCTCATCAACCATTGGGCTAGATATAGTGGGTGCCTGCGAGCGGGAAGGTGTGTCGGAGAAGGGAAGAACTCTTGAGTGAAGTACTCAACTTAACAGAGCGTAGTCTTCAGTAAGTAGGTACGTGTGGGCAATTATCTAAAAGGTGAGAAAATATACATTCTGCGGTCATCTTTACGGTGGTAGTGGGATATAGAAAATTAGAATCTGCCCGCGGTTTCGTTCGCGTAGATTCATTGTTATAGCTGTCTTTGACGGTGGGCGGGGCGCGAGCCACAAGCGGCTCGCAAACTTAGAAATTGATTTTCTACACCTGCATCGGGAACTATGTGGGGTTATGCGTCGGGGTGCAAAAATTCACGTCAATCTGTTGCTCTGTTACGACGTGTGTAAGCGTGTAAATGAGTTTTTAACCGAGTTTAAAAAACGAAGACTTTATGTGTGATTTTGTGCGTGGGCCAATAGTTTTGCCGATTGTGATTCGATTTTTATTATTATTATTTTAATTGTTAGGTTATGTTTCCAGGGTGGTTGCAACTAAATTGTATCAAAATCGGTTATGTACTTTTTATCAACAAAAACATCAAAACCCATGACAATGTACCAAAGTTGTGTTTCGTTGTTGCGATTAAAGTCGCACTTTTAACGTGTTTTGCTTTGGTTATTATCTTCAGATCCCTCGGGAACTGTGGCGGGCTGGCAATGCTAATAAGTGGTCTACGTCGTTTCCTACTCACTCGTGTAAGAAATCACCTCAATTCGTTGCTCCGTAGTGATATGAAACAAATCAGCAACAAAGGAGTTTTTCAGTGTTCATCAGAAACTGTGTCGAACTTACGCTATTTTCATGACAAAAAATTTTGCCTATGTTAATTATTTTTCTACTTCGTAAACTGTATCTGCGTAAAAAAAACACGTGGATCCGTTGCTACGTGATAGAAGAACAAACAGGTTACACGTTTATAATGTAAGGCTCTCGGAGTTTTATATTATCAAAATCAAAAAATCAAAATACATTTATTGCCCAAAGCTAAAACATAAAAACGGTCTTAAAGATACCTCATAAAGAAGTTCTCTATGACCTACCTTAATATGTGTACAATGTCATTCCTTAACCTAACACATAAATATTTATTAGTCTATTTTTATTTGACTATCAAGTAAATATTCGTTGATCTCTCGGGGGAGCCTTAACCCTAGAGAGCGCGTCCCCAGGTGGCGGATAGGGGAATGCCCGTCAGCAGTCTCGGCAGCTGAAGGGTAGGAGAGAAATACAATATTTCCCGCGGACCAAAAAGGCCGGAGAGAAAACTTCGTTAACAAACCCAGCTGGGGAGTTTCTTCGACATATTCGGAGCAGAAGTTCTTAGCTGTGATGGACTCTTAGGTCTGAGAGCCCATTAGAGTTGGCGGCGGAAGAACCTACTATGGTCAACGGCGGCTCTCGAGTCTTCCAAGAAGATTAAGACCTTGGTGTCAGGTGGCAACCGACCGTAAAACAGACAGCCAATATTTATAAACTAATCATGAGGCAAAACAAAGGAAAGAGTGTAAAGGCTAGGGCGTCCCCCATAAGCGACGGCGAGAATGGATATGCTAAAAAGGCTAGGGCGTCCCCCTCAAGCGACGGCGAGAATGGATATGCTGCAAATGCTGGGGTGTACCCTCAAAGTAAAATAAAACATCAAAGCAATGTGCCAATGATCGAACTGCGTATAGGTAGCTGGAATATTGGCACAATGACTGGACGAAGTGCCGAACTTAGTGCTATCCTAGATCGACGCCGCATAAACATATGTTGTGTGCAAGAGACAAAATGGAGAGGTGCCAAATCACGACTAATTGGGAAAGGTTTTAAACTGATCTATAATGGGAAGGAGAGTACTAAAAATGGTATAGGAATTATCTTAGATCAGTATCTCAGCAATAACATCATTGAAATAAATAGAGTCAGTGACCGCATTATGTCCGTGAAGATCGCCTTGGAAAAGCAGCCATGCCTGAATGTTCTGTCCGTCTACGCACCACAAGTGAATTGCCCAGATGTAGAAAAACAAGAATTCTGGGAAGATCTACAGACACTTCTGATAACTATACCTCTAACGGAACAAAGAATTATATGCGGAGACCTAAATGGTCATGTGGGAGTAGACGATAATGGGTATGAAGGACATCATGGCGGTTTTGGATTCGGAAAAAGAAATAATGAAGGTGAGATGATTCTGGAATTCGCAGTGTCTCAAAATCTTGCAGTTGTCAACACTTTCTTCCAAAAGAAAGATGAACATCTAATAACCTATAAAAGTGGAAACGCGAAGACCCAAATAGACTTTATACTGATTGATAAGAAAGACCTGAAACGAATCAAAGACTGCAAAGTTATCCCTGGAGAGCCCCTTACGTCCCAACATAGGCTTTTATTAACTGCACTAAAACTCAAGGCACCCATTAAGACTAAGAGACCTAAAGTCGAGCAAATAAAGTGGCACGAACTAAAGACGGAGAAGGGAGCGATCACTAAAAAGTACATAGCGGATTACCTGCGCCAAAACCCCCCTCGAAAAGAATCTCCTTCGTCAACATGGCTAAAGTTTGAAAAATTTTGTGTAGATACAGCAAGACGTGAGCTAGGAATCAGCAAAGGTGCCTTACACAATGACAAAGACACTAAGTGGTGGAACAACTACACCAAGGACAGTGTTTCTGAAAAGAAACGCCTGTTTAAAATATGGCAGGCTACAGGGTCAGAAGAAGACAAAGAAATATATAAACAGGCAAAGAAAACTGCAAGAAGAACAGTAGCAGTAGAGAAGGAAAAAGCTGATTTAAATCTGTACCAAAAGCTGGAACTAGCAAACGATAATGAGATATATAAAATAGCAAAACATAGACATAATAATTGTAAAGATTTTAAAACGACTAAATATATCAAAAGCGAAGAAGGCCTTCTACTCACAAACAATAAGGACATATGCAACAGATGGTATGAGTATTACCAGAACCTATTAAATGAAGAATTCCCCAGGGAAGTGGAAGTGAACGTACCCATGACACAGGGTCCTGTAGATGAAATTACCATAACAGAGGTTAGAAAAGCTATATCTAAAATGAAAAACAACAAGGCGACAGGTCCGGATGAAATACCAGCTGAACTATGGAAACAACTTGACGCTGACGGAGAGCTGTGGCTGTCCGAGCTGTTCAATAACATTCTGCATAGCGGAAATATGCCAGAAGCTTGGAGAAAAAGCGTATTAGTACCTTTTTACAAGAACAAAGGTGATGTTAGGGATGGCGCCAATTTTAGGGGTATCAAGCTTACATCGCACACCCTCAAGATCTGGGAACGAGTCCTGAGTGAGCGCTTTCAACGCATAGTAAATTTAACGGATAACCAATTTGGTTTTACTGCAGGAAAAGGTACAACAGAGGCAATTCAGGCAATTAGACTAGTAATGGAAAAAGCTCGCGACAGTAAGCAGAACCTGTGGATGGTATTTATAGACCTAGAAAAGGCCTTTGATCGGGTGCCACGGTCACTAATATGGCAAGCGCTAAGGTCACAGAATGTTCCTGAACGTTACATAGAACTGGCTATGGACATGTATCGGGACGTGCAAGCAAGCGTTAGAAGCCCAGCCGGCATATCAAAGTGCTTTGATATCAAAGTAGGGGTCCATCAAGGAAGCGCACTCAGCCCCCTATTGTTTAATATCACTATGAACTGTCTCACAGAGAAGATACAGAAACCCATTCCATGGAACCTACTGTACGCAGATGATGTAGCCCTTATTTCGCATAGTTTAGAGGAAATTGAAGAGAATCTGGAACAATGGAGGAGATCACTCGAGTTAAATGGACTACGCATCAGTAGAAGTAAGACGGAATTCATGGTGTGCAACTTCGATCCCGAACAGAGCATCCTAGCAAACGCAGAAGTCAAACTAGATGGTAAGGCGCTGCCAAGAGTAAACAAATTTAAATATCTTGGATCGGTCATCTCTGAAGATGGAACGTTGACTGCCGGTATTACACACAGGACCACGTCTGGGTGGAATAAATGGCGTACATTAACAGGAGTCCTATGCGATCCAAAAATGCCTATAAGGACAAAAGGAAAGGTCTACAAAACATCAGTTAGACCAGTTTTACTATATGGCAGTGAAACATGGCCTACAACAAAAGTCCATGAACAGAAACTTCATACCACCGAAATGCGAATGTTGCGATGGTCGGGCGGAGTCACACTCAAAGATAAGGTCCGAAATGAGTATGTCCGGGGCAGTTTTAAAGTGGTGCCTATCGCCGACAAGATTACCGAATCCAGACTGAGATGGTATGGACATGTGATGCGAAGACCCGATAGCCACGTCGTGAAAAGGTGCCTCTCTATTGCAACACGAAAGAGAGGGAGGGGTAGACCGCCAACTACATGGATGACTTGTGTCCAGAAGGACATGAAGAAATGCGGCCTCTCCCCGGACGACGCGTACCAACGCAGTGAATGGCGCCTCAAGATTAGGAAAGCCGACCCCGCTTAACGGGAAAAGGCTAGGACAAAGAAGAAGAAGTAAATATTCGTTGATACTATTAATAACATCTGTTCTTTAAATACAAATGTATTTTTTATTTAAATTGTATTGTATATTGTTTAATTACGTTGTCGCGATGGAAGTCGAATATTTAACGTGTTCAGCGTTTCTAATTATTATGTAAGTAGATACCTGGTAGGGATTACTGTAAATAGTAATTTAGTAATAGTAATACAGTAACGGTTCTTTTGCGGATCCCCTAATTTCCGATTCGATTTCTGATTTATAATCAGAAATGAGGAGATCCGCAAAAGAACCGAAGTAACCGACGTAGCTCACAGTATCGCTAAACTGAAGTGGCAGTGGGCAGGGCACATAGCACGTAGAACAGGCTGTTGCGGCAGTAAAGTTCTCGAGTGGCGACCGCGCTCCGGAAAACGCAGCGTAGGCAGGCCTCCCACGCGGTGGACTGACGACCTGGTGAAGATCGCGGGAAGCCGATGGATGCGGGCAGCGCAGGAGCGGTCGTTGTGGACATCCTTGGTGGAGGGCTTTGTCCAGCAGTGGACCTCTTTCGGCTAATATGATGATGATGATCATGATGAATAAAGTAATCATAGACGAGGTTAACTATTATAGTCAGTACTGAATGACTTTAAGGGGATCCCCTAACCTAACTAGCGCATTTATCAATTAAAAAGAAACCTTCTCGCTGAGTGCATACATTTAAGAAAAATTTCAACAATGAAAAATAAGAATATTTAGTGTAAGTACTTTATTTAAAAACTATCAACTCTGTGAAATATAGTTCCCTGTAGTTACAGATAGCAAAAGTGCTAAAAGTGGTAGTTTCTGAATTAACTCTATAGTATCTACAAGTATTTATTCTTTATAAGCAACGTCTTAAAATTTTATTCTCAGTAATTGTTTTTTAACTGATGGGGGCGCTAAAACAGATTACTAAATAGTTACTTCGTAAGCGCTAGTTAGCTGGGGGTAGACCCTTCACAGAGATAAGTGCACAGGTATTTAACTGAATTTTTATTTGATAGGTAGGTATACCTAGCGAATGTACGCAATATCAATTTGATTGAAATTCTAAGAAGATATTAAAACGTCTTTCCCCCAAATACACGATCCGGTCCTAAATAAAAGTGGAATTAAAACTGGAGCAATTCTCCGCAGCTGGCGGACGCGGCGCGCGGTGAGCGTCAGCCAGCAGGCAGGAGTCAATGTGGCGAGAAAATCCCAACAAGGCATCTTCGAAGGCGCAGCAGCATCGCTTAAAAGATTTACAAACTTGGGCCGCCTTGGTTTATGGCAGCCTCAGAAGGGCTTGCATTGCAGCTAAGGGGGCTTAAACTTGACTGGAATGGACAAAAAATGGTGTTAAGACGAATGATTAGGTAAGCAAGTTTACTGCAGAAAAACTACTGGACAACGGGTAATGATACTGAAACCATTTTGTTATATAATATTAAGGTTTTGTTATAAATAGAAGATTTCAAGATTCAAGGTATTTATTCAAAATAGGTGAAAATTACACTCTTTCTGATAGTCATAAAATAATAATAACATAATTTCATTTGTGAAAAAACACAAGAAATAAACAATCATTAGTTAATAATGTCAAAATTAAATCCTGGAAATAAACCAGATTAAGTCATTAGAACAAGAAAAGAATATGTCACGAAAAGTTATACATAAAATTATTGAATGTTATTGATACCTTTGACAAGAGTAGGCCAGTTCACACGGACAGCACCCGGTCACGAGTATAACGCGAGAGATTTATTCCGCCATTCCACATTTTTGTCCTTTGTTCCAAAAATTTAGCGTGGTCCCATAATATACTTGGTTTCTTCTTTGTTCTGTACTCGTGAGTTAGGAATATTGTCATTAAAATTATTTTCTTGAACCAAATTATTAATTATTAGTATTTATAGTCGTGTAAAATAGACGAAACGAATTAAATAATTATCAGTTCATAGAAAATATTTTTCGATCGGAAAACCGTTTTTAAAGTTATGTAGGTAATATAAGACTGTTTGTTTAGGTGGTTAGGTAGGTATGGACAGCAAATGACAAATAAAGCAGAAAGCAAAGAAAAAGTATTAGGTACGTCTAAGAAACTAATTTCTTCAAACAAGAGAGCTCTGTAACGGCTCCCACAAAATAACGCCCTTAAAAACTAATGTTCAGACTTAAGGCTCCGCAAATACCTCTTTGTTACTCGAAGCGATACAAACGTCTTTCTTGAGACAAACCTGGCTATACGACCACTTATTCAAGATCCAGACAAGCAAATGAATCTAGACTTTAAAACGTAATCGGAGGGTTTCAATTAGGTCGGAGGTTAAAGCACACTTAAGGCGAAGCGAGCTACAACCAGATTAAAAAGTTGGAGTCGGTCTCGCAACGTCATTGTAAGTGGAAAATGAGTTAAATAAGGCAATACATTTTAATTAGGAGGAAGGGATCTGCCCTTTATTCGTCGTGCGATAACTCTCCCAGCTCTATTAATTGAATTTCATGTTTAATTAACTCGAAGTGGAGCTAAGATAATCCCGTTCTGATCTTCGGCGCGGTTCGGCCAAGTTTTTGACGATTCAAGTTTTTCGGGAGCAAGAGCAATGGAACGCCTTTCCCCCCCTCCCCCCGAGTCTCGCTGCTTCGATTAAATCGAATCTCTTTCATTGTTCCCTGCTAAAGTAATTTATTTTACTTAAATGTAAGTATTTGGTACGGCAGAAGTTTTAGGAATCGGTTGCCAAAATTAAAACAACGGACTTTAGTTAATACAAAAGGGTGCTATTGAAGTTTCCTCACGCAGCGGCAGTTTATGCAGCAAATCATCTCCGCCTCAATAAATTAAATAACTCTCATGTTATACATTTTTTCCATAGTTTTTAAAACGTCTGATTTTTTGAAGAGAAGGCACTTTGTCACGCAGTATTTCGTAGTTACTGCATTGAAATAGTACATTTCCTGTCGCAGTAAATTCCGCGTTGACCCTCGAGACGGCCTCGCCAGCCTCCTGCTGTGATGTCTCCACATTTTTTTTACAAAAACGGTGGAAATGTCACGCAGTATGCGGAATAATGGCTATCACGATACTACTCAAAAAAATGTATAAGACCGTGCCAGAAAATTTCACATTGGACACTTCTTATTAAGGGTGATTGCATTTAAATATTCGCATATTATGAAAGAAAATAATATTAGGTTTTAAAATATGGATAGGATGAAATAGTTTAATAAGAACCGGTCAAGTGCGAGTCAGAACCGCACACATAGGGTTCCATACCATCATACTAGATAGCGCTAGTACAAAGAGTTCCGTACCATCATACTAGATGGCGCTAGAACAAAGAGTTCCGTACCATCATACTAGATGGCGCTAGAACAAAGAGTTCCGTACCATCATACTAGATGGCGCTAGTTTCTACATGTTTTAAAAAAACACGTTTTTTGAATCGAGACCCCGTCTTATATTATTATTACATATATTATATTGAAACAAACCCGTGTGTGTTGCCAGTGATGACTTACGGAACTGAGACATGGTCGCTTACTATGGGCCTCATAGGAAGGCTCAAGGTCATCCAAAGGGCAATGGAGCGTGCTATGCTCGGAGTTTCTCTGCGTGATCGAATCAGAAACGAGGAGATCCGCAGGAGAACTAAAGTAACAGACATAGCTCACAGAATCGCTAAACTGAAGTGGCAGTGGCTCGTAGAACAGATGGCCGTTGGGAAAGTTAAGTTCTCGAGTGGCGACCGTGCACCGGAAAACGTAGTGTAGGCATTCCACTCGGTGGACCGATGACCTGGTGAAGGTCGCGGGAAGCCGCTGGATACGGGTAGCGCAGAACCGGTCGTCGAGGAAATCCTTGGGCCAGCAGTGGACGTCCTTCCGCACTTAAGTCTGACAGCTATGTCGGTTACTTTGGTTCTCATACGGATCTCCTCGCTCCATTGCCCTTTGGGTGACCTTGAGCCTTCTAATGAGGCCCAAAGTAAGCGTCCACGTCTCAGTTCCGTATGTCATCACTGGCAACACACACTGGTCGAAGACCTTGGTCTTAAGACACTGCAGTGTTTCGGACGTGCATTCATATTATAGTAATTATTGGTAGCAACTAGAAGTGGCAAATCTAAAGACAAGAGGTCGCCAAAAGTAAACAGTTGCTTTGTCTGTCTCGCGTTCCGGTTCTGTCTTATAAAGCACATCAGAAAACAGGGTTCCACACCAAAACTTTATCTACCAACAGAACAAGACCTCTCAGTACATACTTTGTTCCAGGTAGGGGTCTACTTATTCTGGACTTTAGAAATTTCATTTTTCTTATGGGAACGGAAGGACTTTAGATTTTCTCATAGATTTTCCTGTAATCCATGCATTCAACCTCATTTACTGTGATTTTTTGATGATTTCAGGCTCAGTAGTTTCGGAGATAAGGGGGGTCATGGTCAACTTTTTCCTATTTTATTAAATAACTTCAAACTGTTTATTTTAAAATTATAAAAATATATGTATTTAAGATTCTCACTAGAAGCCCTTTCATTTGATATGACACACAATATATTTAAAAAAAAATTTTTTTTTTCTAATTTACCCTTAAAAAATAGCTCCCATGTTTTTAAATTCAACTATTTTCGTTACACATTCATCTTTGTGTCACCGATTTACATATGTGTACCAAACTTGAACTCAATTAATCCAGTAGTTTCCGAGAAAATTGGCTGAGTCAGACGGACGGATAGACACACGTGTAATCCTATAATGGTTCCATTTTTACCTTTTGAGCTACAGAACCCTAAAAATTAAAGATTATAATTAAGGATTCATTTCGGAGAGTGTGCCTTGGAGCTTCACGAGCTCATTCCCCTCTCTCCATTTCATCATCGGACGACCAGGCGCGACGGGTGATTCCACCCCTTTGTCGTTACTGTTCCACCTTAACGCACGAAACATTTTGCTTCTTCGTTCATTATGCGAACGGCCAAGGAGTGGAATTCCCTGCCGGCGTCTGTATTATCCGATTCGTATAATTTAAAAATCTTCAAGTCGAGAGTGAATAGGCACTATTTGAGTTTGCGTGTTACATCCTCGGCTGCATAGGCACTTATCATCAGGTGAGCAACAGGTGAGCAACAAACGCACTCAAATTTTTAATTTAAAAAACATTAAGGCCATCTTTGCCCAATCCAGTCCACCACTCCTCAGTTGTTGAGGATCGTGACTGTCACGGCGAAGAGAAGGCGGAGAGTTCTCCGTCCAGCCATGTCCCTCCATGCATGGTGTAGACTGTGGGATGCAGTATGGTTGTTCTGTGCTGATGAATTGGCTGCGGTCTATACCATTGCTAGTCGATCTGTTTCGAGCTCTCGTACCCTTATCTATTGTTATCATCATCATATCATATCAGCTTTTATATACGTCCCCACCAAGGGGCTAAAGATCATAAATCAGGGCGATCGGGCTTAGTCGCCAAGTGGGTCCAGTGCGGGTTGGTTGACTTCGCACACAACCTTCGAGTTTCATTGCAGGCGTGTGTAGATTTTCTCACAATGATTTTTTTCACCGTAAAAGCTTCAGATAAATGTAAATATGGAAAAATGCATTGGTTTCGCAGGATTCGATCCACGACCTCCCGAAAAGGAGGTAGGGGCCCTGGCCGTTACGCCACCGACGTTCAAGTCCGTTCAACTGTTGTAAATGAGAAAAAAATACGAATTTGTACAACCCATACGCGAAGTATTCGTATCCACTATTTTGCAATATTTAATGTACAAATAGACTGAAGTATGGGTACTTTAATTAGCCATTCGAAAAGCGCATAAAGAAAATTGGATTTGGCTAACAAACCATTGCGAGACGCGGCGGAACGGGAGCTCCTACATACCATGCGTCATCTCGACAATACACACAGAGCTATAAAGGTTCGCGTCTGCCATGAGAGGCCAAATTACCCGTGCGACCCCACTGGCTCCTACCGCAGGCTCACTCTTGGATGAAGACCACTCTAACTTGAGCTGTCTGATGGGTGTGAAAATCTTCGTCTAAGCTTATAGAGCTGTTTCAAAATCTATTTAGAAGCTACCTTACAACCCTCCAAAAAAATTTGGATAATCAGCTTGTACTTGTACAGGTAGCACATTTTTTTTAAAATTGACCAAAGGCTCCATAAGGAGATTTGCTTCGTTCGGTCGCAGTACAAACTTTAGGTGTACATATGTTCTGCCAGTTGTTTATTTCCGGTAACAACCTGTTAGAACTATAATTATATTGAAATTAGTATAGTAATAGCCTGAACGAGTTTTTTAACTGGTATTGGTGAACTTGTTTATACTTTCGTCTAAATGGTTTCTTTTTTTTTATACCATTGACCCTCTAAAAATTGTATTTTATTGAAACTGATGAAAACAGTGAATAAGAAGCTTTTTTAATTACTATTTTGGTGTTTGAATTTAGAACATACCACCAATTAATTATTTTTGTGTTTGTTTGGCCTTTTCAGGGCAGGCTAAGGTTCATTGGCCATACTGCCTTGGCTTCAGTATATGTTTTTTCAGTAGTATTAGTTTACGTCTTCAGTATTTTTTCTTTCAGTTTTTTTCACTGGTACTAAGTATAACTAAATTAACTTACATACTCCAGCAAAATGATGAAGGACTTCTTGTGGGAACTCGAAACACAGCATACACACTTTTATTTATTTATCCTATACAATAAACACATTGGTAAATGGTACTTTGCTGATTAATACACTATCGATATTATACTTACATCAAAAACCACGAAATGTAAATTTTAAGATAATAAATGAAAATTAATGACAAACTGAACGCTAACAATTTCCAATATATTCGACCTCCACCTCCTTGCGCAAAAAATACTCGATACAAACTCCTTGTGCAAATAACTCCTCGAGATTTGATTGTTCGACATTTTCGACAAGGAGTTTAGCATTAAAATAAAAACTGTTTTGTGCTCTTTGCTGTCATTTCATAAGTACATTGGCGAAATTTTAAATAATGTAAGTTGTACGAATACAAAGAAAATTACTCTTTATTTTAGTATGTAATTGTTCCAATTTCAATGAGCATTTTAATTAGTAATTCAACCTTCCTTTTTTCTACATTAAATGTCTATATTCGCTTAAATGTTTCTTTTTGTCGGAGTCATGGTATAAAGTATAGTATGCAACTCTTGAATAAAACGGATTTATATCGAGGGCCATGAATCACACGCGTCGCTCAGGATTCTAATACTTGAATCGCTCTCTACGGGCGTGATTCAATCATCATGAATCACATCCTATGGTCGTGATTCCGTCATTAGAATCCCTTCACTTGCTCGTGATTGATCTATGGCCCTCGCTTAAAATCCGTCCTTCATTCACTAGTTGCATAATATACAATTTTTCACACAGCTACAATTGTCCTTAGTACCTATATTCAAAGGAGGTACTGTGTGCTGATTCATAGCTGATTCTCGCTCCGTCCGCCACTCCACAGCCCTTAGAGGTATCTCCAGCATGCGCAATATGGATAATTATATTTCCTAGCATTACGTGGACAGGTCTGCAGAGCTGGTGGTAGGAGCTACAATAATGAGCAAGTAGGTTGCAGCGGCGGCACTAAATCAAGCAAACTGCTGCGATGAGCCACCTACACACGACATAGACTAACAATATAGACAAGACAGTGACTTCACAAGCGTAACGTGAACGGGTCTTTGGTGGAACCAACTGTTGTGAGCATGAAGACTGCACCAGCTGTCAATCGAACTGTCGCAATGATGAGGAATGATAAGGAAAAGTGGTGATTATAATCTAAACATTATAATCAGTGTAGTCAGAACCGCACACAAAGAGTTCCGTACCATGATACTAGATGGCGCTAGTTTCTTCATGCTTAAAAAAACAACGTTTTTTGTATGGAGACCTTATTTTTTCACTTTTTCTAATTTGTAGTATTTGTTGTTATAGCGGCAACAGAAATACATCATGTGTGAAAATTTTCACTGTCTGGCTATCACGGTTCATGAAGTACAGCCTGGTGACAGACAGACAGATAGATAGACAGAACAGACGGACGGACAGCGAAGTCTTAGTAATAGGGACCCATTTTTACCCTTTGGGTACTGAACCCTAAAACTAAAGCTCGACTGCTTAAAATGTACCCAATGTCACTCGGAGGACAAGGCGAATCTAACGACACGTCACACTCCAAAATCCATAAAGCCGTTTAAGCTACAGGTTTAGCAAAGAAACAGACATACATCTAAATATATATATGTCGTGGCCATATCTTTGAAATTGGTCAGATCATGAAATGGCCGTCGTAGAATTGGCCAGATCTTGAAATGGATTGATCAGATCATGAAATAGCCAAGCATATCATGCTAACCTAACCTAACCTAACTGCCTTCTTTTCTCCACCCAGGGGGGAGCCTAGCTTGCGAGGCTCTTTGACAGTATCATCGTCAAACCTAACGAACCTATTATAGGTCGCTTCGCTCGCTCAACTCAATTCCGTCCGGGTATTCATGATCTGTACATTATCCGGTCAGCCATTTCATGATCTGACCAATTTCAACGATATGGCCACGACATATATATATAACTCAAAGGTGACTGACTGACTGACTGACATAGTGATCTATCAACGCACAGCCCAAACCATTGGACGGGATCGGGCTGAAATTTTGCATGCAGGTAGATGTTATGCGGGCATCCACTAGTTCACCCATAAAAAATTACCCTCCTTTTTGGACAATCGGGTAAAAATACAACAGGCAGGCAGATCTTGCCTCTAAGCGGGTAAACACTAGCAAAAAAAGAACTCAACAGCAAGGATGTTAAATAGCCGCTGCTTAACGTCAGGTGTGGTGATGCCAAAGGCTTACCAATTGTAGTCAAAAATATATCGTCTAGCTGAGCAAAAATGGAAAAAGGATTAAAATGATTATGGAAGTAAGAGTATTTTTATTACTTATTCTTATTCTTCTATCGTCTGGGTCCATTTTCTAGCATAATCTTCTCCCCTTTGCCTGATCGTCTACGGCCTTCTTATTAGTGATATCGTTCTCCGGCCTGGCGCAGGGGCCAGGCCCTTTCACGATTTTTGATAGTCCGATTAAATTTTACAAAGCAGGATAAGACTCCCGATTTCTGCCATGTCACCCCCCTCTAAAACTTTAATGATATAACAGTGCTTCTATTTTCTTAATGTCTCTCGGCAAACTTCGTAAACCATAAAGTACGTAGTTCTGATTTTAAATTATTTGACAAGGATTCGTTAGCATTCGGAAATGCGATGATTGCTGAGACATTAAGAAAATAGAAGTACATATTTTTACGGTTTTTAGAGGGGGGTGACTTAAAGGAGGACAGAAATGGGGAGCCTTATCCTATATAATATCATGAAACAATACTATAATGTGGTTCTGCCATCGATGTATTTCTGCTCAAAAATCTGTAGTGTCTCTTCTGCGCTAATAAAGGTTGAATTCTTTGAGCATTGGAGTGCTCATCGCCCATTCATAACTGCAAGTACGGCGGCCATACAACAGGCAGACGTTTTTATTTCCTCGCAGCGACACGACACATAAAAACACCACTCAAATATCAAATAAACATCGCAGTTTCAGCTCAGGCCGTATTAGGCACTTAAATTTACATTTTACATTTGATATTTTCAGCCGTGAAAGTTATTTCGTCGGCGACGCTGCCGCGATTTATTGTAGCTGCGTCGCGCTGCAAAAAGAACGCTTTGTTGTATTACTGCATACTGCACATTGAGACTGCACGTGTAGCGCAGTGTTATGAGGTGATTGAGATGCGGAATCCGGAATGAGTTGGCACTCAAAGCTTTAAGTTAAACTGGAAAGAAATACAGTGTCAAATTAAAATGAACAAATTAGTTGATTGAACTGTCTAGTACAAAATTGCTTTTTATTCCTTGGTGAAAGTTGTGTCGATTCGCGAGTAGATCCCATTGAATTACTACTACTACGTGTAGATCCTTAGTTTTAAATATTACCAATGACCTTAATTTCACCATACGCACAGGTAAAATTAATAGAACATGGTCCCATTACCTTTTTGGAGACATAATACCAACTACACATGGTCATGACATGGTCGTTACTGGACGAGGACGAGACTGGTGAAGAAACGAGACAATTGGCATGCGCAAGAAGAGTCTCTACCTACTATCCTAATCCCTTATCCTTATTAATATTATAAATGTGAAAATGTGTTTGTTAACTTTTCGCTTGATGATTTATTGATGAAATTTGGCATCGAGGTAGCCTGTGACAAAGGCTACTTTTTATTCCGTGAATAAAGCATAGTCGGATGCAGTTCCTGAGGGAACTAAAAAAAACTTGTTTTGGTTGATTTTTTACATCGCAATAGATCAATGGTTTGTTGTGATTTTTTGGTTCAGAGATGGTTGAAGGGGTGGAAAATGACATAGACTACTAATTAACGTGACCTGAGACAGTTCCCGAGGGATCAAGGGTAAACTCGTTTCCAGGCTCGCGCACGTCGGCGGCGTCGCAGCGGTGCAACGGATTGACGTTTTTTTGCATAGAAATGGTTAAGGGGGTGGGAAGCGACAAAGACCGCTGATCAGAATAGCCAGATATAGTTCCTGTGAGTCTCCCACCTACACTCGCGAGCCACTTGCGGCTCGGTCACCACTAACCCTCAAAGACAGTCATAAAAACGATATCCACGTGAGCGAAGCCGTGGGAAAAACACTAAAAATAATTACTACATAATTATAACTACTAGGACAAGGGTCTTTTACGTCTCATAGACACCACGAGAGAGACAGGTAAAATGCTTATTTTCAACACAGTTCAAACTATAGTCACACTCAGTGAACAGTAAATAACAAAGATCAGGAAGAGTATTCTTCATTGGATCCTCAAATTAAACCCTAAACAGCGACACAATACATTCAGCTTCCCGTCCCGCACAGAACGGTGCGAAATGAATCCATTTGTCACAAAATGAAACGGCTGAATAAAACGGGAGCGCAGTGTAAACAGACGGCGGACGGACGATTTCAATTGCTACCTGTCCCGGGAATCCCGGGATGAAGCGGGATGATTTGTTCCACATTCGGCTCAATCTTCGTTCCACATCCATTTTGATTGCATTCCGAATTAAAATTAGTTTGTCCTACATTTCCTTCTTTCAAACGTGTTTTCCTTTATCAACATCGAGTGTGTGAGAGCGATTTTTAGACGTGAAACGTCTTTAAAACTACATAGGGGGTTGCCAAATCAAAAACATGGAGCGTCTAGTAAGTAATGATATACACTTAAATCTGTATCCGTTTCACGAGAAGGCTAGACACTATAACCAAACCATAGCCATACCGCCTAGTTCCATACAGTTCAGTTCAGTTCATTTATTCAGAAGAAATGTAACATTGTGTTTGAAGTTATGATATTGTGGAAATAAAATAGTAAAAATACAAAATTAAAAACAAAATTACAATCTTATGGCTAGCATGCAAGGGTAAAAATTTCATAATAAACATAGTCAAAGATCCATACATAGATAAATTATATTACTAGATATTATAATTAAGATTAAAAAAAAAAAGTAAAGCTATACAGGGTGTAACAAAATTGGTGTAGGTCCCGTTAACTGGGGCTTCTACTCATCATACTGAACAACTTTCCCAGAGGAACCCATAGTCAATTCTCAAAAAAAAAATTCGACGCTCCATACAAAAACGCACAATAATGGTCAATCAGGTGATCGTTTTGTATGAAGAATTTTTTTCGTGATTTCAGCAAACTTGTAGAACAAAAAGTTGTTCAGTATGATGAGTAGAAGCCCCATTATGGGACCTACACCAATTTTTTACACCCTGTATAGTCAATAATTGAAATTATATTATGTCATTATAAGTAACATTAAGTAATATCTTCTAAAATTCATGTGTCAATTTTTTTATCAAAGTCCCAAATATGATAAACAATGTCCAAACAATCAAATACTTAACCTCAAAATTTATCATCATCATACTACCAAGTAACAAACGTGCCTCCTGTAAGGTAAGGGACGTCAAAAGTAGACGTTCACGTTCAGCCCCGAGGCAGCCTCACCTGATTCCTTTTTCACTCTATTTGAGTGCGTTTTACTTGATGGAACGAATTAAGGAATGCACAAACGAAAGAAACAAACATACTTCATAAAAATATTGACCTCAGTTGTTGGGGCAGAATGAGGCGAACTAAATTCTAAATTTGTGAGTGTACCTATGAAAAAACCGACCAAGTGCGACTCGGGGTCACACCAACAGGGTTCCGCACCAAACTATAACTACCTACCAACAGAACACGTCCTCTCAGTACATACTTTGCTCTAGGTAAATATGGGTCTACTTATTCTGGACTTTAGATTTTCTCGTAGATTTTCCTGTAATCTATGCATTCATCCTCATATATTGTGAGCTGAGTAGTTTTGGAGATAGGGGGGGGGAGGGGGATAGCCAATTTTCGTCAATTTTCTTAAATAAAAAAAATTGAGATTCTCATAATAAGCCCTTTCATTTGATATGTCAATATATATTTTGAAAACTTTTTTTATTTTCTAATTATACCCCCCAAAAGTAGCCCCCATATTTAGAATTCATTTATAATTTAAGGTCTTTGGGTCACCTACTTACATATATGTGTACCAATCATCATCATCATCATATCAGCCGAACGATGTCCACATTCCACATAGGCCTCCCCCAAGGATTTCCACGACGTCCGGTTCTACGCTACCAGCATCCAGCGGCTTTGAGCAAATCGGCTGTGACAGACGGACGGAGAGACAGACACACGAGTGATCCTATAATGGTTCCGTGTTTACCTTTGGAGGTACGGAATCCTAAAAATCTCGCTTTGTGAGACGAATGCCGAATAAATCTGCAGGATACTGGATACCGTATCCCGAGAAAGCCCGAAGTTCGCTTTAGCGGGATTCCCGTGCGAATATCGTGGGAGCGGAATTTATTGCTCTTCGCGCTGCACACGTCTGGTGCCCGTGTGCGAGCGGACTCACTTCTTTCAGGACTCTGAATAGAGATGCATCATATTACTTTCCATCTCAATTTGAATTGAGATTTTACATATAGTCTCTTTGCTAGGTAGGTAGGTATAGAGCACATGGTTCACTATCAGAGCGATTTTTTTAAAAGAGTAGGTATTCACCAAATCGTTTTCCAAACAAACTTAAAATTACTACTTCTTGAAAATGGATGGGTCGATTGTAATACAACTTTATACATATAAGGAAGCCACGAAATTCTAGTTCGTTGTCTATAACATTTTCAAAAAATATCGTTGTCACTAAATAAAAGTGATTTTAAGTTTTCATAGTATCTTTAGATTCGCTAACCTTTTTTTAAAATAAAGTATTTCTAAAATATTATCTGTCCACGAACTAGAATTTCGTGTCTTGCTTGTGTGTATAAAATTACATTAGCATCGGCCCATCCATTTTTAAGAACTAGTTATTTTAAGTTTGTATGGGGAACGACTGAAAACAAAATTGTAAATACTCTCTTATTAGATATAGATAGCAGTAAGTACTGGAAGGGTTGGTAACAAAGAGCTCAAATGTTTTTTTTTCTGTCAAAATACAGGAGACTAATTTGCTATTTAATCGTGAACGATCTGTTAGCCAAAACGACATAAGTTACTGAGATTAGCTGTTTTAAATTGTACTCAGGTAAGTAGGTATTTAAGGAAATTTTAGTTTGGACGTGCATGCTGTTAGTTTTAATAACAAACTATTTTTCATGTTTGTTGACATTTTATTCTAATATTTATAGAATGGGAGAACATAAAACGATATTCACTGCTATTATTATTTTTGTTTTAAATAAATTACACTGGCGCACAGTTCACAGCAGCAAATGAGTCGATTTGTATGCAGCTCTTGCTGTGGAAAATGTTTTATCATCAGTGTATTATTCTAGAATTTTCAGTGCTTTCGGTTTCGGTCGCATAAATCCGCGCTCGCCATGAATGCCGTTGCAAACAAGTGCGAATTCAGCGGCTCGGTACAGGGGGCGGGGGAGAACAAGAACAAGTGTAATTTTTTCAGATGTGTGAATATTCAGTTTTTGTTCCCAAAAGTTGGGGATGAAGCTGTGACGGCTAAAGAGAGTATACGTATAAATTTAAAAAAAAGAGTGTGTGGTTTTATGAAACCATGGTAAAAGTGAAACTTTTTTTCACATTATAGACATTTACAGAGCACGAAACGATCATGGCTGCTCTCGTCTTGGAGCTACGGTACAGAGGACGAAACGATCATTCTCGGAGCTACGGTACGGAGGGCGAAACGATCATAGCTGCTCTGACGAAAAAGCTTGATACGATGTAATAAAAGTTTCACCTTAAAAAAGGTTTTTTCCCGGCGATTTCATATTCGTAGTTTGGCATGGGTATACATAATTGAATACATAATTAAAAGGTTGTTAGTGAAGTCGACCAACCCGCACTGGGCCCGCGTGGTCGACTAAGGCCTAATCGCCCTGATTCAGGGTAGGCTCGAGCCCCTCGGTGGGGACATATATGAGCTGTAATGATGATGTGTCCCCCCCCCCCCCCTTCTCCCTCCTGTCCCCCTATCAGATAAACCGCTATTTCAAGACATCTGAAGCATGCTTAAATAATTATGAATAGTAGGATAATCAATTTAAAAGAAAAACTATCACGGTTTAGTGAATTTTAGGAGAAACTTAAAATATGTAGTAAGATTTATAAAAAAAATTATCGATTTTTCATGCAAGAAGTTCTATGACTAATTGTAAAAAAAAAATGATTTTTCGAAATATACATTATTTTTTTAGAGACTACGGAAACCTACTTTTCGCGAGACCAACTCGCACTTAACCGGTTTTAATATGGCTGTCTTTGAGGGTGTCCAGTGCGCGAGTTACAATCGGCTTGCGAGAGGCAAAATAAGTTATTTTCCAGATTCCTCAGGGCTATGCATTTTTCCGATATAAATTTACCTATCCAAGATATCTTATGTTGTTCTCCGTCACTTAAAATCTAGGTATTTAAAAAAATACTAAATAACAGACAGACTGTAATTTTTTCGTATTTAAATATTAAGGATGACACACAATGAGGTTGATTAACATCTTTTTTTTATCTACGATTTGTAAGCCCTTGGCATCATCTCACCCGATAATAAGGTACGATGATGCCGAAAATGGAAGCAGGCTTACCAAGATTCCCCAATGCAATGGTGAACTGGCTATCTTATCTTCAAACCGGAACACATCAATACTATTGACATTGATGTTTGGCGCCAAGACTTAGATAGGATGGTGGTATGCTAGCCAGGCGGATTGAGAAAATGCCCTTCCACCAAGCACACCGAGTCTTACAAAGTTAGACTCCGCCAAGAATCGAACCCGCAACCTCCTAATGTGAAGCTAATGGATTTAACCATTACGCCACGAAGGCGGTGAACCACGCCACGGTCTACTGGACACATTCCTTTTCTCTTTCCTTGCTCACAGAGCCTGCAGATCTCGCCAGTTTTTAGACAAATTAATCAACAACAAGTGATTAACCAATTACATTTCTTTGTAGCCGCGGGCGGGCGGCGCGCGGGCGGGCGGCGCGCGGCGCGGTGGGCGGGCGGGACTCGCTCCTCTTCGTTTGTTTACTGTTTGCCGCCCGATCCCGAGGTGGCGATATTTCAGACGACATTGTTTGAGGGACGCCGCCGCGACTATTTTTCAAGATGTACAGTAAAAAATAAATAAACAGGAGTAACTTTCGATATACAGGTATTGGGTTTCGCCTAAAATTTTGAATTAATATATCTAAATTTATAAAACCGTTTGTTTATTATTTTATTTTATTAGAAAAACTTAGTGCTATAATAATAATGCATCACCCGAGGTCGTCAGTGATGAAGGCTGTATATCCCACGGAAGAATGGCGGTCGTGGCCTTTTTTTTAAGTACCAAACAAATGCACAACCGCAAGATATGCAGCCTCCAAAGTTACTTCCTGACGAAAGTCGATAGTGACTTGCACAGAGTTGTCATAGCGTGCGATAAAGGACTAAACCCTCTATCCATGGCCCAAGAGAACTGGCAGGCGCCGGCTGTACTTAGCACTACCGAGCGAGAGGCCATCTGGAAAGACAAAGAGCTGCACGGTAGGTTCTTCAAGGCCCTTTGTGGATCCTTCGTAGATCAGAAGGCCTCCGTGCATTGACTGCGCTTCGGAGACCTTTTTGCGCAGACCAAGGGTTTTGTCTGTGCAATACAGGATCAGGTGTTCAAGAGGAACAATTACAGGAGGTTCATAATAAAAGACGGCACCATGGACGTTTGTCGGTTGTGCCGTAAATCAGGGGAGACCCTGCGTCATATAACCTCCAGTTGTTCCATGCTTGCCAACACTGAGTATTTGCACAGGCACAACCAAGCTGCCAGGATCCTACACCAAGAGATCGCTCTAAAGTATGGCCTCATATCTCGGCGGTTGCCGTATTACAAGTACACGCCGGAGCCGGTTCTCGAAAACGACCGCGCCAAGCTCTACTGGGACCGACCTGTCATCACGGACATGACTATTCCTTCGAATAAACCTGATATCATGTTAATGTATCGGGTGCATTTAAGGATGTTGAGGTTGACATCACTATCTCATATAATGAAAACCTCCTGCAAGCTGAAAAAAGGACCGAGTACCTGGACCTGGCGCACGAGGTTATTGATATGTGGCGAGTGGAATCCACCTAAACCATCCCAGTAGTCCTATCCGTTAACGGGTTAATTTCAGCCGACGTTGAACGTCACCTAAGGCGGCTGGATCTCCGAAGTAGATCAATAATTGCAGCAATGCAGAAAGCAGTCCTTCTCGATAACGCCCGGATAGTTCGACGCTTTCTCTCCCCGTCGCACTGAGCTCCAGCCGACTATGCTTCCGTTGGAGGTGCTCCTGCCACTTCGCCTCGTGCCAACTGAGCAAAGTAGCTTCAATTGTATATATTAAAATAATAGCATAATTCATTTATTTAAGTACCTAACTTAAGACTTATAAAACTACTAGCTGTCCCGGCGAACTTCGTACCGCCTTACATTACATTACACTGCCCTGCCCTACCCTACCCTACCCTACACTACACTCCACTACCCTACACTACCCTACCCTTAATACACTACACTACACTACCCTACCCTACACTACTCTACACTACCCTACACTACACTACCCTACCCTACCCTACACTATCCTACCCTACACTACCCTACCCTACCCTATCCTATCTCTCAAGTTGGATCGAACTGCACATGGTGTGCGAATTTTATTATAATCGGTTAAGTGGTTTAGGAGTCCATTGAGGACAAACATTGTGACACGAGATTTATATATATTAAGAAGATGTTAGTATTTCCTAACCTAGAACCTTATCGTTATATCAGCTCATATACGTCCCCACCGAGGGGTTCGAGCCTACCCTGAATTAGGGCGATCGGGCCTTAGTCGACCACGCGGGCCCAGTGCGGGTTGGTCGACTTCACACACAACCTTCGAGTTTCTTCGTAGGCGTGTGCAGGTTTCCTCACGACGTAGAACCTTATAATCAAGTATAATCACAATAATTGAATATGTGAAAAACTGCTACAAGGTCACCACGGAAGTGGAAATCCTGCAGCAGGGATTCGCATACGAGCAGTCAACCCGTCTCGCGACGCGGCTCAGGATGAGACTGGGGCTATATGCAGACAAGAGTAATTTTTAGTTAATACCCAGAAAGTAATTATAAGTTTTCACACGAAATACTCCTATCATCATATCAGCCGAAGGACGTCCAGTGCTGGACATAGGCCTCCCCCAAGGATTTCCACAACGACTGGTTGTGCGCCACCTGCATCCAGCTCAACTCCTATGTTTTTATCTATTTGTTTTACGTATCCTGAGTGATAGATATACTTACACAAAGCTGCCAATTAATAGTTTTACAGGATCAATGAAAAAATCTTCTGCTGATGTGCTTAATAGCGTAGTTGTGTTATCAACGTCCTTAGCCGTCCTTAGCAGACTTTTGGCGTTGAAGCGCCTAAATAATGTACACTTTAAATATTATATATTCCTTTTGTTCGTCTCTGCGTTAACAACTTATAATGTCCCCACTGCTGGGGCACGGCCTCTTCCCAAACTCGGAAATGTTAGGGCATGCTCCACACACACGGGGCCAAATGTTACGGCATGCTCCACACACACGGGGCCAAATGTTACGGCATGCTCCACACACACAGGGCCAAATGTTACGGCGTGCTAAACACATACGGGGCCAAATGTTACGGCATGCTCCACACACACGGGGCCAAGTCCGGTCTAGTGCCGAACTTTACTGACAGAAGCTTTTTTAATCTCCGACATGGCTTAACTACTGTCTTCTAGTAATACCATCCGGCACCAACAGCTTCACGTGCCGTAAACAATGGTCGATAAAAACATCCATATAATCGTGCTACAAGTCAGTTAACCTGTGTAATCGACCCAAACACGCAACTCGCAACGACTATCCCTTTTCTTCTACCTATGTATTAATAGAACAAATGGCCGTTGGGGCAGTAAAGTTCTCGAGTGGCAACCGCGCACCGGAAACCGTAGCGTAGGTAGGCCTCCCACTCGGTGGACCGATAACCTGGTGAAGGTCGCGGGAAACCGCTGGATGCGGGCAGCGCAGAACCGGTCGTCGTGGAAATCCTTGGGGGAGGCCTATGTCCAGCAGTGGACGTCCTTCGGCTGATATGATTTTTTTTTATTCACAATTGGTAAACCCTTGACAACATCTCACCTGGTGGAAAGTGACCTGGTGGATGTTGCCGAAGATGGAAGCGGGCTTACCAAGATTCCCCAACGCAATGGGGAACTGGCTATCTTATCTTCATGTCGGAACGTACCAATGATATCAACATTGATATTTGACGGCAAGACTTAGATAAGACGGTGGTAGCTAGCCAGGCGGGCTTAGAAAATGCCCTACCACCAACCCAACCGAGTCTTACAATTGACCCCGCCGGGAATCGAACCCGCGACCTCCTGTGTAAAGCCAGTGAGCTTTTGCCTCTGAGCTACGGAGGAGGTTAACGTTGATGGTTAAAAATGATGATGTAAGTATTGATAATGTTAAATATTTCTCCAAGGAACCCCAATAAAAAGCAATTAGGCGTGTTTTGTTTGTGGCGCGGCCGCGACTGGGCGTTTTTCACTTTAATCTCGCGGCGATTGTTACAAGTTCGGTTGTCGGCCGTCTTCACGTTATCACACTGTTACGGTTGACGCGCAGATTAGAGGGAAGGGCGCTACGCGATAGCCGCGACATCAATCTAAGTCAACAAGGATAATAAAAAAGAATAAAAAACAGTTATGAAAAACAACATAAAAAGGGAGGAAGTTGTTATCAAAATCAGAGACACTTCAAAAAGTTACGTACCATACAAGTGTTTCCTACTAGAATGCGGTGTTCAGTCTCTGCGCTGTCCAATTTAATTGAAATTTATGTACTTATAATAAAAAAGATAAGATAAGTTAAATACTCCTTATTGCACACACTAGTTAAAAAAGGAACTCATTATAAAACTGTTTTAAGTTAAACCTTAACTCAAAAAAATAAAAAAACTTAAATACCTAAACTCTAAAAAAATAAAATAAAAACAAACACAATATATAAACAGAAACTTATGTAAGTACTATAGCGGTACAATTTGGGCGGTCTTATCGCTCAAGATGATTTCTTCCAGACATACCGATAAAAATATATTTTAGATCTAATTTTTACGTTCTGTCGGTAGACATGAAAGCGGAAGAAAGTAAGAAAATACAAAATTCAAACAAACTATCGTATAAAGTTTCATTGTTGTAAACTCTATATTATCATAAACTAATATCCATCAGTTGTCATACACCGGGTAGAAAAAGAACACATTTTTTGAGGAGGACTTCTATTTAGGAAACTGAACAACTTTTTTTTTCCAACTTTGCTGAAGTCACAAATGTGAAATTCCCACACAAAGTCAACTGATGGATCAGTTAAGTCCAAAAATGATATTCCCATACAAGGTCAACTGATGGATCAGTTAAGTACAAAAATGAATTTCCCATACAAGGTCAAATTACCATACAAAGTCAACTGATGGATCAGTTAAGTCCAAAAATGAAATTCCCATACAAAGTCAACTGATGGATCAGTTCAGTCCAAAATTGAAATTCCCATACAAAGTCAACTGATGGATCAGTTAAGTACAAAAATAATTTTGCGGTTTCAGCAAAATTATACAACAAAAATTGTTCAGTTTCTTGAATAAAAGCTCCACACAAAAAACGTATTCTATTTTATGTAACACCCTGTATATTGAGTTACAATGCTTCAGCTAATCACTATGAGACGATACAGGGGATGCAGGAAGTTCGGCGAGGAGGGGGGGGGGGGGATAGTTTCCTGCACACGCCCGCCGGAAACCCACGGAAGTTCCAACACAACCGCCTCAGATTGTAACCAAAGTTCAGTCTTGGGATACGAACCGAGCGGGAGCTTCAGGATACAAAGACAGCTTCCATTATAACGAAACTTAAAGACATTATAGAGATTATGATGTAAGTCGCGATGATTAGAACATACCCGTTACATTCAATGGCTTACAGTAGCCCAGGTAGATGTTTTTAGAAGTAATTTAATTAATTTAACCGCCCCCGTGGCGTAATGGTAATTCGCTTCACACCAGGTGGCTGCGGGTTCGATTCCCGGTGGGGTCACTTTGTAAGACTCGGTTTGGTTGGTGGTAGGGCATTTTCTAAGCCCGCCTGGCTAGCTACCACCATCTTATCTAATTCTTGCCGCCAAACATCAGTGTTAACAACATTGATGTGTTTCGGCTTGAAGGTAAGATAGCCAGTTCTCCATTGCGTTGGGGAATCTTGGTAAGCCCGCTTCCATCTTCGGCATCATCGTCACTTACCATCAGGTGAGATGATGCCAAAGGCTTACCAATTGTGAAAAAAAGCGACTTTTCCCAACCGTATGGCGTGCTAGTTACGCCGCATTCCGTGCCCGAATAAGGCAGAAAAAAATATAACATCAGTGAAGTTTTGGCAGCAAAAACAGCAGGATGTAATGTTATATATCGAATTGATTGTCTATACGTAGTACGTTTTGCAAAGAAATGATTTTACTGCGATCTAGTGCATGTAGGTAAAGTGAGTTAATACAGTGTAAACTCTATATAGCGACACTCAAGGGACCGGGCGTTGAGAGTTTACGTTATACAGAGAGAAATTAGCGTCAAAGTAAAGTAAACCAACTGGAGCCAGAAAATTATGACGTTTTAAAGAGTGAATCGTTATATTGAGTGACATAAATTATCATGTACATATATTGTAAAAATTTTAAAAATAAATTATAATGACACCTAATCTAGTAAGTTTGTAAAGCATTAGCTGAACTCTGAATATATTGTTTGTAAGAATGGAATGTCCTGTTGTGCGGGGTGAAACGCAACAACACGTGTGAAGATATCCACGTTAACTATCACTTAACAAACGCTGCAAGTTGCGCCGTTACGCGACACAACTTGGACAATAACCCGAGAGATTACAACCCGCCACCGCCGTCCTAAGGGCAAGCTCACACTGACGCAATTCTATACGAAGCGATCGTGATTGATTGCAATATATATTTATATTATATATTTATTGAAATTACAGCGTTAAATCTACGGTAATCAAATTTTAGAAATACATATGCCAATAAATTTCAAGTTCTTAAAATTAACAAAATTATTCAAATCTATCTATCCGCGTACAATCGACTACATCAGATGTGTTATTTGTTAGTGTTATTGTGTGTGTGAGAGTCTGTAAGGGTGTGTACTGTGTATGCGTGTGTGAATGTATGTTTATTTTAACTTTAATTATTTTGATTTAATAACGTCAAAAACTGATTTTTTGAATTGGTTGCGCTTTTAGTAAAATATGTCAATATATTTGAGATATACATATTTGTATGCACAGTATTTGGATTACGGGGTAGATGATTTCTTTAAATTATTTTCTAAATACGAATAGCCAGTACATAATTAACACATATTAATGACCTGCCATTATAAACTAGTATTTGCAGGGCAAAGATTATTCTTTGCTGTCAGAAGTACCAAAATTTATTTTAGTAAACGCCCGCATGGTATAGAATTCCGTAATCATGACATACAGAGTACCTGACATATTTTTCCTACTAAAACTCATACATAGATAATTTTAAATTTCATTTCATCATTTTTTTTTAAATTTAAAGACAAGCTATGTAAGGGGAAAAGGGAAGATACACTTGATTAACGACTTTGGAGGCCTATATACAAAAAGTAATTCTGAAAAAAAAATGTTTCTAAGCTTGTGGCGGCAACTGCACGAAAGGAAAAAAGAAATACGATATCTAGAACGCGTTATTAACATTTCTTCAGTACTAAGTATAGTTGAGTAAAGTTATCAATGTTTAGTCTACGGCTGGACCCCAAGTGTACCAACTCGCTTAGCGAAGATATCTCCTATTTCTCTCGAAGAGTAGGAACACACCATTCCTACGAACTCGTTAGGTAGGTTCTTCATTTTAAAAGACCTATCAACGAACGGGTACGTCAACGAAAACAAATTCACCCCCTTTTACATGTACGGGGTACACTAATATAATCAATTCATTTACGACCAACTCTAGAATCAATTTGTGTTAGTAATCTTACAAACTAAGCTTGTACACAGGCCAGAACATCAAGCTACACACTTTGGACTTTGTACCGTTCTTATGCCGAATGGGTATGGATCAGAATCGCACTACGAGTGTATAGCTTGATGTGCTGGCTTCTGAACACTAAATATTAGTAAAAATATAAAATCAGAAACTCTTTGAGGTTTGATTGCCGGCACATGAACATTGCAACAATTATTCATGTAGCAGCAATCAAACCTGTCCGCTATCGTAGCCAGGATGCTGTTGGCATAATAAATATAAATATTTATTTTTTCAAGAAAGTATTTAAAAAAATAAATGTTAATCAACCTCATTGTGTGTCATCATTAAAATTTAAATATAAAAGTATCACAGTTTGTCTGTTATTTTTGGTTTAAAAACAAACAATTACCAATCGTGGATTTAAAAAAAATATTGTAAAACTCGCATTTCGGTATATCGTATCAGACATTTCTCTGCGTTTTCTTATCGCATAGCTACTCCAGTGTGTGCGCAGCCTCGCCAGCCCCGCGGGATGAAGGTAAACAAGATATGAGTCGAATGCCGGAGGTGGGAGCTTGATAATGGGCTCCCAACTGTCTAACTTTAGGTGTTCAGCGCAAATTGTTAAGAGCCAGTCAGTGTAAGTAGGTGTACACTGCACTGTTATTAGAAACTATCCGAGAGTTAATGTCTTACAACATGGGTTCTTGTTGATTACAGACTATAGTAAGTATATGGAGTGAGAAATGTTTTCGAAAAAGTTTTTCGTTGGTAAATAGTGTACCTAATTTAAATAAAAACTGGCCAAGTGCGAGTTCACCCCCGCCCCCTCCCTGGGGGGGGGGGGGGGGCGTCGCTCCGATGTACTTTTAAGGTGGCCCTGCTGCCAAAGCTTAGTGACTTAGTGGGTAGTGTGGTCTTGGGCCTGTGCATATTTATTTATATATACCTTATGTATATAATGGGTATGTAGGTATGCATATAGGCGCAGGGCTGTGAGTCCCACATAACCAGTGCAGCCGGCTGTATTGGTATGCGTAAAATCATTCTCCTCCTCTCCTCCTCCGCAGTCTGAGGGAAAAAAAAGAAAAAAAAAGAGTTGAACTCGTGCACTGAGGATTTTGTACCTAAACATCTTAAAATCAACTATATAGAAGATACTTTTGGATCCTACTAGATGTCGCTATAGTTTCTGCACGTTTCTTGTGTGTATGGCAAAACATTTAATTCTTATTATTTTTAGGGTTTCGAACCCCCAAAGGGTGACTAATGGGACCCTATTGATAAGCATCCACTGTCTGTCTGTCTGTCTGTCAGCCGGCTGTATTTCATGAACCGTAATGGGTAGAGAGTTGAAATTTCCACACAGTGTGTATTTCTATTGCCGCTATAACAAAAAAATGAAACAATTAGAAAAAGTCTCGTTGGTACCCTTTGTTCTGAGATATTCACATCAGCTCCTATATACGTCCCCACCGAAGGGCTCGAGCCTACCCTGAATTAGGGTGATCGGGCCTTAGTCGACCACGCGGGCCTAGTGCGGGTTGGTCAACTCCACACACAACCTTCGAGTTTCTTCGCAGGCGTGTGCAGGTTTCCTCACGATGTTTTCCTTCACCGTAAGAGCGTCGGATAAACGTACATTTATGAGATCTGTCTGAGATATTAATATTATATTTTAGCATCATTGCACTGAATATCATATCTATCTTGTATCTGTGTGTGTAAAATACGAACATGTCTGATTTTCTTTCTTAATCTCATTTTTTTTAATAGGAACACTGAAAATGTATTGAGTGAGTTAGTTTGTTCGGGATGAAACGTTCTTCTCACTTCTGTAGGAACACTTTCCGAAGCGTTGGGTGTGCAAGTCAATGTATGTACAAGCTAGAAAATTAACCTGACTCGCAATAAGCCTGAAAATTGGAATCGAGTAGGTAATATTTTACAAATTAAATATTTTTATTTTATTTCAGAAACATTTTGTTGTAGGTATAATTTTGTTGTGGACTATAACGTACAAGAAAAATCGCAAAGCTAAAACTACGTAAGTCTAGCGTCCGACATTATTAATTTTATTTTGTGACTTATGGTCTGTTATGTAGACCATCTCAACGCAGAAAGTGTTCCAACACAACAATTGCATTAAGACAATTCGTTTCTTTAAGTTGTCTGTAGTTACGAGCGAACGAACTTTAAGCCTATGAGATTCATAACTCACGGCATTCTCATACAATAATCTAAATTCTTCAATTTGCCGAAATTACTGCACCGATGATAATTCCGGTCGCCGCTGCCAGCTCACGTCAAACGGTGGAGACAAAGGGGCCGCCCTGAGTTCAATCGCTGCGCCGCCGATATTAATAACGTAAGTATATGTAGGTACGTTGACGCCGCGATTGAACTCAGGGCGGCCCCTTTGTCACCACCGTTTGAAGCGAGCCGGCATTCATCAAGGTGCAGCTAATTCACCGAACGAACTTTACACATATTTGTTAATTATAAATGGATCAGAGTCGTCTACCGATGTCACCAAATGAATAGAGCACTTACTGAGAAAAGTATTGAGTTTGCTCATGCCTGAGCTGTGGCGCGCGCATCCAGCGCAGCGGCTTCCTACAACCTTAACCAGGTCTTAGGTCCATCAAGTAGAAAACCTGCCTTTGCTATACGTCTTCTGGCGCCTGGTTGCCACTCCAGGACGGTACTGCCCCAACGGCAATCTAGTTTACTTTTGTCGTTGTGGAAGGCCTTTATCTAGAAATGGACTCTTTCGGATGACATTCTGATGATGATAATGTGGCGCACGCTCTGTAGGCGGAGGTGCTTCTAGTGGACTCTTCTGATCAGTGCCACCCCCTTAGACAATAAACAAACAACAAATAAAATGACACGACAAATAAATGAAATGTTTAACAAGTGCCACAGCGCCCCACCTTCCAAACTGGGGTAAGTAACATCTCAAACTGAAACCGCGATGACTGGGCGGTTCTGACCCACGCCAGGGCACCATTGGGGCCACGACAATGGGTGCAGCCGAGTAGCGCCGAGAAACCACGAGCTAATGTTTCTCACACGTCATTGCGGTATCATTAGCTCCGAGACCTACTGACAGAGACGCGTAATTTTTTTTTGGAAAAATGGACAGGAAAGAGAGTACGTATAGGTATCCGATAAGGTAGGTACCCGATTGGGATGAGAGTTTATGTAATGAAGAATCCTCCTCCTTTCTTAGAATACTGTTATAAATGCGAATGTGTGTTTTTTTGTTTTTCCTGATAGAGAAAAAAACCCAAGTAAATAAAACACGTTTCTTGTGTGCGGACCCATATTTTTTTTTTAAATTTTTGTAATTTTGATAGAAAATAATATTTTCTGTGAAAATTCAGTCGAGTACCTACTTACGGTTCAGAAGATACAGCCCCTTAAAAGTCAAACAGACGGAAGGCGTAGGCTTACTAACGATTTTAAACGGATATAATATTAATAATACAAAAGTTAAAGTAGATTCAGGATTGCTCTAGTTTAGGGTTCCGTGCAAAAAAGGTAGCGGAGCCCTATCACAAAGCATACGTTGTCTGTCTGTCCGTCTGTCCAACCTTTAAAGAGCTGGAGGTATGTTTTGAGCCGTAATAGGAAGTCAGTCAAAATTTTCACAGACTATGTGTTATTGTGACGGATTACTTATTTGTTTAGTTCCAAATAAGTAATAGAAATTAATAACAATTTTTAGTAAAATGTTGAGGGTATATTTTAAAAAACATCTCTTTTTTTAGTTTTTTGTGTTTGCTTTATTGTAGAAACGGTAATATTTACAAGCGTCAAGCTTGGTGTACTTATAGTGTAAACCTTAAAGTAAAAAAGTGTGTGTGTCAGCTCCGATGCACGACTGAAGTTTCTTTCTTAATAACGATTATAAATGTGCTGAGGGATGGCAGCCAATTTTTTTAATTCTAACAAAAGATTCGTGATTAGGGACCCCCAGATATCGATTTTGAAAGCAATCTGTCCAGTAACTAACTTTTTTCAATTCTGACAACGGATTCGTTAAAAGGTACTTTGGGGACCCTCAGATATCGACTTTGGAAGCAAGCGGTCCAGTAACTAAAAAGTTCAAAACGGCGGCCTTTTTTCAATTCTGACAAGACAAATCTAACGACACCTCACACTCCAAAATCCACCAAGCCGTTTCGGCTACAGGACGTGCCAAAGAAATCAACATACATACATACACCCAAATAAGTTGCGCACAATATGAATAACTATACTATACAACTAACGCATAACGCATAACTTATAACGTCTGATTTTACTCCCCATAAATTTTCGTACCCCGGGCACAGTATATGTATTAGTACTTGCGTCGGGGCTTATATATGAAATCGATTCTTAAGGAGTAAACTCCAATAAACTGCAATAAATAAAACGGACAAATGTGAGTCGTAGGTACTTGTGCTTAGGGTTCCGAACTGAACGAAAAAAAATATTGTCCGTCTCGTTGATGCCTTTTGTATTGAAATGTCCTTTATGTTGATGTTTAACGGTTTCGTAACCAAAGGTGTGATGATACGGAACCCTCGATGCGCGAGCCCGACTCACACTTGGCAGTTTTTTATTTATTTTTATTGCAAAAGGTAGATACCTACCAAAAAACTTGATCGAAGTGGCTATTGCTGCCTAAATTGTAGCACCTGGGCACACCCTGGACACTTCATACAACGGGCCAGAAAAGACATTTCAAAAAAGGAATAACGGAACAAACAAAATGGCGCTCAACGCTAGACGTTCAACAACCAAACTATAACCAATCTGTATCAATCTGGGTGACGAGGGGGTGAGGTCGCAATCTAGAGAGCGGCAGGGAGTTTCCATACTCTATGTTAGTACTAATATATATACTTTGACCAGGGGCACACTGTTACGAATACTCGTCATATTAATATGTGGCGGAGAGTCATCTTCAGTGCTTATCCGATCCTCGAGCACTGGAGACGGAATGCCTCGTCTAACGTACCACGTATGCCAGTCATCTCGCTGGCTATCACGCCCCACCCGCTAGAGAACAGCGAGCTTGCGTAAAAGGTCGTACCGCTTGTGGTGGTCAATGGAAACTGCAGAAGACAACAGCTGTGGACGAGTTTCGGCTGCGATAATGATGATTGTGTGGATAAACTTACCTGAAGCTGCTGCATATACCGCGTGACTACGAAAATGTTTCTAACAAGAGAAAACGGCCAAGTGCGAGTCGGGCTCATTCATAGTTAATATCAGCTAGTTGACACCTCCTAGTGAGGAGTTCATTTACAACGAAATATATATTTTAATTTTAATTGCTATCTTTATTCTACTGTATTGATATTTAATCCACATACTCGTACCAGTAAGTGTGCACTCCTAAGTTTCATTTAAAATAAAAACCGTGTCCACTGTAAATCCACCAAATGTATCGCTCAATAAGTTTCCGCAATCGCCCGCAGCGGACAAGCGGACAAGCGGACATCGCCTTCACTCGACAGAACTTAGCCGAACTAAATGTGGACAACTCGCTCAGAGCAGGAACTGCTACATAAAGACATCTCAATAAACTTAGCGGCAACTAGCAGCTAAGTGCGTTATTTAAGGACCCATTCCACTATTAGGCTTCAAGCTACATTTAGACGCAGGAAATTAGAGTAGCATAATAGTTGACAGAATGCAGTGTACTTAGTTGCATCGCGAGCCAGCGACCGTCCTACATGACTTTACCCATTAAGGAAAAAAAATTGCGGTGCCGCAAATTTATTCTTCCTTTATGACTTTACTTGAATATGGAATAACTGCTTGTCAACTATGCTGTCAACCCAATTTCAGCCGAATTGAAGTAGTGTCACACTGAACTGTACTACGAGTATAACACGTTTTTTTCTTGACGAACGAGGAAAAACTATTTTAGGTTCATTTCATAATGATAAGACACGGCGAGTGAGTCGTACTTAGAACCCACCTACCGCCAACTCGCGCACCACCTCTGGAGACTTTTAGTCCCTGTGTTCATCGGGATACATCAAGCAATAAATTAAGGTACCTACTGATTTGTTGATGATGAAAAACTACATATTTTCCCACAACTGCTATTCTGGCTTAATTTTCTCACACTATCATTATTGTTGCTCTAGAGTCTAAAAGTGTAGCTGTATTAGTATATTTTATGCATCTGTACAATCTTCATATCAGCCGAAAGACATTCACTGTTGGACGAAGGCCTCCCCCAAGGATTTTCACAAAGATCGGTCTTGCGCTGACTGCATCTAGCGGCTTCCCACGACCTTCACCAGGTCGTTGGTTAAGCAAGTGGAAAGTCTTCCTACGACGCTACGTCTTCTGGTGCGAGTCCGCCACTCGAGAACCCTGTCCCAGAGGCCATCTGTCCTACGAGCTATGTGTCCCACTCACTGCCACTTACCTACATTTTGCGATTCTGTGAGCTATATCGGTTACTGTGGTTTTTCTGCGGATCTTCTCATTTTGATTCGAAATCTGAAATCAAATCGGAAATGAGGAGTTCCACAAATGAACCATTACTGTACAACTCACTACTACTATATTACTATTTACATACAGTAATCCTTACAATCTATTTACACAATATTTGAAAACGCTGAACACGTTAAAAATCCGACTTCCATCGCAATAACTTCGTACAATTTTGCATTATTATATTTGGTTTTTGTTAATATTCTAAAAAAGTACTTCACCGATTTTGATAAAATTTACATAAATGGGACCAACTCGGGAGCATAGGTACCCTATCGAATTAAAAAGAATCATTTTTTTTTATTAAAAATTTGAGTGCGTTTGACTGCAAGATATCGCGTAACAAACACACAAAAACCATACGGTCGAATTGAGAACCTCCTCGTTTTAAGAAGTCGGTTGAAATTCAATCGCCACATAAATGACGGAGCATCACTTGACAATGCAACGGCTCGACCGATTTGAATACTTTTTTTCACAATTCGTAATTGTCAGGACAAGTTTTTTATTTCAGTTTTATGATAAAAACGAAAACCTTGGTTTTCCCTATTTTTATTTTTATCATGAAACTTCGAGCATAGCTCACTCCATCGCCCAGTATCTATTTGTAGATTTGATTAGCAAAAAAATATTGTATGTGATATAACTACAAAGTATCAATTTTCATTTTTTTTTATCCAGATCCTGAAATTTAATGATCCTAGGTCAACGGAAAGTATACTCTACAGATTTTGATTTATTTGCGAGTATTAAAATATGTGACATAAATGAACGTATATTTTATTGATTTAACAAAAGCTTAAATTTTTTTAAAGTTTCCAAGGACCATGAACCAATATTTGATATTAAATTCAAGTTGATATCTCCACGCGTCCTTGAGAAAAGGGTCTTGAAAGACAGACAGGTAGACAGACAGACAGACGGATCGAAAGACAACGAAGTGATGTTTTGAGGGCTCCTTTTTCCCTTTCGAGGTCCGGAACTCTAAAACATCCTTTAGTATAAGTTGTCTGTACGAGTGCGCCTTTCCAGCTTCAAACCTTTCTCGCGAGCCGTGTTTTATAAAAAGCCTGCAGCCACGGTGGGCTTAGAAACCGCCGTGAGTTATACAACATTTATCCCCCTGCACCCCCTACGCCTCCTCTCCCACCAGACACAGAATCGCCATTTAACTGGTTACCAAGTGGCCGCACGTATCTACTCACTACGCTTTAAACTTGATGTTTTCTCTGAAATAAAATATACTTTTTGGTAAAACTTTGAAGAGTGTTTAGGTTGTTTCGTAGTCGTGGTAATCTAGTACATCAAAGAGACGACAGGAAATTTTAAAAATTTTGTACTCAATTGAGGTTTAAAAAACCGGCCAAATTCGTTTCTGATCATGCGTGCTCGTCGTATTCCGCAGTCATTACTTACAAAAGTGGCTAAGTGCGTATAGAACCACGCGGTGAGCAGAGTTCCGTAGTCATTTCATAAAATTAAATTAATATTTTAAAAAATCAAATTATTTTTCCGTTTGGTACAAAACATTTTATGAAGAATCAAAGAACTTTTAACAAATCCAACTGCAAGACTTAAGTTGGTAGACTTTTACCCCTGAACAATTGTAAATTTTCCTTTTAAATTGACTATATGCGCCAGTATTTCCAATTCTTTTGAGATTTCCCAAAATGGCGGTTTAGCTAGTAGGGGGTGAGTCCTCCATGTGATTTTAACAAAAATCACTAAAGTTTTTAAACTTAATATTTAATAAACAAATCATTTATCGGAAAATGATCTTAGCAAACCCACAATAGTTTCAAAAGATCTATATAACGATACCCGACACGACAGGATACATGAAAGAAAAATTACCCTCACTAAAAATATGTGAACACATAAAACATATTTTTAAAGAATTTATTTAATAAATTTATAGGGATTACAGATTTGTATTACCATACCAAATTTCATCTTTATAGCTGTAATAGTCTTTGAGCAAAATGGCTGCGACATACCGATAGACAGACATGACGAAACTATAAGTTTGACTAGGGTACCCTAAAAACTGTTTATCCCAGGATACCTGAATTAACAGTAATTCTGAGTTACCATATGGATTACTTATTTAATGATTTTGGTCAAACAGTTTCAAAACACCTTGTTACGTCTTTGTCCATATGGATTACCTATTTAAAGATTTTGGTTAAACAGTTTCAAAACGCCTTTTTAGGTCTTTGCCCACATGGATTTAAAGATGTTGGTCAAACAGTTTCAAAACGCCGTGTTACAACTTTTTCCACATGGATTACTTATTTAAAGATTTTGATCAAGCAGTTTTAAAACGCCTTGTTACGACTTTGGACACATGGATTACTTATTTAAAGATTTTGATCAAGCAGTTTTAAAACGCCTTGTTACGACTTTGGACACATGGATTACCTATTGAAAGATTTTGATTCAAGCACTTTCGAAACGCCTTGTTACGACTTTGGCGGCCGATAAAATAACTGACAATAATTTAACCAACTTACTTAAATATTAAAAGTTAAAAACTATCCTATATCAATCACGGGACCAAGACGAATCTAACGATACATCGCGCTCCAAAATCCATCAAGCTGTTTAGGTGACAGGCTCAACCAAAGAAACCGACATACATACACTCAAAAGACATTATCCTCCTTCTTGGATAGTCGAGTAAAAACACATTCATTCCTATTCCTAGTAAGTCTTTTTCCCTCTTCTGTCACAAATTCTATGTCAGTAGTAGAACTTACTATTCAAGTTCATGTGCAAGTAAAAATGGAACCGCATGCCGTATAAAACTCTCGCTCGAGTAGAGATGAGTCACGGGGCACGAGGCACGGGGCACGGGGCGCGCGGTACTAAAATACCCAGTGAGCAAACATAGCCGGCATGCCGATCGCTAAACAAGCAACTTGTACCTGAGACTCGATCAATCGATATATTCCGCTCGTTAAGTAACTCCAGCCCGATATTCCCCGTATTGTATGCACAAGATTTGCACAGTGGGTCCTGCTCAATCAAATTATGGGCAAAACTATGCTTGTTACATTATTTTAGGGTTTCGTACACCCAAAGTGTGACCAACGGGACCTTCTTACTAAGCCTTCGCTCTGTCTATCTGTCTGTCAGCGGGTTGTACTTCATGAACCGTAATAGGTACACAATTAAAAATTTTACACAGTATGTATTTCTATTGCCGCTATAACAGACAAATATTTAAAAAAATAAAGGGGCTCTCATATAAGAAACATGTTTTCAAAGCTTTTATTGATTTTTTTCTATCGTAAAAAAGGTTATACAAACAGGCGTGAAAATTAGTGTGTTTATAGTACTTATTCTAAAGTACAACAGCAAATAATATAAACTGGCCATATGTAAGTAGTACTACTCGCGCTAAGGAGGCTGAACTGCATGAAAAAGTCATTATTTTACTGTCACTTGCGTTGATATCTTTTGTTTGTAAGGTAAATAGATGCCACTGTCATAGCTTTCTGAAGAGTACAGAGTCCGACGCGCACTTTGCCGATTTTTTCTTTCATTCACTGATTACTACAGAAAATTTTGTAGTAAGAGTCATTAAAATCACATACGGGTACCAAGTTGGAAAAGTGGACCGTAACGAAAGAGATTTAAATCTGTTTCCATTTCAGGACAAGGCTAAGGCTCCATGGTCATACCGCCATTTTTTTTAGTACGCTTTACATATTTAGTTACTAACTGTAACGTACATTTCAATTCTGCCACCGCTACTTTCCTCACAAATTTTACGCATAACTGGCTAATCCTATGAACTAATCGATTTAAGTGTTTCCAATCAAATCCGTCTGTTAAAAATTATATATAAAGGCATCGGTATAAGGCTGAGCAGTGAGCAGGTTGTCATGAACTCTCCACACGCTCCTGGATTTTAAAGGGGTAACTTGTAGTTCGACGGCATTCCTTTAAAGATATAAGCTACATCTAATATGCAACAAAAAAATCACAAAGAATATTTTTAACCAGAAAAATGTAACCATTCCTAATTCTACGCAGATGAGAGCGGGGGGAAGTGGGCATCTACCTATCTTTTTGTAGATACATAATTATTCTGTTCGAACTCTTCCTAAACGGCTAAACCGTTTTTAACGGATCTTTTTGTGTGTGTTTGAGAGGATCTCTTGATGATTTAGATTCACAATTGGACCTAGTAGGTGGCGCTGCGTTCGGGTTATATTTTTTTTAGATTTTCTCAATTTTATGATGCGTGCTGAACCACCGCTAGAGATATAAAGAGATTTTCCTCGCATGTTCTATGGGTCACAAAATTAACGTAATGCTATCGTCTTATTGTTGTTGAGGTTGGCCCACTGTGCGGCTCGCATACCCCGCGCCGTCCGCGTCGGCCGCGGCGCCCGGCCAGCGGCGGCGGCTCAACCTAATTTGTATTGATTAAAAATATTCAGCATAGTTCGAGCAGCACCGGTATGCGCGTCTTCGCGATACCGCCTCGAGCAACATGTGATTTTATCAATATTGTAGAGGTATTATCGAAGAATTACTGGTTCGTGGAGAGATTTATCCGGAAAATGTTATTGCTGTTTAAATAAATTGTAAACACTATGTGCGTACTTTCTCTCTAGCACCAGAGATATGTTATATAGGGTGACCTTAAATTAGTTCTTGATAGCAAAGGATATGAATGTACTCGTGATTACAAACAACTTTCCCATAGAAACTATATGTCGAATCAGAAAAAAATTTTAGGTCCTCAGTACATAACAAGTTATCAAATCGACAAAAATGTATGAAGGACCAAATATTTTTTTTCATATTTGACATATAGTTTCTATGGGAAAGTTGTTTGTAATCACGAGTACATTCATATCCTTTGCTATCAAGAACTAATTTAAGGTCACCCTATATATAAGGGGAGGTCTAGCACACATAAATTAGCATTAAACACACGCTTACTTATTAGCAAAGACAATAGATGTATGAGATTTGATGAAAAAGTTACACTTTTATCAATATTGTATGGGTATTATTGAAGAATTACTGTTTCGTTTAGAGATTAACCGCCTCCGTGGTGTAATGGTTAGTCCATTTGCTTTACACCAGGAGGTCGCGGGTTCGATTCCGACGGGGTCAACTAGTAAGAGTCGGTTTGGTTGGTGGTAGGGTATTTTCTAAGCCCACCTGGCTAGCTAAGCTACCACCATCTTATCTAAGCCTTGCCGCCAAACATCAGTGTTAACAACATTGATGTGTTCCGGCTTGAAGATAAGATAGCCAGATCACCATTGCATTGGGGAATCTTGGTAAGCCCGCTACCATCTTCGGCATCATCGTCACTTACCATCAGGTGAGATGATGCCCCAAGGGCTTACCAATTGTGAATAATAAAAAAACAGATTATCTGGAAAATGTTATTGCTATTTAAATAAATTGTAAACACTATGTGCGTACTTTCTCTCTAGCACACATAAATCAGCATTAAACACACGCTTACTTAGTAGCAAAGAAAATAGATGTATGAGATTTGATGAAAAAGTTACACTCTCGAATAATGTGGGTATGGTATACCTACCTTTTTATGATTTCTATGGAACAATTAACAACCTAGTGTGTTGGCTTTATTAAGTTCTAGTAACTCACAAAGTTTCTTTAAATTCTATATAGCCATTTTTGAGAAAAAATAACGAAGACCTTGGATTAGTATGGAATGTACCTTATTAAGATTTTTACTGGAATAATTAACATGTGGTAGTGTGGTAGGTCGTATAAAATTGTAGTAACATACAAAGTTAGTCAGTCATTTAAAATAGTCAGTGATTTTGTACTATGGCGGCAACCCTAAAAAATCAAAATAGGATTTTTAAAAAAACCGCCCAAGTGGAAGTCGGACTAATTCCGAGGATTCCGTACCACCGCACCTCGCCACACAACTACATAATATAATGACAATGATACCTGTTCACATTACAAACAAAAGATATAAAATATGATTTTCTTGTCATTCAGTTCTCCTTAGCGCAAGTGCGACTCACACTTGGCTATTTTTTATTCTTTTTTTATTTTATTTCAGTTTAAATACGACAATAACACCAGTTTCAAGCTTGTGTGTATTACCGTTTTATCGATAGAGATAAATCAACAATACTTCTGAAGACCTAGAAAAACTAGTTTTTTTTTGTGTGACGACCTTTCTTAGTTTTTCACTTTTTCTAATTTTTAGTTTTTATTGTTACAGCTGCAAAAAAAAACACAGATTCTGTGAAAATTTTAATTGACTACCTATTACGGTTTATGAAATACAGCCTGCTGACGGATGGACAGACGGACGAACAGACAGCGGAGGCTTAAAGTAATAGGGTCCCGTTGGTAGTACGGAACCCTACAACCGGCTGAAAATATAAATATAATATTTCCCTAATCCAGATTACATCCAAATCCGAACAGTAGTTTAGGAACCAGAGCCAGGATACACACACACTCACACACACACACACACACACACATACAAAAATTTTTTACTTTTTGGTTTTTTGACTCGATCAGTGTAAGACGACCGATCCTCATCAAAGTCTCAAAGCTCTCTCCTACTGCTCGCTCTTCAGTCGCTCAAAAGTAAAAACAAAATAAAAGTGTGCTTTAGACCACACGACTGAAGTAAAGCTTCTTTAGCTCCATCTATATGTATAAAAGTAAATACTTAGTCTTCAGAAAATAAACCAATCTTTTTTGTCATATGGAGGCATAGACAGTTTATGAAAAGAGTTTTATTATCCTCTGAAAATGATTAAATCTTTTATATCTTATGTGTAGATCTGTACTTATATGTTTGTTTTGACAACCGATTTTGTTGGTAAACAAAAATAAATAGTATTTCTCTTTCTATCTTCACTAATTTATATATCCCTCTCAACTTCCGTTCGCCTCCTCCGAACACAATTCCATAACGCTCTCCTCACGCATCCACCAGCTTACTCCCCAAGTCAAGCGTGCGTAAAGAAGTTTTACTTATAAAATATATATACGGTCGAATTGAGAAACCTCCTCCTTTTTTGAAGTCGTTGAAAAACTAAAAGAAATTAAAATAAAAAAAAAGTAAGTGTGTGGTTTTATGAAACCACGGTAAAAGTGAAACTTTACAGAGGACGAAACGGTTATGGCTGAGAGACGATGTAAGTAATATAAGTTTCACTTTAAAAATTAAACTCTAGTAAACAGTTTCTTTCCAGCTCTACCACGCAACCCACCACTAGTACGAGTGCCACATTGTTGAGCCGAATGACATGAACTTTTTTACAAAAATCTGAATTCTGCCCATCAGGTTTTTTTTTCATGTAAGTGAAACTTATGGTGCAAGTCCATAATAACCATTGCCATTACACAGAATCATTAAATACACTTTGGCACGGGTACAGTGCACAGTTGCGTCGAGCTCATTCCGCCACCAGCACTGTCCTGAAAGGACCCTGCTGAGCTGTGTGTGGACAGCTGATGGCTGTAAGAAAGGACCCTGCTGAGCTGTGTGTGGACAGTTGATGGCTGTAAGAAAGGACCCTGCTGAGCTGTGTGTGGACAGCTGATGGCTGTAAGAAAGAAAAGAAATGCAGAAGTATCATTAGACCATTTAATAATTCAGGTGAACATACTTACATAATGTAAGCAAGAATACACAACTTTAAACACAAACCGCCTATCTCTTGAATAGCACGGTTAGAAGAAGAACTTAATTTTAGGTGGAAGTTTGGATGGTAATGTACATCATACATCGTTTTTTAGTTTTATCATTCTCTTATTTTAGAAGTTACAGGGGGGGAACACATTTTACCACTTTGGAAGTGTCTCTCGCGCAATCTATTCAGTTTAGAAAAAAATGATATTAGAAACTTCAATATCATTTTTGATGACCTATCCATACATACCATATCTATCCATACACGTATGGGTTTGATGAAATAAAATTTCTGAGTTTTAGTTTTGAGTATGGGGAAACCCCAAAATTTATTGTTTATTTTCTATTTCTGTGTGAAAATTTAAATGAATAGAATACATCTACTTACCAAGTTTTAACAGTATAGTTCTTATAGTTTCGGAAAACAGTGGCTGTGGACATACGGACGGACAGACATACAGACATGACGAATCCATAAGGGTTCCGTTTTTTGCCATTTAGCTACGGAACCCTAAAAAGCTTTTAATTTTTGGTTCCACAAAGATTATTTTCCGTGAAGACCTAATGACATAAGAGAGCTGTGAGCTGAACATTACCCGGCCAAGTTTTCGAGCACTAAGTGAGTAGTTGGTGATACGGCCGGCCATTAGGCCACGCATTAGCATGAGTTAAGGCCGATAAACATTTTTATGTTGTTGCGAGGTAGTCGCGAGGTAAACACCACCGCGGGCAAGCCCTCCTGCCCTCCTGCCCTCCTGCCTCTAACAGTTATTATTTATGTGATCGCTGTTTTTCCTCTCTTGTTGTGTTGTGAACTTACTAAGCGATTGGTTGGCGAGCGATGTTAATTCGTAAACATTTTCAAAGTTTCAAAAGTATCTGTAGCAGCGACTATTATATTATTGGGTTTTTGTGATGTTTTTCTCTTTGTGACCATGATACAAGTAAAAAGTTGTAGAGGTGCAGCACATGGATGCGGGCAACGCATCGGGGAAATCTTTGGGGGAGGCCTTTGTCCAGCAGTGGACGTTTTTCGGCTGATATGATGATGATGATTAGAGGTGCAGCAAATTCAGCAACATATAATTATCAAAATGATTAAGCATAGTCTATTCTAGATGAAGTACAGGTATCAACGTTTAAATACCCTCGCAAATAAGCATTGAAGTGGTTAGAGCCTTAACCGTGTCCAACCTTTGAAATAGTGCCCATAGCGTAGCTAGGACAGTGAATCATTTATAATTCTCGAGTGTGTCCAAGTGCCCATGTCTAAGTGTTTGTGCAGCGTGGCCACCCTATCGAAGTGACCACCCGCTCGCCGCCCGGCCCCCGCCACCCGCGGAACACGTCCGCGTCCGGTAAGGGACAACAAAATTCCGGATTCCGGATTAATCTTAGGTCGGATTTGAGACCAAGACAAATATGGCCACCGTAAACTAAATGGTTGGAAATTATTAAATTAAGCAGATATGTATAGGGGTTGCTTGTGGATAGTGTTTACTTCGGAGGGTAAGTAAGGATTAGAGAAGATAGAGCTAAGTGCCGATACGAGACTTAAATAATTAAATCAATTAGGACATCGATAACACAACACACAGTGGTTCAAAGGGATAAAGAACTGTAATATGACCGCCTCCGTAGCTCAGAGGCAAAGTTCACTGGCTTTACACAGGAGGTCGCGGGTTCGATTCCCGGTGGGTTCAATTGTAAGACTCGGTTTGGTTGGTGGTAGGGCATTTTCCAAGCCCGCCTGGCTAGCTACCACCATCTTATCTAAGTCTTGCCGCCAAATATCAATGTTGATATCATTTGTGTGTTCCGGCATGTAGATAAGATATCCAGTTCCCCATTGCGTTGGGGAATCTGGGTAAGCCCGCTTCTATCTTCGGCAACATCGTCACTTACCACCAGGTGAGATGATGTCAAGAGTTTACCAATTGTGAATAAAAAAAAATTACAACTAGGAAACTAGCGCGTATATAATTAGTAACACCAATTCATTTTATTTTCCAACTACTACGAGTAAATCATAGATCTGTCGGTTTTAGCTCATTTATGTACATCTATTTATCTGACCTTTATAAAGAAAAGCAGCGACTAGCTTCATACGGCAAAACGCAACGAACCACAGATCATGTAAACTAATCAACTGTCGGATCTCTCAAGAAGTCACGCAACAATCCCCAGAAAGAAACAAACAGAGACCTCATGGCACAACTGGCGCAGCTACAGCACTAAACAAACTGCCGACACTAACTTTTAAACAAACATCAAAGGCCCAAGACGTTTCGGACAATTTACATGTTGTAATTTTAATTAGGATTCCGCAGACCGCAGGGCGAGCTGGACCCGGCACCCGGCACCCGGCACCCGGCACCCGGCGCGCACAATGGGCCTACGGGACCCTTGTGAATAGTTCCACCTAATGTTAATTTAATCCAAGACGGGACAATCGTGGAAGGGTTAAAAGTAGTGACTTAGCGTCTTATGGCTGGAGTGGTGGTTGTTCAGGGTGAGCGACCACGAAAAAAGGACTCTTAGCTTTTTCAGTATCAATAACAGTTTTAATTTTCTTTGGTGTTGTTACATACTCGCACATGTGAAATTTGATTCAACAATTCAACAACAACAGTTATATATTTATAATCGATAACACGATTATAAATATATAACTGTTGTTTTCACAATTACATAATAAGAACTATTTTTATACTGAACTAGCTTTTGCCCGCAGCTTCACGAGCGTGGACATCGGTTTTGCCCGCGTCTTCGTCCCCTTTTATGTTTTTATTCCCTTTCCCGTGGAAATTTTCAAAATTACGCACACATTTTAAACTTATTTACTTATATTGACCATCTTAATCTATTTCTGGGTAAAAATTCTATTTTTACATTCCAAACCAGAACAACTCGTGTATAGAAGCAAGCAAGAAAAAACATGGGACTTTCACGGAAACTTGATAGCCTTTAGACCCACTTAGTTCGGCCCTGTCGCACAAATCGTTCTGAGCTGACGTTTCCTTCCTATAAACTAGCTACCCGCCAAATTTCAGCTTCATAGGTCTACTCTAGAGAGTAGTACCTATTCGAGATTTAGTGTCTAATGAGTGAATGAGTGAGTGACGTTTCGCTTTTATTAGGGTTCCGTAGTTTCGCCGTGTCCGTCAGTAGGTATGTCACAGCCGTTTTTCTCAAACTATTATAGCTTTAAAATTGAAATTTGGTTTGGCTATACAAATCTGTTATCTCTTTAAAGTTATAAAATAAAATCTTTAAAAAATTGGTTGTCTGTAAAGTCGGTTTACGCTCGATAGTTTAACGTGAAAACGTCATAACGTAACGGGACAATGACCGTAACGGGACAATGAGTCATCCTTTTTCGTGCGTGCAGGCGGCGTCCATCGATTTATTAGACGTTGTCACGTCAAAATCTCTTTATAATATCTTTAAGTTTCCGTAAAAGTCCTATGTTTTTCCTGCTAGAGTTATATACACGAGTTATTCTGGTTTGGGTACCTCCCCTAAATGTAAATTGGGCATGAATTTTTGACGTGTGCACGTCTTATAAATCGCTGAACTCGGGCTGCATACACGAAAAAGTGTGACGTCATTGTCGCGTTACGCCTGAGTTTCACACGGTCACGTTACCCTTGTCACGTTACGCCTGAGCCAAGCGACTTTATTTATGCTACATTTTATTCTGTACTTGGACTAGGACGGACGGACGGACGAACCGTCAAACTAAAAAGAGGTGTTTCTTATACCTAACATCAGTGTGGCAATGGATCAAAAGTACTAGGCTTCCAGGAGCTTACAAGAGGTGTTCCAATGCGGTCGAATCTCTGTGAGGAAACACAAAAGTCCATTTTGAATCCTTGTATTTTTGACGTGATAGACTTGGACTTTGACTTGGAAGGGGACTTGGACGGGGACTGGGTCTTGGGCTTGGACGAGTACTTGGACGAGCACTTGGACGGGGACTCGGACGGGAAATGGGACGGGGACTATGACGGGTACTTTTTTTTTTGTTTTCTTACCTTATCGATTATTGTGTAGGGTATTGTTAAAAAGGTCTTTCAAAAGTTTGCTAAGATCATTTTCCGATATACATTAAGTTATACAGTGTTGATTTTTGCATGATTGAGTTGCATGTGTCCACCCCTAACGAGCTAAACTGCTATTTTAAGAGATCTGAAAGTATTGAAAATAGGCTATTTGACTACTACTGGAAAATAGTTTTGTATTATTTGATGTTGCATAAAATGCAAACCATTTTAATATTTCCTGGAGATCTGTCGTATATACGGAGAAAATCAATGTTAAAGTTTGAATTTAAAAATACGCGCCAAAACGCAATGTTCGCTATGGCGCCTGGTTGCTCTGACAGATGACGTCACACATAAGTAAACAACAAACTGCAGTAATATTGAAAGCACGCACTGAACCTAATGTTTACTTCTGTGTGACGTCATCAGAGTTGCAACCAATAACAGAGCGTTTTCAAACACGTGATCAAACCACAAAAAAAATTAATTTAATTTATGTTTTTTATACAGAAAATGACCTTATTTTTTTCAGAACATTAATAAAATATGCTTTTTACATTACATTTTATTAGGATGACAACAAATTGTTACATATTTTAAACATAGTCAAAATGCCTATTGGAGGGCATAATATCATCTATTTAAAAGGGAAGTTACCACAGCCAAGTAGGCTTCTTATTGTAGGAGTAATAGTTGACCACATTAAGATGTGCAGTTGGAATAGTAAAAAGTTCCTAGATTTTCCATTCAAAATGTTCCATACCAACTGCAAAATTAACTTTGTTTTTTTTTTTAAATCATGACATTATTTGTAATAGACAATAAGTAGTGATGAGCAAAGCAAGACCAAGACCAAGACTCGCATATTCTTGGTCTTTGTCTTGGTTTGCTCATATACATCCGGTCTTGGTCTTGGTCTTCTTTCTTTAGTCTTGTTTCTTTCTTTTTCTCTCAACGTGTTCAAGATTCTTCAATGGACATTTTTAATTTAAGTAAGTATCATAAGTGCTTTTTAGGGTAATTTGAAGAATGAACAGGTGAACTGCGGCCCCGTACGTACGAGGTTGCCACCACATCAACAAAAAGATGTTAAATTAATTTATTTTAGGGTGTAATTTCAGTGTGGTACTTTTACTTTAGTTGGGTCAAAGATTTTCATAGGGATATCTCATTTTTTATACACTAGCGAAGACAATTTCTTTTGATTATCTGTTTGTCTTTTTAAACCTAAACCGCTAATTAAATACTTTATTTACTTCATCTATTTTTTTCTTTCCATAAGACAACTAATCGGTTTACTCGTTCCAAATTCTACGTAATAATGTAGCAACGACTTTTCTAGGTAACTTTCTTAATTTCAAATTTATTTTGCTACAGTAGTTACTAATAAAGCGCGTGTGTGGTGTGACCCCTTTAGCGCACCGGTGACCTGACGTGTAATCTAATCTTCATTTACATATTCGAAATAAACAGCTTAAATTTAATATTTTTTTCAAACGACTCCCAAAAAGGAGGAGGTTCTCAATTCGACTGTATGTTTTTTTTATGTGTATTACCTCAGACCTTTTGACTGGGTGAACCTATTTTGATGATTCTTCTTTTATTTGATAGCTAGTGCTTCCCGTGTGGTACCATATAAATTTAATCAAAATCGGTGTGGTACTTTATTAGAAAATTAACAAAAACCAAAAATAATAATGCAAAAATGTACTAAGTGGTTGCGATGGAAGTCGGTTTTTAACGTGTTTAGCGTTTATAAATGACCCAATACGATATAGCTTTCACTACTTGTGTCAAACCAAGGTATCGGTATGTGTACACGCAGCACGGCCAGGCCGGCCACGTGTTAAGTCGGAGACGTATAATTAAGGCCAACAATTCTCGGACCCGGCCGAGCCTTAACCTGCCTACTAATTCACAACTCGGACCTCGCTTTAACAGTTACTGTTGTATACGACTTGCTCACTACTTTAGACGAACACAATCTAAAGTCTGGCCCTAAATATTCTAAGTGGAGCTGGAATAAATAACTTTGTTTAGGACGATTATGCTATCACAGCTTTTCAACTGCATTTTTTTTGACGTGATAACGTCTAATAAATCGATGGATGCCGCTTGCACGTACGAAAAAGGATGACTCATTGTCCCGTTACGCTCATTGTCCCGTTACGTTATGACGTTGTTACGTTAAACTATCGTCCGTAAACCGACTTTACAGACAACCAATTTTTTTATTTCTTTTTTTATTCAGATTCGGCATCATCTCACCTGATGGTAAGTTACGATGATGCCGAAGATGGAAGCGGGCTTACCAAGATTCCCCAACGCAATGGATCGAATGGAATGCTATTTTATCTTCAAGCCGGAAGACATCAATGTTGTTAACACTGATGTTTGGCGGCAAGACTCAGAAAAGATGGTGGAATCTAGCCAGGTGGGCTTAGAAAATGCCCTACCACCAACCAAACCGAGTCTTACAAGTTGACCCCACCGGGAATCGAACCCGCGACCTCCTGGTGTGAAGCGGATGGGCTAACCATTACGCCACGGAGGCGGTTAAATGAACCTTACGTATTTAAATAAAATTTAAATGAACCTAACGTACAGATAATGCTAACTCAGAACATAAACATTACAGTGAAAAGATTCGAAGGCATTAAAATGGGCGAACGTTTATAAAAGCAAACAGCTCTAAAAAGGTACGTCACCAAAAATATTGTGTCAGCCCACAAGCTGGGGGAATTTAAAAGAAGACACACGAAATATGTTTATAAGAAGCAACGTGGTATGATTTACAAGGATCCGCCGACTACACCACGGTGTGAATACTTGGTGGTGCAAAGCAAAGACGATCGCTAATATCTAAAAGTTGACATAAAAAACAAGGGAAGGACATAACATATTTTTTTTTGTAAAAATTTGACTGCGTTTGTTTAAAACCTTTTAGGTACGAGCTTTAATTTGAAAATAGTTTAAATTATTTCGTATTATTTTCAGCAAACGCTTTCATTTGATACCCATATCATGGGGGTGCATGAAAAATGACTGGTCCGTCATCTTTGGGAGTCATAAAAAAGAACTGGTCGCCATCTTTGAGAGTCCGCCTAAACTTAACGCATATGCAAAATTTCAGCTCAATCGGAAACCGGAAAGTGGTTCTTATTTAGTATCCAAAATTTGTCCCATACTAAGTAACACGACAAGTTAATATGAAGTCTGGCTAAAGATTTTTTCGACTACGTACTACGGGGTCGAGAAACTACGCAAAAAATGCTATCACAGTATTCTAGTTGTTTGGAAATGGTCAAATATGTAAACAAACCATTTTATCAATAATTACATTCTATATACTTAAAGCGTCGGTGGCTCAACCGGTAACGACTCGGTCCATCTAACCAGAGGTACCGGGTTCAAATCTGGACGGCCAATGTACCAATGAGTTTTTCAAAAACTTACGTACATACTTACCGATTGCTTTAACGGTGAAGGAAAACATCGTGAAGAAACCTGCACACGCCTGCGAAGAAACTCAAAGGTTGTGTGTGAAGTCGACCAACCCGCACTGGGCCCGCGTGGTCGACTAAGGCCTAATCGCCCTGATTCAGGGTAGGCTCGAGCCCCTCGATGGGGACGTATATGAGCTGTAATGATGATACTTAAAAAGGTAGGTACCTATATACATTACATTTTGAAGATCGGCGAGCTTTTTACCAGATTTTTATTCATTTAATCACCGTATGTAGTTCATTCATGGTTTATTTAAAAAAAAATACTAAGATTTATTTACATAGTGGGCCATTTCTACACAACTATTTTCTACGATTCTATTAAAAGACAATTATGGGACCTTGAATCCACCTCCGAATCCCATCATCAGATCAACTTCAATATACTAAAAGGATCTATTGTAACCAGGGAATACGGATTCATTCCAAATTTCAGCTCAATCGGACCCCTGGAAGTCGCTCTAAAATCGATCGCAAGATTTGAACTAAACAAACATACAGAGCCGTACATGCAAACATCGCAAGTTAATTAAAAAATATCATATCAGCCTAGAGACCACAACGTCTGGTCCTGCGCTGCCCGCATCCAGCAGCGTCCCGCGTTCGGTGAAATGAGCGGGAGAAGCTACGTCTTTCGGTGAGCGGTTGCCACTCACGAACTTTACTGCCCTAAATATCATGTGTTCAATGAAAAAAATAACACATCAAATTTTGAGCTGCTCTCTGCTCTCCCTTGCACTGCTGGCGAAGTGTCCGTAGTCAGAAAACTGCAAGATTTATCCGCGGCGGCTTGGAGCTCATTAGCCGAGGAGCCGCGGGATCACACACAAATTTTACTGCCGGAGAAAAAACCGCAAAGCAAACACGCCAAAATCTTGCTTCATCGAGGCTTCACGTCTTTCCACAGTTTAAGAAGATAAGCCGGTCAAGTGCGAGTCGTACTCGCACTTCTTCTTCTTTGCCCTTGCCTCTTCCCGTTACGCGGCTCGACTTTCCTATCCTGAGACTACGCTGAAAAGCATCGACCACAGACTCAGCACCTTCACGTCCCTCTGGACATTCGTCGTTCAAGCCATCTGCGGTCTGCCTCTCCCTGCTCTTCGAAATCGAATATCTTTGGTTACTTTTTTTTTCTTCGCCCTTTTAGGGCAGGCTAAGGCTCATTGGCCATACCGCCTAGTCTTCAGTATATGTTTTTCAGTAGTATTCACTTGTAGAATTCACGTCTTCAGTAATTTTCAGTAGTTTCTTCACGTTCACATCATATTATTGTCTATAAACTAACCTAACCTACATACTCTAGCAAAATGATAGCACTTTTGCTAAAGCTTGCTCGGACTTCTTGTGGGAACTCGAAACACAGTATACACACTTTTATTTCATTATCGTACACAAGAAACACTTATATGATCCTTCGCTGATAAATACACTATCAATATTATACATCAAAAACCACTAAATGTAATTTTTCGGATAATAAAAGAAAAATGACAAACTGAACGCTACAAATTCCCGCCAAAAAGACTATCTTTGGTTACGTACTACCAGAAAACAAGAGGGATATAGAAGCAAAGTGACCTCAGTCCTATGTCACTGAAAATCGAGAATCCGTCTTTTTTGTTTTCACATGAATACAGTTCGTATTGGAATGAGGCGTGTTTGCTGCTAAAGTCGTTTTGGAAAATAGATTTACTCGAGACTGAAGCGTATTTGCACCAAAATTTTTTTGCTGACATGTAGCCATGGACACAAAGAAAAACTTGACATTCACAGATTAAAAACCACCAAATATGGACTGAGGTCACTTTGCTTCTACACCCCTCACAAGAAGTACAACAATGATACTCATTCTGTTTTCTTTTAATTTTTTTTTCTATTTTTTTTATGTATGTTCACCGATTACTCTGTCAATTGTGGACCGATTTTCAAAATTATTATTTATTCGAAAGAGTTATACATCTGAGGTGATCCAATTGTCACCAAGTCAAGATCCTAGGGAAATCGAGGGCAACCCTCAAATTTTATAGGCACATATTACGTGTATCATGTGATTTCTAAAGTTATTCAAATATTTGCGTCTGGTAGTCATCATCTCATGTTGATGAGCTGATGATGGAAGGTCCAACTCCTTAACGGTTAGGAGTTGGAGGATAATTCTTAAAATGTTATACGTAGATATGTTACTCCCGAGGTGGTCTCATTGTCAGAATCTGATGATGAATGATGATGGCAGTCACTGGACTCTGTATGGGTTAATGAAAAACATGCATATGATATGATTATTCTTATTGGCGAGTAGGTGATTGGGTTTAACATTGTTACATAGATAGCAATATCACAAAAAAATAAAAAATAAAAAAATAAAAACTGAAAACTTACTTCAAAAAGAAATTCACTCAAAAGTATGAAATAATATATTTATAATATATGAATACACGAATTTAACCAACAATAATAAAATCAAAGGCAGGTACTAATCAAACTAGGGGCCTAAAAATTTTTTTAAGTCGGTAGCACCAAGACCATCGAATCTAAAACATTTGGTAGGTAAATAGCTGTGTGCGGTTTAGACTGCATTGCTATGGTGCCTTAGCCTTCCTGATATAAAAAGTGATTCAATTTGTTGCTATGGGACAGCGGCGGTTTGTTGCTTGGTTGCTCTGGAGAAAAACAGGTTTTTCGCCACTTCCGTTATACTCTTACGTCACTTCCGTTGCAGTCCACTTTTTTGACTTGATACCCAATATGTGATTTTAGGGAAGTTTCACGTCAAAGAAATAATAAAATCTAATGCGATTCCGTTCGGCCGTTTTATAAAATTGATTTGCTTGTTTGTTTAATGTAAGGTAATGATGCAGAGATTTGTCATCAAGCATTGGACTTTCACAATTTTCGAATGATTTTCGAAGTAGTGTCATAGCTTCCTTTCTATATACAATCTCGGTTTAATTGAAGGACGCGGTTCGTTTCGGTCTATAAAAGCACTCGTAGGAACGAGTTCTTTCATTTGAACTATTTCCCCTTAAATTAGTTGATTTGAAAGAAATCTGGGGGTGAACATTTAACGCGCACATTCTCGCACACCGCGCAACATCGATTCCACCCTCTATATCCATGCAGTAAAGCTGCGGGCAAAAGCTGCTTATTTCAGAATATTAAAAAAAATATAAAACGGTGGTCATACGAACCCTTGCACTCGAAAGTCTGACTCGCACTTGGCCAGTTTATTCTTTTTTTTTCTTTGTATACGATCAGTAACCTACTTCCACGCCAAATTCCAAGTTTCTAAGTCACTTTGACATGGTCTATAATTTTGATGAGTGAGTGTGTGAGTCAGTCAGAAAAATAATGATTTTGGGACGTCAATATCTCAAAAATAAAAATGTGTACATTGCAAATTTGGATTCTTGGTGATCTGGGTATAAACTAGCAAGTGTAGTCAAACAAACAATGGTTCGTGTACTATAAATAACCCAAGGCCGGTGTTGCCATGTATTGCCCTTTTCCTTTACGCATTGTAATCTTTTTAGCTTGGTCCCGCAGATTTTTTTTCCGATTGGCGTAATATGTGTATCTCGTTAGTGGCGCGGCGCGCGCTACGACGCGTGTGCACGCACAGCCATCCAAGCTCGCATCTAGAAGGTACTCAAATCCTGTCATCGACTCAACCATCTCATGGTAATATATGGTGCGCAGACAATAAATCATGGTTACCATGCACAGCCTCCACCTATTATTTATAGTGAGGACCTGCGCGGGACGTGACTCGTGACTCGTGACTCCGGCCGGGAACCGAACTCGTTCGAAAACAATTTGAGAACGAATTAAGGTGCTATTATGACCTTTTAGGGGAGCAGAAAAGGTTATGGTAATGCGAATGCCAAAAGACATAAATTTGGTTAACGATTTCAAGCACTTAACCGAGATAATTTTAAATGTTACAGTTGTCGTAATCTACGTAAAGAAACACTGATGACATGAAAGCCTTCACAGATTGCTACAGTTTGCTCGAAAACATCATCATACCAGCTCATATACGTCCCCACCGAGGGTCTCGAGCCTACCCTGAATTAGGGCGATCAGGCCTTAGTCGAGCACGAGGGCCCAGTGCGGGTTGGTCAACTTCACACGCAACCTGCGAGTTTCTTCGCAGGTGTGTGCAGGTTTCCTCACGATGTTTTCCTTCACCGTAAAAAGCCATCGGTAAGTATATGTGCGTAAGTTATTTTTTTTAAAACTCATTGGTACATTGGTCGTCCAGATTTGAAACCGGTACGTCTTATTACCTTACCTTACACTTAGTACCTCGCTCGAAAACATACTAACTAAGAATAAACAGAGACACAATAGCGCAAAAAGACAAAGAGCTCGAACAATAAAGTGAGACTAAAAAGAATCAGATTAACACGTAAGGGAGGCCATTAAAAAAAAAACATCCGCCGCCGCGGAAGCCGCGCTTATTTTTACGGCGCCATTTTTATGAAGAACCTCGGAGCGCTAATATGCAAATGTAGTATCGTTATTTCTTACTCCACTATTAAACGTTATTTGTAGGCGAAATTAAAAACATGGACCCAGCTACATAAAGGCCGAGCACTCGCAGGCATTGTGATGCAAATAACCACAGCTTACACCTCGAGCTCGATACAAGTGTTGGCTAAGAGTAGCTTACAATGGAAACGTAGAGCTCCGCAAAAATTCATACTTAATTACTGTTTATCAAATAATAATAAAAAATTGAATTAATAGACTTTAAGTAAATCGACATTAGGAAGATTTTTGATCAAAGAAAAGAATAATACGAGTATAGGTAGGTATGTTTTTCATAAGTAGAGATTATAAAAAGGTAGGTAGGTTTGTCATTAATCTACCCTCTACTTTTTTTATAATCTCGAGTGAGTGGAAAAAAAATTTGAGCCCAAGGGTCGACTCGCTAAGAAGAAGAAGTAGAGAGTAGTAGATTTCAAAAATAGAGAACATTGTAGGCAGTAGTACTTTTTACTATAAAGATATCTGTAGGTGGCAAAACAACACAATAGGCTAGTTGACAATATTTGGAAATTATTTTAAAACTATAGCTAAGCATCTATTTCACCCCAAAAATATATTATATTATGAAAAATAGGTGTTTTACATTAGTATTTTGAGTTTTTAGAAATGAACTTGAAATTTACCGCGAAAAAGGCCAAGACTGTCATGGCGTCTTGAATGACGTCACACCTCGCGAAACAGCCGTGTTTGTATATGTCAGTCAATTGTGTTTTCTAATAAATAATGAATTCCTCGTTTTATAAATACTGTATAGTGCCCCAATGTAAAAGTACAACGATAAAACGCCAAACAAATTATTCATATACGTTCCAAACAATAAACAAATACGAAGAAAGTGGTTAAAAATGGCAAGGAGGCAAGATGCTCTTACTTTATCAATTGATTCCACAATTTATTTATGTGAAGATCATTTTGATGTACCTAAGTATTGAACACAACGTGATGTATCTATTTATAAAATAGGTTTTTGCACCATAACAAATCTACAATACGTAGATTGGGGACTGGGTACTAACATAGGGACTGGTAACTGCTAATTAAATAAGACTTTGTTTGTTCTTCACATAATACTTACATAGAAGTTTTAACATTGCGAAACTCCGATGAACAAAAGTCGGTGTTCATTGCAAAAAATTTGCCAAGCATAACGGTGTCAATTTTGGGCAAATTACTGCTGTTTGCTTTGTTAAATCCTGATTCCATGGCAAATTATACCTGTCTTTCAAGATGAAACTAAAAACGAACTGTATTAATTTAACAATAATTGCTGAAAACTCGAAATAACCTGTTCACTTTATACGAAAATGACAGATACAACATAGCGTTTCGCGCTCATTTCGCGAGGCGTGACGTCACGTTTCCATGCGCTTCTCTGATTGGCGTTTAATGTCACGTGATTAAACGCCTCATTTCGTCGATTTTATTTTCCAAAAATATTATTAATCTTTTATTATTTTAATAGAAAAGTTGTTTTTTTGTTTACTAATTATGATGGTTAATCATTAGAAACTCAAAGCCATCCGATTTATTCTTAGTGGAAACAAGCCTATTCTAAACAATTTGTAAGCAGGTATTCACCACGAACCCCTAAAACAGGGCGTTGAGAATGATCGTAGCTCTTACGTAGGAATTTATAATACACTTTTTATTTGGAGTTAAGTGTTGTGGCGCTATAAAAGGCCAGGCAAATGACGCAATATTGAGCGTAGGGTGGGGAGAGGTAAAAAATGACGTTGTTATTTATGATAATTTCAAGCGCAATGACGTCTTACGTGCTGGAGGTGATTTTTATTCACCCCACCGCCCCGCCCCGCCCCGTGCGGCGCCCACGCAGATGTTAGGGTTAACATTGACAGCTCAAATCACCTGCACTGTACATAAAGGTATCAGATACGTTGGAAAACACATCACAGACAGATTACTTTTAAATCGAGAAGAAAGATGAGCAATAGTTAATAGGTATTTAAGGGTCGTAAAAAGGTAAATAACAAACGAGTGAACGTGTTTTAATTATATTTTTTTGTGATATTTGTAAGCCTGAGCCGCAGGCGAAAGTTAACCATCTTCTAGAGATTGTTATTTCCTTTTACACCCATGTATCATACGAATTTTTTTCAATACAGTTGTGAGAAAACAGGTAAAATAAAAATCGGACAAGTGTGAATCGGATTCGCCCATCGAGGGTTCCGTACAAATTTGTAGGTACCTACCTATTTTAGAAAAAAAAGGAAAAGATTTTTTTTTTCATTTTTTGTCATAAATAGAAAACTATACATTCTAAAAATAATTTAAAATCTGTTAAAACTTATGCCAATAAAGCCCTTTCATACGATACCCCACATGATACTGTTAACTCAATTCAAAATTTCAAAACTTGCATAAATTGATTACGTACTTTAAATAAAGACTATATTTTTTGTGACTTAATTACAAATGTATAGTTTTCAGATTTTTCCCTATATTTGCAGTATAAGACGGTGTTAGTTGCCAAATCTCATAGTTTTTGGTCAACGGAAAATACCCTATAAATTTTGATTCCCTTGAATGTGTTGAAATATACGTTTTTTGCGGCATTTAGGGCCCTTAAGGGCCGTATCTTTTTTTAACGTTAACTTAGAAGTTTTATTTTTTCACAACTTCAAGGGACTGTAGACCGGAGTATATTATGTTTTTAATTTTGAACTCGATACCTCTACGAGTTCCCGAGATAAAGATTCTTGACATACTGACGGACGGACAACAAAGTGATCCTATAAGGGTTCCGTTTTTTCCTTTTTAAGTACGGAACCCTAAAATCAACCGTGACAGAAAAACAAAATACATGGGTACATAACTATCAAGGTTTCGGCAACCACAGTTCATTTTACGCGACTTGTGGCACATTTGAAATGTCCGGGAGTAATTTTATATATGGGTTTATATATTTATTTAGTTTTTTTATTTATGGGTTGTCTGGTAGAAATCGTTCTCAGCGATAAGACCGCCTAAATTGTACGTCTCTTAGTTGTTAATTAAATTTTTCTATATGTATTTATTTATTTTGATGTGCAACAGAATTATTGGAGTTTGAGTTTGTATTCACAACTAAAACAACTCAATTCAGATTTACTAAAATTGCGCCATATTTAATTTAGCTAAGCATACGTTATCCGTATGTTTTTTTAAATATTACCATTAAAAGATTACACTAAGGCTTGGGTTAATTACAACACTATATTGTTCTCCCTCTACGTCTTACTATACTTGTTCAATTTCAACATCAAATTGAATTTAATTAGGTGCTTGCTATGTGTAATTCACAACTAAGAGGCAAAGATGACCTATTATTAATAGTTTACAAGAGGCAAATATGCGAAATTTAACTTGAAATTAAGTAAGTTAGTGAAGTTAAGCCTATTGTAAAGACTAAAAATATTGACAGCCAGAGATTAGAATGTGGTCTAGAAATTTAAAAAAGTGGTAAAGTAAAAGCACGTGTGCGGTAAAATCAATTTTGCGCACACTTGACTGGCATACTGGCGGACTGCTGTTCGAGCAACTGTATTGAAAATAACATTTTTAGACGTATACAGAAACAACTTAACTTTCAATTCAAATTCTACTTTGAATATATCAAATTAGGCTAGAAATTTTGGCGATATCTTTATAAAATATTTATACTTGAAGATAAGATAGCCAGTTCAACATTGCGTTGGGGAATCTTGGTAAGCCCGCTTCCATCTTCGGCAACATCGTCACTTACCACCAGGTGAGTTTTTGTCAAGGGTTTAGCAATTGTGAATAAAAAAATAAAATAAAAAATACATTATTGAAACTTTAGATACTTAATATCTTGCAAATAACCTGTTTTTAATTGTCTTTATGAATCCTTACTTCAGAAACAAACTTCCTCGTGGCCAGGTCTCGTGCGCATCACGCATCACGCAACGACGCAACCCTACGGTGCCGCCGCGAGTGCGTACAACTTCGCATTTTTCTCGAGTCACGGCGATAATTGCGCCACTTTACATAATGTCTATTTTAGTACCGCGCACATTTCTCTAAACATTCCTCCCCCCCCCCCCCCGCCCTCCATCTTCCAGCCCAACCTTGCGCTAATGAGTCGTGAACCCGCGGGGGCGCGCGATAGCTGTAACATGCAGCTAGTCAAACAGTTAAAAAAACAGATTCCATTTTATATTGCACTATCACAGTCATTCAACCACCTCCGTGACGTAATGGTTAAGTCCATTATTAGCTTATTCACATCAGAAGCCATTCCCGGCAGAGTCCATATTTGTAAGACTCGGTATGGTTGGTGGAAGGATATTTCCTAAGCCCGCCTGGCTAGTTACCGGGATCTTATCTAACATTTATGTTTTCCGGCTTGAAGATAGCCAATTCCCCATTGCGTTGGGGAATCTTGGTAAGTCCGCTTCCATTTCACTAGGTGGTATACCATCTAGTGAGATGATGTCAAGGGTTTAGCAATTGTGAATAATAATAAAAAAAGCTCTTCAAGTTTACAATAATTCAGTAAAACTTGCTGAGACTGTCGTCCATTTTGCTATGGTCAACGGGATAATTAAGGCAAAAGGTTTCTGCGTAATCTATATGTCGCAAATAGCGATCAAAAGCTGGAACGACTTACAATCGATTCCCAATTTTATAATCTGCGAAAAGCTCGGCGCAGGAGAGGAGTACAAATGTAAGTGTACGTATCGCGCACCTACCTGTACGTTACGTTCGCGTCTCATTAGCTTTGCGTGCGCGCCGCCAGATTTATGGCGCGCTAAGTGGACTCGATGTAGTAATATTCAGTATTCGTTGACTGATCGACTTCACTCTTTTTTACTAAACGTCTCCTCTTCAGCTGTCCAGGAGCGTAAAATTAAATAGCTGACGTGACTTCTTTACAAGGTTACCTTTTTGTAACGTGCATTTTACTACCTATACATAAATGAAAAACCTGTTGATGATTTGTCAGTTAGACGGCTATTTGTATGGTATCGTTTTTAGAATCCTATTCAAGATCTTATGCAGAGAAAAGTTTAGAACAAAGAAAAACTCTTAATAAATAAATAAATAAATAAGCTTTATTTCGGAAAAACAATATCCATAGTATATTAGTGTATTAGTAACAATATTGACTTATTATCTATGTTAGTTCCTATTTTATTGTTAGTAGAACGACAGAGATTTTATTTGCAGTACATATTTAGAAAGCTTTTTTATTAAAAAAAAGTAAGTGTGTGGTTTTATGACACCACGGTAAAAGTGAAACTTTACAGAGGACGAAACGATCATGGCTGCTCTCACTACGGTACAGAGGACGAAACGATCATACCGTCAGACGAAAGCGACCGTCACGCGACATGCAACACGTCATACGAAAAAATTTGAGACGATGAAATAAAAGTTTCACTGGCATCACCTCACAAGATTTGAAGATGTTTATTTCAAATAGGTGCAAATTACACTCTTTCTGCAGTCAAAATTACTTATGGGTACATCTCATTTGTGAAAAATAAAAAAATAACAATCATTAATAACGTCACAATACAATCATTGATATAAAAGAAATTGTGTCATTAGAACATGAAAACAATATCACACGAGAAGTTTTACATTAAAATTATTTAATATCATTTTTACCTTTGAGAAGAGTAGGCCAGTTCATACAGATAGCACCCGGTCACGAGTATAACGCAAAAGTCAGCCATCGCTTCCCTCAACCATATTAGAGGAAAAGGAACGACCCGGCTCACCAGATGGTAAGTGACGAAGTGGCCTTACTAAGATTCTTCAACGCAATGGAGAACTGGCTATCTTATCTTCAAGCCGGAACACATCAATATTGTTAACACTGATATTTGTCGGCAAGACTTAGATAAGATGGTGATCGCTAGCCAGGCGGGCTTAGAAAATGCCCTACCACCAACCAAACCGAGTCTTACAAGTTGAACCCACCGGGAGTCGAGCCCGCGACCTCTTGGTGTGATGCGAATGGACTAACCATTACGTCACGGAGGCGGTTAATGTAATGTATAGACGCCCTGGTCAGCCTTAGCATTATGGCATGGAAAAACATTATGGCATAACATTGTCTCTGATCTCTGTCAATGCTCTTAACATTGATGTTTGATGGCGAAACTTAGAAAAGATGGTGGTAGCTAGCCAGGCGGGCTTAGAAAATGCCCTACCACCAACCAAACCGAGTCGTTAGACTCCGCCGGAATTTAAACCCAACCTCCTGATGTGAACCATTACGCCACGGAGGCAGTTCAAAAGTCAATATCTTATAAATAATTTACTTACCCTATATTTTTTTGTCTATGTTGTAACACCAAGTACTCAACTCGCCGGCAGAGTCATTCCAAATTTACACACAAAATTTCGACATCTATAAAATCTTATTCAGAAACTTTTTAGTGGATTATGATCTCAGCTATGGATAAGCCAAGGTGGCCACGGGCTGGAGGCGCGATAAATCTCCCGGTTCGGTAGAAGTTGGCAAATTGGTCATTGTGCATGCGGCTCGGAGCTGCCTGGATCTGCGCCGGGGCTCAGGGAGCCGCCGAGCCGCGAGCCGCCGAGCCGCCGAGGCGCGTGAGCAGCTAAACGGATATTTATGGCTGGAACGCACCTTTTGTCATTTTGTTGACAGTTCTTGTTAGGAACACGTTTGAGCTTCATACATTTTAGGTGTATGGAAAACCAGGAAAACGTCATGGAGTGTTGTACCAAAAAGTATGAATTTCACAATAATAATGAGAGGCAAAATAAATAATTTAAAAAAAGTTTAACAAATTTAAAACCGACTTTAAAATGAAATTCACTCAAAAGTGTGAAATAATATTATTATTACTTAAATACACAATATTAACCAACAATAACGAAATCAATAGGTGGGTACGAATTAAATTAGAGGCTTAATTTTTTTTGAGGCCGGTGTCAGCAAACCATCGAATCTAAACCATTTAATACGTAAGTAACTGTGTGCTGGTACCGACCTCAAAAAAAATTTAAGCCCCTAAATTAATTCGTACCCAGCTTTGATTTCATTATTGTTGGTTAATGTTGTGTATTTAAGTATAATAATTTTTTTAAACTTTTTTTTATTTTATTTATTTTTAGTGGTATCTATCTAGCAACGTTAAATCCAATCACCTATACTCACCAATAGCAATTATCAAATCATAATACATGTGTTTCATTAACAGATACAGAGTCCTGTGGCTTCCATCATCATCTCAGCAGCATGAAAGTTAAGGAGTTAAATCGTCCATCATCAGCTCATCTGAATAACCTGAAGGAATACAACTATCGGTCTATGCATACCTATGTATATATCTATGTATAACATTCAAAAGAATTTTCCTGCAACTCCTAACCGTTAAGGAGTTGTACCTACCTACATCAGCTCATCAACATAAGAATATGACTAACAGACGCAAGTATATTAATAGCTTTAGAAAACATATGAATCACGTAATAAGTGCCTTTAAAATTCAAATTTTTCATTATTTTTGAAGGGTTGCCCTCGATTTCCCTGGGATCCCATCATCAGATCCTGACTTGGTGACAATGGGACCCCCTCGGAAGTTATACTCTTTCGATTATTTCTTTCTGTACTCATGACTGACTTGATGAATTTGAATGATACTCAGTTTGAAAACTTTTGTATGTATGTTTAAACGCTTTAATGCACACAAGGAATAATTATTACACCATGGTTTTATCGGATTTAAGTGAATTGTATACAGATTTCATTATTAAATCATCAAGACGATTTTATTTACGATGTTTTCAGATAGAAATACTCTTTCATGTTAGGGCTCAAACTGAAATCTTAGCGAAATGACAAAACTCTTACTCGCGCAAAGCACACAAAGCACGCTTCATCCCACGGATAAGATAAATAAGGTTGGATTGGCAATAGTCATACTTTTGTTTGAAAACCAGCGTCGCCGCCTGTCACCCACCCATCAACTCCACTACACAAGCAATAATAATAATACATACACGAATTGCGCACACTAATAAACAAAACACACTTAGAACACAGGGCTGCAATTGTGTCTCACACCATTTCGAGAGTCTGTACGTTACACACAACCACACGCAAATAAAAATTTGAACGCGTGCTTCGGTTAAGTATGATTATCTAATCATACTTGTGGCGCACCTGCCCAGCGCACATTTCCAATCCAACCTTATTTATCTGATCCGTGCTTCATCCCATTTTGGTCCAAAGCAAAAAGGACAAGTGAATGTCGGCTCAGGCGGCAACCGGACCTATCTCAAAGGCTAGGTGAGTCTGTTTACGCGGCGCTGAGCTGAGGGTAGTCGTAAAACCGGCGTAAACACCCGGTTCCGTCCGCCGCGCCGCCTGCGCCCACCTGTTCGGGACGTACTCCTTTTGTACAGCACGCAGTGTTGCCAACTTAAGGATACGGGGAGTTTAGAAGTTTGTAACTAATGTTGTGTTTCATTGAAATAGTTGCGCTTGACTTCAGCTTTGTCCGTGGTAGTTGGTTAACATTTGAGAATTAAACTTCCGATAGTCTCAGGACTCTTGATTAAAATGATAATCTAAACAAAAAGCAGCGGGTTTTGTCCAACCGTAAAAGTTTAAGTAGATACTTGTTATCTCGCCTCTATAAAGAGGAGCATAAGCTTGAAATTATTGAAATAATGAACTATTAAAAAACCCAATAATCCATAATCAGAAATCAAATCTTCTGTTATGTTAGTGTTGATTTGATCGAAATAATGAAGCTTTTGAAATGACCTTGTAAGCTAATTATGCACCGACATGAATTCTTTCCTGTGATTTTAAAGCGAATGATCGTTCCGATAGTCTCAGGACTCTTGATTAAAATGATAATCTAAACAAAAAGCAGCGGGTTTTGTCCAACCGTAAAAGTTTAAGTAGATACTTGTTATCTCGCCTCTATAAAGAGGAGCATAAGCTTGAAATTATTGAAATAATGAACTATTAAAAAACCCAATAATCCATAATCAGAAATCAAATCTTCTGTTATGTTAGTGTTGATTTGATCGAAATAATGAAGCTTTTGAAATGACCTTGTAAGCTAATTATGCACCGACATGAATTCTTTCCTGTGATTTGATTTCTAATTATAATTAAGTATACATTATTTTTATTTTAATCAATCAGTCAATTAGTATAAATAATCTGTACTTGATCCGAAATCAAATTTTCTTGCGTTAAAAAAGTTGTTCCAGATGTTAGGTACTAAATTTTGACGCTAAAACAAAGAAGTATCCAGTGCAAGAAACACGGTTATATTTCTATGCAATCTGCGTCCCTCTGTAACGTAACTGTACTCAATTACTAGTAACTGCTGTCAGAGACCCAACATTTTGGCAGTGCCAAATCGATAGCAGGAATTCTGAACAGACAATTGACGAGATTATAACAAGAGTTACAAAAATAATATTTTCCCATCGCATTTTCTGAAGAATTATATGTTTACGTTTGACGGAGCGCCTTCACAAACATTAACACGGACGGGACGTCACCGCGCGCGCGCGCGGGGCTGTTTATTTGTACCGGTCGGTCCCCAGCGTCCCCAGCGTGGCAGAAAAAACTGTGCCGGTAAAAAGTGAATCGGTATTTATTGAGTTGAGAACCGGTGGGACATCTCAACGAGACAGATTGCATTTGGTGCAAAAATAATAACCTTTTTACGGGAACCAAAACTCCACCCGCATCGAGCTCGGTTTTTCGTTTTATAATTTAGCAAGTAACAACAAAAGAATTCAAACATCGACGTTTCCATTTGGATCTAAAAAGTTGTGGCGTGAAAAACGGAACCCAGTACGGAATTGGTAAGTAAGGTCACTTTTTCACGTTAGCGCGCGACGAAGTGAAGAAATTAGTGTGATGGCAAAAAAATCGTAATTGAGATTATAATTTCAATCTTACACATAGATAGTCTAATAACTGTGTATATGTGTGTACCTGAGCGTCCGTCCGATGCTTTAGCACCTAAACTACTTATTTTGACTAGGGCAATATAATAAAAAATCACAGTCACTCCGGGAATGCCAACAAAAGTGAAAAATTACAAATTTATCAGACGTAACAGTGTCACGAGTTCAATGAGTTTTTTCATCTCAAAAAATGCCCAACGCGTCTAAAGAAATTTTTACTTCAAAAAGCTTGACTTTTTAAGATTGCTGGTAGCAATCAATTTTTTTTTCTCAAATATCGCTCTAACTATTTTCATGAAACTCTGTACGCTACTATAACTTTACATGGCCTTTCTATATGCAGTAGTTCATTATTCCAGGTAAAATAGGTATAAGATACCACACATACAAACCTAAAATGTTTCAATGTTTTCTTAAAAATAGCTCTAATGATTTTAATAAATAAGTTTTAGTTTTATTCGGATAATTGATGTTGTTTTTTGTATAGATGCCAGAAGGTTATGGCTACGCGAGCAAGTATGCACAGCGGGGCTGTACAATTTATTTGTACTGTACAGCCGTCAAAAAAGGGAAAAATCAAAAATTCTGAAAGTTGAAGGAGACCGGTCACCATGGAAAAAGTCTTGTTATTCAAAACAGCTGGAGTTGAAATTGTGCACCAGACGCGGGCTGAACTTTCTCAACTTGTTTCAGCCATGCATAATTCATACTGGGAGGTCGACAAAGGTAATGCTCGCAAAGTGAAATGACCCCCAGGTTAACAGAAATGCTTTAATGGTGTTTACGTTTCCGCCCGGTAGGGTATCTATGATGAATAATGTTGTTTTATAATGATGAGCATACATGCTTGAATCTGTAGCATTTTACTATGTAGAATTGATTCAAATTGTATTTGAAAATATAGGTGCTGATAGGGACTAGCAAGATAGCAGAAGATAAACTGGCGAGGTAAAGAAATATGATGAAGGTCCGTCCCGCCCGACGCGATGGAAGGAGCGGTCGCAACTTTGATTGGGAAAAGTTCTAGATGTGGGCTATCAATAATACGCGATCCTATCGACTTATTTGTAAATATTGGTAGGCGAGCTCCGATTGGCAGTAAAGTATGCATTATTTGTATTGAATATAACGATGATAAAATAAAACGTAATAAAATACTAATAAATAAGAGCAGTAAACAGAAAAAAAACAATAAAAAAGACTAAAACCCGACTATGAAAAATCTTTACTGAAAACTATGAAAACAAGAGTTTCCCGCCTTTATTTTACTTTATTTTAACCATTATTTTAAGTAGTTTACTTTTGAAACTAATTTTCATTACGATTGGTCTCGCGACTACGGCTATTACCCAATTATTATTTTTTTCTTCGCCCTTTTAGGGCAGGCTAAGGCTAATTGTCCATACCGCCTAGTCTTATATGTTTTTCTGTAGTATTCATTTGTAGAATTCACGTATTCAGTCATTTTCAGTAGTTTCTTCACGTTCACATCATATCATTGTCTATAAACTAACCTAACCTACATACTATAGCAAAATGATAACACTTTTGCTAAAGCTTGCTCGGACTTCTTGTGGGAACTCGAAACACAGTATACACACTTTTATTTCATTATCCTCCACAAGAAACACTTATATGATCCTCATTTCGCTGATAAATATCAATATTATACATCAAAAACCACTAAATGTAATTTTTCGGATAATAAAAGAAAAATGACAAACTGAACGCTACAAATTCCCGCCAAAAAGTCCGGCTATTACCCAAGATAAAACTCTTTTTTTTTTCCTTCGCCCTTTTATGGCAGGCTAAGGCTCATTGGTCATACCGCCTAGTCTTCAGTATATGTTTTTCAGTAGTATTAATTTTTGGAATTCACGTCTTCAGTAATTTTCAGTATATTTTTCAGATTATGTAGTCAAAAGCTCATTATATTGGTCAAAACCAGATGTCCAGTCCATTTTTTGTTTTCAATATCATTGTTTCCTCACATTTTTCTCCTTTTCAGTATTCAAGATCACTGTTTCTTCACGTTCACATCATATCATTGTCTATAAACTAACCTAACCTACATACTCTAGCAAAATTATAGCACTTTTGCTAAAGCTTGCTCGGACTTCTTGTGGGAACTCGAAACACAGTATACACACTTTTATTTCATTATCCTACACAAGAAAAATAAATGATACTTCGCTGATAAATACACTATCAATATTTTACATCAAAAACCACTAAATGTAATTTTTCGGATAATAAAAGAAAAATGACAAACTGAACGCTACAAATTCCCGCCAAAAAGTCGATAAAACTCTTATTTTCATAATTAACTTTTTTTTTTGCTTTTATTTTATTTCCATATTTTTGGGCTCATAGTACAACGCCGCCCCGGTTCGCTACCCGCGGCCGCGTGTCGTGCCGCTTGATTGTAGCGCGCGTACATTGCGCATCTCATAATATCGATTGTGAGACCATTTGCTAAGAACTGATAAATACGAGTATTTGTCATGTAATATACACATATTTATAATGTCCTCATCAAGACCTTTCTTTTGATACCAGACATGATATGATTATCTAAAAAAAAAATTAAGTTGTGTACTATCATCGTATTCATATAAAAAGGCCACTACAAAAATAATATATGAACCATAATTATATTTACAAATAGTTTTACCTTAATTGTTTGTACTAGATGTGGGACCTCTATTATTCCTATTTTTCTGGGGACAGCGGTGCTGGCTGTACAATAACCTTATCCTTGTTTAACTTAATACTAAATTGTTTGTTGTTTTAAATAAATAACGTATTTTAAAATAAAAAAATAATTACAAACAAAGATTTCGAATCACATGTAGAATCGTAAAGATGAATATAGGACTAAGTTAAATCATCGTTCGTTCTTGAATTCCACTTCTTTTTAATTAACCAGAAATTTCTTTGGAAAATCTCTTCAGAATCACAACAGGTCAATCGAGTAAGTACACGGCTAAGAGGTAATCAATTAGAAAGTTTGATTCACAAGTCAGAACAAATCGAAGGCTAGACACTTAATTCAACTAATGACCAAACACAATCTCTCAACTGGTCGTGGACGGACTATACCGATTGTTGATTTATGCCCGGCCATCAGATAGCGGAGCGGTGGGCACTGGGTGGGCACTGGGCAGGCGCCGGCGAGGCCTCCGACGACGTGGACCGACGAAATATGCTATGTAAATACTCGTGACAACGTAACGGATAGCCCCATAACAACACCACTGGTGGGAATCGTCGATAACTTGTATCGCCCCCACTACTTTTAGTTACTGATTGTAAACAGCTGAAAACGTGTTTGAAAGCAAAAGTACGGAAACTGCAGTGGATTATTCGCGTTCATTATTTATTTCTTAATTTTACAAAGACGTAGCGCCTAAGATTTGACATTGGTTTAAGTTTCAAAATACAATTTAATTAATTTTCTGGAGATAAATGAAACAGTGAGAGCGTCGGTGGCGTAACGGCAAGGGCCGCTACCTTCTGTCCGACAGGTCGTGGTTCGAATCCTGACACATACCAATGTGTTTTCGAATTTCGATTACATATGTATGTTAATCCGACACTCTTTCGGTGAAGGAAAACATCGTGAGGAAACCTGCACACGCCTGCGGAGAAACTCTAAGGTTGTGTGTGAAGTCGACTAACCCGCACTGGGCCCGCGTTGTCGACTAAGGCTCAATCGTCCTAATTAAGGGTAGGCTCGAGCCCCTCGGTGGAGACGTATATGAGCTGATATGGTAAACTGAAACAGTGACTTGGCGCCCGTGCGTGGAGTTTGGCCTTACCTTCCCCAGTGTGGAAGAGACCCGTGCCCCAGCAGTGGGGACGGGGATTGCAAACAACTGAAACAGTGACCAACCCGGACTTGGCGCCCGTGCATGGAGTTTGGCCTTACCTTCCCCAGTGTGGAAGAGACCCGTGCCCCAGCAGTGGGCACGTATATGGATTGCAAACAACTGAAACAGACACAGCACAAATGCAGGACATTTCGGCACAACGCACCCTGCAGCTCGCACGACTTGCTTCCAATTTGTATAAGTTGCGTAGGTTGTGGCACGTAGGGCCGGAAGTAGGTACGGTATGTAGTTAGAGCGCGGGTTTTAATACACGTACTTGGTAGAATTTAATTATGAAGTAAAAGACCTAAAAAGAACATAAGAGTTAGAAAAATATTACACACTTAAAATTTTAAACACAAATCACCAAAAAAACATAAATGATTCTTACCCGTTATGGATCTTTTAGAGCGTATCAGGTATGTACTAGTTGTTTTATTAAATATACATATTTTATTTTTATAGAATCGGTGACAGATATTGGAGGATGAACGAATTTTGGTATTAATTCACATGTGTCACACTTTGTTTTTTCAAAATGTGACACATGGATTCTTTTATTCCAGCGCATGCGAAATAGATGAATTAGATAAAAGGACAGAAGAACGAATATATGCGACGCGTTGCCGCGTTACAAGATATTTCATACGAGCAGGTGGGTACACTGGTATTTACAACATAATGTCCTATATGTATTAATTATTCTGTTTATTATACAAAGACACAAGCACTACCTTAACCCCCCGATGTCACGGCACGGTGCGGTCAAGCCAATTAGTTGACAAATTCGAGAGTCCTTTTGATCCTTTGCCCATCGATGCATTAACTCTTGTGCCGGAGAGTTGATCTCACCTGCTATGAGTGCTCTCGCTGATGCTAATTACCTCCAAGTAGACTCAACTGTGGAATCAAACGGTTCAGCTTGAGGATATACTGGGATTTGACGAAATAGTAAAAATATTTTCTCGTCTAGTGCACATAAAAAATTAAAGAGTAAAACTACCTATTTCAGATATTACAAAATATTTGCTTGTTAAATTGGTGTTATAAATTATGTACCTACATATTGGCCAAGTCGTGCGCCAGCTAAATATTTCATAAGATTCATTTCTGGCCTCTACGAGCATGTTAACATAATTAATAGCATTTGTGCTAATCTCAATCACCGTCACATTCAGACAAAAGCACCAAGTGTCAAACTTGGTCCGCCACTAAGACCTGCCTCCATCTGTAATTAGGGCTTCGCACGAAGCGCATCCTCCCGGCGGCGGGCGCGGCGGGCGCGGCGGGCGCGGCGGCTGCATCACGATTCCTAGGACAGTGCTGAGTTAGTGAAGCCGTTCTATGTCCAGTTGCGAAATGCCCGCGGCACAGGAAGTAGGCGAAGACAGTTTTGGACTTTGGGTTGTGGGTGGTTGGGTTCACCGAGGCACGTAGAAATGAATCCAACTAAGAAGTTGCTTGCATGTTTTTTTGTATCTTTGTAAAGAGTGAAGAGGTTTCAAAGAAATTACGCTCACGTAGTCCACGATTATTCTAAAGCAGGTAGGCGACAACCTGGTGAAGATTGTGGAAAGCCGATGGACGCGGGCAGCGCAGGACCGGTCGTCGTGGTAATCCTTGGGGGAGGCCTTTGTCCAGCAGTGGACTTTTTTCGGCAGACATGATGATGATGATGATGAAGCAAGTACGTGATCTTTGTATGTAATAAGTTTGGATGTAATAGTTGGATAATCTCCAAAACTAATCTTCTATTTTAAAAAATCCTTTTACCAAAATTTAGAATGGGCCTTTAGGATAAAACCACGCACTTTCGATATCCAAGTGGGAAAAACCTCGGGCAACAGATCGGTATTGATAATGATAAGTCTAAGTATTGATTAATTTCATTTCAATCGTGGTCTTAACATTGATGCGAGCAGTGTCGCAATTATTACGCTGACCTAGGTATTAGAAATTCATCCATACGTCATCCCTACTTCTCTTCTAATATTATAAATGCGAAAGTAACTCTGTCTGTCTGTTACGATTTCCCGCTTAAACCTCTCAACCGATTTTGATGAAATTTGGCACAGACAATCTTTAGACCCTGAGAAAGGACATAGGCTACCTGAGTTTCCACGCTCGCGAGCCGCTTGCGGCTCGCGCACTGCGCACCCTCAAAAAATTAAAGAAACGTTGTCCACGCGGGTGAAGCCGCGGGAAACAGCTAGTTTATAATAAGTTATTGTATATATGTATATCGGTATCTCCGCTTCTTACATAGCTAACACTCACACGGGACGTGTTTGACCAAACTTCTCGCACGTCACGGACACGGCGCGGCCCGGATGTGACGTGGACCCGGCGGCCGCTAGGGCCACTTCCGGTGCTTTGACAAACTGGCCTCGAGAAGTGAGGGGTAACTTCCAGGTCCACGGTTGCTGCTTCAGCTAGAAATGGGACTGTCTGTACAAGGTTGGCTTATCAAAACAAAAGATAGAAACTAGACATTTAGTACGCCATTTAAATATCTTCGAAGTCATAATTTAGAACCCCGTAATATGTACAATACATATGTTATTTTAAATGAGGGTTCAGTGGGTGGGTACTGAAGCTGAACGAAAATAAACAAAACAACAGGTTGTTCAGTACTTTAGCAATCAACCTGGACATTTTAAAAGAAATAATTGGAAACGCTAAATGCAATCGCAACCACCAAGTACAATTTTCTTGTTAATTTCATAAAGAAAGTACTGAGCCAATTTTGGTAAAATTTATATAAGATCAACCTGAAAGCATAAGCTATAAATAAAAAAATCATCAAAATTGGTTCAGAATCGGCCAAGAAATCTGGCAACCTATACACAACAAAACAATCGATCGAATTGAGAACCCCTCCCTTTTTTGAGTCGGTTGAAAATACGAATTAATAATTGTTAAAAGAACATTAATTCGCCAAACCAACCGTATCACTAAGAAAGTCTTCGATCACCAAATCCCAGCTGAAGAGGTCGCATGCGCTTTAAAAACTAAACTGTTTCACAAACAAACTGCAGAACTTACTAACAGTATTGGTTAGAAAGTTTCACTTTAAGAGTGTTCAAGTTAATGTCTCAAGAAAGTCCATTCGCCACAAACACTGGACACTAATTCGAGCACGTAAGCTGCGACCCGAGTTATGGGCTATTAAGAAATTGTTCGCACTCGGACCCTCCCCCCGCGCCGAGGTATGGGGGGAGGGGGGTTTATTTGCGTAAAGTTTGTAGCGCCGTGTGTGCCACCCCTTAGCTGGATTGCTTGTCTACAGCGTGTTCATATTTTTCATTAGGTAACTTTTATTTAAAGGACGTCGAAAATACCATGATCTTTGAAGGTAGGAGAATTCGTCTTTGATATAAAAAACCGCCGACCAAATTACTTCTAAAGAGTAGAAAATAATATGTTTTTGGTCCTTTAAGTTTCATATTAGTAGTTATATTTTGATCTTAGAGTTGTCGTGTAGGGAAACCGCTGAGTTGTGAAATTATTAGTAATTAATTAGTCGTTGTTGTGAAATTCTGTTTTTATTTTATTAAGGTACTTAGCAGTCCCCCTACGCGACGACTCTTAGATCAAATACTAGTAAGTACTAGTAGTACTATTAAAGGGCCAAAACATATTATTTTAAACTTTTTAGAAGTTTTTTGGTTGGGGGTTTTTAAATTTTAAATTTTATTTCATGTTTTTTAAACTTTAAGTATCCCAAACACGAAACCTCTGCTGTAGGTTGGTTAGAAGTTGGGTATCCTGCAGATACTAGGAGATGCTGCATCATCAGGTCAAGGTTACTATGTTCTTTCTAAAACCTATTCTCTGAGACTAGTCCAACGAGCCCAAACACTATTCATCTGGTGTAAGTTGGTGAGAAGATGTGTATCCTGCAGATTTCAGAAGATGCTGCAGCATCAGCTCAAAGTTACCATGTTCTATATAACACCTATTTATTGAGACTATTCCAATGAGCCCAATACGATGCATTTACTGTAAGCTGGTGAGAAGTTGGGTATCCTGCAGATTCCTGGAGATGCTGCAGCATTAGGGCAAGGTTACCATGGTTTTTCATAGTATTACAGTTACAGGGCACAAAATTTTTCATCATCTAGATAAGAGCTGATGATCTTCAAAAGACTAAACGGATCTTCATAAATTATAGCTAAGAACCACCTCGATCATTTCAGCTATCAAGCAAAAAACTGTATCAAAATCGGTCCATTTGTTTAAGAACTACGATGCCACATACAGACACACAGATCCGCAGATACACACATACATCCATGTATTTGCTGGAAGGTTAAAAATAAACATTATACGACGACTCTACGAGTCTTTGACACAGTTCGTTAGTGTTCTAATTCTGTGACATTGATTACAGAGATGTGCAAAATATAAAGGGATCTTCAATTCCCGCTTGGCCTGTTGGTCATGAAGGTGGAAACAGCAAACCTCTGTTTTGATCGCACTCGGTATTAGGCACCACATTCCGAAATACCTCGCCAGGGCTACCAGGTAAGCAGTTAGTGAGTGCTCGATAGTTGTGAAATCTCTACACTTGGTGACGAAGCAGATGCCATCGGCATATATAAATTTCCTGGAGTTGATTTCGGGTAGATCGTGAATATACAGATGTAATAATGTTGGGGCCATAACAGAGCCCCGAGGCAGGCCGTTATTCAAATTCCTAACGTCGCTAATCCTCGATTCCAGATTCACGTAGATTCTGCTCTGAGACAGCATACTCTAAATCAGCTGGACGATTTGCAGGTTGAATGTTTCTCTCTATAATTTGCTGTGAGGCTCCTAGTTCGAGTTAGAGCTGTACATCAGCTAATTTTGGTTATTCTTGGGAACAACCTGGAGACACGTAGAGAGTGACTATGGGTAATCTTCCTACAGATGCGAATAACCTTCGCCCCCCAAAGCTTAGGCATCATCAACATTATCATTTCAGCTTAATTATTAAAAAGAGTTAAGTGTTTGTGCGGGTGGTGGCGCATCGGGAGCCGGGTCGTTCCTTTCCTTCTAACTTGGTTGATGGGAGCGATGGCTGACTCTCGCATTATACTCATGACCGGGTGCTGCCCGTGTGAACTGGCCTACTCTTGTCAAAGGCGTTAATGACATTCAATGATTTTTATGTACAACTTTTCGTGGCACATTGTTTTCATGTTCTAATCACATAATCTAGTTATTAACTAATGATTGTTTATTTCTTGATTTTTCACAAATGACATAATGTTATTATTATTTTATGATTATCAGAAAGAGTGTAATTTGCACCTAATTTAAATAAATACCTTGAATCTTGAAAAAAGTCATAGTTAAGTAAAAAAGTGAAGTTGAGTACTTAATTAATAAAAAATATCCACGGTCCGATTTTTAAAGAAGATATTTTAATTAGTTGTACTTGTAGTAGGTATACTTTGAGTTTAAGCAAATAAGACTTTTCCTAAACGCAGTGATGAATTTCAGTAGTCTTCTCCGTGTGTAGTGTGTACCTGGTTTGCCACCCTGTATACACAATATTGCATGGGATTTAAAGTGGAGCTCCCAAGTCAGGGGTCGCAAGTGGCGGTCCGCGAATTGCGAGGTGTTTAAGTTGGGCGTCTTAGGTAAACTGTTGACCAGCACTGGCCACCCCGGCCCCCTGCGCATTGTGCCAAACAATCAACAAATCCCGTTGCAAATATTAAGCACCGCGTTTGGTTGTTGTTAAGGTATGTTGATGTATTGGACAGATTCGCAGATTTCATCACTTCAAATTTCAGGTTATTGAGAAAACAACAGATCGCTACAGACTTGTCGCCTCACGGGACGCCTGCTGCCATTAATTAGTGATGATTTTGACAATTAAAAACTTATATGACCCTTAAAGAATAGTGTCCCGAAAGGTCAGCGCAAGTTCTAGGCTTTCTTGTACCTCAATCTCAAAAAAAGAAAAAAAATACCAAGATAGGTATTTCATACAAATTACTGTCAGATTTGAAAGATCTCGTAAACTTCAAAAGGTATTCCAAATTATCATTATGATACTATCTAAGTACTACCTACCACTACACATATCCTATCTAAGTACTATCTACCTTTACACACATCCTATCTAAGTACCACCTACCACTACACAAATCCTATCTAAGTACCACCTACCACTACACACATCCTATCTAAGTACCACCTACCACTACACACATCCTATCTAAGTACCACCTACCACTACACATATCCTATCTAAGTACTACCTACCACTACACACATCCTATCTAAGTACTACCTACCACTACATACATCCTATCTAAGTACTACCTATCACTACACACATCCTATCTAAGTACCACCTACCACTACACACATCCTATCTAAGTACCACCTACCACTACACACATCCTATCTAAGTACTACCTACCACTACACACATCCTATCTAAGTACTACCTACCACTACACACAACCTATCTAAGTACTACCTACCACTACACACATCCTATCTAAGTACCACCTACCACTACACACATCCTATCTAATCTAAGTATCACCTACCACTACACACATCCTATCTAAGTAATTCCTACCACTACACACATCCTATCTAAGTACTACCTACCACTACACACATCCTATCTAAGTACTACTTATTACTACACACATCCTATCTAAGTACTACCTATCACTACACACATCCTATCTTAGTACTACCTACTACTACACACATCCTATCTAAGTACCACCTACCACTACACACATCCTATCTAAGTACCACCTACCACTACACACATCATATCTAAGTACCACCTACCACTACACACATCCTATCTAAGTACCACCTACCACTACACACATCCTATCTAAGTACCACCTACCACCACACACATCCTATCTAAGTACTACCTACCACTACACACATCCTATCTAAGTACTACCTACCACTACACACATCCTATCTAAGTACCACCTACCACTACACACATGCTATCTAAGTACTACCTATCACTACACACATCCTATCTAAGTACCACCTACCACTACACACATCATATCTAAGTACCACCACTACACACATCCTATCTAAGTACTACCTACCACTACACACATTCTATCTAAGTACCACCTACCACTACACACATCCTATCTAAGTACTACCTACCACTACACACATCCTATCTAAGTACCACCTACCACTACACACATCCTATCTAAGTACTACCTACCACTACACACATCCTATCTAAGTACCACCTACCACTACACACATCCTATCTAAGTACTACCTACCACTACACACATCGTATCTAAGTACTAACTACCACTACACAAATCCTATCTAAGTACCACCTACCACTAAACACATCATATCTAAGTACTACCTACCACTACACACATCGCATCTAAGTACCACCTACCACTAAACACATCATATCTAAGTACTACCTACCACTACACACATCTTATCTAAGTACTACCTACCACTACACACATCCTATCTAAGTACCACCTACCACTACACACATCCTATCTAAGTACTACCTACCACTACACACATCTATCTAAGTACCACCTACCACTACACACATCCTATCTAAGTACTACCTACCTTTACACACATCCTATCTAAGTACCACCTACCACTAGACACATCCTATCTAAGTACCACCTACCACTACAAACATCCTATCTAAGTACCACCTACCACTAGACACATCCTATCTAAGTACCACCTACCACTACACACATCCTATCTAAGTACTACCTACCACTACACACATCCTATCTAAGTACCACCTACCACTACACACATCCTATCTAAGTACCACCTACCACTACACACATCCTAGCTAAGTACTACCTACCACTACACACATCCTATCTAAAAATAAATACGTACCTATAACAAATGTAAATGTGACTCATTCATAGCACACCTTCGAATGCATAAAAACTTACTCCACGCAGGCAAAACCGCAAGTAAAAGCTAGTACCTATGTTACAACCCTTCTTTCCAGTTCTCCAAATTAATTACTCCTTCAAAAAGGAATTGCGCAACCCACAAATACCTGCAAGGCAACTAAATCAAAACTTCCACTCTTGGGGGCGCGGCGGGCGATCCTTCCAATAGTTCTATTTACGATACTCGATCGGATTAGCGGCGAACGTACGCAAATAGACGCTCTCGGACTTGAGCTGAGCTGAGTTGGGCAAAGTTTCCGTTGGGCAAGTTTTAGTTCCAGCGGCTAAGTTTCCACTAAGTTCTGCGGAGCGACGCGGACGGCTGCGGACACGGCGCGGCGGCGCGGCGGCGCGGTGGCGCGCGGCTAGTGGCGAGTGGGGTGGCCCTTTGACTAGTCACGGGGCTCGCTATTTCTGTTATATTAGGCATTTAAGTATTTGATTCACAAAAACACTTTATTATATATAAGCATGTAATACAATACTAACAAAACAAAACCATTGATCATCTCGAAAAAACAATTATTTCCTACTTACATCTAAAATGTCACGCAAAATAAAAAACGCTTTATAATAACTTACATCTGGAGCATTGCGTTGTATGGTTCACAGACGTGGACACTCACTCAACGGGACAGAGAAAGATTGGAAGCGTTTAAATGTGGTGCTGGAGGAGAATGGAGATAATTGGTTGGAGAGAAAAGAAAACGAACGTAGAAGTACTTGAAATAATTCAAGAATAAAGAAGCCTATTGAAGACCATAGAAAATAGAAGAGGAAATTTACTAGGGCACCTAGTACGACACGACAGTCTCCTGAGAACAATCATAGAAGGAAAGATAGAGGGAAGGAGAAGTAGAGGAAGGCCAAGGCGAAATTACCTAGAACAAATTAAGGAGAAGGTTGCTGTCGTGTCGTATCGGGAGGTAAAGATGTTGGCCGAGGACAGGAAAAATTGGAGATTGCTCCACCGACCGACAAGAGCATTAGCTCTAAAATTTGAAGAAGAAGAATATAATTATAAAGAAACCATCACTTTTATCAAGTTTCATGTTATTTGTAAAAGTTTCAGTAAGCATACAAACCCACTTTTATCAGTGAAACCAAGGCTACCAGAAGGGTTCAGCTCTGAGACAATCGGAGATAATCGCAATGTCTAGAAAGCGTAGGTATGCGGAACGACCAGACTGGTAAAACGCCTAATTGAACGACCCAGATAGAAAAGAGCTAATCAAGCTAAAAAAGCTGAGCTAAAAAAGATGGCTAGAAAAACGAAATACCCTCCAACTAACTGTTCAAAAGTGGCATTAAATCGAGTAAAATGGCGTCAATAGGGGTTGGAGACGGAGTAAGTAAGAGAAAATTTCAAACAAAAAATTTGTTTGTAGCAAAAATTTTCAAGAAACTGCATTTTTGTTAGAAGATACATTGAAAAATGAATATATCTAAAGAAATTACACCTAAAGCACATTCCTCATTGGGCAAAGTTGACCATGTATGCATGTACATGTATCCTGTGGGCTAGAGAGCCGTTTGATCGCTAAGCCCTTGTGTCTGCAGTTCCTCACAAGTGGCCGGTGTGCACTCGCCCGAGCCGGCGCTAACTATCGCAAGGTTTAATTAAATTCTGCTCGACCCTCGCTGCCTCGCTTAGTTCAGGTTAGCTTCTGGAAGCTAAATCTTATGTCTTTCTATACAAATCGAATCTGGTAAGCATTAAATTAATCAATGTGAAACCATCAGATGAGTGGATTAGAAAGGAAATAAGAAGTGTGCGTGTCAACTTTTTTTTATACACAATTGGCTCGGCGGTACCTATTTGTTTTGGTCTCCGGCATCTGGCCTTCGGCCTCGCATTGGGTGGCATGGCCATGTTGCCTTAGCCTTTGTGACTGAAAAACAAAGTAACGGTAACGCGTTGCCGATCACCGCTCGGTTTCACCCCTCAAGGTCTCTATATAAGGTCCTAGTTTATTAGTCGTCATCCTTTCAAACACAGCGTGTACTCCTTATACTGAACAACTTTCCCTAAGGAACCCATTGTCAAATCACAAAAAAAATCTCATACTAAGTCGATCACCTGATCGGCCAACTTACTTAAATACTTATCTTTGCTACCTAGCAATATGGCCGCCTATCGTATAGGCTTTCTTCTATATTGTTATTTTTTTTTTATGTTGTAATGCAACAAAGAATATTGTATTGTATTGTATTATTATTGTAAACTCCAAACACCGGTCAAGTTCCATCTTCGGCATCATCGTCACTTACCATCAGGTGAGATGAGGCCAAGCTCTTACCAATTGTGGATAAATAAATAGAGTTTAAAAAAACTAAAAAACACGCTTTTAAAGTACATCGAACTAAAAAGTAAAAAATTATTCATAATATTATAAGTCGAAAATAATAATTAACAAATTACTAGTATTATTGTAAAAAAGTGTGGGTTGCTCGATAGACGAAAAATATGGCACAGAGCGCCCCACGCTTTTTACCCGACTGCGCCAGAAGGAGGGTTATGTTTTTCGAGAGTATGTATGTATGTATGTATGTATGTATGTATGTATGTATGTATAATTGTTTGGCACGCTCTGCAGTCTGAACGGCTGGATGGATTTTAGCTTGAGACGTGTCGTTAGATTCGTATTTACTGTGAGAGTGACACTGGGTATATCAAAATAAAAAAAACAAAATTGCGGATTTTTGGCGCAAAATTCAAATGTTTGACACGCTCTGCAGCCTGAACGGCTCGATGAATTATAGCTTGAGGGTTGCCGTTAGATACGTTTTTACTGTGAGAATGACACTGGGTATATCCAAATAAAAAAACAAAATGGCGGATTTTTGGCACCAAATTCCAATGTTAGGCACGCACTGCAGCCTGAACGGTTCGATAGATTTTAGTTTGAGGGGTGTTGTTAGATACATATTTACTGTGTGAGTGACACTGGGTATATCAAAATAAAAAAAACCAAATGGCGGATATTTGGCGCCAAATTCAAATGAACTCATTCAATAATAAAACTAAAAAAATTAATAAAATAAAAAACGGTAATTTAAAAAACTAAAAAACCCGCCTGCGTTTCTGTGTAATTTGGAAATGAAAAACCCTAAAACAAGGAAGTCGTCATACCCGATTGCACTTAACTTAAGAAAAATTGTAGCATTCTAGAAATGGAGGCATAGTGAATTGAGAGCACATACATTGCAGATTACTCCAATATACTGACTAGACGGCTGACTTTATGACGACTTTCTTGTTTTAGGGTTTTTCATTTCCAAATTACACAGAAACGCAGGCGGGTTTTTTAGTTTTTTAAATTACCGTTTTTTATTCACAATAATACTAGTATTTTGTTAATTATTATTTTCAACTTATATTAATAATTATTTTTGGAGTTTACTCCTTAAGAATCGATTTGCATATAAGGCGCCCGGTATGAAAAAATATGAGGAGTAAAATCTAGTGATCGAAAACGTAGTTTGTTATATTCTCTTTGCGCGTTACGTTTTTTACGCGCAACCTATTGTGCGCACCTCTGTCACGTGATACAAAACAGTCAGGATTGGCTGAATCTGACAAAAAGAATATAAGTCACTACGAAATCTAAAATGAAGTCACAACACAGTAATCAAATCAGATCTGTTATTGTTGCAGTCTTACAATTTTTGATCTGATAAGATTTTAAAATTTGTGATTTTTATATAATTTGGTATTCCACTCCATCATGGGTGTCAATTTTGTGAAAGCAGATAGCAGAAACTTGCCCAAAGTGGACGCAATCATGTTCTTTAAAAATATGCAGTGGCATTTTTGATGTGGACCCATCGTCGCAGTGAAGAACCTTCCTTGTGTGAATGTTACTGGAAAAAACCCGTCCTCTCGAGAGTAGGGACTACTATGAAATACGTCACTGTATATCAAATTTGAAAAAAAAAACAGCTCCACATCATGAAACCAGCACAGACCTTTTCCACGGGTTTCTTCAAGAAGCAAAAAAGAAGAAAATTATGAATTGTGAACTTTTAAAGTATCAGAACGACTTTAAACACAGTGATGTTCGACAGTTTTCATTTCCTTATTCAAGTGAGTGATGATATAAAGAAAGATGTCAACAAATTACTAGAAACATTACAAGAGAAACTTAACAAAAATGCTCTTGATTTAATTGAAGAGTCAACACAAAACCAATGTTAGAGCCCTTTATGGTATGACCTAAGATATGCTCGAATAACCGCATCTAAAGCATACGAGGTTAGTCGCTGCCAAACACCAAATGGATCATTAGTAGCTGCGACCATGGGAGCTAAAACACCTGACACATCAGCTATGAAAAGAGGCCGGAAATTGGAATGATTAGTTATAAAAACTGTGCAGAGTCAACTTAAAACTAAAGTCAAGCCCTGTTTTGTGCCTGTTTAGACAATCGTACTTAAGTAGTAAACTCCAGTCGTGCGTCGGAGCTGACACACACACTTTTTTTTACTTTTTAGTTCGATGTACTTTAAAAGCGTGTTTTTTAGTTTTTTTAAACTCTATTTATTTTTTAGTTCAAACTTATGAAATTATATTATACTGTCGCTGATTCTTGATAAGTCTACAAAGTTTGAATTAAATCTGTCCGTTTAAACATACAAACATACAGGTGAAGCTAATAAAAGCGTGATAAAAAAAGGGATTACGAATCGGACTCGCAGCACACCTCTCCAGACGAGCACAACATGCCTACCTTTTAATTTCAATCAAAAGATATCAACGAGAGCGACCGATTTTTTTTTGAGTGCGCACTCCTAAGCGCTAGTACGACTCACACTTGGCCGTTTTATTTATTTATTTAGGGTTAATACTCTAACCCCACCAACTCTCTTGAGAATAAAAACAAAACCTTAATAAAAAGACGTTGTTTATGTATTATTTTAATATTTTCACTTTTTTTTTGTTAGTGAATCTCCCGTAGTAACATATTCTGGGATATTTCCAGCCGTATGTATTAGACACGGCTCAAAATATGAACGGGGTAGGCTTAGTAAAATGGTCCAGTTACCAAAACGACAAAAAGATCCTTGAAGTAGTTTTGTGTACAAAGGTAAAGTCACTACACCCAGTTACTAATTCGTAAATATTCACACGTGCTAACTAAAATCATGTCCACTAAAATTATTCACTAATACACTAAAACGATGTCTCAAATAACACGGTTTCTCATTTTGGAAAGAAATTAATTACTTTAGTTTGTTTGTCTTAAGTTTTTCTCCTATTAGTATCTGAACGTGTTTTATGACTTAGGCACAGGGTTTGTGGCATCAAGTAAACAGAACTCGTACATGAAAAGCTTACGAAAATTTCTCGTAACTAATATGTACTGACTAACCGCCTTCGTGGCCTAGTGGTTGGTCTACTTGCATCACACCAGGAGGGAGCGTTTGTCTAACGTTAAGACAAGGTTTGGTTGGTTAGCTAACCACCTTTATATATGTACATATATGTCTTGCTGCCAGCACTGATGTATCCTGATGTGAAGATAAGATACCCAGTTCCCTATTGCGTTGGGGAATCTTGGTCAGTCGACCTCCATTGTCGGCATCATTGTCATTTATCATCAGATGAGATGACGCCAAGGGCTAAAAATGTAGAATCAAAGTTTGACACTTATCTGGGAAGATATCTGTGCGTGTCGTTAGATTGAAATAAGCAAACATTACTTTTTTTATGCACAATTTATAAACCCTTGGCATCATCTCACCTGATGGTAAGTGACGATAATGCTGAAGATGGAAACGAGCTTATCGAGATTCCCTTACGAAATGGGGATCTGGCTATCCTATCTTCAAGCTAGAACACATCAATGCTGTTAACATTAATGTTTCTCGACAAGACTTAGATGAGATGATGGAAGCTATCTAGGTGGGCTTAGAAAATGCCCCACCACCAACCAAACAGAGTCATTCAAAGTTGAACTCGCCGGGAATCGTACCCGCGACCTCCTTGTGTGAAGCGAATGGACTAACCATTACGCCACGGAAGCGGTAGACTATGATATTATATGAAACGGAACTGAAGCGGGAGACTATTACATTTTAGAGTAACGGACTGTTATATGCGACTTCCGTTTCTTTGACAATAAAAAAACTGAAAGTTTCAACATTAACAAGGTACTTCTCCGGCTATACTTGGGTACTGCAGAACACCAGATGTGGCAGCCGGACAGACACCTATAGCTGAACAGCACATCAGCTTGGTACCTACCTACTACGGCTAATCAACGCGATGTGATTCACAGGCGCACATGTGACCTCGATGTTAACGCGGTAACGCCACAGAGTAGGCATCATTCAGAGAAGGATGTTGTGGTACTCACCTGCTTCTGTAAATTATTGGCAGTTTGTTTCGTTCAGGTGTCTGAAAAGGCGATTATTGGTAGGAAGGATATTGTAGAACTTGCTTCTGTAAATTGGTATACACTATTAGGTACCATTTTCAAGATCCACGACGTCAGATTATCTATATTGTAATCTATAGTTGATGATGTTTCAAAAACACCATAATCTCTTCTTAATCTCTGCAAAATGCATGCATTAACACAACTTAAAACTATAGTCGTGATAAAGCGACGACGGTGCAATGTGGTCACGATGAACACGTTAAATACAAAACAATACAATATTCTTTATTGCATCACAACATAAAAAAAAGAATCTGCTGAGCAACCTTAATTTAGAAGTTAAGGTTTGATTTTTGGCACTGTTTTGGTAACTTAAGATTGTTATGTTTAGTGAAGATGGATGGAGTCAAAGGAGGAATACGAAATCTCAAATTAAGCCACTGTTACCTTGAAGATCCCTAAATTAAAAAAGTCTGAAAACACAACACAGACGTTATTACAGCAGTGATAGTAGCAGTGTCGCTTCTGTACTAATTAACGAGTTTATCTTTGCGTGGCTCCGCGTGAGAACCGCGGCCATGTGTGGAGTACACACTCCTCGTTTTATTGGGCGCGCCCACCGCCACATACCTACGTGCTTTTAATTACCACCTTCTTCACAGCTTACTTGCTTCAGACTAATCCGATGTTACAACTAAGTCTGATTTCATTACAGTCATCTGGCAAGACTCTCACGAAAAGAATGAAAAATGATAATAACGAACACAGAAACGCTTGAATTGTACTTTACATAAAATATCTACGTACAAAACAAGAAAAAGACACATATAAAATTTAATTTTTTGCTACATATTCTCTACGTGACTCTAAAGATTGATCAGCCATCGTCATAACAACAATGTAGTTAGTATGTGACAGAAGTTAGGTAGAACCGATGACATCATCATAGCGAAGTCGACACAAAGACCTGTTGTTCCAAGATAGCTGAATGTTAACTACGAATAATCACATACAAAAAAACTAAGCCATCAAATGCTCAAAACTGAAAGATTTAATAGCATTTTAAGAGCAAAAATCAGTCATAGTGGTTTGAGTTTAGTTTAATTAACTACTATAGAAGTTAACGACTAACATCTACGAGTAGTAACAACAACCGGCACAGAGAATACGTCGAAATAAATATGACTAACAAACGTATTCAGGTATTGACCATGTTAAAGGTCACTATACGACCTCTTCCAAAAAGAATATAAGATTTATAATACTTTTAGATCCATAAATGTATGATCAAAATGATCATTACCTCTGACGGCGACCCTGTACTAGGCAGCTAAGTCGTCCGTTCAAACTCGTAGTGAATACACGCTCGTTAGCTCGATAAACTTTGCAAGTGATACTCAATCTTTGGTCGCAATGTGCACGTGTTCAAGCTGTAACTCCGCGTACACAGAGGGCACAACGTGCAGTGTCTGCAAGTGCCACTTTGATTACCAGTGCTCTGGAATTACTGAAGGTGGATATCGAAAACTGGGTGATAGGAAAAACACCTGGCGTTGCCCTAAATGCAAGAGTGGTGCATCACCATCACTGCAAGGCTCACCTTATCCAGGAGAATCAGTGCAAGACCAACTCAGCAAAATAATGGCACAATTAGCACCCCTTTCAACTTTGATAGCTGATGTGAAATCTATCAAGACGGAGCTCAACAACTTCAAAGACTCTCTTGAAATGGCTCATGAGCTACTAGGTACCATCGCTAGTAGTGTGAAGAACCTCGAATCACGGGTTGCAACTGTGGAGCAGATTGTAAGCGACGTGCCGGCTTTGCAAGCAGAAGTCTCGCGGCTAACGCAGGAACTCCGAGACAGAGATCAATGGGCTCGAGCCAATAACGTAGAAATTCGAGGTATCCCACAGCAGAAAAACGAGAACCTCTACGAAATTGCGCAAAAAATTGGCAAAATCGCGAATCTTGGCGTAAAAAAAGAAGAGATTAACTACATCGCTCGCATTCCAACCCGCGTGCCCAACGCAGACAAGCCAATCATCATATCCTTTAACAATCGGTACAAGAAGGAGGAATTTGTTGCCACCGCGCGTGGGAGTAAACAACTAAACCTTGCTAACATCGGCTTCTCCAAGGATAACTCGTTTTACGTCAATGATCATCTGACTCAATACAATAAAAATCTGTTGAGCAAAGCCAAAACGTTGGCGAAAGAAAAGAATTTCCAATATGTTTGGGTAAAACATTGTAAAATCATGGCCAGAAAATCTATCACCACTCCGATCATATTTATAAAAAACGAAAAGGATCTCACGAAAATTATCTGAGTTGCATCAACTTACTCTTATTATATTTTCAATGTATAACATTAACGTTACTGTTTAGTTTAAATGTGCACAGTTTGGGAACCATACGCGTGGAGCAAGTCTTTTGTTCGCTTATCTACTACTCTATTGATTGCTTTGTGAATCGATTAGCGCACGTAAGTACAAAACTAGTTACGCAATTAACACCGGTAGTTATTTATACCATACGGGTTACGATTCCTTGCACTTTCACGGGATTCAGTTGTCATTTGCTTAATAGCTATTTCAAATATGAAACTTGTTTCTATGAACGGAATGCTTCAACACCAATGCTATTCTACCTACATAAATGCTGTTTTTACATTTCATACGCCACTATTGCCTACAATAATATGAGTACGGTATTCAATTATTGCTGCATAATGCTAAATTATAAATTGTACGTACATAACGTAGGCTCCCGAAAATTTCCGCTTTATTTTACAGAGCTACTATTTCTTATACAGTCTCGATTGAGATTTTGTCTTGATATCAAAAATGGCTAATGTAATCAATATGTACTATCAAAATACCCAGGGGCTACGAACAAAAACACACTTATTTAAGCGTAATTTATCTTTAAACGTATATGATGTTGTCTCACTTACTGAAACGTGGCTATTGGACGGTATAGGAGATAGTGAGCTTTTTGACAATAGGTACGTCGTCTGGCGTCGCGATAGAAACTATAAATCAACTAAGGAAAGATATGGAGGTGGTGTTCTTCTAGCCGTTCGCCGAGAATTTACTGCCGTTGAACGACCAGAATGGAGTTCTTCAGCCGAAGACATTTGGGTTACTGTTACCTTAAAAAATAGTAAATCGTGTAATTTCAATAAAATTCATTTATGTTCTCTCTATCTTTGCGATGAAAACCTTGGTTATTCGTTTTACGCGCAACTCAATAACTTTACGGATAAATTATCTTCAATAGTAAACTCGTGCCCTAATGACATGTTTATAATAACAGGTGACTTTAACCTTCCAAAGGTCGAATGGGTAAAAGACACTCATGAGTCATGGCAACCAAAAGGTATCGCAGGCGAAAGCCAAGTTTACTTTTTTGACACTCTTTCCGAGTGCAATCTTTACCAGCTTAATATGACTAGAAATTCAAATAATACAATCTTAGATTACATTTTAAGCAACTCTTTTGTAGACGTGTCTCCCTGTGACGATTCTCTTGTACCTAGTAATGTTCACCATCCGTCCCTTAAGGTAATTATTAAATTAACAAAAACTGAGGTGCTAAAAATGAATCCAGTAACGAAATATTTCTATAGAAATGCGGATTTCGATAGTATCAGATCCTCACTTTGTGATATTGATTGGGACAGTAATCTAAACAATGTCTCATTAGAAGCGGCTGTTGAATATTTTTACAATGTTCTTTTCGACCTTCGTAATAAATTTGTACCACAAAAACTGATAAGATCCTCGAATTTCCCATCTTGGTATAGCGCCCCTTTAAAGAAAATTTTAAAAGAGAAATTTAAATTTTTACGGAAATATCATGTTTACGGTAATTCGGCAGACTACGATACGTTCTCCTTACTTAGAAAAAGAGCTAAAATCATAGAAAAAGAATGTTACAGTGAGTATATCAAACGCACAGAGGAATCGATAATTAACGATCCCAAAATGTTTTGGTCCTACGTCAAATCCACCCGCAAAGGATCTAATTCACTTCCCTCAACATTAACTTATGAAGGTCATTCTGCAGATTCTGGAGAAAGCGTGTCAAATCTCTTTGCTAGCTATTTTCAAACAACATTTTTAACTACATCTTCTAGTCCTATTCCATTGGATCATAGTACTGACCTCCACAGCAGTATTAACTCTATTAGCAATATTGATATTGATCCAGATGTAGTGTACAAATTATTGTCAACGTTAGACGTGAAAAAAGGAGCTGGTCCCGACACTATTACACCAACTTTTATTGTGGAACTTGCTGATTGTTTAACGTATTCTCTTACCATTCTATTTAGACGATCTATGAATGAAGGTATCGTGCCAAACATCTGGAAATCCGCTTTCATTACACCAGTTTTTAAGAGTGGTAATAGAAATAACGTTAAAAATTATAGGCCGATTTCAAAATTGTGTGTATTTGCGAAGGTTTTTGAGAGATTGGTCTATACACAAGTATACAATGCGTTGTCTTCTAGCTTCATTGTTGAACAACACGGATTTTTAAAAAAGAGATCTACAAATACCAATCTTATTACTTTTGTAGATTATACCTTAACTTCCATGGAAAACGGTGGGCAAGTAGATGCGATCTTTACTGATTATAGCAAAGCTTTTGATCGCATTGACCATGCGATGCTATTGCAGAAACTCATGAATGCAGGCATTCACGGTAACTTGTTTAGATGGTTTACATCGTACATTGAAAATCGGACTCAAGCAGTTGTAGTGTGTGGCTTTACCTCTGACTGGAATAAAGTCCCCTCAGGTGTTCCACAGGGGTCGCTACTAGGCCCCTTGCTCTTCAATATTTTTATCAATGACATCAGCTCTTGTTTTCAGCACTCAAATTTTCTGTTATATGCTGATGACATGAAATTATTCAAAAAAATTAACAGCATTCATGACTGTTATCTTTTACAAGAAGACTTAGACAGATTCGAACAATATTGTTACCGTAACTTATTAGATTTAAATGTATCTAAGTGTAATACGATAACGTTTACGCACAAAACAAAAAATATAAGTGAGTATAATTACAAACTCAAGGGACTAAGTATTAAACAAGTAGAAGAAATCCGTGATCTAGGCGTTACTCATGACAAAAAAATGTCCTATGATAAGCATATTGACAACATAGTCAAGAAAGCTAATAAAGCTATGGGTTTTGTTATGAGATCCAGCTCTCAGTTCACCAGCCTAAAAGCTATCAAAATTTTATATTGCTCATTTGTGCGTAGTACCCTTGAGTACTGTTCTGAGGTCTGGAATCCACAATACGATGTTCACATTAATAGACTAGAATCTATTCAGAGGCGTTTTATGAGATTTTTGCAGTACAAGTGTAGGAAACGTGATCCTTGTTACGAAAAACGCTGCATTAGACATCACATTCTACCGTTACAATACAGACGTAATATTGCTGACATAACATTCCTGGTAAAAGTTTCACAAAATTTTGTTGACGCTCCAGATCTCCTATCTAAAATTAACATTCATGTCCCATCTAGGTTGACTATCCGGCATCCCATATATTTAGACATACCTATAACTTCTACAAACTACAGGCGAAACTCGTTCTTCATACGTGCTCCTAAGGAATTTAATAAACTTACTGAATTTCCTCAAATTGATTTATTTAATTCCAAAGTTTCAATTATCAAAGCTATCCTATCTAAACATTGGTTCGACATGGTTCCCTAACTGTAAATGTTATAGCTTAAAAAACTTATATACTTTTCTTATTTTTTTTTTTTTCATTCTTAAACATTAAAAATATGTAAATTAGCGTGTAGAAAACTATATGTGAAAACATTTAAATGGTGCTTAGTTGTTATTTATGTTAATTATTTAGATATTGTATCACTGTTTGTTTTCCGAATAAAATAAAATAAAATAAATAAAATAAATAAGTGGCGCCAGTGGCTTTTACACGCCTCACACGGGCACACGGGCACACAGGCACACGGACACACGGGCACATGGGTGCGTGCCATCAGTGCCATTTTGGTGACATCAGACTCCAAGCATACCCGTTTCAGTGTTTTCCCGTTTTAAAATTTAAAACTTAAGGGCCGCCAGGAGGCTCGAGTTTCCATACATACGTAGTTCCGCTTTAACACAAAATCTAGAAGCCAGATTGAATCCATACTTTTCAAATATATTGAGGAGACACATATCAATGTTTGTAATTAGTTTTCGATGTACTAAAAAAATAAGAGCTGTTTCAAACTTTCGGTACAAAACTAATTTAAGCCTTCGTTTAGTTACGTTAAAATTTACTACGATGAAAACTAATTACTTACAAAAATCATTATATTTACAAAGTTTGGATTCAATCCGGCAAGTAGTTTTTATAATAAAGCTGAACTACGTTTGTATGAAAACTCGAGCCTCCTGGAGACTGGTAAATAGGTCATTCCCAGCGTAGATACCTACCTACATTTTTATTATTTGAGTTTGCGTGTACCGTCTTCGACTACATCGTCACTTACCATCAGGTGAGATGTAGTCTTACGCACTCAAATTTTTAATAAATGAAAGTATTTACATGTTCGGTCAGGTTTTTTCTTCTTATCATGTCGATGGTTAAGTTTCTCTAGTCCAGTATTTTCAACCGACTTAAAAAAAAAGGAGGTTTTCAATGGGACTGCATGTTTTTTTGTGTTTGTTACGCGATTTCTTCGCCAATTGTGAACCGATTTTGATCAATTTGTTTTGGGTGATAGTTCATACCTTTAGCAAATTATATATATTAGTACTAACATACAGTATGGACACTACCTGCCGCTCTCTAGATTGCGACCTCACCCCCTCGTCACTAAATGGATACAGATTGGTTACAGTTTGGTTGTCGAACGTATAGGATTTCGCCGCCATTTTATTTGTTCCGTCATTAAAATCACACCAATCATAGATACGGGTGGTAGCAGCACTACCAGGTCAGAAAAGTAGACCGTTACGAAATGGTATAGGGATATCATCTTACCTTTATAATTGCAAGACTGTTAGTCGTAGAAACATGAATCTAGTGTCAATAATAAGCTTATATTATAGTCAAATCGCTGTTAAAAAATAGATTTTGTGTCGGGACGAGTGGGGCTGCGTAAAATGACCGAAACCGGCGTACTCGCACGCTCCTTTCATTTCAGTACAATTCCCGAATAACACGTGATAACACGCGATAACGCGGTGAGTTTTTCGTGTGTATATGTTACGGCTAAAACCCGAAGCGCGGCTGCACCTAGTTTTAGCCGGTTAGAACTAGGTGTAGCCACTTACTCTTGGTTAAACCTAGTATGAGCCGATTATTTTCGGGTAAAACTAGGTCTATCCTTCATCATGCCGGCTACAACTAGGTTCGGCCATTCCCTGTTTGTGCCGACGTGTGATTTTTGGGATATTTCGGGAGAACAGAAGAAACGCTGTTGTTGCTATGATTCCTGTATTCGAATGCATCTTATGCGACCTCTATCTTCACATTTGGTAATTATAATATGTGCGTAATCGTTGGTAGAAGAGATACAAAAGAAAAATAAGGTTCCTTAGTATTTTAAAGGTAAATGCATAGATTGCGCTGTTTTTATATGGAAAATCCTATGTAAATTAGTGACATCTATACAAAATTACAGAAACCAATTAAACGATACTAAAATTATTGAAAGGTTGATGCTTGCTAAAGAAAGCTTATAAATTATGTAGGATAGATGGCACTGTTAGTGACATGCTGCCACCCAAAATAAAATTAAAGTTAACTGTTTTTACAAAATTACTTCATAGATACCTCAGAAAGATACCCTATTGCAAAGTAGGTACATAGCACCTTTCGGTAGTATCAAAATAATTAATTTATTAAAGTTAAGTTATAAACTAAATTACAAGATAGGTATTTTTTTTGATTTTACGATAGAAAGGATAATCTAACTTAATACTTAAGTCTCTATTGGTAACGGACAAATATTGTTAAACGCTCGCTTGATGGTTCCGTTTGCCGTGCGAATTTGTGCGACCCGCGTGACGTCATCTCGTCCCGGGTAGCAGCCGATTATGCGTCCCAGCCGCCAGCGGCAGGGCGGTAGGCGTTGCTCTTTCACCAGCACCATCGTACCGACGCGGAGTCCTTGGCCCTTAGAGCTCCTCCATTTCGTGCGTTCCTGCAGCAGCCCTATATAGTCTCTGGACCATCGACGCCAGAAATCCTGCTGTAGCTGTTGCAGTTGCTGGTAGTGAGTGAGTCGGCTAGTAGGTACATCTTTGTAGTCATAATCGGGTATCGAAATAGGTGTCCTACCAATCAAGAAATGGGCTGGCGTTAGATATGAAATATCGTCGTTATTTGAGTTAGGCACAGGGCAAATTGGGCGTGAGTTAAGGGCACATTCCACCTGAGTAAGAACTGTCGAAAAGGCTTCATAGGTCAGCAAAGCCTGGCCTAATACTCTTTTCAGATGAAACTTACAACATCTAACTGCGGCTTCATGCAGTCCACCCATATGGGGCGTATACGGAGGTAAAAATTTCCATTCGATGCCCTCATCAGCTAAGGAAGTTACAAATTCACTGGAATTATCATTTAAAAAATTATAGAGTTCTGTTAGTTCATTATTGGCCCCATGAAATGTTGTCCCATTGTCGCTTAACATTTCTTTAGGTTTCCCTCTCCGGGATACGAACCGCCTATACGCGGAGAGAAAGGCTGCGGTTTCCAACCCGGAAACTAACTCGATATGAACTGCTTTCGTTACTTGACAGACAAAGAGAGATATATAACATTTATTCGTTTTATAACCACGTCCTATCCTGTCCCTAATCGTGAAGGGACCTGCGTAATCTACGGCCGTTATAAGGAAAGGGGGTGCCGGGGTTACCCTTGATGTCGGTAAGTTGCCCATAACAGGCGTAATTAACCTTGGTTTGGCTCTGGCGCACGTCACACACTTATTCACTACCTTGTTTACAATACTTTTACCGTGTATTGGCCAGTATCGTTCTCGAACCGACGATAATACGAGCTGCGGTCCGCCGTGTAACAACTGCACATGCTCGTTACGAACTATTAGTTCAGTGAGTGTGTGTTGACGTGGTAATATGATTGGGTGTTTTTTGTTATGATCGTATAGAGATAGTCCTAAACGACCTCCTATCCTTATGAGTCCATTATCGAAATAAGGATTAAGACTCAATAAGCTTGATGATTTTGGTAGTGGTTTGTTATTTTTAAGCAATTGGTATTCGTTAGGGTAGGATTCAATTTGTGAATATTGTACTAATTTATTTGTCGCTTCATTTATTTCCTGTACTGTCAAGGAGTTTATTTGTTTATTTTTTGGATTTTTACAATTATGAATGAATCTCAATATAAGTGAAAAACAATGGGATAATTTTCTAAAACTTGACCATCTCTCAAACAAGTTTTTTATGAAATCGTTGGTTTCTATTGATTCTTTCGGTTTTTTCGTACACTGACCATGAGTGCAGACGTTACAATGAGTTTCGATAGTAGGTGTCGCGTGTGACCGGGGCTGTTGGTATGAAGGCCATTCCAAAGTGGGCTTGACCAGCCAGGAGGGTCCCTGCCACCACTGGGAACACGTCATCAACTTATCCGCCTGGACCCCTCGCGATAATAGATCCGCAGGGTTGTCTGCAGTCGAGACCCAGTGCCAATCATTAATATTTGTTAAACTTTGTATCTCGGTTACTCGGTTTTTTACAAAACAAATCATTTTATTAGGATCTGACTTTATCCAAGCCAGTGCTACACTTGAATCCGACCAAAAGTACTTATTCTGAATAGTAAATTGAAGTGCATTATTTACCTTGTTGTATAGTTTTGTAAGTAAAAATGCAGCTCTTAATTCGAGTCTCGGTATCGTTTCCTTGCGTGCAACTCTTGATTTCGAACATAATATGCGCACAGTTATATTGCCGCAGCTATCTATAGATCGCATATAGATAACTGCGCCATACGCGGTCAGTGAACTGTCACAAAAGCCATGCAGTTCTGTGATTACGCAATCATTGATAAGCACGCATCTCGGTATAGTTAGTACATTAAGTGAGTGTATTTTGTTGCAGAACGTTATCCATTCTGTTATTAATTCGTTAGGGAGTTTTTCGTCCCAATCGGTTTTATTTTGCCATAAACGTTGAATAAACAGTTTAGCAATAATAATTACAGGCCCTAATAATCCTAGGGGATCGAAAATTGCAGAGGCTGTTGAAAGGACCTTGCGTTTGGTTAGGTAGTTTGGCACTGGTTCCCTTTTTAATGTGTACATTAATTGGTCATCGTTACTGCACCATGCAAGTCCCAAAACTTTATGCGTGTCAGGACCGAGCGAAGTCAGTGTAGTGGGGGTGGGGTGTGGGGGGGTGTTATGATGTTGACTCACCTTTGCAAGAACGGATGGGGAATTTGATTTCCACTTACGCAACTTGAATTTTGCCCCACGTAGTATACTGTCGACCTGAACAGCTGTTTCGGCCAATCGTTGTTCGTCATCATCACCATGAAGCAAATCGTCCATATAAAAATCGTTGATAATCGCTGCGGCGGCTTCGGGGAACTGAACCTTGTTCTCGTCGGCTAGTTGTAATAAACAGCGTGTAGCTATGTACGGTGCGCATTTCAAGCCGAAGCTAAGTGTAGTTAGTGCGTAGGATCGTAAGGGTTCCGTAGGGTTTTCGCGCCAAAGAATACATTGTAAGTTTTGTTGTTTAGGATTTATGTAAATCATGCGATACATTTTTTCGATATCAGCGTTAATAATGTACCTGTGTTTTCTAAATCTAAGCAAAATATTCATAAGATCGTCTTGGTTTATCTGACCTTTGTACTGAAGGTCATTTAAGGAAATACCAGTGCTCGTTTTATAAGAAGCGTCGAATACTACTCGTAGGGGGGTAGTGGTTTTTTGGGGGGTTAGGATTGCGTGGTGAGGTAAGTAGTTGCAGGGCTCAGAATTAGTTTTTTCAATCATGTGCCCTGAATTTTTGAATTCCTTCATAAATTCTACATATTTGTTTTTGTAGTCGGGTTCTCTCTCGAATTTTGACTCTAATGTTTTGAATCGTTTGTAAACAATAGGTCGCGACTGTCCTAGGCATTCGGTGGAAGCCTTAAGTGGAAGAGACACTACGAAATTACCATCAGAAGTTCTCGTGTGAGATGTGAATATTTTTTCACATTGTATGATATCATCATCTGGTAATTGCTGTATCTTAGGACAGTCGTTGTCATCTGATTGCCAGAAGGTTTTTAGGGCGTTGTTCATAACAAAATTACATCTCACCTGTGCCGGTGGCTGTACCGTAGTGACAGCACCGGATACCACCCAGCCTAGCCGTGTTCGTTGAAGGATCGGCAGGCCCTCGCCCAAGCGATGTTGACCTATACAAAGGAGTTGGTAGAATTGCTCAGCACCGAGTATGATGTCTATCTCACCACCGTGGTAAAACGACTCGTCTGCTAACTTGAATCGTTTCGGAATATTGAGATGTTGAACATTATTTACATGGGAAGGTAGGTTACATATTGTAGGTACGATAAAACAAGACAGGTTTGTTGAGTAGGTACTATCCTTGGATTGTATCGCTAGATTACATAATTTGTTTATTTTCGTTACGTTATCGTTAAAACCTATTACCTCCATATCTATTGTGTGTGTTGGTAAGTTTAATTTGTTGAATGCATTTTGACTAATGTAGTTCGACTGTGAGCCTGAGTCAAGCAGAGCTCTCATTGTGTGAGTTTGATTGTTACTATCTAACACATCGATTTGTGCTGTAGATAAAATAATTGATTTGCATTGAATCGGTAAATTGCCATCGTTTTGGCCGAATGTGTTGTTTACGACATTCTGATTGGTAAATAAATTGACAGATTGGTTTTCGGTATTACTTGAATTCGATTGTTCGGAATACAAAGTAGACTGTGTTGGTTGTGGGTTCGATTGAGTTGTGTCTTCTCGGGTTATGTGTAATAACGTGTGATGTTTACCCTTGCAGGTCTTGCAGTGGCTTGCTCGGCAGTTCAGCAATTGGTGGTTAGATCCTAGGCAGTTTAAACAGAGACCTAACTTTTTTACAATCCGGATGCGTGACTTAGCATCCAGAGCCAAAAACCTGGGGCATTGGTTAATGTAATGGCTTTCCTTACAATTGGGACATAGATTACGATAAAATGGTTTAGGTGTTACCTTATTGGAACTGGACTGGGGCAAAGAGGACGTGGTTACCAACGCCTTTCGTGAGGAGCTGGCTCGCGGCTCATTCGGAACGCTCGCGGCATGGCTCAAGGTCTCTTGGAGGTCGGCTTGAGCCCGCAGAAAAGACTTAAAGTCCTGTAACGTAGGCAGTTCACGACCGTTAGTTTTCTCTTCCCATTTTCGTTGCAATTTGGTATCAAGCTTTGAGCTTAAGAAAAAGATAACTAAGAGATCCCAGCCTTCGGTTGAAATATTTAATGATTTAAACGTGCGCAAGTGTTTTGAAATATTGTCAGCTAAGCTTCTTAAAGCTGGTGCCGTAGTAGGTACAAGGTCAATATTGAACAATGCTCTCAGATGGTTGTATACAAGCACCTTAGGATTATTGTATCTTTCACAAAGTAATTGCCAAGCGATGGCGTAGCTCTCTTCGGAATATTCCAATGAACTTATGACCTCTAACGCGCTTTCTTTTAAGCAGCTCCTTAAATATTTGAACTTTTGAATAGATTTTAAGCTGGTTTGGTTTACTAGGGCATCAAATGTATCCCTAAATTCTATCCAATTGGTAACATTACCATTAAATGAGGGTAGTGATATATCGGGGTATTTAATGGACTCACTGGGGTCACCAAAATGTGCCGACGTGTGATTTTTGGGATATTTCGGGAGAACAGAAGAAACGCTGTTGTTGCTATGATTCCTGTATTCGAATGCATCTTATGCGACCTCTATCTTCACATTTGGTAATTATAATATGTGCGTAATCGTTGGTAGAAGAGATACAAAAGAAAAATAAGGTTCCTTAGTATTTTAAAGGTAAATGCATAGATTGCGCTGTTTTTATATGGAAAATCCTATGTAAATTAGTGACATCTATACAAAATTACAGAAACCAATTAAACGATACTAAAATTATTGAAAGGTTGATGCTTGCTAAAGAAAGCTTATAAATTATGTAGGATAGATGGCACTGTTAGTGACACTGTTGGATAAAACTAGGTCTATCCGATATCATTCCGGCTAGAACTAGGTCCAGACAATCCCTGTTGGATAAAACTTAGATGCGTGTCCCGCCAAGCCTTCCGCCCCGCGTCACACTCATGACTCACAGCATCTGCAGCAGCGGCGCGGGGTGGAGGGCATAGCGAGGCACGCGCCTCTGCAGGTTGTGAGCGCCAGGTGCTGCTGATCTACTGCAGGTCTACTAGCGAAAGTGACTCACAGCGTCTGCAGCAGCACCGCGTGTCTAAGTTTTATCTAACAGGGATTGGCTGTACATAGTTGTAGCCGGCATGCTATCGGCAGAGCTTTTTTAGATATTAAAAAAAAACATCCAATAAAAAGAAACGTAGAGAGTTTTTTTATTCCTATAAATCACATTGTAATATTTAACTAATTGTTTGCATCTAGTTTTATCCAACAGGGAATGGCCGAACCTAGTTGTAGCCTACATGATGAAGGATAGACCTAGTTTTATCCAACAGGGAATGGCCGAACCTAGTTGTAGCCGACATGATGAAGGATAGACCTAGTTTTACCCGAAAATAATCGGCTCGTACTAGGTTTAACCAAGAGTAAGTGGCTACACCTAGTTCTAACCAGCTAAAACTAGGTGCAGCCGTGCTTCGGGTTTTAGCCGTAACATATATATAAATTATTTTTGATTTAATTGGGCGATCGCAATGGAGATATTGGCAATGTCTATTTGTATTTACTTGACCATTCCTTGGCGGCGAGTTACATCAGGCTAGGGCATACATTTCACCACAACATTATTGGGGATTGGGAACGCTCGTTGAAACTAAAGCACTACCTGTACACAGCAAAATAGAAAGAAGGAAAGCAATCTATGTAGAGTACATACGACCAGCGACTTGTAGAGAAGTATCAACTAACTTACAGAAGAAATGGAGCGCCACGCATGGATTTTCTGGTTTCGGTGCTATGTATTTTAATGTATGTCAAGTTTCCAGTACGTATAAAATCGGTCAACCGCACTTGTTATGAGAACCTTTTAAGGGTTAACTGGAGGGACGAAATCCCATACAAACGTACTTTCGTTTTAATTTCGAAACCATAAAACTCATCGTATTCAAATTTTTTACAAGCATTAAGATGATAAATATCTAGATCTGTAATTAGTTTTGGTTCGAAAATAATAAACAAAAAAAAAGTTATAGCAACTTAAAAAATTTGCCCTTTTTATCGACGAAATCGAGTAATATAAGTAACTTTTTTTTTGTTTATTATTTTCGAACCAAAACTAATTACAGATCTAGATATTTATCATCTTAATGCTTGTAAAAAATTTGAATACGATGAGTTTTATGGTTTCGAAATTAAAACGAAAGTACGTTTGTATGGGATTTCGTCCCTCCAGTTAACCCTTAAGAAGAGTGATTTCTTTTCCTAATAATGTATGACCTATTTAACCTTTCTAGTCTACTTCAAAACTATTTCCCTTAGTTTCTAGAGCACCCATAATCTAATATGGATAGCATACCCCCCGCCCACAAATCGCAAGCCGACCAAACTGAGCTGTAGGTGCATGTCACCGGCCAGGTAACTGATGCATAGACTTGTGCCCAGTCTGCTGCAGGAGTATTAACCAATGAAGGCCGCATATACCTATCAAATTGCAGTGGTCAGAAGAGAGACAAAATAAATTCACAAAGGGCTTGTGCAAAAATCAAGTGAAGTTCGATAGGGGGAGGGGGTCACGAAAAAATCACGACAGATTACGTTAAGGGAGGGGGGGGGGGGGGGGGTATAAGGAGACCTCACGTGTATTTTTCGAAAGATAGTTTTTCTCATTTTCATTAAAAATAAATCTTCACTTGTTATATTAAACCTACTTCAAAATAGCGAGTCTATTTTACGAAATTTTGGCGTGCGTGGCCTTGATCGCGCTTGACCCCGTCCACTATATACAAAACTAATAATCTTAAAATTATGTTGAATTGGAATTAGTTACCCTTGACGTTGTTCACACAATGCCATGGAGGAAACATAAGAGATACATACATACGCAGTAGTGTTAGGTACATATTTGTAACAGAAAATCAAGAACAAGGAGCCGTCCAGTGACTGCCGCTAACAAATTGACCTGAATTCTCTAGCAAGGTGGCAGATCACTTAAGACCAAATAGATTTGATGATGCACGGTTCGGCTTGTGAGCAGGGTTAATGAAACGCTGTGCCGTGACTCATACATGATGTTGTGAGTGTGAGTGCGAGTGTGAGACATTACATAGGAATATATGAAATGTTCGATGTCGCTGTGGAGTAGATCAAACAGAAACTACTATTGAGTCGTTCGTTCATTTAGTTTTAAAAAATGTTGAGGTAATAATGCAGAAATTTGATAATACTGGATGAACTATTTTTCCAGTGTTAAATGGTCTTTTGAGAATCTATAATTTATTAAAACTGTAACGGGGCCGTGTCTGTACATGAAATATTTTTAGAAAATAATAACTGCGGTGGACATTACTAACGATACAGAGGCCAAAACAACAACTTTTGGAATTTTTGTCTGTCTGTATGTTCGCGCATCACGCAAAAACTACCAGGCCAATTTTGGTGAAATTTTGTATGGTGGCTCCTTACAGCCCGGGTTAACATATAGGATACTTTTTATCCCGGAAAATTCAAGAGATCCCGTGGGAAAATCAAAAGTATTCATTTATAGAATGGCTCACCACGCAAATGTGGCTTGACCTATTACAATCAAATTTTACACGTTGATACCTTTATCGCGAACTAAAACTGGGACATTGTGAATCCCAAAAAAATTAAGGGTTCCTGCAGGAATGGGAAAAAAATGAATCTTTAGAATGGCTCATCTTTTAACCGCCTCCGTAGCTCAGAGGTAAAGTTCACTGGTTTAACACAGGAGGTCGCGGGTTCGATTCCCGGCGGGGTCACCTTGTAAGACTCGGTTTGGTTGGTGGTAGGGCATTTTCTAAGCCCGCCTGGCTAGCTACCACCATCTTATCTAAGTCTTGCCGCGAAACATCAGTGTTAAAAAAAACATTGATGTGTTCCGGCATGACGATAAGATATCCACTTCTCCATTGCGTTGGGGAATCTTGGCAAGCCCGCTTCCATCTTCGGCATCATCGTCACTTACCATCTGGTGAGATGATGCCAAGGGCTTACCAATAGAGAATAAAAAAAAAATAAAAAAAAACGTAACAATATGAAACATTTATATTGGGATGGGGTGTTTTGACCATCATTGTATAGTGAGGTATTCTTTATCCCGGAAAACTAAAGAGGTCCCGTGGGAAATTATCTATCGATACTTACAATAATAACAATAGAGTACTTTTTTCCACAAATTAGCTACACATACCACACATTATAATCTTGGCAGCAGAATGTCAATAGATGGCACTGCAGGGATAATAAAACGCGCTTAAGTTGTATTAAAATATTGAAATATTACTTCATACTTTTGAGTGGATTACTTTTATGTATTTTTCAGCATACGCTACTGTACACAACTCTCTGGAACTATGGCACGTAGCGATGTGTTTCATAGACGAACAGATAGGTATTTTTTACAGGATCCAATCGTGTAAAAAAATTAAAAACATAAATCGAGTTTAGCATCTTTCACAGGAGGCACAGATATGGGAACTCTTCTGACGGCGACTATTTGCGTGTGGCAGTTGCTCTCCGCCTGCAATATCAATATCTGTGAACCTCATCAATGTATTTGCGGGTCCACGGTGGAGACAATTGGCCATCACTCACTGAGTTGCGGTCGTTGTTTGTGAAGATTCCCACGTCACCAATTCCTTAATGACCTCACTCGGAGGGCACTGGTATCGGCCAGATGGAATATTCCATCTTTGATGCAGCCCCTGGGCTTTAGTCGATGTGATGCTAAAAGGCCGGAGGGCTTAAACAGGTGCTATGGCAGAGAGGAACGTGCCTGCTTTAAGACGCCACTTTTTCTGCCTCACTCCTCACCCGTACGGTACTGCTGCTCAATTTGCGGCGAGAAAGAAGCATAATAAGTACTCGGACTTGGAGGCAAATGGCCGTCGCCTTCGAGAGAGGAGATGTGACGTGAGGTCCTACCTGCTGCTAAGGTTGTCTATTGCCATTCAGCGTGGCAACGAGAAGTGCGTCATGGGCTCCTTTGGAGCTGATACGACTCGAGGATTTGACCCATATTAATATTTTTAGGATATTTTAATACTAGATTGATATAATGATTTAAATTAGTTTTTTGATAATATAGGTATATGTGTTATTTCATCATATCAGTTTATATACGTCCCCACCAAGGGGCTCGACCTGCCCTGAGTTAGGGCGATCAGGCCTTAGACGATCACGCGGGCCCATTGCGGGTTGATTGACTTCACACATAAGCTTCGAGTTTTTCCGCAGGCGTGTGCAGGACGATGTTTTTCTCACCGTAAGAGCGTCGGATAAACGTACATACCAGTATGAAATCGATATACGTATAGATATTGGTAAGTAGCAGGAGTCGAACCACGGCCTTCCGGACAGGAGATAGTGTAACCGTTCTGCCACCGAAGCTCTATATGTTATTTAAGATTTAGAAATCCTTACTTAATATTATAAATGTGAAAATGTGTTTGTTTGTTTGTTACCTATTCACACTTCAACACCTCTACCACTCTTGATGAAATTTGGCATGCAGGTAGCCTGTATCACTGGAAATGAAATAGTCTACTTTTTATCTTTGGAAATTATCATAGCCCGATGCAGTTCCTGAGGAAACTAAAACAATACTCTTTGTTCGTTAAGTTATTTAAAATCGTAACGAAAAAATGGGTTGGTGTGATTTTTAGCACAGATATGAGGTGGAAAATGATATAATTTACTAATAAGTATATCCTGACATAGTTCCCGAGGGATCTGGGGACAACTGTTTCCTACGCTCGCGCACGTCGGTGGCGTCGCAACGGAGCAACGGATTAAAGTGATTTTTTGTGTAGAATTTGTTGAGGGGGTGGGAAGTGACAAAGACTGCTAATCCGAATAGCCCGATACAGTTGCTGAGGTACCTGGAGAAAACTCATGTCCACGCTTGCGAGCTGATTGCGGCTCGCGCACTACTCACCCTCAAAAAGAGTCATAAAAGCTATGTCCACGCGAGCGAAGCCGCGGGCAAAAGCTAGTGTAAAATATTACGAAAGTCGGTTGAGGCGAGTAAATTATCAGTATTTTGAAAACCTTAAAATTATAAAATAAATAAATATTAAAAATTAAAAATAGCCAGATCAGTCTAAGATAGTTATATTGTAATAAAGGAATGACGACAAAAAAAGACGTGTGACACTAGGGGACTGCCGCGGTAAAGCTATTGCATAGCATTTTTTATAAACTTTTAACACTAATAAAGTTACACCAGTAAAATTGACAAGTCCTTTTAGTACCACAAATCGCTAATAGATGGCACTGTTAGTTTTTTTAGAACGCGATAATATTACTTCACGCTCGGCTGAGCCAGTAAAATTGACTGTCCTTTTAGTACCGCAAATCGCTAATAGATGGCACTGTAAGTTTTTTTAGAACGCGGTAGTGTTAGTTTTTTTCGTTACGGAATTTCTTGATTCGGTCGCCGCGCTCAAAGCCCGCGATAAAAGCTATGTAATAGCTTAAAAACCTATTCTGAATACCTAAATGGTCGGACGTTTGCGCTTACGATAGTTTACGATATATTTGTTTTGTGGTGTCTCCACAACAGGCGCTGTGCTTAGGTAAAAGACAATTAAGAGTGTGCGGGTCAACAGAACGAGTGCGCGCACGCATGCTGCTCAATTCGGCCAATTGCGCCGCGCCACGGCTCGCTACGTGGGAACAGTTGTATGGCGGCAAAGATCGTATATTATTTCTGGAAGTGCTAAAACGGACAAAATAGGCTGCATTGGGAGATGATCTGCTACACTATGATTAGCTGGACGCCAAGGGCCGAAAAGAGAAGAAGCACAATACTATCGTGGGCTTTTGGACCTACTACGCGTAAAGGTTAGACTATGGATAAACTGGGGAAGGAAATGAGACATTTTTTACTTACCTACATACTAATGTTGACATCCGGAGAGGCTCTACTTTTCAGTTTTAGATTTCACTGTAGTTGACTATTATCTAGTTCCTAATTATGAATGTTTTACCATAACTCTTTTAAATTAAAATTAATCTTCAATCTTATCTTATCAGCTCATATACGTCTCCACCGAGGGGCTCGAGCCTACCCGGAATTAGGGCGATCGGGCCTAAGTCGACCACGCGGGCCCAGTGCGGGTTTGTTCAACTTCATACAAAACCTTCGAGTTTCTTCGCAGGCGTGTGCAGGTTTCCTGACGATGTTTTCCTTCACCGTAAAAGCGTCGGATAAACGTACATATAAAATCGAAATTCGAAAACACATTGTTACGTGGCAGGATTCGAACCTCGGCCTCCCGGACAGGAGGTAGCGGCCGTAACCGTTACGCCAGCGAATCATAAAATAAATAAAGAAAACATTATTTGAGCCCTTTGGAGACAAAGAGGCATTCCAAAGTCACATCCAGTGGTTTCAGGTCAGCGTTAGTATGGTACTGACTCACCTAACGGCTACATGATCACTTAACCCTTTGATAGGCTCCAATTACCTGCTATTGTGGAGCCGTAAAACTGAAAACATGTTGATCATTGGCTAAAGTCTACAAAGGAATGTCAAAGTGCGGTTGGATACATATGGATCACGAGTTTATTTAACTAAACACTAAAATTCTATCTCTCTTGAGTTTGGGTCGAATAAGAGTTGAATGTTTTCCTTCACCGTTAATACAATCGTTAAGTATATGTACGTAAGTTTTGAAAAACTCATTGGTACATTGGCCGTCCAGATTTGAACTCGGTACCTCTGGTTAGAAGGACCGAGTCGTTACCGGTTGAGCCACCGACGCTTTTGAAGGTTGTGTGTGAAGTCGACCAACACGCACTGGGCCCGCTTGGTCGACTATCGCCCTATTTCAGGGTAGACTCGAGCCCCTCGGTGGGGACGTATATGAGCTGATGTGATGATGATGATGTGATAAAGAGTTGAATATAAAGCAGCCTGCCCAAACCCAAAGCAGCACTTGATCATTAAATTGTGTAGTAGTGGAATGACCAAAAGAACAATCATAAGAAAGGGCCTTCCGTTAATTAAACGGAAACACTGAACATTTCCTGCAGTAATGGAAATGAGACCGAGGCTTCCATCCAACCCCTCGCCTAACGCTTAAAAAAGTTTACAAATCGCCTTACGGACGCCGAGCAATCTGCCAGGTATCTCCAACAAATTGCCCATAATAAAATACTCTTTGTAATTAACGAGGCATCTCCAGGCGGAGGGCTCTGTCTCTCCTTCGAGTGGAAGTTCGAGAAAAATAATAAGAACCACCTACTTAGAGGAAACGAAAGCGATCTGGCCGTAATTGCTGGGGTCGGACTCTGATTGGAGGTAATTTTTAACTGCCTTGAAAAATGTTGACGATGATATTTTGAAGGAAGCGTTGAATATAATTTCTGAACTCTCCAGCGTATTGGAGAGGTGCTATTAGGGGTCCGTGCCAGGTAACGGGACCCTGTTACTAAGCCTACGCTGCTTGTCCGTCCGTCCGTCCATCTGTCTGACTTTCAAACGGCTCTATCTTCGAACGGCAATAGGTAGCCGGCTGGAATATAACAAAAAAAATTTTTTGTAAAAAATATAATTATAACCATAAAAAAAGTTTTGGGGGAGAGGCTGATCATGTAGCCGTTTGGTTAAGACAAAAAAGTTTTGCAAACTATATATCAAATAAAAGTGCTTATTGTGAGAATCTCAAATATGTTTTTTTTTTATAATTTCAAGATAGTTTTGACGTTATAGAAAACAGGTGAAAATTGACCATTCCTATTATCTCCGAAATTACTAAGCCTAAAAATCTGAGAAAATCGCAGTATATGAGGTTAAATGCAGAGATTACAGGAAAATCTATGAGAAAATCTAAAATCCTTCCATTCTTACAGGAAAAATGGAATTTCCAAAGTCCGATTGTTTAGAAACCTTAATGGGATCTAGTAGTATCTTTTACATAGTTAATTTAACAACAGCAATTGGTTCCTTTTTACCTATATCTGTAGATAGCGCTGAAGATGAAAATTAGTTTTTGGTACGGAGCCCTTAGCACAGATTCTCTAAAATTGAGATTACGGTTTTTAAGAGCGCTTTGCTCTATCTCTTATAATTTAGAAATTCCTCATAGAAAAAAATCACCATGTATATTTTTTACAAATCGCATAAAACCGAATCACAAGCACAGATTACTAAATAGTTATGTCAAAAGTTTTTGTGTGCGCTAACAGCACGACAAGTTGAGACAGGTCGCCGCGCCTGCGACTCACATATTATCACAATTTTATTTTAATAAATATATCTTTTTAAACGTTGTTAAAATAGTGTTTAAGGTAAGTATGACGTTTCTATGTAACAAAAAAATGAAAATCTGTGTCTGAAAGGCAAGCTAATGCCACAGTGTACTAAAGAGTACTAGCTATTGCTTAGTATACCTAGTATTAAAAATAATTTTAAAACGACAAAAAATAGTAATAGTTTATCACTTACCTTTCTTCATTGAGAGGTAAATGGAAAAATTTTAGGTGTTTATCTCTTCTTTTGCTTGATTTGCACCCATCTACAGCACATAAGGCACCAGACGGCATCGTAGGTACGCGTACGGACGAACAAAACGATTTAAATTAAACTACGTGCGTGCGCTTCGTTTGTGAAAACCGCACTGAATTGGGTCCGCAAACGGCCCGAGAATGCTCGGCCGGGCGGTAGGTAATTATAGCGCGCAAGTACATGGAGTGACGGAGGCCTGCCCTTAGTGCACGCGTTGGACTCGCACTCGGCCGGATTTTTATTTATTTAATGACGAATAAATTACAATTAATTTAAAATTTTAAGTATTAAGTAAGCAATGTACCGATTGCTTTAACGGTGAAGGAAAACATCGTGAGGAAACCTGCACACGCCTGCGAAGAAACTCGAAGGTTGTGTGTGAAGTCGACCAACCCGCACTGGGCCCGCGTGGTCGACTAAGGCCTAATCGCCCTGATTCAGGGTAGGCTCGAGCCCCTCGGTGGGGACGTATATGAGCTGTAATGATGAATGGCTTCGTAGCACCTACGATACATTGATGACATTTATTTGATTGATGTGATACATATGGTCAAAAAGTTTTCTTTTGCACTCACTATCATAGATGGCACTTCCTTGTTCTCCTATTCTACTTTGTCTATACGACAAAACAACTTCAGGTTGATAGAGTTTTATCAGTGAACATCAGCGCAAAGTTAGGTGGAAAACAGCGAGAGTCAATCTCTGCGATGGTATCTGTGTCCGCCGGGCCTCCGCCGGGCCCACGCGTCCGAGAAACTCCGTGAGGCTGATTTATGTACGAAGTTAATCCGACTATTTACTAGTTTTAGTGGAAGGTAAAGAGGGCCTTTTTCCGGCGGCTCTTCGGCCTACCGATGTGGTGGGTTCAGTCACGAGCGCTGGGGTGAATCGGGAACGTCAAATATTATGTACATGTCAGGGCATTCAATAATTATGTTTGCTGATGACTCCAACGTGATATTTTTGCCTCAAACTTATTGATCAAACATGTCAATATAAACTAACTGCTTATCATTGCTTCTTAGTCTGTATTTATATATTTATTTATGTATTTATAATTTACCTTTATTATTAAGAATTAATTTTTAGTTGCACTTGCACCCACCCACTTTCGTTCCACTTTCTCGTCTCGTCCATTCACCAAAGGTTGGCTGGAAGAAATCGCTTAAATCGATAAGTCTGCCTTTGCATATCATTGTTTATTTTGCTAGTTAATAAGTTTTTCATTTTTGTATATTTTTCACGCACCTTTACTTCTACCAGTAATGCGTACCTATCTTCAGATAATGCTTTAGTTACGCAGTGTGATGAAACAGTATTTGTCAAAATGGCGTTAATCGGTATAATAATTTCAAAACATCGGTATTGTAACTTGGAAAAGACCCTTCGCTCGCTGTTCTCTCATGCCTTGGATCCAGTGGTCACTAAAGACGGTTATCAGTCAGGGCAGTGTGATGTATGTCGCAGCAGAGGGACAGATAATTATCCATTTCACTTCCGCGGCATTAGAGGAACTTGTTATTTTAAGCTTCACCGCTAAGCCTATGGACAAATTAGAACGGACTGCAAGTTAGACACGAGGAAAACATGTAGATCAGTTGTTATTTTTCGTTGAAACGTCAGAGACTGTATTCTATTAGAAGTAGAATTAAGAAATATAATTATCTATTTTCTAGTTTAAGGTTTTCAAAAATCATAATCATAATCACTTTATGGGTAAAAAATATTTTACACGTAATTTTACAGGATGAATCCAAAATATGAATATAAAATAATAAAAATTGACAATAATGCACAAAATTAAAAATAATAAGTACATAATCATAAAAATATTACGAAAAGATAAAACTAAAAAATAGTCACACGTTGTGTAAATTTAAGAAGTCATGTAAACTGTAGAAGGTGTGCTCGATAAGCCAGCGCAAATCGAGCTGTGTTAGGCCCGAATTTGTTTGACATATTTACGAATTACTTGTATTATGACTGTATTAATTGCAATTTCAGGGCAATCAATAATTATGTTTGCTGATGACTCCAACGTGATATTTTTGCCTCAAACTCTCAGCTAACAGTTACGTAGTAAATAGTCTTTATTCTTTGCTAAAAGTAAAGACGAACAAAGGACTATCAGCTTTCAATGAATTGTTTCTTATAATTAATCTTTTACTAAATTTAAATAAAACAAATGTCTTATTTAGGATGACATCTAAATATAAATAATTAAAGAGACTCTAGCTTGACAACAACAAAATAATATTAGTATATTCAGTTAAGTTTTTGGGGTATTCATGTTAGTGCGAACTTTAATTAGAAATGTGAATAAGAAAAAAAAGAAGGTAAATTAAGCTCAGCCTGTTGCGTACTTATTAGTCCACTGAAACTTTAATCACTTTATAATGCACTTGTTGAGTGACACTTAACATATATGTAGTATCATATTTTGGGGTGGACGCTTTAACTATAACATGACGTTCGTATTATAAAATTCAAGCGTCGGTGGCGTAATGGCGAAGGCCGCTACCTCCTGTCCGGGAGGTCGTGGTTCGAATCCTGCCACGTACCAATGTGTTTTCGAATTTCGATTTCATATGTACGTTTATCCGATGCTCTTACGGCGAAGACATACATCGTCGGGAAACCTGCACACGCCTGCGAAGAAACTCGAAGGTTGTGTGTGAATTCGACTAACCCGCACTGGGCCCGCGTCGACTAAGGCCCGATCGCCCTAATTCTATGTAGGCTCGAGCCCCTCGGTGGGGACATATATGAGCTGATATTATGACATTATGATCATAAAATTGTGAAGTGACCTCATTAGAGAGCTAAACAAGTTTGAGACACCTGAAGATACGTCTAAGGCCCGATCGCCCTAATTCTATGTAGGCTCGAGCCCCTCGGTGGGGACATATATGAGCTGATATTATGACATTATGATCATAAAATTGTGAAGTGACCTCATTAGAGAGCTAAACAAGTTTGAGACACCTGAAGATACGACGAAGCTCCTTGAGACACGTAGGAAGGCTCTTCAACACAAACTACTGGCTGCACTGGGAGTTTTACGGCATAGGGTTACATTTGAAGCAGTGAAAACTACTGATATGAAAACCCATTATCTCTATATGTATACATAAAATTCTCGTGTCACAGTGTTAGTGACCATACTCCTCCGAAACGGCTGGACGGATTTCCATGAACTTTTCTGTGTATATTTGGTAAGTCTAAGAATAGGTATAGAAAATTTTTCACCGGGATCTGAGCGGCCGAAGCCGCGGGAAACAGCTAGTTAATATACAATATTTTAAAACTATGTGATGAGGTTTATTAGTAAAAAAATGATTTTTAGTTTAGATGATTTTATAACAAACAAATTTTAAGTGTTGACATTTTAATAATGTATTTTATTATTTTATTTTTATTCACAATTGGTAAGCCCTTGGCATCATCTCACCTGATGGTAAGTGACGATGATGCCGAAGATGGAAGCAGGCTTACCAAGATTAATATATATTGATATATTGGCATGAGTTATTGATTTGAATAAAAATTTAAATTATTACTTTCATTTTATTACATCAGATTATTTTTTAGTTATTTTTTTGTTATTATCGCTCACTGGAATTTATTTTATGTACCTTTATAAAAAAATGTCCTAGTTAAACAGGAAATCACATTATTTCAAGGTGTTTTAAGGATCAATATTCTCATGGCTCGAGCTTGCACCGGAACTCTTCCCATTTAAATGAAGTTTTGGCTCGGGGGTAAAGGTTAAGCTAATATAATTAAGTTCATTACCTACTCTCCATCGGTAGTGAAGTTATCAAATAATCAGCAAATTTAGAGATTCAATAAAGTCGCTAACTAACGTGTTTTATTACTAATATAGTGATAAGAACCGCCTCCGTAGCTAACCGCCTCCGTAGCTCAGAGGCAAAGTTCACTGGCTTTACACAGGAGGTCGCGGGTTCGATTCCCGGCGGGGTAAATTGTAAGACTCGGTTTGGTTGGTGGTAGGGCATTTTCTAAGCCCGCCTGGCTAGCTACCACCATCTTATCTAAGTCTTGCCGCCAAATATCAATGTTGATATCATTGGTGTGTTCCGGCATGAAGATAAGATAGCCAGTTCCTCATTGCGTCGGGGAATATTGGTAAGCCCGCTTCCATCTTCGGCAACATCGTCACTTACTACCAGGTGAGATGTTGTCAAGGGTTTACCAATTGTGAATAAAAAAAATAAAAAAAAGATTTTCAAAATTGATACCGTAGAAACACAGTGGCTTTGAATAAGCCCGTTCAAACATTAAATTTGACAGCTTTTCAAAAACTGCATAAAACGCTTACCAGCGGTTTACGGTGCACATTTACCGTTCTAACAAAAGCGAGGCTATTTTCGTATAAAATTGAACACAAAAAAAAACAACATCAGAACGTTAAATCTAGTATTAAGATTATGTGCGCATGATGGGTCACACTACACCCACGGGTTAACTTAACCATTCATCTTATTTGTGAAATGGGGATGACGAATGCTAGTCATCTGAGTTCCATTTTATAATCTGTAAAAAACTACATTTTGTTCTAAAAATGACTGAAATACCTAGACGTGACGTCAAAGTTTAGCAGCGTCATTTATGTACTCATTTTGTGATTTTGGTGAATTAAAAATCGAAGACTCGATGGAAAACAAAACGAGTAAGGCTTTCTGAGGTTTAAGTAGGAGGGCAACTTAGTGATCAAGAGTTCATAATTTATTTCTGATGCCGTCGTCATCCCTATTGTGACCGCAATACCGACTGTTTCAAATGGGTAAATATCTACGTAGCTAAATCTTCTGCGTACGTCTCACCACTTATCTAAGTGAGGGACGGTAAGCTCTGGATGAAGACGTCGCGAGACGCTCGCTCCGTCTGCATACGAATGGCTCATTTGCCGCCCCGGGATCTGCTCAGCACACCTTCAGGATTTTTTTTAAGATCCTGTCACTTTGTGGACTGCTTTATTTGCAAATACACTCTCACTTTTAAACTAAGTAATATCCCGAGAGATGCAAAAAATTATGAAACTTTAAGCATCTAACAGTTATTATCTTTCATCTTCTTATATTGATAACTAAGGAGATGTAACGTATAAAAATTTGTAAAACGATCTAAAATGGATTTCCCCTGATTCGTTTTCAGGCAAATATTAAGTATTAAAGGAGATAACGAATAAGGATACCGATGCTAGACATGCCACTTGTTTTCATGTTATGGTTGTATTGCACTCGGGTGCAAGCACGGATCAGATAAATAAACTTGGATTGGAAATGTGCGCTGGGCAGGCGCGCCTCAAGTATGATTAGACAATCATACCTAACCGAAGCACGCGTTCATAATTTTTATTTGCGTGTGGTTGTGTGTAACGTACAGACTCTCGAAATGGTGTGAGACACAATTGCAGCCCTGTGTTCTAAGTGTGTTTTGTTTATTAGTGCGCGCAATTCGTGTATATGTATTATTATTGCTTGTGTAGTGGAGTTGATGGGTGGGAGACAGGCGGCGACGCTGGTTTTTAAACAAAAGTGTGACTATTGCCAATCCAACCTTATTTATCTTATCCGTGGGTGCAAGCAATCCCGCGCAGCCGGCGCCGGCGCTCCAGCACACAATTGAACCACTCTGCACTTGCAGTGTCGCAGTGGACGTACTGAGACATTACTATCTAGTCCATTTAAACAAGTTGTAAAGAAAATGCGTGAACAGACAGACAAAAATTTCAATTTTATTTTAGGTCTGTACACCGATAGACATGTCCACTAAGGTTTTTATATTTCATGAACAGCAAGTACAGACACGGCCTTGGTACAAATTTATTATATTTTTGGACTATAAGCACCGTCATTCCATATGCCTATTTATCATATGTATAGAATATAGATAGATTATAAGTCCCGTAAATCCATATGCCAATGTATTTATGTATAGACTATTATGTATTCCATATGCCAATTTTCAGGCTACAAACGGAAAATTCCGAAAACTGATAAAAAAATCTGTCTGTGATCAAAATACAGAACAATCCACCCTCGACTCCCGTGTGTGTAGTTCTGTGGCTTCACCTACCGACTTCAAAGAAGTACCTACGTATGTATTTGTCTAAAAATTTGAGTGCGTTTGGTTGCATCTCACCAGATGTAAGTACGAATATGTAATATTCTTGGAATCATACAATTTTCTTGTCGCTTCTTGTGGGCTTCTAAACAGGGGTTCTAATGATCAGGATGTATGTTTGTCTACGACTTTCTCAGATACTGAAGATCAAAATACAATTTTTTTTTTTTTCGTAATAAGTATCTTTCAACTTAGGCTAGTTTTATCAAAATCCGTTCAGTAGTTTCCATCGCAATGTGTATCAATCACTGGAAAAACGTGTTGTCGGTTTAACACAGCAATGTCATGATTGAAGTTGGTTGTTCTCATTAATGTTTTTAGGGTTGTCAATTATCATCAAGCTCTGCACTCGCTCGGTGTGTCGCAGCCCTTGTGAGTTGTGCGCCGGATCACTCGATACTTGCTCCAATAGTTCACATGTGACCGGTTCTCATATTGTCGCGGTGATTTATCTGGCACTGCACAGTGCACATACAATCTCGGCAAGTCGCGCAGTGCCGGCCGATCCCGCCTCCGCCTCGCTGGGTGATCGCTGACACTCGCTGACCTCGCCGAGTCGTCAAGTGAGGCGTGCTGCACATCTGGTATTGAAATATCAGATGGAGTTACAAATGGGGATATGGAACAATGTCATTTATGTCTTTGATTTTATGCTCAAGAGTGGTATTCTTCTTTAGACTAGGAATGACGTCAGTTGTAGCAAGGACCATAGCAAAGATTTCAAGAAGGATTTATGTATTAGCCAAAGTGTTTAAAAATGTTCACCTGGTCACAGATTACTAAATAGTTACTTACCTGGTATGAAACCTAATTTCCTATATAACCAATAAAGAACCGAAAAGGTAGAGAAAAAACCGGCCAAGTGCGAGTCGGACTCGCGCAAAGAAGGGCTCCGAAGTCTTTTCAAAAAATACATTTTTATTTATAAAACACAAAATTGTATTTACAGTTATTATTATAACAGCTCATATACGTCTTCACCGAGGGGCTCGAGCCTACCCTGAATCAGGGCGATTAGGCCTTAGTCGACCACGCGGGCCCAGTGCGGGTTGGTCGACTTCACACACAACCTGCGAGTTTCTCCGCAGGCGTGTGCAGGTTTCCTCACGATGTTTTCCTTCACCGTTAAAGCAATCGGTAAGTATATGTACGTAAGTTTTTGAAAAAACTCATTGGTACATTGGCCGTCCAGATTTGAACCCGGTACCTCTGCTTAGATGGACCGAGTCGTTACCGGTTGAGCCACCGACGCTTTTACAGTTTACAGTTAATAATAGAACATTTTGTATAACAAATCCATGAACTTTTCACAAATCCAACTGCACATCTTAAGTTGGTCGACTATTACTCTTAATAAAGAAAGCCTAATTAGCCTCATAGTTTTTCCTTTAATTTTATTATATGTCGTACTATTTGCAATTTTTTTCACGTGTCCTTAAATAGCGGTTTAGCTTGTGGGGGGCAGGACCCTTGACTCGAAAAAAAATGTGCACTTTGAAGCTTAAAATTACGCAAACCGATCGCCGGGTTAAAAAAATGGTTTTAACAAACCCTCAGTTGTTATTAAAGTCTTATTCAACGATACCCTACACGGTACGGTACGTTAGCAAAAAAAAATCACCCCTCTTCGCATGTAGGGAAAGTACCATTTTTTTTATGATTTTATTGTACAACTTTGTTGGCGTGATTAGGTAATATGTATAACCATGCCAAATTATAGCTATAGCTTTTTAGTTTTAGTAGTCTCTGAGCTAAGCTGACAGACGGACGAAACTATAAGTTGAATCCTGAAACTATAACGTGATCCTTGTTGACTTCGGAACCCTTAAAAGGAGTATTGAATAGAGTTGTTATATAGAGTGACTTTTAATTAGCAAAGGATATGAATATACTCGTGATTACAAACAACTTTCCTAAAGAAACTAAATGTCAAATATGAAAAAAAAATTTTGGTGTTTTTTTTTTGTTTTTTTTTATTAGAAATTTGAGTGAGTTGACTGCAACTCACCTGATGGTAAGTGATTACGCAGTCGAGGATGGTACACACAAACTCAAATAATGCCTATTCACTCTTGCCTTGAAGATCCCCAAATTATAGGAATCGGGAAACACTGACGCAGGCAAGGAGTTCCACTCCTGCGCTGTACGCATAATAAATGAAGAAGCGTAACGATTCGTGCGAAAAGGTGGAACATCAACAACAAAGGGGTGCAACCCCTCCCTGCGTCTCGTTGACCGACGGTGGAATGGAGCAGGGGGAATGAGGTCGTGAAGCTTTATACGTTTTTGTCGATTTATTATCAAAGAAGCCCCAGTTATCGGGACCTACACCAATTTTTTACAGCCTGTACATATATGTATGGTGTGACTTTTAATTAGTTCTTGATATCAAAGGATGTAAATGTACTCCTGATTACAAACAACTTACCCAAAGAAACTTATGTCAAATATATAATTATTTTTTTTACTATTCATACAAATTGATCAGTGATCGACCAATTTTGTGCATTTCAGTATGGAGGGTCCAAATTTTTTTTTGAGAACTGACTATAGGTTCCTTGGGGAAAGTTGTTCAGTATGATGAGTAGAAGCTCCAGTTAACGGATCCCACACCAATTATTTTACACCCTGTATAAACAAATATGTCTCACACAGACGTTGCCGATTTGAAAGATTTATTTCTGTACCATTCGCGTTAATCAATCCAGCAATACAATATTACTCGTATCAACCATCTCGTCCGTACCACGTACGCATGTCAAGGCATTCCATAAGGCGGCGTCACAGGACAGGCGGCGCGGTTAGAACGGTTCACACGCGCAATTCCCGTCGGCGCTGAGCACGTTATGACAGACGTAGACGGAAGCATTCCGAGAGACGCCTGAGATATTAGTTAGTGCTCAGGAAGGGTATTTCATTTCATTTCGATTAGAGGAATGGCGTTGGCGTGGTATGAGGATAATAGGGCAGGCAGAAAGCTGCTAGTGCCTAACGTAGTGAGAGAATAGCCTATACCATAGTTTTGTCACAAATAAACGAGCATGTGTGGAAATAAACACTTAGCAGGCACGAGTGGGTAACTAACTAGTATGCAACACTTATAGGAAATGTTTCCAAAATACTATTTAACAAGATTCTCAATTATGTATGCGACAAAATACCACATCAATCTCAAGGCTTTAAACTTGAGGCAATTTAAAATGAAATGATCAGAGTGGCTCCGTGATCGCATTGAGCACGCTGGACACCTTAAAAACCAACATGAAAGTCGCAACAACTTAGTACAATATTGCAACATTTTTTATTTTTGTATCATCATATCATATCAGCCGAAGGAAGTCCACTGCTGGACATAGGCCTCCCCCAAGGATATCCACGAAAAAAACATATACGTGGATATTTTTGTATATTCCTAAAAAATACTTTACGTAAAAATACGATTTTGATAAACAATAAATGGAAGAGAAAAATATCGCTCAAAGAAAAACGGTAAAACCGATATACTTATGATAAAGAATCGCGTAATATATACGTCGTACAAAAAAACTGGCCATGTGCGAGTCGGACTGGCACGCGAAGGGTTCCGTATCATCGTACAAAAAAACTACAACAAAATTACGTTTCTTGTATGGGGGCTTTATTTTTTGATGTGTAACATCTTTGCTCTCGCTTTCCTGCAATTTGTGGGAGTGATTTCGTGTAATGGGACGGAAATGTGTAACATGGGACGGAAATGTGTAACAGGAAGTCGCGAAAGCGCGGAATTCTACTTTACGAGAGTCTGACTCGCACTTGGTCGGTTTTTTTCGTTACTGTCAGATCCGCCACCCAGGTACAATATCGTCGTCAAATCTAACTAACCTAAAGTATTTTGTCACATGTTACACATCATATGCGAGTACTGTAGGTCTCGCTCGAATTTTTTTTTATATTTGTTTATGGCGGCAAATATTTATAGGGTAATTCCGGGAGAGATGGACCAGTGGGAGAGACGGACAACCTTCAAAAAACTACCAAGATGATTTTTTTTGAAGTGGCAACGTTAAAACGTTCCTGTCAGCTATTTCTTTCCTATGACAGTAAACAACGATGAGTTTTTGTTAATATTTTCAATTTATCGATGTTCAAAGGTTTTGGTAGTCACTGATTTTTCAGCCAGTGTTACTTACTTGAAGGTATATATATATATATATATATATATATATATATATATATATATATATATATATATATATATATATATATATATATATATATATGTACATGATTTCGTGTTTTCATTAGTAATCACGGCATTGCTTTGTCTTTGTGTTTATGAAACTGTATTATAACCTCTTTTTTTTCGATTCTGTTCGTTTTTTTTTTTTGTGGGCTAGTCCATCTATCCTTGAAACTTAGAGAGAGATTGACCACTTTTTTACCCGACTGCGCCAGAAGGAGGGTTATGTTTTTCGAGAGTATGTATGTTTGTATGTATAATTGTTTGGCACGCTCTGCAGCCTGAACGGCTGGATGGATTTTGGCTTGAGACGTGTCGTTAGATTCGTATTTACTGTGAGAGTGACACTGGGTATATCAAAATAAAAAAAAAAACAAAATGGCGGATTTTTGGCGCAAAATTCAAATGTTTGACATGCTCTGCAGCCTGAACGGCTCGATTAATTATAGCTTGAGGGTTGTCGTTAGATACGTTTTTACTGTGAGAATGACACTGGGTATATCAAAATAAATAAAAACAAAATGGCGGATTTTTGGCGCCAAATTCAAATGAACTCATTCAATAATAAAATTTAAAAAAATAATAAAATAAAAAACGGTAATTTAAAAAACTAAAAAACCCGCCTGCGTTTCTGTGTAATTTAGAAATAAAAAACCCTAAAACAAGAAAGTCGTCATACCCGATTGCACTTAACTTAAGAAAAATTGTAGCAGTTGGGACCCATTCTAGAAATGGAGGCATAGTGAATTGAGAGCACATACCTATATTACATTGCAGATTACTCCAATATACTGACTAGACGGCTGACTTTCTAGAATGGGTCCCGACTGCTACAATTTTTCTTAAGTTAAGTGCAATCGGGTATGACGACTTTCTTGTTTTAGGGTTTTTTATTTCTAAATTACACAGAAACGCAGGCGGGTTTTTTAGTTTTTTAAATTACCGTTTTTTTAAGTAGAGATGGACCACTTTAGGTTTTTTTTTTAGTTTTATTATAGTACATATTCATAGTAATTTGGTCTTAACTAAAGGATCAATTACTTACTTAAACTATTTTGAAGTATATTAAGCATTGTTTATTTTTTGAGTCCTACAAATTAACACAGTTACAGTGTAAAATTTGCGAATGCTGGTCTAACGAAAGCTGCACAAAGTTCAAAAATATTTATGAGAGATGTGGAGATACAGTCACCAATTAAAAGATAAATAGCTGAATATGTTTAAATTCTTCCTTTTTTTCTTGGTTTTAGTTTAGTTACGCATTAAATTATTTATTATTGTTAGGTACATCTCTTCTAACTCCGTGGTCCGCATAGTACGGGTGAGATGGACTTCGACGATTTTTTTATGATTGCCAAAAAAGTATCATCATTACAATTTAAGAGCCGTGCTCTTGTCGGTGCAGCTCTTTCCAGATCTCTCTCTCCCACACTATCTCCTTCATTTCTCTATACGTTTCCACCTTAACTTTCTTCTTAACTTGGTCTATATAAGCAATTCTAGGTCTTCCTCTTCCGCGCTTTCCTTCGATCTTTCCTTCTATTATGTTTTTGATAAAATTATCGTGTCTAATAAAGTGTCCTATCATCTTCCCTCTTCTGTTCTCAATTGTCTCAATTATGTTCCTTTTTTCATTTACTCTCTTCAATACTTCTTCGTTCATTACTCTTTCAGTCCAGCTTATTTTCTCCATCCTTCGTCAGCACCACATTTCAAAAGCTTCCAGCATTTCTCTTTCTCTTTGTCCATGTCTCGCAACCGTAAAGTGCTATGCTCCAAACATAAGTTTTTATAATTTCTTCTTGACATTTTTTGAAATTTTTGAACGGAAAATATGCTTTTTGTTGTTGAAAGCTTGTTTTGCTATTGCTATTATTCTTTTAATGACCTGATTGCATCGTGAATCCGCTGTTATAATTAATACAAAAAGTATAGGAAGGTTAATATTTTTCCTAATTTTCCTAATTTTTTTTTGTTTTATTTACTTCTTATCAAAATTTATGGATCCGCAACAATACGTGGTCCATCTCTCCCGGAATTACTTTATTAAATACACACTCTGTGAAAATTTAAACTTTCTACCTATCACGGTTCATGATATACAGCCCGGTGACAGACAGACGGACGAAAGGAGATTGGAAGCTTAGTAATATGGTCCCGTTGGCATCTTTTGGGTACAGAACCCTAAAATACATGCAGCCGAATTGAGAAATGTTTACAATTATGAGCCTATTCCGAGAGTCGAGACTCGATTGCAATGATTTGGTGCAGACCATAAGAAATTGACGTTATTATTGACTTTTTAAATCACTCTTAAAAAAATCTTGTGATCGAAAATTCAAAGAATTCAAATAGATTGTAACTGCGAATTAGTTAAAGCTTTTTTTTAAGTATCTCATCATCATCATCATCATCATCATATCAGCCGAAGGACGTCCACTGCTGGACATAGGCCTCCCCCAAGGATTTCCACGACGACCGGTTCTGCGCTAAAACATTTTAAATTCCTATTTACTGGTAATTTGTGTCTAATGTGTACATTTTCAGATATTTTCCCCTTTGACATAATGCAACCCGTGTATCGCAGTAATCGACGCAAGTCCTACATAACAGTGTTGGGTGACGTGATCACGTGACACTAAACACATGCAGGGGCGACGGGGACGGGGGCGGGGGCGGGGGCGGAGGTGGAGGCGAGGTGAGATTAATTACTGAGCTATCCGATCGGACACTTGACGGGGCTGGGGACCGCCACGGCACGGCAGTGTAGGCAGTGTGCACTGTTACAACTTGTCGCACGGACACAGCCGAGGGAGGTGGGGCCACGATGTTTCGCAGGGGTTTTTTTTTATTCACCATTGGTAAGCTATTGGCATCATCTCACCTGATGGTAAGTGACGATGAAGCCGAAGATGGAAGCGGGCTTACCAAGATTCCCCAATGCAATGGAGAACTGGCTATCATACATAGGTAGGTAGGTCATATTTAATTTAGAAGGAGAATCATCTCTTCTTCAAAATTTCTTTGGTGTAATAGTCAAGTCCATTAGCGTCGCGGGTTCGATTCCCGGCGGAGTCTTACTTTAAGACTCGGTTCGGTTGGCGGAAGGGCATTATCTAAGCCCGCTTGGCTAGCTAACACCTTTTATCTAACTCTTACCGCCAAACATCAATGCTAACAACATTGATGTATTCCAGCTTGAAGATAAGATAGCCAGTTCCTCATTGTGTTGGAGAATCTTGGTAAGCCCTCTTCCATCTTCAGCATCATCGTCATTTATCCTCAGGTGAGATGATGCCACGGGCTGACCAATTGTAAATCTATTAATATAATAAAACTGTAACGGGGTCGTGTCTGTACATGAGATATTTTTCGAAAATAATAACTGTGGTGGACATTACTAACGATACAGAGGCCAAAACAACAACTTTTGGAATTTTTGTCTGTCTGTCTGTCTGTCTGTATGTTCGCGCATCACGCAAAAACTACCAGGCCGATTTTGATGAAATTTTGTATGGTGGTTCCTTATAGCTCGGGTTAACATATAGGATACTTTTTATCCCGGAAAATTCAAGAGTTTCCGTGGGAAAATCAAAAGTATTCATTTTTATCATAGCTCACCACGCAAATGTGGCTTGAACTATTACAATCAAATTTTACACGTTGATACCCTTATCGCGAACTAAAACTGGGACATTGTGAATCCCAAAAAAATTAAGGGTTCCTGCAGGAATGAAAAAAAATGTATCTTTAGAATGGCTCAACGTAACAATATGAAACCTTTATACATTGGGATGGGCTGTTTTGACCATCATTGTATAGTCGGGTATTCTTTATCCCGGAAAACTAAAGAGGTCCCGTGGGAAATTATCTATCGATCGATACTTACAATAATAACAGTAGAGTACTTTTTTCCACATATTAGCTACACATACCACACATTATAATCATACCAGCAGAATGTCAATAGATGGCACTGCAGGAATAATAAAACGCGCATAAGTTGTATTAAAACATTAAAATATTATTTCATACTTTTGAGTTGATTTCTTTTATGTATTTTTCAGCATACGCTATTTTACGCAAATCTAACTCTGGAACTATGGCACGTAGCGATGTACATAAACCGTGTTTAGCATCTTTTAACAGGCGGCACAGATATGGGAACTCTTCTGACGGCGACAATTTGCGTGTGGCAGTTGCTCTCCGCCTGCAATATCAATATCTGTGAACCTCATCAATGTATTTGCGGGTCCACGGTGGAGGCAATTGGCCATCACTCACTGAGTTGCGGTCGTTGTTTGTGAAGATTCTCACGTCACCAATTCCTTATTGACCTCACTCGGAGGGCACTGGTCTCGGCCAGATGGAATATTCCATCTTTGATGCAGACGCCGGGCTTTAGTCGATCTGATGGCAAAAGGCCGGAGGGTTTAAACTGCTAGGGTGCTATGGCAGAGAGGAACGTGCCTGCTTTGGGACGCCACTTTTTCTGCCTCACACCTCACCCGTACGGTACTGCTGCTCAATTTGCGGCGAGAAAGAAGCATAATAAGTACTCGGTCTTGGAGGAAAATTACTGCTGTGTGCCGCTGATCTGTGAGACAACCGGCTGCTGAACCCTCAGAGGCATTTGCCTTCATTAAGGAGATTGGCCGTCGCCTTCGAGAGAGAAGATGTGACGCCCGCTTTGGGTCGTACCTGCTGCTAAGGTTGTCTATTGCCATCCAGCGCAGCAACGAGAAGTGCGTCATGGGCTCTTTTGGAGGTGATACGACTCGAGGATTTGACCCATAATAATGTTTTTAGGAAATTTTGTTACTAGATTGTTATAATGATTTGAATAAGTTTTTTAATAATATAGGAATATGTGTTATTTCATCATATCAGTTTATAGACATTCCCACCAAGGAGCTCGACCTACCCTAAGTTAGGGCAATCAGGCCTTAGACGATCACGCGGGTCCATTGCGGGTTGAATGACTTCACACATAAGCTTCGAGTTTCTTCGCAGGCGTGTGCAGGTTTCCTCACGATGTTTTTCTCACTGTAAGAGCGTCGGATGAACGTACATACCAGTATGAAATCGATATTCGTATAAATATTGGTAAGTGGCAGGATTCGAACCACGGCCTTCCGGACAGGAGGTAGTGGCCCTAACCGTTCTGCCACCGACGATCTATATGTTATTTAAGGTTTCGAAATCCTTACTTCATATTATAAATGTGAAAATGTGTTTGTTTGTTTGTTACATATTCACACTTCAACACCTATACCAATCTTGATGAAATTTGGCATGCAGGTAGCCTGTATTACTGGTAATGAAATAGTCTACTTTTATAAGTGGAAATTATCATAGCCCGATGCAGTTTCTGAGGAAACTAAAACAATACTCTTTGTTCGTTAAGTTATTTAAAATCGTACCGAAAAAATGATTTTTAGCACAGAGATGAGGTGCAAAATGATATTATTTACTATTAAGTATACCATGACATAGTTCCCAAAGGGATCTGGGGACAACTGTTTTCTACGCTCGCGCACGTCGGTGGCGTCGCAACGGAGCAACGGATTAAAGTGATTTTTTGTATAGAATTTGTTGAGGGGGTGGGAAGTAACAAAGACTGCTAATCCGAATAGCCTGATACAGTTCCTGAGGTACCTGGAGAAAACTCATGTCCACGCTTGCGAGCTGATTGTGGCTTGCGCACCACACACCCTCAAAAAGAGTCATAAAAGCTATGGCCACGCGGGCGAAGCCGCGGGCAAAAGCTAGTTAAAAATAAAATTATAACCTGTGGCATAGACAGAAACAAAAGGAAAGGGAGGAAAAGTTTAGTTAGATAAACAAACCACGCAATAGATACTAACCCGCACTGGGCCCTCGTGGGCGACTAAGGCCTGATCGCCCTGATTTAGGATAGGCTCGAGCCCCTCGGTGGGGACGTATATGAGCTGATATGATGAAACAAACATACAAATAGGTGCGAGTATAACTAGAAGGAATAGCAAAAACATTGCCTTTCGATGACATCGAGAGAAGTTAAAGCGGGACATGGACTGTAAGGTGACTTTAAGGATCCTAAGCGTCATTTACAAACATTTCTAACAATGAGAATATTTAGTTCAATTGTTACACTAACCTGCATAAAACTATTTGAAATTAATGCCTTGTTGTAAAAAGTAAACATGTCCACTGAATTAATTTCTATTGAACAAAATTAATTTCTCCTGATTTATGTTACCTACTACAGTGTAAACTCTGTATAACTTCACTCGATATAACGATTCACTCTTTGAAACTTCAAATTTTCTGGCTCCAGTTGGTTTACTTTACACGCTAATTTCTCCCTGTGTAACGAAAACTCTCAATAACGTCACAAAATGGCCGGTTCCTTGAGGGTCGCTACATAGAGTTTACACTGTATATTTCATATATTATAATAACCAATATAAATACCAATAGTGAGTTTTTAATTTCTGTAATTAAATAACTCAGAATAGAATAGTATAGAATAAAATTTTGGTAAGCCCGCTTCCATCTTCGGCAACATCGTCACTTACCACCAGGTGAGATGTTGTCAAGTGTATACCAATTGTAAATAAAAATAAAAAAAACTCAGCTTTTTAAGTAAGAAACGTATTTGTGTCGACACTGGTCACATCTCCTCACGCAGCGCGCGGTCACCTGCGATCGGCGCCGCTCTGTCGGGCGGGGGGCAAGATTAATTACTGTTTGATGGGGGGCGCGCCAGGTACGGCGGGTGCAGGGGGGGGGGGCTGGACAAGTCTGCACAACTGATTTACTGCTGATGCTGGTTCTAGTAGATCTGCGATCGGCCGGACTAGAGGCTGTGGTCATGTTCATTACAACCCTGATACAAATCTACTTGTAACAGTGCAAAAACTAAACATTATTCCAAACAATAAAATATTGGTAAAGTTCTCCGTGTGTTGCTGGTTATCTACCTACACGCACATTTTAGTATCTCGAACCGGATAGTTTTAAATCTTTTAATCCATCATCATATCAGCTCATATACATCCCCACTGAGGGGCTCGAGCCTACCCTGAATTGGGGCGATCGGGCCTTAGTCGACCACGCAGGCCCAGTGCGGGTTGGTCGACTTCACACACAACCTTCGAGTTTCTTCGCAGGCGTGTGCAGGTTTCCTCACCATGTTTTCCTTCACCGTTGAAGCAATCGGTGAGTATATGTACGTAAGTTTCTAAAAACTCATTGGTACATTGGCCGGATTTGAACCCGGTACCTCTGGTTAGGAGGTCGGAGTCTTCACCGGTTGAGCCACCGACGCTTTTTTCAATCCATATGGTACAGTTATTTGCATAGAAACCTACGCAATACGTATATTACTTTCATTTACAAAGTTCCTGTAATACTGATTGCAAAATAAACAATGTTGACCTAAGCAATCTGCTGAAACGACCTTTAACGATAAACCCCTCGTTATTCGAGGCCTTCCAATTTCCGTGCAATTTTCGCACCTCTCCCGACCGTCGCTGGCGCCGGCGGCTGCAGGCCGGTGGCTGGCGGCCGGCGAGAGGCAAAAAGGCAACAGAGGCCGTGTATTAATTACCGGCCGCCCCGTACGGTAAGTAATGACCCTTGTACATTTGACAGGCACACGTCCACACGTCCACACGTCCACAGGTACTGGACGGGATACTGTGCACGATACTGGAAACGACTTCATCTCACTGGAAATAACTTAACACAACCATCAGTTATTATTAGGACACAAGATGAACTAAACCTTTGCGGATTTTGACTGAAGTCATGAGTTAAAATCGCATAGTTTAGTTCATAGTGCATAACTTTTTCTCACCCATGTAATAAAAAGTTATCAGGTACATCAATTTGGCCGGAGGAGGTCCACTTACGGCAATTTTGAGCTACCTGCCTCCAGCGGATGCCTGCAACCCTCACACGAGGTGTTCACAGTCCACCATTGTAATGCGTCACGCAGTCTCCACTCGGGGGAAATCTACAACTCCACTACATTATTGAGGCGGCCGAGGCTCAGGGCGGCTTGCGTTGGGTCGATTAACTGACCTGACCTGACCTGAAGCACGGTCATTACCTGATGGGTTTGACAGTTGGTGGTATTTTTCTCCATCGTTTGCGTGCACAGCAAGGCAAGCCGTTGGTGCCGTTGGCTATCACTAGATGTCACGTTAAGTCGTGTTAGATGTATTTTGAGTGAATGGAAAAAGTTCTGACAGATGCGGTTCCGAACTAGCCCTCCAACCTCCACCACCGCCCCGCCCCCCGTTTGTGGCATACGACCTACCCCTTCCGAGTTTGGGAAGAGACCCGTGCCCCAGCAGTGGACAAGTAGTTAACAATACATTGCATCACGCAGCTAGCAGCGATATCCTACATAACATTTAGAACGCTAAACACGTTAAAAAACCGACTTCCATTGCAAGAACTTAATACATTTTTGCATTATTATTTTTGGTTTCTGTTAATTTTCTAATAAAGTACTACACCGATTTTGATAAAATTTGTATGGGACTACACTGGAATCACTAGCTTTCAAATAAAAAAAGAATCATAGAAAAACGGTTCACCCAGTCAAAAGTTCAGAGGTAATAACACACATAAAAAAACATACAGTTGAATTGAGAACCTCCTCCTTTTTGGAAGTCGCTTAAAAATTTAGCCCACTTGAAAACTACAGCAATCCCATCCAGCACCGTCACCTGCGGCTGATCCACGTGGCGCGGCGCGCGGTGGCCGGCAGCCATTAGTGAGATATGAAAGAACAGGTCAGCCGCCCTAATCGACGCCGCAATCCATCACCCACGTGAATAGGTGAGCGGAGGCACCGGCGGCATCGGTGCCACCGGCGCAGCGTCAGCAGATCCGCTCGAGTCTGGGTGAGGGCCGGGAGGGAAATGCGGTGTGAGGAAACTCAATAATTTGGGTTTCAGTCTTAAGGACGTCTTAACTGTGTATTTATTTAAAGCCCTTTACTTTTATGTGGGACCATAATATTCATCACATCAGCTCATATATATACGTCCCCACCGAGGGCCTCGAGCCTACCCTTAATTAGGGCGATCAGGCCTTAGTCGACCACGCGGGCCCGGTGCGGGTTGGTCAACTTCACACACAATCTTGGAGTTTCTTCGAAGGCGTGTGCAGATTTCCTCACGATGTTTTCCTTCACCGTAAGAGCATCGGATAAACGTACATATGAGATTGAAATTCGAAAACAAATTGGTACGTAGCAGGACTTGAACCACGACTTTCCGGATAGGAGGTAGCGGCCCTTGTCGTTGCGCCACCGACCATAATATTATACAGATTAAATGTATTTTTTGGTGAACTACTGAATGCGAAGATGCTGTACAATACATTTTTTTTAAGTAGAAGCTCTATAATTAGGATGATGTAGTGAAGTGAAGGTCGGGTTGTAGGTATGTAGCTCTGAGTCGCGCTCATTTGGTACATTAATGATCATTATCAGCCTGCTTTGACAGGTGATGATGATGGCCATTATCACTTCATCAGAAAGGCGTCTAATGCTGGCTTGGCAGATGGGTTGGCTCAGTACACAAAGAGGACACTACTGCCCGTCGTCCAGTTTGTTCCCTTAGTCGGCTTTTACGAACCCCTCGGGAAGAGTTGGGGGAGGGATGCTATTCTAGGGCCGCACAAGAGGCCATGATAGGTAAATGATAACAGCCAGATAACTAACGAGGCCAGCAAACTTTAATCTACGGATAATATATTATTGTATTTAGTATAGGTAAATGTTATTTTCCCGTGACAGTGGGCACCACGTTGCCCTGCAGACGCTACATGATCAGCGGCAGACAGTGACGGCTGACGGGACGCGTGGTGGCGCGCAATTTCGCCGTAACACGTGGCCAGCTGTAATATCGCCGTAATGCACACCCGTGATCGATCGCGCCACCCGCGCCGCAGGCGCCGCCGCCGCCGCTACGACCAGCCGCACACCAGAGACACGCTGCAGGCCATGTAGCGATAATGACAGAGTAAGGAAGCATTTTTTTATATATTATCCTTAAAAAAACAAGATAGACAAAGTATAAGTTAAAAATACTACTTTGTATGAATTGAGGTCACCACTGTACTATATACATACATATCTATGTGTAGTATCTACTACATCTCATCATATCAGCTCATACGTCCCCACCGAAGGGCTCGAACTCACGAATTAGGTCGATCAGGCCTTAGTCCAGTGGCTAATTTCTTTTTAATTAAAGTTCTCGATGTTCCCTCACCATATCAGCTCATATACGTCCCCACCAAAGGGCTCGAGCCTACCCTGAATTAGGGCGATCAGGCCTTAGTTCAGTGCCTAATTTTTTTTGAATTAAAAGTATTAACTCACAAATTTGTCATCAAGCATTAGAGATTTCCACCGAGGTGATTACGCCCGCGAGCCGCTAGCGACTTGCGCACCGCGCTCTCTGTAGAAAGTAATACGAGTCCGTCAGACCGTTCTATCCAACCGATTTGCTAAATATTTTGATCCCAAAATATGTTATCAGCATTAGAAATCATCAAACTTTCGGTCTTTTCAAATAGTACTCAAACGCTATTTTTATAACTTTCTCTCTCAATATCTCCGGTTTTAATTTAAGTAGGTACACCGTTCGTTTTGGTCTAAAAACACTCGCTGAAACAAGGTATTTCATTTGATCTCGCTGCTCACCGACCGCGCACCCTCAATGTCTATGGAAAAATGCTTCGGAGCAACACGAGTCCTCTAATAAAATGGTATTTGGAGACACTGAGAGTTCAATTTTTAGGGATCAAGAAGATTTTGTTGTGTTATTTTTAGAATGTTTCATACTTCATTATTTTTAATTTTAATGTTAGTATTTATGCAAAATAATACCTAATAAAAAAGTATCTAAACAAAATAATCCATCCTTGTATGTAGGTAGTTATTAAGGTTAAAAATCTACTTAATTGTTACTAGCCGCATAGAATCGAATTAAAGAGCTCATTCCAGCCAGTGTTCTTAGACCAAACTGAACCGCATACTCCAATTAGAACCGAATATATATAGAAAGAAAGCAATGTAAATATAATTTGAGTGTAACTTGAGAACAGTGAAAGTTAGGTGATTTCTAATGCTTCGTGACGAATGTGTGCATCAACACCTTTTATTTGACAATAAACATCACATTGACATCGCACAGTTATTAACACTAATTACTATTCCTGCTGTTAACACTAATTACTATTCCTGCTCGCTGACTGCTACTCGTAAGGTAAGGATTTTCCTAGCCTAGTTTAGTAGCCAGAGTTCTTATATAAGTAAAAATATGATGTACAACTAGACTGAAGAATTTGTTTTTCTTAATTGTAAGCTTTCGTGAATCAAAATATTTATGAACAGCCGGACGGACTCGCATTAGATTCCATTTTTTTATATAGACATACACAATATTATTATATACAATATTATATTTCCCTTGGTCACGGCATCACGCGTGAACGGCTGGACCGATTTCGCTAATTCTTTTTTTGTCGAGTTCGTTATTGTCAGGAGAAGGTTCTTATGTAGGGTAGTGTAGTTTAGTGTAGTGTAGTGTAGGGTAGGGTAATGTAGTGTAGGGTAGAGAAGGGTAGTGTAGTTTAGTGTAGTGTAGCGTAGGGTAGAGTAGTGTAGTGTAGGGAAGGGTAGTGCAGTGTAGTGTATGGGTAGGGTAGGGTATGGTAGGGAAGGGTAGGGTAGTGTAGTGTAGTGTAGTGTAGTGTAGTGTAGTGTAGGGTAGGGTAGGGTAGGGTAGGGTAGGATAGGGCAGGGTGTGTAGTGTAGTGTAAGGTGATACGAAGTTCGCCGGGACAGCTAGTAAATTATAAAAATAATATAACATTTATATATGAATTTTTATTAATGTAAAATATATGGCATTAAATGTGTAGTAGATTAGAGTGATGTTCTATCTGCACCGTGCACCCGCCAAGGCGAGCCAAAGGAACGGGGCACTACCTCCCTTTTCTGTAAGCGTTTCGACGTATTTTCGAACCACCATAGCTTCGGTCCGGATGGTGGTAGAAAGTGATGAATTTTTTTCAAATGTTAGGAAATAGAAAAATAGTTGCCTCCTTGATGCACCGTGTTCGCGGCAGCGCCAACAGTCGCCTATCTATAGTAGGGGACGGGATTGATAGCCCTGTGGCTACCCACGGGGTAACTATCCGTCTTGCTCCAAAACGCAGGCCCTGAAAACTTATTTGCTCCCAGTGTTACTAACCTATAACTTGTGTGTGTGTTTTTACTAACCCATATGACTCTATAAATTTATTATGATTTGAAATATAAAAACTATTCTATTTTTTTCTATTGTTTTAGATTATTGATATCTAAAATACGTATACGTCGATTTTGTGACTAATTCACTTACTGATGATCATCAAAACTTCGAAGGTACTATTTTATAAGACTTAAATTTGGATACTTTTGTCCTCCAACCCCTCGTACAGGGGGCATATCTGTACGGTTTGAATATAAAATACAATATAAACATCCATGATTCGGTTACAAATATTCAAACAAATATTATTCCCCTACCGGGATTCGACCCCGTGACCTCTAGCTCAACAGTCATGGTCTCTAACCACTAGGCCAAACAGGTCTTCAATAATCAGGTAATCTAGGGCGCCTGCCCAAAAATGATTATCAGAAAGAGTGTAATTTGCACCTATTTTGAATAAATATATTGAATTGAATTTATGTAAAGTTGTTTGCCAAGACTCACAAGTTAATAATGTTTTCATTGTTAAAAGTTATGAGATCTCTTGTGGAGCCAAGTCTCTAGCTGAGCTCTGATTTTTGCTGCGCATCTTAGCCCACGGGGTCCTGTCCCAAGTCCAAAGTAAGTATCACATTTATTAAACGAGCGAGCAAAGTTCTTCGAGTCTACTGGAGCAATCCTGCGTTTGTATGTATGTGTTTATTTTTATTCGACGATAACTCGAGTATCGCTGATCGGAACGTTGTAAAATTTAATAGGCGAATTTTATTAATGAAGCAAAATTAAATTTTAATTCGAACATGAGCCAAATCGGTCAAGGGGTTGCCGAGATATTGGGGGGTGTAAATGTTGAAAACATGGTTGCGCTAAATACTACTAGATATAAATAAGCATACTTTTTTTTAAGAGTACATCGCGAGTTTAAAGTTCAGGGCGAGCCATTAGTAAGAATAAATAACAAATAACTCTACCTATAAACCCCGACTACAAACTCTACTTCTACAACATTTAAGCCTATAAGGAACAGTGTACAGTTGTGCGCAGGTCGGTCGTTGTAGATATCCTTGGGGGGATTATCCTTTGTCTAGCAGTGGACGTCTTTCGGCTGATATGATGATATTGATGAGTCTTCGCCACCAACTTCACATTAAATCTTGAATCATATGTTGATTGAATGATACGCATAAATAGTCAGTAAGGTACAATCGCAATGAGATACAAAACAAAAGGGCTCTCCGCACGATAACCGGATTCCGCGCGGATCCAATCAGCGCGCATCTGCCGCCGCGCGCGCACGAGGTGCGTCTCATCTGCCGCTAATCCATTAGCCACCTCATCCCATGTTTAATTCCAGTTTGCAGGGTTAGCATGCGTGACAGCCGCGTACCTACCTACCTAATGTTTTGATAGATAGGTGAAAATTAAAAAGTAAAATGTATAAAAAAAACTTGTAATTAATACTGTTTTTTTGTCAAAGTAACTCAATTATAACATGATTAAATAAAGGTTGTGTATTAGCCTTTAATATGTATAGGTATATACTAGCTATAAAGTTTGTTGTAACACATAAAATTAATTAAGTACCTGCTAGTATAGTAAGTCATTCTTGTCAGATTTTTTATTGTAGATCTATGGTAGGTAACCCTAGCTAGATACATTGTCTCCCTGTCTCCCTTCAAGTACCGTTCACCTCTGCAATTGTCCGCGCACATGCTCCGTGGGCGGCGAATTTGATAAATCGCGCGACAACATGTGAACTACCCTCTTAGCTTAAACGGTCCGTGCTACGGCCATCGCTCCACCGACACACAAAAACAAACCTAAACATTTATGTGTTACAGTTAAATTCTTATTGGAACACAACAATATAAGTTATCATCGTTTATCGATGTTTAGTTCGAAAATAGCCTTAACGCCAAAGTTTAAATGGCAGCTAAAGACTTGCAAGGTAAAGTTGAAAATGAAATGAAGGTGCATAGTTGAAAGTGAAGGTAATTGTAAGGTTTGACGGGAGAAATGGCAAATGCACTTTAGTGAATGCTGCAGCGAGTGATTTGCGAGGGAGCTCCGGCCGGAGGTAAGATAATGTAGCACCAGGCGGGGGACAAGGTAGCCCTTCAGAGGGTGCTCGCTCGGCTCGCGCGAATGGACCAGGGCTTCAATTAATATAAATGAGATACAGAAGTGCACATCCTTCCTACCCAGATATCAAAATTGTAAACTGTTAGGATTATACTCAATCAATGAAAACACTAACGCTAACGCTTGCTGCGGTAATGAAAGTTATGAAAAAGAATATTTAAAATGAAATCGTAAGATCGCTACCAATTGAACTAAAAGTAGATACCAATCATAAAACTAAAAAGCAATGGAAGGAATGATATTTTTATTAAAAGAAACATCTTATCAAGTCGTCAAAGTTCATAAGAAAACAATCCGTCGAATTGAAAGTAGAAAAGAAACCTTGAATATATTCCCTTATTTGTACCGCCCCAAGAGTTGTAAAATCAAATTATGCGAACCGTATTCTGAGTGTTCATAAAAATTGAATTGGAAACTTCGCGCATTCGTTCGTTTACAGTTCGAAAATGAATAAAAATGATCCATCAATTGCGAATCGTTTGGCGGCGCCGGTGAAAGTTTCACCGGGTGGCGAAAATCGATACTAAATTAGCTAATGGAAACTTGATAGCCGCCAAAAAACGGAATCCCCGCAAGCCCCCGTAAGCGCATTTCGCAACAATAAATCCGTGCATTGTCGCTCACACGACAGATGGCGCTTTATTCCACCCTCCGACACAGGTAACTTTATATGAGTGTAATTTCATTCCAGAAATGTTAGCGCTGTGTTTATTCTCCTCTAAATTCATGAGTAAAGAGCAAGCGATAAAAGCGCTTTACGATCCCCGCGTGAAACTGCATTAGACACGTACAATAGAATATTCAATTATGTTAATGCTAGGTGCATGTGCGCTGCGCACGCGTCTCCCGCGGCCGCCATTTTTGTCCGCTCGAGCGTCACCGTGCTTTTGGGATTAGAGCACCCGCTTGAATCGTAACGGTCAGATTATGGCAACAACTGGCGCGGTCCGTTCACGTGGAAGTGTTAAAGTTTGTTAGATTAGTTTTAAATAATTATTTAACTGATATAAGTTTTATTAAGTAAACGCGGCGATTAGAGCAGTCCTCCCCTCCCCTCCGAACTTGGGGGAGACCCATGTCCAGCAGTTGACGTCTTTTGATTTGACTAATGAGATGATAATCATCAGATCAACCAAAGCAGGCTGATTGCTGATTAGATAGTAACTCTAAAATTAAGAGTCTCCAGGAGGCTCGCGTTTCCATACAAACGTTGTTCCGCTTTAATACAAAAAGTACATGCCGGGTTGAATCCAAACTTGGCAAATACATATATTGAATAGACACATATCGAAGTTTTTAATTAGTTTTCCTCGTAGTAAATATTAACGTAACTAAACGAAGGCTTAAATTAGTTTTGTACTGAAAGTTTGAAACTGCTCTTTTTTTGTTTTATATTAGTATATCGAAAACTAAGTATAAAAATCGATATGTGCCTCCTCAATATATTTGCAAAGTTTGGATTCAATCCGGCACGTAGTTTTTGTATTAAAGCGGAACTACGTTTGTTTGGAAACTCGAGCCTCCTGGCGGCGCTTAACTTATTTAAATTACACTACACTACCTCTCTGTGAATAGGCCTAATTTTATTTACATTTAGTAGATACTCGTATTACAGAGATTCGCATTACGATGCATTTTATTTTCCTCATAAAATCAATCTTTTAACTAGGCTTCGTCTGATTGATAGCGCTGTTGTTTCGGCGCACTCTCATTACCGGAGCGTTAATCTAACGCAAACAGCGTAACGAGCCTACCTTGCCGCGAATAAATAAACATTCGATTAAGTTGACATTAAGCGGCGCCGACGCCGACGCCCGCGCCGACGCAATCGAGACCAAACAAACACCTAATGGCTCCTGTCTTAACAACACAATCAATTTTAGTGTATTAAGTTTATGTTTGTAAACGTTAAAATTAAATGGAAATGTAGTCGGATACAGTACATTTTTGAGTTTAGAATGAAAAAAATTGGTTGTCTGTAAAGTCGATTTACGGACGATAGTTTAACGTGTCTACGTCATAACAAAACATTGATGAAATGATTGCATACATAACGTTACAATGAGAGTCATCCTTTTTCGTGCGTGCAGCCGGCGTCCATCGATTTATTAGAAGTTGTCACGTCAAAAAAACCCTTAAAACATGCTTCGAAATGCATTCATATTCATACTACGATACCAACACTTTTGTGAGATATGTTGACAAGAAGTCACTGTAATCCCAAAGCCGTCATTTATTTCATTACCTCTCTGCCCATTACTCTGCGACAAAATGACAAGAGATCAAATTTCAATTCAAACTTCGAACGTTAACTGTTCGGTGTTGCCATTAAATTAATAAAAATATGCCTCGGGGAGATGTAATGACACTCGGAGCTCGCGTAAACTTAAAATCGTTATGAGAATAGAAGTTCACGCGGACTACTGCGAGTAATTAATTACCTACTTCAGCACGAGTTTCTGATTCAAATTGCAAAATAGAAATTCTAAAGAAAAAAGTTTATTTTATGTGAAGGACGCAAAAGCAATCGTCGAATAAATATTTAAGAGTAAGATATTCAGATTAGCACTATATTTTTGTTATCTATGAGGTGAACCTACTCAACACTCAACAGAGGCGCTTGATAACATTTTATATCCCTCTCCTTTACATGTAAGGGCAGTTCCCCTTTTATTATTATAATTCAAAGTTTTTGATCCATTTGCTTGCCAATTTTTTTACAATCCGTATCGGAAATGTAAAAAGTTATGGGAATGATTGTGATTGACAAACAAACGTACAACGAACGGACGGACAGACGGACAGAACGGTCTTATACGGGCTCCTCATAGAGACTACGGAACTGTTAATAGCGATCAAGTATGTAAAGTGGGTTCTGAAAATACTCAGCTTTCATCATCATCATCATATCAGCCGAAGGAAGTCCACTGCTGGACATAGACTCAGCTTTACTGGAGGTGTATTAAATATATAAACTAGTTTTTGCTCGCGACTAATGACTGTCTTAGAGAGGGCACGGTGCGCGGACCGCAAGCGGCTCGCGAGTCGCGAGCGTGGACATGCGTTTTTCCAGATCCCTCGGGAACTATTTCAGGATATGCTTATTAGTAAATCATGACATTTCCCACCCCCTCAACCATCTCTGTGCAAAAAATCACAACAAGCCATTATTACGTTGCCCTCACTTTATGACCTAGCTGTAGGTGAGTGGGGACGCCATATCATAAACCTGGTAGTTTAGCGTGTCTGGTAGATATACGAGAGGGAATGTTACGTTGCGATGTTAAAGAAGTTAACCAAAAAAGATTTTTTTTTCGGTTCCCTCAGTAACTGCATCGGGCTATGCTATTTTCACGGGATAAAAAGTAGCCTATGTCCTTCCCAGTGACACAGGCTACCTGCATGCCAAATTTCATCAAGATTGGTTAAGGTGTTGAAGCGTGAAAAGGTAACAAACACATTTTCACATTTATAATATTAGTAAGGATATATAAGGTGTACTAAAACGTGACCACGCGGCATATATCGACAAGACGCGCAAACAATATCAAAGCAATCAACGAACAGACAATTACCCACCGTTACCGATGGGCGCACAATCGACAATAGCGCCGGAAGCCGCCCAGTGCCCGCCGCCGTGCCCGCCGCCGCGCGCCGCAGATAATGTCTGTTTGTCCGTGTGTTGTGTTAAGATAACGGCTAATTGTTTCTGCGAACACCTCTCATTGCCCGCACGATCAATGGGCTCAATGCTCTGTGTACCTTTATTCTTATCAATGATATTATTGGTGACTTTTTTGAGTGGTTTGTATTTTTATTTTTTTTTATTAACAATTGGTAAACCCTTCATAACATCTTATATTAATGATATATTTAGATACAAATTAATCTCACAGTGCACTGACTAGCTACCCATCGGTTCTGAATTTTTCTATTAGTATTTATATAGGTATATAGTTATATTGTTCCAAAAATGTAACACCTACGAGTACTCCTCTAAAATTTCACTATTAATATCAACTCATAAAGGCTTATACCGCCGCCTACTTTGTTACCACTTTTTACTTCAACTAATGATTTTTTATCGAAAAAAAAGTGTTGTAATTTAAAGGATGAGGTGTGATTTTGATTTCCTCGAATTCTATTTTATTCCACAGAAATAAAGAAAAAAAATATCCTAATGCACCCTTTCTTTTCTAGTTGTAACCATAGAACTGCTACAATTTTAATCGAAACATAATGATAACTTATTAACTTCTTCACAAAACAATGCGAAATGATTTTTTTTCTTACTTTTTTGGAAATTCTTCTCATGTTATCCTTACTAATATTATAAATGTGAAAATGTGTTTGTTTGTTACCTTTTCACGCTTCAACGCCTTGACCAATCTTTATGAAATTTGACATGCAGGTAGCCTGTGCCACGGCGAAGGGCATAAGCTAGTTTTTATCCCGGGAAAATACCATAATCTGATGCAGTTCCTGAGGGAACTGATAAAATACTCGATTGTTGTGATTTTTGCACAGAGATGGTTGAGTAGGTGGGAAACGACATAATTTACTAATCACCCTTAAAGACAGTCATTAAAACGATGTCCACACGGATAAAGCTAGTTTATAATAAATTTAAAAATCACAATTATCGCACGATTCGTCACAATCACGTTGCACTCGAGCTAACACGAATCTTATTTCCAAGCTATTTCTTTAGATTTTTGTAACTTCGCGAGTCGAGATGCTAATTTTAGGGACAGGGGAGCTTTAAACTACTGTTTCATTTACTATTACAGCGGTTTTGGAACAGACTCCTAGCTGTTTACCTCGCATATCTGTATTATATTTGCAAACAGTCAGGGTGCGTTAAACCCTCTCTGTGCGGTGTGCAGTGCAGTGTAGTGCAGTGGTCGCGACCGCACCTTGTCAGCTCGCAAATTGACGTGGATTGTTGTCGGCGGATCTTTGTCACGGCGTGGTGCGCGGTGCGCGGTGCGGTCGGCGCCGCGCAATCAACTTGACTCCACGAATTTGCACTACTACACGAACAAGTATACTTGCTGGATATGGTAGATTTATTCACGCAACTGTTGGTTTTATTTGTTGTTCAGGCGATCTATCAAAAAGTAGCAAGTTAATGAAAGTACGAGTATAGTAACAATAGCCGCGTAATAGTAATATCTTGTTAATCGTATTTATGGCCACCACGATACAGTCATTGCCTAGTGTGGGGTCACTGTAAGCATTCGTAGCGTAACTTTTTTCTGAATAAAGATTTATCTTATCTTAAAAAAAAAAAAAAAAACTGAGTCAGTGTCCAAATAATGAGAGTAGGTAATGAACCAGGCAATGCAAAGAGTCAATGAAATGACGTAGTAGGTAGTGAAAGTGATGAGTTATTACAGATACACACCTCTCAGTGTACAGGATGTGAGAAGATCAGGATATGCAATGTCAATGTCAGTGGGTGTCCTAGAGGTGGTCCCAAATAAAATACAATGGTCTTGTCAGATGGATCTCTAATTGAACACTAATTTAATAAATAATAAAATTATTCTAAGTCATCGTGCGTCAATGCACTCTAAACTAGGTCGCGGGCAGAGTACACTGTTATAGGCTGCGACTGTTTCCAAATTTAGCAATATTATTTAAAAAAATAACATGTAGGTATGTAAGTTTTTTAGGGGCTACCTTAAGGAGCTCTTGTAACAATGGAAAATAGATTGATCAACATTTTTGTGTACAATGATAATCATGAATGTATGAGGTAAATATAAGTACAACAATTTTATTTACAACTTTCGTGCTGCAGGTCAGATTACGGAACAGGGTTCACAAAAACTTGTAAGACTCGGTTTGGTTGGTGGTAGGGCATTTTCTAAGCCCGCCTGGCTAGCTACCACCATCTTATCCAAGTCTAGATGCCAAACATCAGTGTTAACAACATTGATGTGTTCCGGCTTGAAGATAAGATAGCCAGTTCTCCCTTGCGTTGGGGAATGTTAGTAATCCTGCTTCCGTCTTCGACATCATCGTCACTTACCATCAGTTGAGATGATGCCAAGGGCTTACCAATTGTGAATAATCATTAATTATTACAATACCGCAATAGGCATCGATATAGGTCAAAATTTATTATAGGGGAATCGTTAACTCCTCAAATTCAGGTTTCTGTCTAGTTTAGTAGTTAATATCAATGTTTTCTGTAAATATCGTTCTTAAGTAAACTAAAGATTTATTTATTATTTATCTATCTATTTATGTACAAAAGTCGATGTGTGTGTATATTTATGTATGTTCCCTATGGACTCCAAAACGGCTGAAGCGATTTTTTTTGAAATATTTCAAAAAAAATTCAGATACGCCTAGCGGGTGATACTGTGAAAAAAAAACGCAATCGGACCCACGAGGCGGCTCGCTAGTAATTATTGATAAATAAAATATGTACATTTAAACTTTAAAATCACTAAGGCTATAAAATTGATTATCAAATAGATTTTTTTTTATTTTGGACTTAAACACCGCGGTGGATGCTGCATCCCATATGATTAGCAGCGTACTAACACTCAATGAATGAAAATGTTTCATCCCGACCAACGCAACTAATCAACTAGTTGTATAACTAACCAACTGTTGATGTCAAATCATGATAAGAATCATCATCATCATCATCACAATTAAAGAGCCGTGCCCTTGTCGGTGTAGCTCTTTCCAGGTCTCTCCCTCCCACACTATCTCCTTCATTTCTCTACACGTTTCCACCTTAACTTTCTTCTTAACTTGGTCTACATAAGCAATTCTAATGATAAGAATACGATTTTCATTTTCATTTTGTTTTTTACATGAATTTCATAATTTATATTTACTTTTTTTCCTTAAATTTTTATGTGTCGTACTAATGACTAAATGTGCTGAACCTCACCATGTTTTGTAAGATCTATTGTATTTACCACAATATCTTTATCTATAGTGTTGTATACTGTGAACCTCGCTTAGTTTAAAACATTTCTGCCAATGTACGAGTATTTCGTGTGCGTCATCTAGTAAAGCTTACTCTTCGACGGCACTATTTCACCGTCCGGACCAAAGCTCTGCTCACTCCCGTGTTGACGTCCGCTCGATTTTCCGCCTAATCTCTAATTACGCCACCATTATGTCACTCGTCCGTTCGTCCGTCCGTCCGTCCGTTCGTCCGTCGCGTCCGTTGTTTAGCGTGCAATCACCGCGACCGGGCGCGCCATTCAACTGCTGAGCACTTCACATGCTCCACAACTAGTGCGTGTTATGTTCAGGACGACAAGTGGACCACGCGCTAAGTCTCCAGTTGGGCACCAATCGTGTAAGTAAGTATTTATTTATTTGCTTTTAAACAAGATACAGTAAGTAAAATGATGTTCGTTATTAAAGTAGGAATCACTTGTTTAGTCCTATAGAACAACAGCATGCAAATGTTATTATAGTTACAAATAGATAGAAACAAAAAAAAACTTCAAATTTAATCCTTGACAATACATCATAATTTGTGACTCAAAAACTCATCAAGAGAATAGAACATACAGGGTGTTGTTTTGGTCGACAACGTCATTTTCAGGAGGGCTTCTACTCACGAAACTGAACAACTTCTCCTAAGGAACACATAGTCAATTCTCATAAAAAAAAATTGACCTCTCCATACAAAAGAGTCAACCAACTGATCGGTTTGTATGATTATTCCAATTTCTTTTTTGCGAATTCAGCAAAGTTGTAGAACAAAAGTTGTTCAGTTTCATGAGTAGGAGCCCTACTGGAAAGGGTGCTGTCGACCAAAACAACAGCCTGTATTAAGAAGAAGCCATTCATAGTTTCATTTATATTTTCATTCATTCATTCAAGGTTTTCTTAAATCTATTGAAAGGCAGATCTTTAAACGACTGCGGTATTTTGTTATACATGACGTGACCCATCCAATAGCAATTCTTTTGATAATTAGTATTCTTGGGAATTTCGCTCATAACTAGCCTGTTGGGTTTTCTTTTCACTCTTGCAGTTACTTCACTCGCTTGCTTGTAGAATGCTTTCTGATATTTTTTAACAAATTTAGCCATTTCAAATACGTAAAGACAAGGCAGCGGCAAGATTTTCAAGGTCTTAAATAGCGGTCTACATGATACGTCCTGTGCTACTCCGTATATTGAACGAATAAATTTTTTTTTGGGCTATGAAAACACTCTTAACGTTTGTGCTGTTGCCCCAGATTACTATTCCATAACGAAGGATGGATTCAACGCAAGCATAATAAGCTGTGACAGCCGTACTTCTAGATCTTGTACCTGTGTTAGCAATACACAAACTTTAAAAAAAATAGAGACATATCAGTTCTTCTCGCTTAAATTATCTCCGCAATGCGATTATAAACTTGTATAAGTAAACCCACCTTGAACTTTGGCGTCTTGTTAGGTGCTAGTTACCGATTCACTCGCTGCCTCTTAATATCTTTTCTAAGCTCAACAATTAAATGGCAAATGAGAGCTTGGAATGTATGCACGAAACGCGATAACCTAAGAGCAGTTAACAGGCAAGGTACGCAGACACACGTAGTGGTAATGGGCGGTGAGGAGGCGCGCCAAGTGTAATGGCTGGTTTCACGGTGCAAGCTACTGGCGTTGACAATAGACAGCTACTGCCACTTTGTACTCGCTGACAGTAGCTCGACTCGCCTCACCCGATCACACAAGTGCGAGCTGCTGGCGTTACAGTAGAAAGCTGCTGCTTGTGGAGTGGTGAGGGAAGGCGAGTGGCGAGTAAAAACAAAAAATGTTGTAGTAACTCGGATGCGAGCTACTGACCGACTCGCTCATGACAGTAACTCGCATGGTGCGGTCACACGGTGCGAATAGCTGCACTGCAGTAACTCGCCTCGCCAGCTCGCACGTTAAGAGGGAAGAATAGCTTCGCGATCCTAACGAAATAGGTATTTGGGAAAACATTTGCTATCGCTCGTACGCTCATGTCCCCGGGCATCGCGCACAGCACATACAAAGAGCCTCACGCACACATCGACGGACGCTGCCAGTTGGCGAGAAGTTGCGACGAAAGGCGGAGTGTTTTCTTACTTGGTACCTACGGATAGTGATTGTTGTGCCGTCCCCGACACTCCGCTACAGAGACATTGAAGGTAGGTAATAGCCGTAGGGAATAGTGATAATTTCGAGTGAGTATTTTGTTATGTAGATAATAGTAATTAGCAAGGTGTATAAACTAAATAGATTTTTGATAAATCGGCTTGTTGACGATATGCGCCCTAAATGACTGAAATTTTGTATTGTAAGGTTATTTAGGTATTTGCAGTGTATCTAAAATAAGTAAAGTTTAAAAAAACTAAAGAACACGCTTTAAAAGTACATCAGACTAAAAAGTAAAAAATAATTCTTAATATAAGTCGAAAATAATAATTAACGAAAAATATAACTAGAATTACTAAAGTAATACTAAATTATTGTGAAAAAGCGTGGGGCGCTCTGTGCCATATTTTTCGTCTATCGAGCAACCCACACTTTTTCACAAATAAGACTAGTATTTTTTGTTAATTATTATTTTCAAATTATTTTTTACTTTTTAGTCTGATGTGCTTTAAAAGCGTGTTTTTTAGTTTTTTTAAACTCTATTTATTTTTTAGTTCAAACTTGAGATTATTATATTGTCGCTGATTCTTGATAAGTCTACAAAGTTTGAATTAAATTTGTCCGTTTAAAGTAGGTCAGAATCGAGTAAAGGAGTCGGTTACATACAAACATACAGGTGAAGCATTTTTTTTTTATTAAAAATTTGAGTGCGTTTGGCTGCACCTCACCTGTTAATAAAAGCGTGATAAAATATTATGCTAGTTATTGTGAACGAAACTACTAATGTGATACTATAATAATTATACGAGTATACCTAACGTGACCATCTAAATAATAAGTGGTTTTATGGGTTCCTTACAAAAAAAACGGAACCCTTACAGGATCACTCGTGCGCCTGTGTGTCTTACTATCACCCAAACACAGATGTGCAGTCAATAAATATTTTTAAAAATTAAGGGTATTTTTGGGGGACCAATTAGGAAAGTTAAAAAAAGTTTTGCAGACCTTACTGTTTCATATATCAAATGAACAACTTCGAACAATTTTGCATTATTATTTTTGGTTTTTGTTAATTTTCTTATAAAGCACTACACCGATTTTGATAAAATTTATATGGGACCACATGGGAAGCACTAGCTTTCGAAGAAAAAAAGAATCATCGAAATCGGTTCACCCAATAAAAGTTCTGAGGTAACACTTATAAAAAAACATAGAGTCGAATTGAGAACCTCCTCCTTTTTGGAAATCGCTTGGAAAAAGAAGAAAATTGACCATTCCCCCCATTAGGTGATTACTCCAAACCTACAGAATATAGTTTATTGCTTGTAGATTACAGGAAAACCTATAAGAATTCTATCAATTGTAAATAAAGTGGTAAACTCAATTTATTACGTAAATTTACGGAAAATAGTTCACTATACATAAATCTTCTGTCCGTGTGTTAGTCATTGAACTCCTCCTAAACGGCTGGACCGATTTCGCTAATTCTTTTTTTGTCGAGTTCGTTATTGTCAGGAGAAGGTTCTTATGTAGGGTAGGGTAGGGTAGTGTAGGGTAGGGTAGAGTAGTGTAGGGTAGTGTAGTGTAGGGTAGAGTAGTGTAGGGTAGTGTAGGGTAGGGTAGTGTAGTGTAGGGTAGGGTAGGGTAGTGTAGTGTAGGTTAGGGTAGGGTAAGGCAGTGTAATGTAATGTAAGGCGGTACGTAGTTCGCCGGGACAGCTAGTAGTTCACTAAAACACCACTAGATAGCGCTAGTGCATCTTAATGTGACGATTTCAAATGTGATATTTTTAATTATTTAAAAATCACCCTAAATGTCTTTGTAATTGTACGGAACCCTCTCTACGCGAGTTCAACTCGCACTTGCTCGTTTTTTTTTAGTTCACATAAGTTGAGCTACTTATGCCTTAGTAAGTAACATGACTTCTAATATCTAAGCAGTTGTTTGCGAGTGAAAAAATAATAGGTAGATACTTCAATTAATTTATCGTTTGGTCTGTTTGCGAAAGTGGGACGTTTTTTCCCTCGCTGGGGACAGCGGGACGAACAGCCTGAAAAAGGGACTATGGTTATGTTTAGTATAGGTACCGCATTTTTATTTTTTTATTCTTATTCGTGGACTGTTGAAATGAGTAGGTGGATAAGCCACATTACGGTTTTGGTTTTATTAGGGCTCTGAAATTATTTTTTTTGAAATGACAAGCTTGTTGTTGGCCGTGGGGGCCTTTACAACTTCACCGGGCAGGGGAGGCGAGTACGGAAGCCACTCAACCTAGTGCAAAGCAAAAAGATAAGGGCTCTGAAGTAAAACAACGAATTCTAATGCTAGCACATCACATCGCTATTCGTGTTCGCGTATTCGTCTTATTCGTCCAAATGCGACGATGGCAAATTCGGCTACATTCACGAACATGTTTAGCTGCTGTAACGTCTTGGAACAGCGAAGTACAAACACACAATCGTTTACAAAAAAAAGCAATGTAATCCATTTTGAGTTAGGAAGAAATAAAACAATAATCACTGGTCAATCTTTTTCTTGAAAACCTACTAATATCACAGATTACTAAATAGTTACTTTAATATTAACTTTTCCCACTCCCAGAATTTTTTAAACAGATCGATATCGATAACGTGGGTGGGATCCCATCTCTACTATCGACTTCACCATCGACATCTCTATTGTACGTGTGCTTTGCTTTCCCCCCGACCCCCAATCGTGCGATAGAGAGCGTTGCAGCTCGCAACTGACAATAGGTACTTTTCTGGACGAAATTCCCATTTCGGGAGAAAACGGTTTTCACTAACTAAATCTTAACAAATCTCTTTGATTTTGATGTCGATCGTTTCAGCACAATATATTCTAGGTTTATAGGTTTTGCTTTTTAAAAAAAAATACATTGATTTTGTTCAAAAAACGGCTTAATTCGACACAGTTTTAATCACAAAAATTACGTTACTTGAGCTGCCTATAAGTTTGAATCTATAGCAAATTTTGAAAAAAGGAAAAGCTATAAACCTAGTAATTCATTGTGTCAATAACATACTAAAAAATCGTGGTGATTGGAAAATATTTAGAAGTGGAAAAACGTTTTCTCTTTTTGTATGGACGAGCACGTACTATTCTTCCCTCTTAACTCGTACCGTGTAAACCAGCCATAATTCGCGCGGTATCAGCCAAGCAGGGGCGACGATGATAATTGCTTTCTTCGGTCGCTGCCTCTTGCGTATGTTGACTAGCCAATTTTTAGGGGTGTCACGAGAGGGCGCGAGTCTCTTTGTCATGGAAATTGAAAAAATACGGCAAATAAAGGTACGACAAATTAGTCGTCGCCTCGTAACAAGTACAGATGTGCTTACTGTTGTCCTGTTTGGGAGAAATTGTTGGGGTTTTTTTTTTTATAAAAATAAAAGTGAGAAGTTAGAATCTCTTGCATCCATTAAAGGGATCACTCGTGTGTCTGTCTATCCGTCCATCTGTCACAGCCAATTATCTCGGAAACTACTTGACCGATTCAATTGAAATTTGGTACACATATGTAAGTTGGCAACCCAAAGACGGAAGTAGAACGTAAAAAAATTAATTTCAAACATGAGGGCCACTTTTGCGGGGTAAATTAGATTTATTTTTAGTTTTTCAAAATATATTGTGTGACATATCAAATGAAAGGGCTTGTTGTGAGAATCTAATATATATATTTTTTTTTATTTCTATATAAACAGTTTTGAAGTTATTCAAGAAAATAGCGAATATTGACCATTCCCCTTATCTCCGAAGTTACTGGACCTAAAATCTTGATAAAAATACAGTACCTATATAACGTTGAATGCATAGATTAAAGGAAAATATATGGACAAATTCTAAAGTATTTCCGTCCCTACAGGAAAAATAAAATTTCTAAGGTCCAGAACAAGTATTTACCTAGAGCAAAGTACGTACTGAGGGGTCTTGTTTTGTAAAATTTTTGATGCGGAACCGTGTTTGTATGACCCCTTGTCGCACTTAGCCGCCTCTTTACTTTAAAACGACCAGCCACCAAGCGCTGCAAGGAAGCAAATAATTAGGATTACTATTTTCATGAATTAGAACCTTTTATAGGGAACCCTATTGTATTTGCAGTAGTGGTGAATAATAGAAAAACAATTGGTGCCGATTATCCTTTATGACTAATAACATATATACTTGAAGGCCCTACTATTTCCAAAACTTTCAGATTTCTTTAGTGGTTTAGCTGGTACTCATAAAATCATCTATAGTAGGGAATGGAGACATGTAGGTAACTCCAACAGAAAAATCTAACTAAATACTTTATCGAAAATGACCCCCCCCCCCCCCCCCCCACACACACACACGATTGGGTACAAAAATAAACCTACTTTAGGTACCCTAAAAACCTTTTTACAGATTTTACTAAACGTGTTTAAATGTATATTCAATTTAATTTACAACTTTTATTTAGAACAATATAATCCATAGAGTGTTAGTATACAAGAAAATATTATGCAGACAATTGGGTTAGTAGAGTTACAAAAAAATATTATTAGATAACAAGGTAGGGCAGTCGGGTCGGCTGGCCACAACGCTCAGGATGCCGTTGGTGCTGCCACGGACACGGATCAGCAACGAGGCGACTCTCTTTCTTAAGATGGCATGAAAGTCATCCGTCCGAGCTTCTGTAAACATGCCTGATGCGTAGCAGTACCTTGGCAGCCCAACAGCATTCTGAATGCGTTGTTATACTGAACGCGCAAGGCGTTGATTGTCTTCTGCGTACAGTTGACCCACAGACTGCACGTATAAAAAAACGTCACCATTATGTTGAACCATACCTAGTAATATTCGGTATTCTTTTACAATACCGAATTTCAGCTCAATTACTGTCATAGTTCAGTAAAACGGCTTCAGCGACCGACAGACAGACGGACATGGCTAAAGTATGAGTTTCACTTCGGAGCCCTAAGAACATGTTTTTTGTTACGTCGCGGCAAAGTACATATATAAGTACTAACATACAGTATGGACACTCCCTGCCGCTCTCTAGATTGCGACCCCACCCCCTCGTCACCCAGATTGATTCAAATTGGTTACAGTTTGGTTGTGGGACGTATCGAATTTCGCCGCCATTCTGTTTGTTTAGTCATTCCTTTTTTGAAATATCATTTCTGGCCCGTTGTATGAAGTGTCCAGGGTGTGGTCGCGGCTAAACCAATGCAGGTCCGAAAGAGATCCAATGGAGACTTTGTAATGAAGAGTTATATTATAAAGAAGTCAGAGGAGGATTGTCAGCAGTTCCCAGACAGGTTGACAGGTTGAATGAAAATGAAAAGTGAAATAATTTTCTAAAAGCCTAAAAACTTTTAGTTACAAGCTTTAATTTGACAATAATTTTAATTATTTCTTGTTCTTCTCAGCAAATCCTTTTATTTTTCACTCATATCATGCACCTACATAGCAAAATAACTGACCCGCCATCTTTTTAGTCCATAAAAATCTTAAAGATGTTTAATTGGTTTTCTTAAAACATTGCAAATAGTAAATATTTTAAATGTACTATCAAGTAGGTATTGGTTATATGGCAACATTCGTTAAACTTTTTTTTTTCAATCTGCGTCTTAGTACTTGCCTACAGTATAAAAGAGACCTACTGCGGTTCCAAAATCGAACTGACGTGTTGCTCGTTTTCAACCCACTTCAAAAAAGGAGGAGGTTCGCAATTCGACTATAGGTTATCGAAATCGGTTAAGTAACTACTTGTTAAGAAAACTAACAAAAAAATACCAAAATTGTATTTGTTTGTTGCAGTGCAGTCGGTTTTTAAACATGTTCAGGGTGTCAATTATCGTCGTACGATTTCGCGAGAAAGTATGTAGAGTTCTGTTGTACAAATTATTTCAGCAAGTCTGAATCACCTTTATACGGATACTGCTATAAATACGTGTAAGTGTAGTATAAACAGGGTGATGTATGATGTCATAGCGTACATGTACTTATTGCAGCAGCCCTGCACAGCAGCCCTACAGCCTGCCCCCCTCGCAAGGTGAACGCGTCTATTTGCATGCGCAGCCGATAAAAATACTCCAGCACATTGCGGCGCTCATTATGAGCGCGCGAGCAGACGAGGGACTTATTGCTGGACTCGTAATGTGCATACATAATACCCAACTACACGAGGGGTCCTTAAAATTTTCTATATTTTTTTGCCAAGAAAATATAAAAAATAATATCTAAAATCTCTTTTAATCTAGTGTAAGTGTACATTTTGTAATCCGTTTTCAAAAAATAATTCTTGTGTTCTGTTAACAAAAATTATAAATTATAAAATTCATAGTAAACTAGCTGTCCCGGCGAACTACGTACCGCCTTACATTACACTACCCTACCCTACCCTACCCTACATAAGAACCTTCTCCTGACAATAACGAACTCGACAAAAAAAGAATTAGCCAAATCGGTCCAGCCGTTCTCGAGTTATGCGCTTACCAACACATTTTGCGATTCATTTTTATATATTAGATAATCAAAGTGTAGGTTCATTTGAAATCAGTTATTAAAAATTAAATTGTGTTTTCTGTTTCAACATCATCATCATAGTGAGAGGCCTTCCTACGCTACGTCTTCCGGTGCGCGATTGCCACTCGCGAACTTTACTACCCCAACTGCCATCAATTCTACAAGCTACGTTTCCCGCCCACTGCCACTTAAACTATTCTATCGGTTACCTTGGTTCTCGCGCGGATTTCCTAATTTCTGAGTCGATCGCGTAGAACTCCGACCATAGCTCACTTCATCGCCTTGAGCCTTCGGATGATAGTAAGTGACCATGTCTCAGTTCCGTATGTCGTCACTGGCTACACACACTGGCCAATGTATTCTGTTTAAAAAATCAGAAACATTTTATTTTTATTCACCTCGTCTCTCTTATCTACTCCTCGATAATAGGGATGACGAATGCTAGTCATCTGAATTACTTTATATCATCTGTCAAAAACGAAATTTTCTTCTAACAATGTTAGAAATACCTAGGCGTGACGTCATAGTTTAGCAGAGTCATTGAAGTACTCATTTTGTGATTTTGGTGAGTTAAAAATCGAAGACATGATGGAAAACAAAACGAGTAAGGTTTTCCGAAGTTTAAGTAGGAGGGCAATTTAGTGATCAAGAGTTCATAATTTATTTCTGATGCTGTCGTCATCCCTATTCGAATTAAAATTTTGGGCTTAACAAACAGGTTTCATCGATGGGGAAAGTTCTTTTTATTTTCATGTATAGGGGCCTCAGTGTCAGCACGTTTGTTACACGTTTTTAGATTTATATTCGGTATGGATGTACTTACGTTTCATATTAAAGCACTCCCCGAGTGTACGAGTGTACGATGCCGGTACATACGTATGTCGTCAGCTTTCCCAAACGACCGGACAGATCGGAGACGATACACGAGCAATAATCCGTTTACTTTTATCTTTCTACCCCTTGTCCACTAACCAACATCATATTGCAGCTCCCTTACACCATTTGTCGTCGACGTAAAGCTCAAATTGCGTTCAATTGTGGGTATCAGTAAATTTGTGCGCAGTGTCCGTCAAAGAGGTTATTACCTGAAGGATATAAAGCGTCTTGGTCGGAGCCGGAGGATATGCCCGGGCGAATAAAATGCAAATAGCTGTAGTGTAGCGTGTAGCGTGTGCCCTATCCGGCTACGTAAGGATGGACCGTTTGAGCATAGAGCCGGCGGCAGGCGGGAAGGCTGTATCGATGAGGTTTATTGTGTTGATCAGACTTGTTGACTAAGTTACAAGTTACTTAGTTACCTATGTTGTGTGTACTTAGTGCTTGCCCTCATTAAACAGATACAAATTTAAATAATCTTCTTATCGTGGGGCACAATTAACCGTGCTATCCAAGGAATAGACGGCGGTTGCCTGGTTTAATAATAAAATAATAAATGAGCTTTATTTCGGAAAAATAATATCCATAGTGTATTAGTAACAATGTTGGCTAATTATCTATGTTAGTTCCTATTTTATTGATAGCAGGGCGACAGAGATTTTATTTGGAGTACCTATTTATTTCATTCTTCCTGTGACTAACCCCACCCAATGTTTTTGAATAGGGCAGTCAAACCTAGCAGCGATAGTCTCCAGGATACTGTTGTGACCGCTACTTAGGCGTCGCAGCAAGGATGCAGCTTCTTTCTTTTAATAGTCATAATAATAGTCATAATAGTCATTTATTGGTAAAGGATAATGCATTTACAAGTCAAGAAATAATTGTAAGTATAAAATTAGATTACTATACATTTAAGAAGGTACATCACACATAGCAAAAAAAAATACATGAAATTTGAAACATTTTTCTTTCAAGAAAAGAAACAAAAATAAAAAACGGTTATTTATAATTTACAAATTCCTCCCAACTATAAAAGGCTCGCTCGACAAGCCATAGCTTCAGCCGCGACTTGAAGGACGCCAAAGATGGCGCCTCTTTCACGTGCGGGGGCAACCGGTTGTAAGCCGCAGGTCCCATTATATGTGTCAGTTTGGCAGATTTTTCTAGTGAGTGGGGGACATAGGTTTTAAATAATACAGTTACATTAATTTATTGGTGATGGTTGCTATCACCAGATGGCAGTCGTTAAACCGCGTCAAATGCCTTAGAAGCGGATTAAAAAAGTTTTGTGTCAGCTCCGACGCACGGCTGGAGTTTACTCGTTACGAACAAAATGGAACGCGTAACGTGTAACGTTTGATTTTACTTCCCACAATTATCATACCCCGGGCTTAAATATGAAAATCGATTGTTTAGGAGTAAACTCCAAAAACTTGTGACAGTGTTGTTCGCTACTAGCCCTACAGCCCCCACCGACCCGGACTCGGTCCCAGCGTGCAGAGTATATGCCCTAACCTTCCAGAGTTTAAAAGGAAATCCGTACCCCAGCAGTGGGGACGTTTATCAGGGCTGTATACGAATACAGGTAAAGGAAGTTCCAGCATAAAAGCTAATTCTTAGAGATACTATCTAATGTACGATCGAATGTTAAAATGTACATTAATATAATTTATCTAAGTATTGAATGAGTGACCAATCCCACTAATATTATATACGCGAAAGTTTGTAAGAATGTATGGATGTATGTTTGTTACTCGTTCACGCAAAAACTACTGAACGGATCTGGCTGAAATTTGGTTGGTAGACAGATTAGGAACACATAGGCTACTTTTTCCCACACACTGCGCACCCTCGAAAAGTCATAGAAACGTTGTCCACGCGGGTGAAGCCGCGGGAAACAGCTAGTCCAATATACACGGAGAACCTGATAATAAGGTTTTTGTCATACTTTACTTGTTTATTTATAATTGATAAGTTATTAAACAATAAACTTTTATCCGTATTCTGTTGCACAAACTTTTCGCAACAATGAGTGTTACTTCCTATCTCAAAAATTTGAAACCAAACCTTAAATGGCTTAGAGTATACATAAGTTAGCTTATGACTAGCATTCTTCATCCCTATTTTGCCACATGATAAAAGAGAGAGATACCTATTTGATTTGACGCACCGAAAACTTTAAAAAAAATCGATATCGAGTGCCACGGCGCGGCGTGAGCTGTCACTGGTCCCGAAACGCTGATTCGGTGTGGCGTGTCGGTCGCGTTTACGAGGGTCGCTGTAAACTGTAAAAAGCGCAAACTGTTTGTTTATGCGCGGCGGCGATTGAAACGAACGGTGGGCGGTGACGGCGGTGCGGCGGCGACCACCACGCTTGGGCTGATGGCTCACTGCTGGCTGCCTCGAGACCCTGATTTGGAAATCGTTTGATTTTACTGGCATTTGTTTGTGTTTATTTGGATACAGTAGACAAATCCTGTGAAAGTGAATATTTGTACTTTTTCAATACAGTTGCTCGAAAAGTGGTACTTTATATGGTAGTTTACTGTACGCAAAATTGATTTTACCGCACACGTGCATGTACTTTGCCACTTTTTTTTCATTTCCAGCTCGGAGGAACAGTATATTACTAGCAAATAAAAAAAAATATTTTTATTTTTCTTGTAATCGACACAGTCCTCGGGCTGTGGCAGAATTACCAGTGTATTGCTCGCAAGAGCAAATCAACACACTGAGTCACGGCCCTTTTGTACTACTGCAACACACATATGTTTTTGTATTATTATTTTTTTGCTTTTTTAATTTGTTATGTTTTGTTTTATATTATGTATTATTGTAATAATATGTGTGTGATTGCAGTGACAAATAAACGTGTTATCTATCTATCTATCTTATCTAAATAACCAAACATACAGATTCTTCTTTAAGACTTATGAATCAAAAAGATAAGTTGTTCCTCCGAGAGGTTAGTACCTACATAACGCTCGCTGATTAGAATCTCTTTGGGTTGTACTCTTGTGAAGTAATGAGAATAAATATGAATGAAGCGCATAGATTACACCAAGGAATAGGTCATCTTTTCCAAGGAGGTTTTAATACTTACAATAATATTATTCCAAGCTTTATTGTTAACTATTTATGGAAATAGAAAAAAAACTTACGCATTCGCACGCTTGCCTAACTAAAATATAGCGCAATTTTCGTAAAACTGAATTGAGTTGTTTTAGTTGTGAACACGAATAAAATTATAAATAATTAATATATTGCGATAAAAATATACTTATGTGTATGTATAGAAAAAAAATGAAGTGCGAAACCGAAACCTTGATAGGTATGTACCCGTGTATTTAGTTTTTCTGTTACAGTGGTTTTTTTTTTATTTTACCTGTTTTCTCACACACAACTGTAGTGAAAAACGTCATATGATACATAGATGTAAAAGGAAATGACAAACTAGTGACTATGGTAAACCCTCGCCTGCGGCTCAGGCTTACAAATGTCACTCGTTTGTTATTTACCTTTTTACCACCCTTGTATCATAAATAACTATTATCTCTTTAACCAGGATTCAAAATGAACGATCTTAATCTTTGTTACTACTAGATTATGATTATGACAATACAACTGTGACAATGGATTAGATCTTTACAGTTTTAGAAGTTGGATTGTTACAATGTGTCCTTCTTACATCCGTAGAACTGCCTAGAAAAAAGTTAGCTAAAGTATCAACCAAAAGTATCAACTATCTAAAAGTAAGCAAAAGTATCAACCAAATGTATCAACTATGTAAAAGTAAGCAAAAGTATCAACTATCTAAAAGTAAGCAAAAGTATCAACCAAAAGTATCAACTATGTAAAAGTAAGCAAAAGTATCAACTATGTAAAAGTAAGCAAAAGTATCAACCAAAAGTATCAACTATCTAAAAGTAAGCAAAAGTATCAACCAAAAGTATCAACTATCTAAAAGTAAGCAAAAGTATCAACCAAAAGTATCAACTATGTAAAAGTAAGCAAAAGTATCAGCTATCTTAAAGTAAGCAAAAGCTAGGAAGTACAATGTAGTACTCATATGTTAATTATATGTTTAGAGTAAATTAGTTTTTACGATGTTAAATATACACATAAAGAAATAGACGAAACTAGGAAACGTGAATACGAGTTATATTCAGACCCACTAGTAAAAATTTGATCTTGGGGGGCTATGTCAGGGGGGGGGGGGCACACTGCCGTTGGTTTATCGTGAAACTTCTAGTTTTGACGTCCCTGATATATTTTTTTTAATTTTCCGTCCTATAGTTTGTGATTTATTTGCAATAGAGGAAACAGTTTCTTTCGCCACTTCCGTTGCAGTCTTTCGTCACTTTCGTCACGGTCCAGATTTTTTTGTGTGAATTGAAAGTATGTACATATTATTTATTTTCTTCCAGTGAAATAAAGATTACCGTCTTATTGTTATTTGTTAAGTGAAACTTTTATTACATCGTCTCAAATTTTTTCGCCTGTGTGTCGCGTGACGATCGGTATGATCGTTTCGTCCTCTGTAAATTTCTATAATGTTTAAAAAAGTTTGACTTTTACCGTGGTTTCATAAAACCACACACTACTTTTTTCACCTGTTTTCGAATTCACATTTACCTAAATATTCACAGTACATACTAGCAGCAATTTGTTCGTGTGCGTGTGGCGTGTGCGCCTAGTGCCTACAGAGCTAGCCCGTAGCTGTTGGCTGTTGGCTGTCGGCTGTAGGAGCGCGAACGGTTTACGATCGTCCAGAGCCGACGTTTACTCGTGTTTTGATTTATGAAGCCGTCGCCAGCCTTCTTTGTCTGCGCCTGATTATTCGATGGAATTGTGTCCGCTAGTCACAAGGCGAGGGCCTCTTTTTTATTCGCTAATGTTATTTGCCTCGATGAATATCTTTTATTTGCGGTCGGAATGAATTTTGTTTATGTTTCTCACCGAATAAGATGTCCCGAGGATAATAAAATCGTAAATGTTGCGGTGCAATTTGGTTTGGACATAGCATGGGCCATTTGTACTCGAGGGTATTATCTGAGGCGCAATAAAATTGATTTGTGGAGTGTATTAGACAGAGAACAAGATTTAAAAGAGTCAATTTAGCGAGAGCAGCACGCAATATAGGGACGAGTACGTTTTTACATGCGTGGTAAGTTTGAATATCATGGCTGACTCTCGCGTTATACTCGTGACCGGGTGCTGTCCGTGTGAACTGGCCTACTCTTGTTACAGGCATTCAATGATTTTTATGTGTATAAATTTTCGTGTCATATTGTTTTCATGTTCTAATGACATAATCTGGTTTACATCAAGGATTGAATTTTGACGTTATTAACTAATTATTGTTTATTTCTTGATTCTTCACAAATGAAATTGTTATTATTATTTTGAGACTATCAGAAAGAGTGTAATTTGCACCTAGTTTGAATAAATATATTGAATTGAATGTATTTATTCGCACAAAGATTCTTCTGCTTAGCTTAGTGTACCTACAGTAACAACGATTTCATCATCATATCAGCTCATATGCGTTCCCACTGAGAGGCTCGAGCCTGGCCTGAATTAGAGCGATCGGGCCTTAGTCGACCACGCAGGTCCAGTGCGGGTCGATCGACTTCACACACAGCCTTCGAATTTCTTCGCACGCGTGTGAAGGTTTCCTCACGATGTTTCTAAAATCAAAATTAGAAAACACAAATTACGTGGCAGGATTCGTACCATGATCTCCCGGACAGAAGGTAGTGGCCCTAGCCGCTACTCCACCGACGCTCTAGACAAGAACGATTTAGGTTTTAGGTATAGATAATAAATGATGTATTTGTCTTAATTCGCGAGTCGATACACGTCTCATACGGGCGATGTGATTGCGGTCGGCTGGTCGTCTCGAGGCGGCTCGGGCGGCGCGGTGGCCGCAGGATGGGTTATCCGGAATATCCCGCTGTCTTCGAGACTGATTTATTATAATAAACAACTGATAAACAGCTTCGGCGGCAACATACATTGCACCCATAGACCTAAAGATCTATTAGATAGAAGTCGACTGAAAGTTCCTTCTCCTGCTGAAGAAACTGTCAGATTATGAGAAAAAAAATTGAAGAAAATAAAAGTAAAAACAAAAATCTTCTCATTCACGATCAAATCATTTCACCTGGAGATAAACTAACGTTTCTATCTAATTCATATTTGACTGACTCGGTGGCTCAGTGGTTTATGTCCATGACTACTGATCCGAAGGTTGTGGGTTCGATCCCCACCCAGGATAAATATTGTGTGATGAGCAGATTTGTTTGCTCTGTGTCTGGGTGTTAAATATCTATATATGTATGTATTTAAACGTATATAAGTATGTATATCAATATCTGGTTCCTATAATATAGGGAATCCTACTTTGGGGCCAGATGACCATGTGTGATTTGTTCCAGAATATTTATTTATGTATTTTCAACATTGGTCTGGTTTTTTCGGCATATCGGTGTTGTGTTGTCCTAAAACCTACATAGGTATACCTAACTGTTGAAAAAATGTGAATGGCGAAGAAGGTATGTGCCCACCTGTCTATATCTTTCTCGAACTCTACGTGCGTGTATATGGGTAGCTAATTAAGTGCGTATCGGATCTGAGTGGGCGGAGTGCGTCGCGGCTGTAGGACAGGCGTGGGCGCCGAGACAGCCACCACACCACCACACCAGCCAGCCAGCCGGGCTCGAGTGGACGCGGCGATAACAAGGCGCCAACCACCAGTTATGCCTGTCAGTGCCCGAGTTACATTGCTTGTTTTCATCTCTTTTTTCTTTTGATACTACGTGCTAAGCAAGCAATGTACCGTAAATACCACTTGAACACTTAAAGGATTTTTCAACCAAGCTTTACTGATAGACTACAGAACACTGTTTAGTTGACAGCAATTACTCCGCTTCAGTGAGTTAAGGAAGCCCTCACTTTAGGTGTGATCAATGACAGACTTGTCATTTTGACAAAGACATCGGTTTTATGAAATATAGCAGATACAATTTAGAAAAATTTGGAAGAATAATTCAGTATATAAACATTTTCTTTAACTCTCCCACTAAGGTAAGCATGTTCGTAGGTACTTTGCTCCGTTATACATATGATTATTAGTAACGATCATTAAAATCGCGATAAGTTGGGGATCTCATCAAGCGTTTAGTGGTCTGTCAAAAACTACATACATTTTTTCAATAAAATGTTTGAATATCTAGGCGAGACGACAGTTTTTCAGCGTCTTTATCATTAACGTACTAATTTTGTGATTTTGATGAATTAACAATTGAAGACTTGATGGAAAACAAAACGAGTAAGGTTTTTTTGAAATTTCGGTGATTTAGTGACCAATTAGTTTTGATGCAGTCATCATCCCAACAGAAATACTAAACACGTTTTAAAGTGACATCAATGGCAACAACCAAGTACAATTTATAATTATTTTTATTCTTTTCTCAATTGGTAAGCCCTTAAGTGACGATGATATCTTTTGATAACTTTCAAGAAAAGTACTAAAACGATTTTGATAAGATTTAAATGGGATGAAACAAAATCATACAAATAAGTTAACATTCGGCGAGATATCGAGTAACAAACACACACACATACACACGAAACCTACAGATGAATTGAAGAACCTCCTCCTTTTTCGAAGTCAATTAAAAAAGGGAAAAATATACCACATCCATTTCTTACTGGGGAGCCAGGAGAGTCGTGTCAGCGCACATAAATAACTTAAAGGCTAATCCGATACGCGGTGATTTGTTGGTTTCTCGTCTTATTTACTTAGCGCATACGCATTACATATAACTCGTACACCACTGGCAGGAGAAACCCTTGTGCTTCTAATAAGACACGCCTTCAATGAATGACAACTTGTGTTGTACTCGCTTCAAAACAGGTCCATTTAATTGAACTTCGTTTGCACAATGTCGTGTTAAACTCCCCCATAAAAACGGTGTCATGGGTCCGGGACACGGGAGCTATGCATACTAGTAGCTCTAGAGATATCCTCATATAGGATCTCCACTACGTTGTCGGGATGTTCCGTGATCGGTGCATATACCTGTATGACCTTCAGCGAATACCGTTTGGTGATTCTGAGTATAAGGTATGCTACCCTCGTCGAAACACTCTTGATCTGGACCACATTATTGTTTAGTGGATGAGAAACCCGACATCACCCTGGGACAGTTGGTAGCCCTCCCGGAAATAGAGCAGGTTTCAAGATTCAAGGATTATAGTGTCCTCCTCCTCTTTCGGACTTCACACCTGCTGAATTCTTCCTCCAGTTCAGTCAGCTTCGCGTCGGTCTACAGTGTACGCGTGTTGTAGGTTGCTAGGACCAGATGTCTTATGGTTTTGATAGCCTGGCATCTGCAGAGGATTCTTCGCACCCCATGCCCCGCCGTTACCGTGACCGCTATCAGAGCCAGGAACAGCGGGGCCGCCGGGGACAAGGGGCCGTTTTTAGTCGTGTTAATCATTGGGGGGGGGTTTGCCGTAATCGCCAAGCTTGGCACTTAGCGTTTGTAGACTATGAGAAAACCTTTGACTCGTTCGAAATATGAACTGTGTTAGAGCCTCTCCAGTGATGCCTATTGTGATGCCTATTGTGTGATTGACTATCGATATACCGAGGTATTAAGGTAAGTTAAAACGCCACCATGTCGGTTTGATCACTACGTCATATCTTCTAAACTATTCACCGCCGCCCTGGAAGATGTTTTAAGCTTTTGGACTGGGTTGGATTCGGAATCAATATCAACTGCGAGTAAATCACCCACCTTCGATTCGCTGACGAGATCCTGGTCAAGGCTGAGACAATGCTCGACGGCCGCAGTAGAGCCTCTCAAGAAATAGGTCTTAGAATGAACATGGACAAAACAAAAATTATGTTAAATGTCCGTGTCGCACCTTCTCCTTTGAAGGTAGGAGGCTCTACACTCGATGTTGTTGATGAATACGTATACCTGGGACAAACAGTCCAATTAGGTAGGTCCAACTTTGAGTAAGAGATAAACCGTCGAATCCAACACGGCTGGAGAGCGTTCCGGAAGCTTCGCAATATCTTCACGTCCCAAATACCGCAGTGTCTTAAGACCTAATTTGACCAGTGTGTGTAGCCAGAGATAACATACGGAAGTGAGATATGTGCGGTTACTGTGGGCTTCATAATAAGGCTCAATGTCACCAAAGGGCAATGGAGCGTACTATGCTCGGAGTTTTCCTTGATCGAATCAGAAACGGAGAGATCTGTAGAAGAACCAAAGTAACTGACATAGATCTCAGAATCGCTAAACTTAGGTGGCAGGGGGCGGGGCACATAGCTCGTGGAACAGATGGCTGTTGGAGCAGTAAAGTTCTCGAGTGGCGATCGCGTACCTGAAAACGTTGCGAAGGCAGGCCTCCCATTCGATGGACCGATGACCTGGTGAAGGTCACGGGAAGCTGTTGGATGCGGGCAGCGCAGGACCGGTCGTTGTGGAAATCTATGGGGAGAGGCCTTTATCCAGCAGCGGACGTCCTTCGGCTGATATGAAATTGGTATTTTGAACCCTAATAAGACTAAGATAAATGAAAATAATGCCAGGTTGCCAGAGGGCCGTTATGCCGGTCCTCTGGCAACCTGACATTATTTTGGCATAAAAATTATTTATCGACCTACTGAAAAATATCCAACAATTCAGTATTTTTATAATATTTTATGTTAAGCTATATTTTACGTCAATCCGATATGTTAAATCATGTAGAAGTTCGTCACTAGACGCGCGTGAGCCCTTCAAGTGAGTCGCAGTTCTTCACGCCAATAAAACGTCATTCATAAATTCCCTATTTATAATGTAATAAAATTTACAACCCCCGTAATCCCTCCAAGACAATCCCTTATTAACAATTCTGTGAGAATACATGGAAGCAAGTATTTTTTGTTCCAACATAAGTCGACTTGTTTTCGCTGAATATATATTGAACTCTGCCTGAGTAAAATGAAGGTGTATTTTTGTGCAATAGTTTTGGCAGTGAGTGAGTGAGTAGCGGGCTCAATAAGAGCGGGTATAAATAGTATTAACAACATTGATTTACATACAAATTGCTTTAGACAATACTGCTGACGGAATGGCGCGCGTGACGTGATGCGATGCGAGTACTAGTACAGCGAGTATGCGATAAATGGGAGGGGACAGTACACTAACAAACAGATCTATGATAGATTAAAAATAATAATTTTTCCTAAAATCTGAATTTAAACCATCAGGTGAGACGATGCCAAGAGCTTACCAATTGTGAATTGTAAAAATAACGGGTCAAAAAAAAAGTGGATGTAAAAAAATTGGTGTAGGACCCGGCATACTGAACAAATTGACCAAGGAACCACCCATAGTCAATACATTAAAAAAAATTTGGACCCTCCGTACTAAAAATTCATAAAATTGGTCAATCAGCTGATCGATTTGTATGAAGAGTAAAAATTTTTTTTGGGATTTCGCAAACTCGTAGAACAAATTTTTTTCAGTATGATGAGCAGAAGCCCTAGTTAACGGGACCTACACCATTTTTATTGCACCCGTATACAATAATAGCTGTTGCCCACAGCTTCGACTGCGCACATTCCATTTTTTGCCGTTCCCGTGGAAATTTCCCAAAATCCTTTCTTAACGGATGTCCACGTGTCTGTGTTCCGAATTTCAGCGTAATCCATTAAGTGGTTTTGGCTGTGCGTTGATATACCAGTCAGTCACCTTTTCCTTTTATACATAATATAACGACTTCATCAAAAACCGGTAGTAAAAGCTAAGATAAATATCCTTTATTGCACACCAAATATAAAGAAATAAAAAACATACTAATTAGCAAAATATGCAATTATATGCAAAGGCGGACTTATTGCTTCAAGAGACTTTTTCCAGCCAACCTTTGGTGAATGGAGAAGACGAGAAAGTGTAACGATAGCAACTGATTGGGTATTAAAAATAACTAGCAAACTGTTTCATCTGCTCGCAACAATATCGTTTTGTCCCCAGCTATGTGGGAGCCCACTCGCACACAAAACCACTTAATTTTTTTCCCTAATATCGTCGGTAGCCATTGGCATGCGCGTGTCCATTCCGGCGACTTACGGCGGGCACTTGCGGACAAATACATGGCGTTCATATGGTATTGTCGTGAGCTCTCTCTATGCAAATATGATGGAGCTTATCGCTCAGCGGCTAGGTAGCAAGCTTATTGCGCCCCGCGCACTGGCCGCAAAACAGTCAGCACACGGGTGACGGGACGTGACAGATAATAGTACCAAAATAACGAAACTACCACGGTGCTTCGGGACTACGAACGTAGGCCACGTGGCGACGTGCTACGACAACATTTCATTTGTGTTAAAACACTTTCGCGTCCGACTCGCTACGATGCGTAGCAGAATTTAAATAAATTGAGTTTAAAAAAACTAACAAACACGCTTTTAAAGTACATCAGACTAAAAAGTAAAAAATAATTCTTAATATAAGTTGAAAATAATAATTAACAAAAAACACTAGTATTATTGTGAATAATCGTGGGGCGCTCTGTGCCATATTTTTCGTCTATCCAGCAACCCACACTTTTTCACAATAATACTAGTATTTTTTGTTAATTATTATTTTCAACGTATATTAAGAATTATTTTTTACTTTTTAGTCTGATGTACTTTAAAAGCGTGTTTTTTAGTTTTTTTTAAACTCATTTTATTTTTTATTTCAAACTTATGAAATTATTATATTATCGCTGATTCTTGATAAGTCTACAAAGTTTGAATTAAATCTGTCCGTTTAAAGTGGGTCAAAATCGAGTCCAAAGGAGTCGGTTACATACAAACTTACATACAAACATACAGGTGAAGCTAATAAAAGCGTGATAAAAATACGCAGGTCTTTCGAGATAAATTATGTTTTATAGCTTAAAATTACTTTGTCACAAAATTAACGTTCAAGACGCATATTGATCGACATTTTTTACTTGAAAGGCTAAAATTCTTAGAGATGACTCCGCTGTTGCAAACACCTATGTCCTACATGTATTTTTATTCCGACGCTACTATCCATAGGTCCATCTATGGCAAAAATATTTACTGTGTCCATATTTCTCTGGTCATTACAGAGGGTCCGGCGGCGGGCGACGACAGGGCCGGCGGTAGGGTCGGCTTGGGCTCGTAAAAATGCTCCTCCACTCCTCAATGTCATCGCGCAGGCGACGGGTCGCGAGTTGGTCGTCTGGCGCGCCGCCATAGCCGGCAATTGTCGTCTCACAAATGAATAAATTAGAGAAAAAATAAAAAGACGGCACGCTAAACAACAATCATATCTCTGGGTTTTATTGATCAATCCTATCAGTCTTGTTCTGTAGCGTGTCATCTTGCGACCTACATTTACGCATTTCGTTTGCAAGTAACATTGGCTTAATAAAATGCTTTTTACACTTTTGGTGCTAACTGCGGCTGCAAAGTCAAATTTTTATTCTTATTTCTATCAACGTCAAAACTAGAAAACATCGAGAGTCTCGCTGCAGCAAAGGAAACATTCATAGAAAAGACATAAATGAGAACATCAAGACACCCCGAACAAGACATTTATATAGACAAGTGTTTCGGTTAGCATACTAGCACCGCCAATATAAATCCTTACTAATATTTTAAATGTGAAAATATGTTTGTTTGTTTGTTTGTTACCTTTTCACGCTTGAACGCCTTGACCAATCTTAATGAAATTTGGCATGCATGTAGCCTGTGCCACTGGGAAGGACATAGGCTACTTTTTATCTCGTGAAAATAGCATATCCCGATGCAGTTCCTGAGGGAACTTAAAATATACTCTTTTTTGGTTAATTTCTTTAACATTGCAACGGAACAATGGATTATGTGATTTTTTGCACAGAGATGGTTGAGGGGGTGGGAAATGACATGATTTATTAATTAGCATATCCTGACATAGTTCCCAAAGGGATCTGATGAAAACGTATGTCAACGATCGCGAGCCTCTTGCGGCTTGCGCACCGCGCACCCTCTAATACAGTCACAAAAACTATGTCCACGCGGGCGAAGCCGAGGGCATAAGCTAGTAAATAAATAACTCATTCATATGGACTTTAATCGAAAATCTAGTGCCAATCGAACTGCCGTAACGCAAGCATCTCACTACACCGAACGAAACAGTAATAAAAATACATCAATGAGAATATCAATCTTCGACTCGCCCTACAAACAGACATAAGAAAAGTTAAATCGTTAGCCATCAATAGTTTGCTATCGTTACAGGGCGATATCAAAAAATATAAATCTTCGATATTTTTGATATTGAGTATATACTTGTTTACCGCAGTTCTCAAAACATCGGAACTCATAAAAAGCAATGCCCCCTCGCCGCCCCCGCACCGCCCCCTCGCCGTCCCCCGGAAATCAGGCAGCAGGCGATTGTTTAATATTTTCCTCAATTAATTTGCATAAACCTTGTCAACCGCAGCTTTGACGCGACTACAAGAAAAATCCCCAAGGACAGGAAATGATCAAGTTTTTTCAACGGTAAGTCGCGAGTTGCTTTCGATAATACGATTTAAATTACTGGAAGTCTCAGGAATTAATAAATCATTATTATTGTTTTGGTATCCGACTCGCAGGGTATCGATCGTGTGCTTTTATAATAAAGTTAGTAGAAATTATAATAAAGTCAAAAAGGTAGTGAATGAAGCCCTATTTGCATTGCTAATAAAACAAAGGAATTTCAAGAGAACATTTAAAATATACACTAACTTTATTTCAATTTTGAAAAGCTCTCCTCACGCGGAAAATCAGACGAGACACTGCGAAAAATCACAAGAGCAAGTTCCGAATACCGTTCAAAAGGAGCATCGGTGAACAATGGAAGGACTTGTAAATTATAAATTGAAATGGGACGGCATTAAAGTCGGAATAAGTGTTTCCATTAATCGGGTCGAGCGCGGGCGGGCCGTAAATTAGCGCGCGGCCATAAATCGAGGCTTCAACGCCAGTTAGCCGCGCGAGCGAGCGCCCGCGCCGCCTCGCCGCCGGCCCTGGCCGAGCGCTCGCTGCCCGCTGCCCGATGCACTGCGTGCACAGACTGCATTTGCATCAGAGAAATCAGATAGGTACTTGATCACCGATCCATTTAAATACGCTATACCAACTCATCATCATCATCATATCAGCCGAAGGACGACCACTGCTGGACATAAGCCTCCCCAAGGATCTCCACTACGACCGGTTCTGCGTTGCCGCATCCAGCTATACCAACTACTTAAAGCAATTCTACTTACGTTTATCCATCGGTGCGGGATAATTTGGCGCGTTAGGCGGCTGAATAATTTGGCGTGTTGGGCAGCTGGATGATTTGGCGTGTTAAGCGGCTGGATAATTTGGCGTGTTGGGCAGCTGGATAATTTGGCGTGTTGGGCGGCTGGATAATTTGGCGTGTTGGGCGGCTGGATAATTTCTGACAGTGGTCGCAACAAATTGTAAAATTAGCCGAGAAGGTTAGGCCACACTTCACACTCAGGAACTAGCTATAAAATTTGCACCAATTTGTACTTGGTCTTCCCCCATGTGTGATAGTATGGCCTAACCGAGAAGACGCTATGCGTGTTGTTAATAATCACTTTTTAAAATCCAGGCAAGCATTAAATCTTTATTAGTTAACGCTTCTTTTAATTGCTTAATGTAGGCTCAACTTCATTAAATGCTAATCCCAATGTGACCTTTTTACTAATCGCTTGAAACTAAACACATACGAGTATTTTCTTAATTTACAACACACGTTTGACATCCCTTTTAATACGACCAGATAAGTGGACCGTGTGCCAACGTGCAGACTGTGTCCAGCTTGACGTCGGCCCTCGAAGCGCCGTTGAAATGCAGGACGTTGTGATCATCTGCGGCCGCTCCACCGCCGATGAGTTACGGGAAGAGCCGATGACTTATCGCCGAAGCTCATGTGACCAGCGCACTCGCAGCAAGCTAGATAATCAGAACACGAAAGAAGCAAGGAAATAATCATGAACAAAAATGTCAATAACTTATCTATCACTATAGAAACAAGCAAATGTCACTAATACAAGACGCTACAAGCAACAAAAAAATACACATAATAAATTAAGATTGTGACAGGTCACAGTATAAGATAAGGCCCTTTATACATAAATAAATAAATAAATATAAATATTCTGGGGCTAATCACACATGGTCATCTGGCCCCAAAGTAGGATTCCCTGTGTTATGGGTACCAGAGACTGATATACATACTTATAAACGTTTAAATACATACATATTTAGACATATTTAGCACCCAGACACAGAGCAAACAAATCTGCTCATCACACAAATGCTTGCCCTGGGTGGGGATCGAACCCACAACCCTCGGATCAGTAGTCAAGGGCACTAACCACTGAGCCACCGAGTCAGTCAATAATAAACCTGTTAATCACATGAAACTCAAAACTTTACCGAAATCAAAACCAGTTAAGCAGCCAACTTCGTATGGAAACACAGATATTTGATTTTCAATTTCAGAAAAGTTGAAGAAAAAAGGTTGTTCAATTTCGTCAGTACAAAGACCATCTAAGGAGTTGCGTATTAATTACAAATAACTCTATATTATGTTATACTGCGGATACATGGGATGTAGTCGAATAAATAAATCCAGCTAAATGAGTCCAGTGTGGAAAGAAAATTTTCTTTTAAATTAATTGCAGCTAAGTGAAGGGGCGGCGAGACAGCAAGCCGCTGTCGAATCGAACCTGCTCACAATTGGACAACAAACAAATGGCCGCACTGCGACTACAATTAAATCAAAATGACTCCAGATAAATGCGTTTGCGGGTTTACCTAATGGTTCCAAGTCTTGGCGAGATGTAAAGTTTGTAGTGACACGTTCGTTTCCGCTGTAATGTAAATTCATCTTTAGAAGAGTTGAGCCTGAAGAAATGCGACAAAGTTGCTGATGATAACTTAAGAGGAAATGTGGTCTAAAGAATAGGTATTTGAATAAAATGTTGCTGTCTCTCTCCCCCCAACCTATCTGTATACAGAAGAAATAAGAAACCGTATATAGGTAGAGAGTTGAAATTTTCACACAATGTGTATTTCTGTTTATTTATTTATTTTTATTTTATTTTATTTGATGCAGAAACAAAATACAAACTGATTCACTTACATAACAAAATTCTTAGGAATAAATATATAAATTTGCATTTCGATGACGACTACACAACTTATAACTAGAGTATGTGACTTAATATAAAAAAAAATTACTGTAAGTATTTACGAAGCAATACAAAGCTATCTAATTATTAGAAGATAAAATGTTTTGTATACTGTTAACATATTGATGAAGACTTTGAGAAAATATATCTAGATCGTTGCAGTACTCATTGAAGCATCTGCACATTCGTACTAAAGGACAATAAAAAGATACATTGTTACAAGTTAAAGGCAAACTAAATAATGTTTGTCTTCGATGCGATCTTATATTAGTTTTAAGTGAAACGTGGCAAAGAGATTCTGTATCCAGTACGCTGTTCAATATTTTATATAGCACGATCATATCAGCTATTTCTCTTCTCATTTTAAGAGAATTCAGTTTAAAATAGGACAATCTTTCCTTAAAATCAAGTAACGATTTACGTAGACCGAACTTGTACGTCATATGGCGGAGAAATCGTTTCTGAATGGCCTCTAATCTATTTATATGTATATCATGAAAAGGTGACCATATAACACTACAATACTCAATTACGCTTCTTACAAGTGCAACATAAAGGGTTAGTACAGACTGTGGTCTTTTAAATGGTCTTGAAACTCGGGTAATAAAACCTAATGATTATGATGTTGTTATGTTGCCGCTATAACAACAAATACAAAAAAAATATCTAATTTTGTGAAAAAGGGGGCTCTTCATAAAAAAACGTGTTTTTGTAGGTCTTAAAAAATATTTTTTATTACAAGTATGAAACTTGGTGTGATTAGTACTAATACTGAGATAAAACAAAAAATCAGCCAAGTCTAAGTCGTACTCGCGCTAAGGAGTCCAAACTAAATGACAACAAAAGCATATTTTTGTAGTTCACGTTGATGTTTTATTTGTAATGTAAATAGTTATCTATCTGTCATTATTACGAGTACTATGTAGTTGTGTGGAGAGGTGGCGGTACAGAACCCTAAGAGTGCTAGTCTGACTCGTAATTGACCGGTTTTTTTGTATTTTATTGCAATAAAGAATATTGAATTAAACTTTCCGGAAGGAACTTTTACGATATCTAAGAAAATTACATTTTGGACTTTACATATCAGTCTAAAATGTTTCCAATAAAAATTTATTTTAAGCTTTGCGTTACATGGCGAGCGTTGTGGTGCGTTTAACGCAAATACGCCCAAGTTACATTGTAGAAACGCATATCAAAAAACAAATTTAAAAATGCTTAGTGATGGACGATGAGGAACTTGTATCGAACCGGTCACCGGACTACCGGGCTACCGGACTACCGGGCTACCGGACTACCGGTCTACCGGACTACCGGACTACCGGACTACTGGACTATCGGACTACTGGACTACCGGACCGGACACAAACATTTACAGATGTATTTACAAGTCAAACGAATAGTAAAATGTCAACCTTTATATTAATTAACAGATTCGAGATGGTACGGTCGGCTGCACGTGTGTCAATACTACCAGTAAGTAGGTATATCCTGAACTGGTACTTCGGTAGGTAAATTATTGATTTTTTTCTTTTGAAAACCAGAAACCGTCCAGTTTCATAAGGAAATTAAACTAAAAAAAATTTAGAAAAACTTGTAGCCAAAACTTGTAGCCAAAACTTGTAGTCAAAACTTGTAGCCAAAACTTGTAGACAAAACTTGTAGACAAAACTTGTAGACAAAACTTGTAGACAAAACTTGTAGCCAAAACTTATAGCCAAAACTTGTAGCTAAAACTTGTAGCCAAAACTTGTAGTCAAAACTTGTAGCCAAAACTTGTAGCCAAAACTTGTAGCCAAAACTTGTAGACAAAACTTGTAAGCAAAACTTGCAGACAAAACTTGTAGCCAAAACTTGTAGACAAAACTTGTAGCCTAAACTTGTAGACAAAACTTGTAAGCAAAACTTGCAGACAAAACTTGTAGCCAAAACTTGTAGCCAAAAACTAAAAAGTAAACATAAATTAGCCAATGATTCATATTTCACTCCGCGTTTTTATTTGTATGAATAGGGATGATGACTGGTAGTCAGTTGAGTAATTTTTATCATCTGTCAAAAACGTCATTTGTACTAGATATTTTGAAATTTCATTTCATTTCATTTATTCATTGCAGTGTCACAACTAATGATGTACAAACATAATAATTGGTCCGTGGGGTCCTAGCGCTACAAGGCTTTTTAAGGAAATAGCAAAAAGGTTAGTCGACATCACAGGAGACCGAAGAGCTGGCAGCTACCTTGGACAAAGAATTAGTCTAGCTATTCAAAGGGGGAACGCTGCCAGTATCTTCGGAACCTTGCCTAAAGGGACTACTTTTAATAATATATTTTAGGCATATTATATTTTTTAAGGTATTTAGTTTTAGGTTCATTGTTATATATATTGTCATATATTTTTTTTTATTTCTATTAATAATTACATATAATATTAGTTTAAATATAATAATATGTGTAATAGTAGGTAGGTGTTTTTCAATTAATTATAATATAATACACCTAGAGTGACTTTATAGTTTACCAGTGTTATTAACGTACTCCTTTTTTGATTTATATGAAATAAACTAGCTTTCTGACTTCGCTCGCGTGGGCATCGTTTTTATGACTTTCTTTGAGGTTGAGTGGTGCGCGAGCCGCAAGCGGATCGCGAGCGTAGATAGGAGTTTATTCCAGATCCCTCGCCTCGGGAACTATATCGGGCTATTCTGATTAGCAGGCTATGTCACTTCCCACCCCCTCAACTATTTAGATGCAAAAAATCACTTCAATTTGTTGCTCCGTTGCGACGCCGACGTGCATGAGCCTGGACCACCCCCCCACCCCAACTATTTTTGTGCAAAAAAAATGTATTCGCTCCGTTGCGATATTAAAGTAATGAACCAAAGAAGAGTATTTTTTCAGTTCCTTCAGAAACTATAGTTATATCGGATTATGCTATTTTCTTGGAGTAAAACGTAGCCTATATCCTTCTCCATGACGCAGGCTACCTCCATGCCAAATTTCGTCAAGATTGGTTGAGGCACTGAAGCATGCAAAAGTAACAAAAGAACAAACACATTTACAATATTAGTATGGATATTGAAAACTTGATGATACTGTCGAACCTTCCCTGAATTACGGCGATCGGGCCTTAGTCGACCACGCGGACCCAGTACGGGTTGGTCGACTTCACACACAACCTTCGAGTTATTCGCATTTTTCCTTCACCGTTAAAGCAATCGGTTAGTATATGTACGTAAGTTTCGAAAAACTCATTGGTATATTGGCCGTCCGGATTTGAACCCAGTATCTCTGGTTAGGAGGACCGAGTCGTTACCGGTTGAGCCACCGACGCTTTTTTATGTACCCCCATGATATGGGTATTAAATGAAAGGGTTTGCTGAGAAGAATGCAAAACAATTAGTTGCTTTTTAAATAAAGCTTGTATTTAAAAGTCTTCATGTTTTTCAAAAATATTTTTATAAAATTGCACGATCGCAGCGGTAGTCGCTCAGTGCAACTTGCATGGTCGCGTCGACTAGGCAGGTTAACTGACAATAAACACGATTATCGCCTTGATGGGTTTGACTGTTAGTAACATTTATGCTGACCGTTACAGTGTTTCGCAAACCAGGTTAAGTAGTTGGCGCCGAATGCTGTCACTAGGTTACAGTTGTGAAACCGTGTCATAGGCCTATCTGTGGCTTGAAAACTTTCTGCGGCTTGAAAACTTCTGGCATTGAGGCTCACTGTAGCCCCACCATCTCCACCAATCCGAACTTGAATCCATGTGTGGAGTATGGCCTATCCGTCTAGAGTCTGGGAAGAGACCCACGCCGCTCGCGCACCGCTCTCCTTCAAAGAGAGTTATAAAAACGATGCCCACGCAAGAGAAGCCACGGGAAAAAGCTAGTAAAAAGATGAAACAAAAGACACACAGACGGAAAGCTCCTATTTTCCTTTTGAGGTAAATAACCCTATAATATTATGGGCTTGTGCGTATACAACTGAATGTTTAAATAACGTGATAGTATATATTTACCAGATTAATGCAAGGCTAAAGTTACATGACAAGCTTTACTTTGGTTACGATTTCATTTCTGCGCATTAATCTATGACACACGTGAGCCGTATGTTATAATTATGAATCACAGTGCCTCAGTCATCATCATCACGTCAGCCGAAAGCCGTCCACTGCTACACGCTGATCATCCAGCGGCTTCCCGCGACCTTCACCAGGTCATCGGTCCACTGCGTTTAAGGCCTACCTACGCTACGTCTTCCGGTGCGCGGTCAACACTTGAGAACTTTACTGCCCCAACGGTCATCTGTTCTACGAGCTATGTGCTCTGCCAACTGCCACTTCAGTTAAGCGATTCTGTGAGCTATGTTGATTGCTTTGGGTCTCCTGCGGATCTCCTCATTTCTGATTCGATCGCTAATGGAAATTCCGAGCCTAATTACCTATATAAAAAAAATAGATTAGAGACAAGTAATATGGCTCCAAACAAGGATTCCTGCAGTTATTTTAATTACTCTACTTATTCCTTCAGGAGGACCGACGATCTGGTAAAGGTCGCGGGAAGCCGCCGGATGCGGGCAACGCAGGACCAGTAGTCGTGGAAATCCTTGAGGGAGGCCTTTGTCCAGCAGTGGACGTCTTTCGGCTGATTTGTAGATGAAGCTGATTTCTTCAGGTGGTGGCACCAAGTGTAAATATTTTTGTGCTGTAGGTGTGATGTGTATACTTTTGTTGACAAATGGGATTTTTTCCCATTCGTCACCAATGGCAATAAAGCCAGTGACGCCGACTGGGAATAAGCAGGATTTTTGTACTGGATGTTTCATGAAGCATTTAAATGTTGAAATTAAATAAACTTGGGAATTATATGACGCACCGCTTGAAGTTCAACATGGAGGTGTATTTTGTCCTATTCAAATAAGTTCACCGTTGAAATGTTTGGATAACATTACGTTTCAGAAATATTCTTAATTAATTTATTCATGAAGACAGCTCCATTCACGTCAAATCCTGAATGAATCCAACAGGTGGTCCGATGGGTGCGAGATCAAATGCTCTCAAGTAATGAGGATTGAAGCGTCCGACATCAAAGAAGCGATCTGACAGTAAACAAGATAAGCTTGAGAGAATGAAAAGTACAGTCATCACCTTGATGCTTCACTAAGTGTCCTGCTAACGGAAAATGGTAGAGTTATATTCGGCCCGTGACAAAATTGACAATATATATTTAATGATTCTTGATTCATTGATGTCGAAGATAGAAGCAGGTAAGCGTTTTTGGTTAAGACCAAGAATTCCAAATGCAACACGTCATATGCTACTAACATCGAAGTTTGACGGAAAAGCTTAGATTAGATGTTGGTAGCCTGGTAAGGCGGGATAAAAATTGGCCTCCCACTGGCCACTATAAAAGACGGAATAAAATACAAAATCGCAAAAGACTAGCAAAGCGAAACAAAAACCTTTGTTCCTCTATTGCTTATCTTAATTTCAGGATTAAATTTAAACGGCGCTGCGTTCCGAAACGCTGCATTGTTGGTGTTGCGGGCTGCGGGCTGCGGGCGCGGTTGTCGCTCGCTTAATTTATTTGCGCCCCCTGTCCCAGTGCTCGTGTCGCGTCGTGTCGCGCCATCGCTTTGCCTCTTACTTGCGCGGCGCGCATTCCGCCGGCGCCGCTGTGGCCGTGGCCGCGCGCGCGGTCGCACGGTCGCAGTGGCGCGTTCATTTGCTTGTAATTTTAGTAATAAATGGCCTTTTGTGCCATCGCCTAGGGATTGCTGGAACCACTCCCCCTTGGGAGAACACGAATGCCGCGTAACCTAATAACTGGGATGATGGCTGTATTAAAAATTAATTATGAAAAAATTAAAAGCTTACTCGCTTTGTTTTTCATTAAGTCTTCAATTTTTACGAGTAACTCGTCAAAATCACAAACTAGGTACATGACGTCACTTTTTTCAAATATTTTCAAGTATATATAAGGTGAGATGATGCCAAGGGCTTACCAATTGTGAATAAAAAAAAATAAAAAAAATACGTATTTAGAACAAAATATCGTTAAGGGTCCCCAGGAGGCTCGAGTTTCAATATAAAAGTAGTTCCGCTTTAAAACAAAAACTACATAATCGATTGAATCCAAACTTTCCAAATACATTTAGTAGACACATATCGATGTTTGTAATTACTTTTAATTGTAGTAAATTTACATATAACTAAACGAAGGCTTGAATTAGTTTTGAACTGAAAGTTTGAAACTGCTTTTTTTTTCCGTTTTATATTAGTACATCGAAAACTAATTACAAACAATGTGTCTACTCAATATATTTGCAAAGTTTGGATTCAATCCGGCATGTAGTTTTTGTATTAAAGCGGAACTACGTTTGTATGGAAACTCGAGCCTCCTGGGGTCTTAAGCAGTCATCATCCCTAGATTTTTTTTTAAGAAGAATATTTTTTTCTAGCTAGAACGCCGCAAACTTTTTTTCCTTACTGATCTCTACTGTTGCTCAATATAAAAAATTATTACACTTATTTTCTAAATTCGATGTTGGTAGTTATAATACTTGTACAAACTCATTCTTCATGTTAAAATACTATGCTGATATTTTCACAGATAAAACACTTTTCAATAACAATTAATACAGCAAAAATTATTCCTGAAAATATAATACATACATACATACCTGCATTATCGAACGACCAGGCGGAGGGAGGGCCTCTACCCATTTAAACGTAGCGTTTTGCTTCGGTTTATGTTATAACATAAAACGGAAAATGATTAAAATTATCCTTTTGCTTCTGTGTTCCCGATTTGTATAATTAACGTATCGTCAAGTCAACAGCAGGCACTATTTGAGCTCGCGTGTGATTCGTGAACAAAAACACATTAACTGTTCTGTTCTGATATCATAATTTACTGAACAATTCACGGAGATTTTCTTATTATTATGTGTTAGTTAGTTCTTATTTATTTATCACAATTATTATTAATATTAACAGTCGGTTGTACCGATTGCCTTTGTTATCTGGTGAGCAATAAATTCAAGACGGCGACGTGAAGTACCTACAACTTGAGATTGCAGATCAGGTGGACAGTTTCAGCCCAAATTGTTAATTTATGTAAGGAGTTAATGAAGCGGCCATCGAATCAAGCAACTGTCCCGTCCTGTACAAACACACAACGATGGCACCACCAAGCAGATATAGGCACAGAAGGTCTGCTCTTTACGTAACATCTATGTACTAGTGGCAAAAAAAAATCTAAAGTATGATATTCTTGAATTATGATATTATAACCCCCATGGCTCCGCTATTTTGAAAAATTTCCAAAAACTGAATCGACAAAAAATTCTATATAAATATTGAACCTGCTTACAAAATTTCACGAGAATCGATAAGAAATGCGACCTGTAGAAAAGAACCGCTGGACATCCGGACGTACGAAAGCATTTTTGTCCAAACTGAAACAGAGATACTTCGCGCTCGCTCGGCCAATAAAATGGCGATCGAATATTGTATACAGTTCATTTACACACGATCTCTTAACAAATAAGTGGCATTCACGTTTAATTAGTAGTGCGTGGTTTTTTGATAACTTTGTATGAAGCGAACCTTCTGAATGAACTAAACACTGTGTCGCGGCACCTTCAGACTCGAGACCCTCGCGTAGCGTAGCTGCTCAAGACGGCAATTTGTCTAATTGCTGACCTCTTGGAAAGTTGGTGTATAAGGTCCGAGGTCCGGAAACAGCGGCTATTCACTCACTAACGATTTTGAGTAAGAAATTTTGGCCTCTAATTACTTTAGGCTACTTGGATTGATGGACTATTGTAGGTGACCAGCGAGATAGCTCTTATAAGAATCTGTATTCAGTCTTGTTGGAGAGTTGCCGAGGCTAGCGACTTACAAGTATTTCTCATTAGATTTGAGTACATACATACAGCGAACGAACGTTGTAAGCAAAACATGATTGAAGCTTTTAACGGAACCCTATTACTGAGCCCAAGCTGTCCATTTGTCTTTTCGTCTGTCCGACTTTATAAAAGGCTGTTTCTCCTAAACCGTGATCGGTAGCCGGCTGAAATTTTCACAGTAAGTATAATTTTGTTTTATTATGGGGATTTACTAACAATTTAAAAAAAAATGGGAAAGTTTGTCTCGGACCACGCGCAAAGTAGAGTTCTATAGTCTATGCAAAAAATAAAAGTATATTTAAAAACCGGCCAAGTGCGAGTTGAACTCAAGTGGAGAGGGTTCCTTACAATGCTAAAGTCAAACATAAAATATTACATTTGAAATCCTCACAGTAAGACGCTAGTTAACTACTACTAGCGCTATCTAGTGGTGTTTTAGTGAACTATTTTCCAAAAGTGAACGTATTATTGAGTTTACCACTTTATTTTCAATAGATAGAATTCTTATAGGTTTTCCTGTAATTTACAAGCAATGAACTATATATTAATGTATTTTTTTCAAAATTTTAAACTCAGTAGTTTCAGAGAACAGGGGGGGGAATGGTCAATTTTCGTCTTATTTCATGAATAAAATCAAAACACTTAATTTTACAATCATAACGAGCTCTTTCATTTGATATATGACACAGTAATGACCCTTATTTAAAAAAAATATTTATATACTTTTCACTTCTGTGTTTGGGTCATAGGATTTCACCATCCTACCAAATTTCACCTGATTTGGGCCAGTAGATTTGGAGCAAATTGGCTGCGACAGGTGGACGGACAGACAGACGCACGAGTAATCCTATAAGGGTTCCGTTTTTTTTTTGTACGGAACCCTTTTTTTATTATTATATCAGCTCATATACGTCCCCACCGAGGGGCTCGAGCCTACCCTGAATCAGGGCGATTAGGCCTTAGTCGACCACGCGGGCCCAGTGCGGGTTGGTCGACTTCACACACAACCTTCGAGTTTCTTCGCAGGCCTGTGCAGGTTTCCTCACGATGTTTCCTCACGATGTTGTTTAAAGCAATCGGTAATGATATGTACGTAAGTTTTTTGAAAAACTCATTGGTACATTGGCCGTCCAGATTTGAACCCGGTACCTCTGGTTAGATGGACCGAGTCGTTACCGGTTGAGCCACCGACGCTTCCTTAAAAAACCAAAATTGCGTTGCAGTTAGTAAGAAAACATTTAATATGAAAAATCTATGAATACTTTACAAATCCAACTGCACATCTTAAGTTGGTCGACGATTACTCCTAATCTAAGAAAGCCTACTTAGCTGTGATACTTTGCTTTTTTTAATTGATTATATGTATATCTTACTCTTCCCTTTTTTGATTTTGGCAATTATTTTTCAATATTTTATTGTACCTCTTTGTCGGCGTGATTAGTATGTATACCCATGCCAAATAACAGCGTTCTAGTACTAAGAGTCCCTTAGTTTAGCCACGGACAGACGGATGGACGGAGGAACACACGGACATGGCGAAACAATAAAGGTTCTTTGTTGACTAAGGAACCCTCAAAAAGTTAAAAATTTAAAAGTACGAGTATTTAGACAGCGAGTAATTATTTTTAAACTGATAGTTAGGTACAGGATAAAGGACAATTCTTATTAATTGTCGCTTCCTTATTTACATTTAAAATCCATCGGTATATTTTGTGCTACTTGTTAGGTAAGTGCTAGCTCGCGCCCCTCGCGCCGGGAACTCGAGAAGACGTGCCAACGTGCGCCTGATCCGGGAGCAATCAAAGTTGCCTCATTCATATGTATCGCCGGACAGCGCAGTCCCCACCCGCCGCCGCCGCCGCCACCGCCGCGGCCCTGGCTCACTGAGCCCGCACGAGGACCATCACGGATAAGATAAATAAGGTTGAATTGGCAATAGTCACACTTTTGTTTGAAAACCAGCGTCGCCGCCTGTCTCCCACCCATCAACTCCAACTACACAAGCAATAATAATACATACACGAATTAAGCACACTAATAAACAAAACACACTTAGAACACAGGGCTGCAATTGTGTCTCACACCATTTCGAGAGTCTGTAAGTTACACACAACCACACCGAAATAAAAAGTTTGAACGCGTGCTTCGGTTAGTATGATTGTCTAATCATACTTGTGGCGCGCCTGCCCAGCGCACATTTCCAATCCAACCTTATTTATCTGATCCGTGAGGACCACGGGCCACCAATTAGAATTAACTAGAAGGACTTGGGAGAACTCAAATTATATACTTATAGGTACGTAGGACAGGTACTAAATATCACAATGGGCTATACGGTCCTCAAATCGCTATTTAGGAAATAAAGTAGCTATACTCGTTTGTTGCCAAATGGATCCAAACGCAAATCGGTTGTATGTAAATAAGTAAATTACAATACAGTCGCCCGAAAAAAAACTAGAACCTATTTTACATACCAGTTGTACTGTACGCAAAATAGATTTTGCCACACACGTACTTTTTTATTACTAGTAAGTAAAAAAAATAACCAAGGATACAGAATCTTCGTTTCAGACTTTTGAAAGATACTCAGTTTTCGAAGAGATATTAAGTCGTTGCGAAGAAAGGAGATTAAAAACCAGGATAGTCTGTATTTAAAGCATGACCGGTATTCGAGTATCGAATAAGATGGATATTTTGATATTAGATAAGAAAAAATAAACAGAACTAAACGGACAATCATAATTATCTAAATTATTAATTGTACGTTTTGTCCGGTATCATAGAAATTAGTAATCAGATAACCATTTTCAGTTGCGGAATCACGACGCCAACATTCTTAAATTGTCATCTGTCATGTAGCAGTGTATGTCGAAGACGTCAATTGTATGCACAGTTTTAATTGTCATCTGTCATGTAGCAGTGTATGTCGAAGATGTCAATTGTATGCACAGTTTTAATTGTCATCTGTCATGTAGCAGTGTATGTCGAAGATGTCAATTGTATGCACAGTTTTAATTGTCATCTGTCATGTAGCAGTGTATGTCGAAGATGTCAATTGTATGCACAGTTTTAATTGTCATCTGTCATGGTAGCAGTGTATGTCGAAGATGTCAATTGTATGCACAGTTTTAATTGTCATCTATCATGTAGCAGTGTATGTCGAAGATGTCAATTGTATGCACAGTTTTAATAAATATTGTTTGAATGTACTGTAGTATTTCTACAACGTACATTTTTATGGCTATCACTTAAAGAATGGCCTGCGACCATCCTTTTACTGGATTCCTAGACTGTGCTTTTATTTTGTTACGACCGCTTCTGTTGCTAATATGTACTAAAATAATGGTAAAGTCGGTATCGCACCCACTCCCCCACTCCCCTGCAGGTTGGAGTCTCTACACTCGAACTTGTTGACGAACATATGTACACCTGAGACAAACTAGGTCCAGCTTCGCAATATCTTCACGTCCGTCCCCCATACCATAGTGACTCGAGACTAAGGTCTTTGACCAGTGTGTGATGCCAGTGACGACATACGGAACTGAGACATGGTCGCTTACTATGATCCTCATAAGAAGGCTTCCTTAATCCAAAGACCTTGACCAAAGGTGACCTTTCACCCAAAGGGCAATAGAGATTGCGCTTCTTGGAGTTTTGCTTCGTGAACGAATCAGAAACGAGGAGATCCATAGGAGATCGAAAGTAACCGACATAGCTCATAGAGTTGCTAAACTTAAGTGGTAGTGGGAAGGACACATAGCTCTTAGAACAGATGGCCGTTGGGGCAGTAAAGTTCAATGGTGACCGCTTACCGGAAGACGTAGCGTAGACGAGCCTCGTACTCGGTGGACCGACGACCTGGTGAAGGTCGCGGGAAATCGCTGGATGCGGGCAGCGCAGGTCACGTTTCTTGTATGGGCTTCATTTTCTTATTATTTGTTGATATAGCGGTAATCGAAACACACACTCTGTGAAAAATTCAATAGTCTACTATTTACGGTACCTACATGAAATACAGCCTACTGACAGACAGACGGACAGCGGAGTCTTAGTAATAAAAAATAAAATTTTAAAAAAGTAAGAACCGACTTCAAAAAGAAATTCACTCAAAAGTATGAAATATTATTTTTATTTTATACACGAAATTAACCAATAATAATGAAATCAAAGGTAGGTGTGAATCGAATTAGGGGCCTACAGATTTTTTTGAGGTCGGTACCAGCACACAGCTACTTACTCATCATTAGATTAGATTCGATGGTTACCAAAATTTGAAGAATTATCCTCCAATTCCTAACGGTTAAGGAGTTGTACCTTCCATCATCAGCTCATCATGAGCATGAAATGATGGATACCAGACGATAAAACTTGAACAGCTTTAGAAAATATTTTAAGAAATACGTAGTAAGTGCCTTTGAAACTTGTAGGTGGCCCTCCATTTCTTTGGGATTCCATCATCACTTCTTGATTTGATGACAATGGGACCACCTCGGAAGTTTATTCGAAAAAAAAAAGGAATTTTGATAACTGGTCCACAATTGACAGAGTAATCGGTGAACATATGTACGTAAAAAAACAAAAAAAAAATACAATTAATGGAACATAAAGTTTCCTACTTTTTTGAAATGGGTTAAAAATGTAGTGACCTTTTCGGTGTACAAAACCCTAAAAATGATTTGACTGTTCGTGCAAATAATTGCGGTGGGACTATTGTAGTTACTCAAATAAATGTGCCATCAATTGAGTAATCCACGTGTTTCAAGTAAAATTAATGTAAAATTACTTTTCCTACAACACATTTTCCTCATTAGATGATTAATTATGTACCTACTTGTACAAGTATACAAGTGTAGGTAACTCCCGGCAAAAATAGGATCTCATAACTGCTATTTATTTACCTACATAATAAGAACTCATAAATTGTATCACATAAAGTACTGATTTTTATTTTCCTACATAATAACCTTTCATTGGATACGCTAAAAACGTTAAAATAAATTGTACAGCCATGCTGTTCATACTTTCTTGCGAAGCTTTTATAGTCTGCCGTAGTTGGGCATGCACAAATAACAGTAAACAATACACTTATTTAATAGCAGAGAATAAAGATAGACTTGAAGAATGATTGACAAATAACTTTACGGGCTCGTTTTCAACTAATTTCCCTAAGATATATAATAACTACCGACTAGTAGCGCGGTGATAGCTTCTCGTTTGTTAACACTTTAGTATTAGCTACCGACTAGTAGCGCAGCGATAGCTTCTCGTTTGTTAACACTTTAGTATTAGCAACCGACTAGTAGAGCGGCGATAGCTTCTCGTTTGTTAACACTTTAGTATTAGCTACCGACTAGTAGCGTGGCGATAGCGTCTCGTTTGTTAACACTTTAGTATTAGCTACCGACTAGTAGCGCGGCGATAGCTTCTCGTTTGTTAACACTTTAGTATTAGCTACCGACTAGTAGCGCGGCGATAGCTTCTCGTTTGTTAACACTTTAGTATCTACATACGAGTACCTAGTCTGGTTACAATTTCAAATAGAACATTGTATCGTCCCGCACGCACCGAGTAGGTAGGCAGAGCGGTGTGATGACGGCTCCTGACGCGGCAGAGATAGCGGGTTCGAGGTCCCGCCCGCGCGCGCTACACGTGGACGCAGGTTATCGCTGTCGGTGCTGGCGAGTAGGAACCCAAGCACATCGCCTAACTAGTGATTTCCTTATCGTTTTGTACTATTTACCAGATAGGGGCCTACTGAGGAAAACGTTCACTTTATAAAATATGCACTGGAAAGTAAAAGTAGTTTTCGGAGTTGCTACAAAAATGAAAGAAAAGGAGTATGTACCTGCCTACATACTTATGACCTTGTCAATGGCTTTGTTAAAACACAATATCTAAGTACTATAACTTGGAAAATTTTCCGTGAGTTTTTAAAAATAAATCTTATAAACTAAGCGATACACACACAACATTTCGCTAGCTAGCGCCAAGCGCTTACTTTAGGTATCTACCTAGTTGATGAAAACCACGAAGTTATACATATAGGTACAGTTTCATCGTTTATCTAGAGGATAATGTACTTCATTTAAGTACAATACATACAGAGGTAAAATGTTACTTTTGTGGTTAGGCACAATTTGAAGTAGGTTCCCGGGCCCAGGAAGCACAACTGAATCTCTATAACTCTCCGCGGTGAGTGCAAAAACTAGTCATAACTGAGTAACTGACTAGTTTTTGCACTCATCGCGGAGAGTCATAGAGATTCAGTTGTGCTTCATGGGGAACCTACTTCAAATTGTGCCTAACCTCAAAATAACACTTTGAACTCTGTATGTATATTATATATAAATGAAGTATATTATCCTTTAGATAAACGATGAAACTGTACCTATATGTATCGATTTGTCAACTTGTTTACCAAAAACAACTAAACAAAATAAAAAAGTAGTAAACAAATCAGTTACAAGAATGTCCTATAAAAATAGAATACTTAAGATATTTAGATTTTTGCCCAAACACGGCCACACGGGCCTGCAAACGAATATCAAAACACCCGAGTGAGACGTAACAAGAGGGGCCCGTCTTACAGCAAGGGCTGCCGAAGCAATTCCTGTGCAGCCATAAAGATATTAACTTCAAAGTTACACTGGTAACGAGTTGTTTGTTTTAGGTGCAATTTTACGAAAAGTTTAATGGCGTTACAAGAACTATTGAATATTCAAAAGGTAATTCAAAGTTCGTTTAATGTCGATAAGAATAATGGAAACAACACTTGTCTTGAGGTGAATAACACGAGGCACGCAAACAAAACGCAGGCAGCCTACAAATGCGAGGGTGTCTTCGACAGACGCAGATTTACCTATACGTCATCACATCACTAATCCCTACTAATATTATAAAACTAATATTATAAATGTGAAAGTAACTCTGTCTGTCTGTTACGCTTTCCCGCAAAAACTACTAAACGGATTTGGCTGAAATTTGGTAGGTAGACAGATTAGGACCTGGATTCAGATATAGGCTACTTTTTACCACGCTCGCGAGCCGCTTGCGGCTCGCGCACTGCGCACCCTCGAAAAGTCATAGAAACGTGGTCCACGCGGGTGAAGCCGCGGGAAACAGCTAGTGAGAAAATATAACTCTTAGGTCCTTTTCAAACGTAAAGTGCCTAGGTCTTTACTCAACTCATTTAATATACTAACGCTCTCTGAAATAGTACACAACACAATAGTTTTTTTAGCTATCAAAATAGCTAAAAATCAAGTGACGAAGTATAATTGAGATTGAGATCCTTGCCAATCTTAATATATATAAATCTCGTGTCACAATGTTTGTCCTCAACGGACTCCTAAACCACTTAACCGATTATAATAAAATTCGCACACCATGTGCAGTTCGATCAAACTTGAGAGATAGGATAGGGTAGGGTAGTGTAGGGTAGTGTAGGGTAGTGTAGGGTAGGGTAGGGTAGTGTAGTGTAGGGTAGTGTAGAGTAGTGTAGGGTAGGGTAGTGTAGTGTAGTGTATGAAGGGTAGGGTAGGGTAGTGTAGGGTAGGGTAGTGTAGTGTAGTGTAGGGTAGTGTAGGGTAGGGCAGGGCAGTGTAATGTAATGTAAGGCGGTACGAAGTTCGCCGGGACAGCTAGTAGATACATATAAACAACTAGTGGATGCCCGCAGCTTCGCCCGCGTAGATCCCGATTTTTGCGGTTCCCGTGGGAATTTCCTAAAATCCTTTCTTAGCGGATTCCTACGTCATAACATCTACATGCATGCCAAATTTCAGCCCGATCCGTCCAGTGGTTTGGGCTGTGCGTTGATAGATCACTATGTCAATCAGTCAGTCACCTTTGAGTCATATATATTTAGACTAGCTGTTTCCCGCGGTTTCACCCGCGTGGACAACGTTTCTATGACTTATCGAGGGTGCGCAGTGCGCGAGCCGCAAGCGGCTCGCGAGCGTGGTAAAAAGTAGCCTATGTCTGAATCCAGGTCCTAATCTGTCTACCTACCAAATTTCAGCCAAATCCGTTCAGTAGTTTTTGCGGGAAAGCGTAACAGACAGACAGAGTTACTTTCACATTTATAATATTATATTATATATTATATTATATTAGTAGGGATTCACTAACCACTCCAGCATCCACGGCCAGCCTTGAGATAGGCTCCGGAGTATCCAGACATCACAATAAATTTAAACGCACCACCTAGTTAAAGCTAGCCTTATTAGGGTTCCGTACCCCCGTAGGGTGACCAACAGGACCCTATTACTAAGTCTCCGCTATCTGTCTGTCTGTCTGTCTGCCAGCGGGCTGTATTTCATGAACCGTACCTATTAGTAGACAGATGAAATTTTCACAGTGTGTTTTTCGAATGCCACTATAACAAAAATAATTTAAAATTAGAAAAAGTAAAAAATTAGGGAACTCCCACACAAAAAAAAACGTATTTTTGGGTATTTAAGAGGTATTATTGATTTAGCTCTATCGTTAAAAATGGTAATACATACAAGCATGAAACTTATTGAGATTATCGCAATAATTCTGGTTTAAAACAACAAATAATAAAAACCGGCCTAGTGTGAGTGGGTACGGGGCACTTGTCCCACCGCCGACGAGAAAGCGACTAACTATTGACTATTTTCTCGCTTAACTCGCTCAAGAAACGCACAATAGATGTAGATCCCGTGTCAATGAAAGAGATACATATATTAATAGTTAATCGCCGGCAGTGTGAACAGTCAGCGATTAACTACTAATATGTGTATCTCTTTCATTGACACGGGATCTACATATACTTGTACGTTTCTTGAGCGAGAAAATAGTCGATAGTAAGTCGCTTTCTCGTCTTCGGTGGGACAACTGCATTAGAGTGATTTCGGGGTCGCGGAGCAAAAACCGAACATCTAACTTACTTTCATCAAAGGATTATTATGGGATAGGACTAGAAGTATTGTATGCCTTGGTTTGGTTTTGTACGACAATAAAAACAATAACTGGAATGATAGGAGATATGGTCACCCTACTTATTTTACTAAAACACTTGACTTTGACGTAATGTGATTATTATTAAGTTTTTTCAAAGAGGTAAGAGATTAAAAAATTAGGTGACCATAATTTTAAGGAATAAAAATTTTTTTTTGATTAATGAAAAACTATGAGACATCAGTGTTAATTTAAAACAACATAATATAGGTAACATCGCAATCTTTTATTAAGTCAGAAAAAAATAGTTGGAATCACTCCGAAATCATCCTGTATATGATTATGTCACTTGCGTTAATGTTTTTTGTTTGTAATGTCAATATGTGTCATAGTTGTATGGAGAGCTGTGGTGGTACGGAACCCTCGTAAAGCGAGTACGACTCGTACTTGGCCGTTTTTTTTTATTTGCACATACGATGCAGCTAAAAAGCACGTCGAGCGCTATGTATGCCGACGTATAAGCGCTGTAAAGGATCTCGCTAAACAAAACTGATGACGATACAAACCAAAATAATAAGTGATTTTTGCCTACCACAGACAGAAGAGCGATTTTTCTCGTATGTGGTGCCTACAATACCGCACCGTGCGTGGTATGGTAGCTATCGGCATAATTACATTACGATGAATTCATTTGCCGCGCGAGTGTGAGCGCTAGTTCGGTTTTGCGCGACTGTACAGTACAGGAAACATGGAACACTGCAAGAGTTGTCAAACATGAAATAAACTGTACAGCCACGCCTTCACCGTATGTCATAGTCGGGCATGCACAAAATTGCACATAGTCGGGCATGCACAAAATTGCACATAGTCGGGCATGCACAAAATTGCACATAGTCGGGCATGCACAATATTGCACAAATTAACAACACACACATTGCACTTACTTAGTAGTAAAGAATAAAGCTAAGTATAGACAGACTTGATGAAAAGTTTACAAATAATTACTTACTTACACAGATTTTACAAATAATTACTTACTTACCCAGTGTAGTAGGCTTTATTTATTCCTAATTAATCACAAACTTTCATTAAAATCGTTAGAGCTATTTTTGAGAAAAAGTAACAAAAAAACTGGATTTGTATGGTAGGTACCTTATTCCGATTTTTCTTGGAATAACGGACTACCGTGTACTGTAGGCCATTTATAGTTTTTTTTTTTTTTTTTTTATAAAAATTTTAGTGCGTTTGACTGCAACTCACCTGATGGTAAGTGATGATGCAGTCGAGGATGGTACACGCAAACTCAAATAATGCCTATTCACTCTTGCCTTGAAGATCCCCAAATTATAGGAATCGGGAAACCCTGACTCAACTTTTATTTTTATTTCTATATTTTCTTTTATTATATTTAATAATTTTTTAGGGTTATTTCCTTATATTTTTACTAGAACAAGTCATTTAACTTTATCTTTATCTATTTCTCTACCTTTATGATTAAGATTTATAGTAATATACCGAGTTTCACTAATATCGTAAAAGCCATTTTTGAGTAAAAATAAATAAATTATTTTTTTACTACGGTTGCAACCCTAAAAATAAAGATAGGCGAAATTTGAAGAAAACTCCTGGAGATATAAAAATATTATTGTCCTGACCCGAATTTCACCCAAACCCGTCCAGTAGTTTGGGAAATAGAGCACCTGTCGGACGTACAGACACACACACATTTTTTTAGACTCTATTGTTGTACGACAATGACAAATGATCTTCATCAAAATCTCAACTTCGATTTTTTATGCCATCGCAATATTTTGTCGCTCGAAAGTAAAAATCCAAAATATAGAGAACGATTTCTAATGACCTTGACATAAGTGATGCCGGATTTCCATCCAAAATTGAACTTGTGTAAGTATGACGTCGAGAAATCTGAAACATGAAATTAAATTTAGTATTTATTTAAAAAGAAAACACAAATTTTTACATACAAAATGTAAGCAGGTATTAAAAATGTTAATTGTGGGAAAGTTATGGACGTTCTTTTTGCCACAAGTTTCATAAAAATACAAAAACCAGACCAAAACCTGTTCCAAAATGTAAAATGTTTCCAATATAATTGGAAACGCTAAACACGTTTAAAAAACCGACTCCGTCGCGACAACTCAGTATAATTTTGCATTTTTATTATTACTTATTGTTCATGTTCTAATAAACTACTACACCGATTAAAATTTATATGGGACCAACTCGAGAGCATACGTACGCTATCTAGTAAAAAAGAACCATGAAAATCGGTTTACAATTGCGTAACAAACACACAAAAACACCGAAACGCGCACAAAGAGTTCCGTACCATGATACAAGATGGCACAAGTTTCTTCATGTTTAAAAAAACACGTTTTTTATGGTGACTTTCACTTTTTTCTAATTTTTAGTATTTGTTGTTATAGCGGCAACAGAAATACATCATCTGTGAAAATTTCAATTGTCTAGCTATCACGATTCATGAAATACAGCCTGGTGACAGACGGACGGACAGTGGAGTCCTAGTAACAGGGACCCGTTTTTACCCTACCCCGTACTCAAACGGAACCCTAAAAAAGATACAGTCGAATTGAGAACCTCATCCTATTCGGTTGAAAAATATGGCATCGTATGTGTGAGACAGGTCGCCAGAGTTGGAATGCCTTCTCTTCATTTACCACGGGCTCGGCGAGCCGTGAACTATCGAGAGTGGATCGGCGGCCCTGCTCCTCCCCCCCCCCCCCCCCCCCCTAGTAATAGATCCAATTTGCAAACGCAGCAGGTTAATATACGCTGATCAGGCGGCGCCGGCGCCCGCCCGGCCAGATGCGAAGTGAAGTGATTGGGTATTGGCAGGTCTGGGCTGGCTCGTGGCTCGGGTGTTCCTACTAAACATATTATTATTATTTTCCTTATTTGTATATTACTGCTCCGGCCGATCCAGCCGCGTAGGAGTAAGTCTAGACAGGTGCGATAAGCGCCGGGAAGTGAGCGTGCCTACAGCTCCGGTACCACACCGGATATGTGGGAGCCAGCTTCTCTGGCGTCCCGAGCGGGGATCGAACCGCCAGCAGCGAAAGCCGCGGCAGGTGAGCGCGCCTACAGCTCCGGGACCTACCTGGACAGTAGGTAGTGGTTCTCTTCCACGAGGCACTCGCCTTAATTGCAGAGTACCGGGACAAGCGAGACCTACCGTAACTGGTCCTTGTCTTGTTGGAATAGTGGCCCTCACTTTATGACCTAGCTGTCGGTGAGTGGGGACGCTATATCATAAACCTGGTAGTTTAGCGTATCTGGTAGATATACGAGAGGGAATGAACATATTGGGGAAATGTGCTGTACACAGCGATAGTTTTCAGTTCTCCTTTAAAACCCAACATTAAAGGACACCAAGAACTTCTTTTTCCACAATTGGTAAGCCCTTGGCATCATCTACGAATTTTTGTAGTGTGTATTACTTTAAGGGTTCTGCAGTCGAAACGGCAAAAAACGGAACCCTGATAATTTCGTCATGTCTGTCCGTACGTCTGTTTGATCGTGCTCGTGATCTGCCCTTATTACACTTACAAGTGATGAAATTTTGTATATACAGATGTAAAATTATGACATGATTTCCATTTCATCAATATGTCAAAAAAATGTCTTTGCCTTTTGCATTGTAGCTCCTAAACGAATAAACTCATTTTGATGTGTTTTTTGTTCGAAAGCTTACGTAATCGAGGTGGTTTTTAGCTATAATTCCTAAAGATCTGTTCAGCCGTTTGAAGATCATCAGCTCTTTTCTAGGTGATGAAGGGGTTTGGGCAACTTCCACCGGTCTCATCGATTTGAAATTTGATGCGCTGTCACTTTAATGATATTGCAAAAACATATCATACTGCAGCATCTCCCGGAACCTGCAGGATACCCAATTCCTCACTTAGCTACAGCAGAATATTGTGTTTGAGCTCATTGAAATCGTCTCAATGAATAGGTGTTAGATAGACATGGTAGCCTTGACCTGATGCTGCAGCATCTCCCGGAATCTGCAGAATACCCCACTTCTCACTAACTTACAACAGAGGTATAGGTAGAGGTAGAAAAGGTTAATATCGTTCGCTCCTTTTCTAGATTATTGCGGGTCTAACAAGGGACGTGAGCAACTTCCATAGGTTTGGTCGATTCAATTTTTTATTCTCAATTGGTAAGCCCTTGGCATCATCTCACCTGATGGTAAGTGACGATGATTCCGAAGATGGAAGCGGGCTTACCAAGATTCCCCAACGCAATGGAGAATTGACTGAACTGGAATCTTATCTTCAAGCCGGAACACATCAATGTTGTTAACACTAATGTTTGGCGGCAAGACTTAGATAAGATGGTGGTAGCTAGCCAAGCGGGCTTAGAAAATGCCCTACCACCAACCAAACCGAGTCTTACAAGTTGACCCCGCTGGAAATCGAACCCGGGACTCTTGGTGTGAAGCGAATGGACTGACCATTACGCCACGGAGGCGGTTAAAATAGTTTAGATTTCATGTCGCACTTTCGTATTAAATCCCAGAAAGTATTTGTGTGAATGTGGAGATAGAGTTTCGATTAAACCGTGTCTACAAGTAATATAAAAACTTGGTCACAAGCTGCGCAGTATAGTTGGCCAGCAGAGTTGCAGGTATACGTATAGGAGGGCTTCGGTCTAGTCTTCCGTATCTGGCGCTTAGCTTCGAGGTCTTCTAGGCGTGTTTGCTCAAAGCGTTCGACACTTTTATGGATAGTGTAACGCCACTCCGGTCTAAGACGAGCGAGATCCTCCCATTGATCACTTGGTATGCCACAAGCTGTGAGATGTCGTTTAAGAAAGTACTTGAAGCGCAGGTATTGGCCTCCCTGTTTTCGCTTTCCACTGTTAAGTTCGGAGTAGAAAACAGCCTTGGGTAGCCTACTATCGTCCATACGCAGAACGTGGCCACACCATCGTAACTGATGTTTCATTATGAGCGCTTCAATGCCGGACATATTTAGAAACACCGGGACACATTAAGAAACACCGGGACACATTTAGAAACACCGGGACACATTTAGACACACCGGGACACATTTAGAAACACCGGGACACATTTAGAAACACCGGGACACATTTAGAAACACCAGGACACATTTAGAAACACCGGGACCTATTTTTAACAAATTTGATGACTTATATGTTGGGAAGAAACGAAACATTTGATAAAATATGGTGTTAGAAAGCATATCAGGGCGCGACACCAAACAACAGATCAGGCCTGAGAAATAAAAATTTTGAAGGAGTCGCCGTTGCCGGATACGGCAAGGAGGATGATACAAGTAATATATAAAGTTTAAAAGCATTAATAAAACTTAAATTAAAAATTTAAGAAACTCCCGACAAAAACTTCTAAAAAGAAAAAAATATATGTATTGGCCCTTTAAGTTTAATATACGTAGTATAAAATTTGATCCAAGAGTGGTCGCGTAGGGGGAACGCTAAGTTAGTAAAATGAAAACAGAATACAACTGATTTACTTTACTACTAATTAATTTACTTTACCTAATTATGCTACTAATTTCACAAGTTAGCGGTCGCCCCACGCGACGAGTCTTGGATCAAAATATTACCTAAAGGGTCAAAACATATATTTTTTTTACTTTTTAGAGATTTTGTCGGGTTTTTTAAATTTTAAATGAAGTAGTGCTTTCTAATACCATATTTTATCAAATGTTTCGTTTCTTCCCAACATATAAGTCATCAAATTTGTTAAAAATAGGTCCCGGTGTTTCTAAATCTGTCCCGGTGTTTCTAAATGTGTCCCGGTGTTTCTAAATGTGTCCCGGTGTGTCTAAATGTGTCCCGGTGTTTCTAAATGTGTCCCGGTGTTTCTTAATGTGTTCCGGTGTTTCTAAATGTGTCCGGGTGTGTCTAAATGTATCCGGGTGTTTCTAAATGTGTCCCGATGTTTCTAAATGTGTTCGGGTGTTTCTTAATGTGTCCCGGTGTTTCTAAATGTGTCCTGGTGTTTCTAAATGTATCCCGGTGTTTCTCAATGTGTCCGGGTGTTTCTAAATGTGTCCCGGTGTTTCTAAATGTGTCCCGGTGTTTCTCAATTTGTCCGGGTGTCTAAATGTGTCCCGGTGTTTCTAAATGTGTCCGGGTGTTTTTAAATGTGTCCAGGTGTTTCTAAACTATTGAACCTAGAAAACAATTAAGGGTATCCTGAAACAACTTTCAAGTAATGGCTCCAGAACGGTACACGACATAACATTATGCGTGTCGCGACACGCACTAAGCCCAATTCAAAAGCTTTTATTTAACATGCAATGTTTGTATGTATGTATGTTTGTTTAGTTATAATCTTGCAATTGATTTTAGAGCGACTTCCAGGGGTCCGATTGAGCTGAAATTTGGGATAAAGCGGTATTCCCCGTGACAAAAGGTCCTTTTTGTATTTTAAAGTTGATCTTATGATGAACTTTGGAGGTGGCATCAAGGATGCATCAAGGTCCTAGAATTCAGTAATATTGTGAAATGGTAATATTGTCTTTTATTTTTCAATCCACACAATTTGACTTTACTGTTCTCTTTTTTTTTTTATGCGGAACCGTGTACCTATATGTTTGAATTTAGAAGCGTATACATTTTTTAATATGGAATCGCTTATTTTTTTGATTGGGGAACCGTGTATATTTTTTTATATTAATTTAAGAATTTAGCTTTTTAGGCATATTTTTTCAAATTAAAGCTGTACCCAAAATCTTTTAGGTTTTTCGAAAATTATATAAGTAGATACTCACTTATTTTCCAAAATTATATTATAGTTCTTATGACGACCGATAGGCCAATCGAAACGTCGTCATAAATAGCGACTACGTTTCCGATGCAAACAATGTTATATCAATTTAATATCAATGAAAACATGCAAATGAGCCTCTCGACTCGAAGCTACGGAACTTGGATTCCACCTGCTCAGCCGAAGTCGGCGTCTCGTAAGTAATGCAATCAAATATACAGCCACACACTTCTACCTGCCCTCTCCTGTCTTCTGCCCTCGTCTTCTGAACATTTTTAAAATGTTTTTCCTTGTGATTTTGTAGTCAGTGACCTAGGTAAATGAACAGTCCTACCTAGCTGGCTGGGTCGTCCGTCAATCCTAGATAACTACACGGGCTAAAGATCGAACCCTGGACACCTCACACAACGGCCCAGAAATGATATTTCAAAAAAGGAATGACGGAACTAACAAAATGGTGGCGAAATCCTATACGTTCGAGAACCAAACTATAACTATTATGTATCAATCTGGGTGACGAGAGGGTGAGGTCGCAATCTAGAATCTACTCGTTGTGCCGACGGGTCCGTCTTTACGTCTAGTTAGTACACTTAAAACCAGGGCTGCCACGTCTGTTCGATCGTTGAGAGCTATGTCAGCTCTAAAAAAGCGCTAAATTCCGCTAGATGACCAAAATATAATAAAACGCTAGATAACGCGCCAAATTTTCAAGTCTTAAAATGAACTTTCAAAATAAAATAAACCGATTTTTTTTAAATATTTATCTATGCAACTTTGATTCTTACACAGTTAATCAGTGAATGATTATCATTCATCGTAGTCTTCAGAGAAAGCACAGTCATCGTCTATTACCGCCATAGAAGCAATGCTAGCTTGCATTCCCCACAGCCCTGGTTCTGATGAATGAAGAACTCATTCGTTTTTCGTTGTCATTTAAGCCCAAAAACTAAAATATTAAAATATGACTAGTGTTGCCACAGAAAGAAAATAAAATAACTGTAACAAAAGCACGGAACGAGAACATAATAAAACGCGCCATATTGGGCGCTAGGAGTTGTTAAGTAGGAGTTCAGTACACCAAAAAAGCGCTAGATCTAGCTCCGAAAGCGCTAAGGTGGCAGCACTGCTTAAAACGCAAAGAGATTGCTCTTCCAGGTGGTTCCAGGGAGGGAGGTGGACGGCCGGGGGGGGATTGCAAATATTTGGCGAGGCGTAATAAAATCATATCGGTACCTGTCTACGTGATGACGAGCGAGCGAGATTTAGTATGGGGGTCCCGCTTAACACAATCAATAGGATGCCTTCTATTTAATACAGATATTATTAAACAACTGTCCGTTTTCATTTTATAACAGGTAAAGTGCGAGTCGGACTTAACTTTTTTTTTTATTATTTATTTATATCAGCTCATACATGTCCCCACCGAGGGGCTCGAGCCTACCCTGAGAATTAGGGTGATCGAGCCTTAGTCGACCACGCGGGCCTATTGCGGGTTGGTCGAACTTCACACACAACCTCCGAGTTTCTTCGCAGGCGTGTGCAGGTTTCCTCACGATGCTTTCCTTCACCGTAAGAGCGTCAGATAAACGTACATATGAAATCTAAATTCGAAATCACATTGGTACGTGGCAGGTTCGAACCACGACCTCCCGGACAGGAGGAGGCGGCGGCCCTAGCCATTACGCCACCGACGCTCAACTTGACTTTATTATTAATCGCAAAAATGTTTGTTTTGATAGCTAAAATGATTTAAAAATAAAATTAAAATGTAAGGCTGCAGACTAGCTTTTTGTGGGTATTTTCGATTTACGACTTTTTGGTAATTGGAAACAGATTAAACGTATGGTTTTTTTTATTATTAATAATTTGAGTGCATTTGACTACATCTCACCTGATGGTAAGTGACGATAAGTCGAGGATGGTACACGCAAACTCAAATAATTCCTATTCACTCTCGGTTTTAAGATCCCCAAATTGTAGGAGTCTGGAAACACAGACGCAGACAAGGAGTTCCACTCACTCCATCGTTGTAAGTAATATTTTGAGCAGTACAAGGCATAAATCGAATAATAACGTATATCACTTGGGAAGATACGAACGAGTTCATCCAGCACGGCACGAACAGTTTACAACTACTCAAGTTAGAGTCAGAAAATCTCTTCAGCACACTTTGAGACAGTTAAAATTACATAATGAATGAATATTATTACACAATACTTCAAGTTTTGTAACATTTTTTGTTTTAACCGAATATTTCAGAACAAGAACAAAAAAACAGATTTACAATCCTTAAAAGAGTATTTTTTGTATGTTTGTAAATATTTTTTTCTCGCAATTATTGTATGAAAATTGAAAAACTGACCAGCGCAAATTTGCAAAAAGGACATAATTATGTATGGACGAGGTATTTTTTACCCGACTGCGCCAGAAGGAGGGTTATGTTTTTCGAGAGTATGTATGTATGTATGTATGTTTGTATGTTTGTATGTATAATTGTTTGGCACGCTCTGCAGCCTGAACGGCTGGATGGATTTTAGCTTGAGACGTGTTGTTAGATTCGTATTTACTGTGAGAGTGACACTGGGTATATCAAAATAAAAAAAACAAAATGGCGGATTTTTGGCGCAAAATTCAAATGTTTGACACACTCTGCAGCCTGAACGGCTCGATGAATTATAGCTTGAGGGTTGTCGTTAGATACGTTTTTACTGTGAGAATGACACTGGGTATATCAAATTAAATAAAAACATAATGCCGGATTTTTGGCGCCAAATTCAAATGAACTCATTCAATAATAAAACTAAAAAAATGAATAAAATAAAAAACGGTAATTTAAAAAACTAAAAAACCCGCCTGCGTTTCTATGTAATTTGGAAATGAAAAACCCTAAAACAAGAAAGTCGTCATACCCGATTGCACTTAACTTAAGAAAAATTGTACCAGTCGGGACCCATTCTAGAAATTCAATAATAAAACTAAAAAAATGAATAAAATAAAAAACGGTAATTTAAAAAACTAAAAAACCCGCCTGCGTTTCTATGTAATTTGGAAATGAAAAACCCTAAAACAAGAAAGTCGTCATACCCGATTGCACTTAACTTAAGAAAAATTGTACCAGTCGGGACCCATTCTAGAAATGGAGGCATAGTGAATTGAGAGCACATACCTATATTACCTTGCAGATTACTCCAATATACTGACTAGACGGCTGACTTTCTAGAATGGGTCCCGACTGCTACAATTTTTCTTAAGTTAAGTGCAATCGGGTATGACGACTTTCTTGTTTTAGGGTTTTTCATTTCCAAATTACATAGAAACGCAGGCGGGTTTTTTAGTTTTTTAAATTATTTATCGTTGCCTTTTTCAGTTATACCTATGTACGTAGGTGCCCCAAAATCTTGTATTTGTTTTTTTAGAAATCGTTATATTTGGAGGCAATTTCTGGCCCTATTAATATTAATAATTAGCTTTTGCCCGCGGCTTGGCCCGCGTGGACATCGTTTTTATGACTGTCTTAGGAGGTGCACGGTGCGCGAGCCACAAGCGGCTCGCGAGCGTGGTCATGAATTTTCTCCAGATCCCTCGGGAACTATGTCAGTATATGGTTATTAGTAAATCGTGTCATTTCCCACCCCTCCACCATCTCTATGCAAAAAATCACACAATCCATTGTTCCGTTGCGATGTTAAAGAAATTAACCAAAATAGAGTATATTTTAAGTTCCCTCAGGAACTGCATCGGGCTATGCTATTTTCACGGGATAAAAAGTAGCTTATGTCCTTCCTCGTGACACAGGCTACCTGCATGCCAAATTTCATTAAGATTGGTCAAGGCGCTGAAGCGTGAAAAGGTAACAAACAAACAAACACATTTTCACATTTATAATATTCATCATCATCATTATCATCATATTAGCCGAAAAACGTCTACTACTGGACAAAGGCCTCCCCAAGGATTTCCACGACGACCGGTCCACACCCCCCGCCCCGCCGTTACCATGACTGCTACCGGAGCCAGGAAAAGCAGGGCCGCCGGAGACTAGAGGCCGTTTTCTGGGTGTGGTATTCATAGGGGGTTTTGCCGTTATCGGGTTGGCGATCGCAATGTGGTTGCAGGTGTGTTGCAATGCACAGAGAGGACGCTGCTGCCTGCTGCCCATCCTCCTGATTTAAACTCTTTAGTCGACTCATACGACATCCATTGGAAGAAATGAGATGGTCCTATTCTTAGCCGGGATCCATACGGCAATAATATGTATTAGTAAGGATAATATCAAAAATCTAATCAGCAACTATTTGTATACAGAAATAGCTGCTTCGTATAAAATTTTACCTAATTCAGTTTAATCATACAACAACGTGCACAAACATATGCATATAGTCAGGTCAGTCAAGATGACCCGGCCCTGTTCTTCCGTGGACACTCATGCAAGGCCAAGCGCAGAGACAATATGTTTTATTCAATTACTTTTTTTGTAATAAACTTATCTAGATCAATGCTATCGTAACACATAATCTGGGTCAATTTCAATTAAAGTTTATGATAAAGACAGCCCTGATGTGACCGATACACAGACGAACCCTACAAGTTATTAAAAACGTGTGCGGGTTAGCTCCATAACGCGCGTCAGGAGTTTACTCTTGAAATATATTTTTTTCAGAGGTGCCGGGTTCAAATCTGGACGGCCAATGTACCAATGAGTTTTTCAAAAACTTAAGTACATACTTACCGATTGCTTTAACGGTGAAGGAAAACATCGTGAGGAAACCTGCACACGCCTGCGAAGAAACTCGAAGGTTGTGTGTGAAGTCGACCAACCGCGGGCCCGCGTGGTCGACTAAGGCCTAATCGCCCTGATTCAGGGTAGGCTCGAGCCCCTCGGTGGGGACGTATATGAGCTGTAATGATGATATTTTTTTCGTAGCGCTACGCGGAGGTCCCACGCTCCGTTCTTCGCATTACGTATACGCAGAGTTCGGCTTCCGGCCTCGTTAGGTGGCTTGACCATGATTCCTTAGCTTTTGTGACTAAAAAAAGGAATGACATAAATAGTTACGGTAAGGCGTTACTGATTATTACTCGCGAGTATTGATCAATAACACGTTAATATTTCACTCCCCATAAAATTTTCATACCGCGCTCTATATGTGAATCAATTCTGAAGGAGTAAACTCCAATAAAATTGTAGTTATGTGACAAACGACGTATGTTGTAGTAACGCCGCGAGCGCGCCGCGCCACGACAACACTAGAGAAAATTAACAGTTGCTTTTAATACATTTCCCTGCACAAATATTGAGTGAAAGGAGTGTTTCGACTGATACACCGCACCGCACACCTCGCGTGTTTATCTCGCTACTTTCCGCCACCGCGCCTCAATCAAGTGTAAAGGAACGCTTCACAGTATAATAGTCTCGCATCGCAGCCGCCACGCCGCGTGCAAACAAAATATATCTGGCGTTGTTGATTGCCGGCGGAACCTGCCGTAATCAAATTTATGTTTGTTCGTCTTCATAGCCCCCGTTTTCTTCGGGTAGCCCGCCAGCCCGGTGCAGGCACAGGCATAGTAGCGAAACATTTGATTGAGTAGCGAATGTAATACATTATTTTTTATTAAAAATTTAAGTGCGTTTGACTCCTCACCTGATGGGAAGTGATGTTGCAGTCGAGGATGGTACGCGCAAAAATCAACTATTTAATTTATAATTAAATTAACTTAGTACATTAATTGTTAAACATGTAAATTATTTATTTATTTTTTAAATTATGTATGTCGGAGCGTCATTGAAAACACGACCAATACCAGCTCGAGATAAGTTTACATAGATCGTTAAACTTTATTTGGATCAAACGTCAGGTATTAGTACCTGGGTGAAACCGGTGATGGCGTGACAATCGCTTGTACTCGTGAGACGATCGTATGTGGTAGCAAAGGTGACGTATTAACGGAAGGCTGTTTGTGATTAAGGTGGCAGCACTGAGTTGAGAATTTATTAGATCTGTGAAGAAGCCATATTAGCTGGACGTCGGTCTCGGGGCAGACACTTTTTTACGTAGCGCCGAGCAGAACACAAGTAGTGGTGATATGTGAGCAAAACGGACGTGTGACGCTATCGCTGGGATCATCGCGTTTGCATCCATTGTAATCCAAAGCATCCTGTACAATTTCTCTTGCCGAATGATCAAGACTATTGAAAAAGGACCTCTGAGATATAGCTGCATTGTTATTTCGACGCCCACGACGGAAATAGTAAGGAGGTGAACCACGTGAGCCATCCATAACCTAACCGAACCACCCATCCCTCCGACATGTATATTAAAGATCTAAGTACTTTTAGAAAACATGGGGTGTATTTTTAACAGTGTGCAAACTATTAAGGGTGGGCTCTACTCATGAAACTGAACACCTTTCCCCGAGGAGCTCCTACTAAATGTTGGAGCTTCCTATATAGTTACCCGATCGATTTGTTACTTAGTAAGTAGGTAAAACTTTTTGCGAATTCAATATGGATTTCTTAAAAAAAGTTGTTCAGTTTTATGAGTAGAGCCATCCCTCAATAGCTTGCCCAATAACAAAAAAAACTTATCTATGTAATATAATATTAATTTATTTTTCAGATATCTACAATACTATTCATTCATTCATTCATTCATATCTGCTCATATATATACGTCCCCACCGAGGGGCTCGAGCCTACCCTGAATTAGGGCGATACAATACTATACTTAAATACTATATCAAGCATCGCTACTGTGCCCGCCTGTCCGCGCCGAGTGCCGGTGATGGCTGGTGGAAATTACTCCATTTGCACTTCAATCCAGGTTCCTCGCCGCCGGCCATTTTTGCGCACAATGAAACTGCTTGTTACGGCATCCGTGACGCCAGCGCCCGCGCCGCCCCGCGCCGCCCCGCCGGTAACACTTGATTGAAATCGCGCGGGAAGTATAAGTAGGTACCTTGGTTCGTCGATGAGGTACCTTTCTACAGCTACCTAAGAGTATCCGTTTTGATAGACTAGGGAAACAAATGTACGTACTTGTATTTCAGAGAACGGTTAATTGAGCTCTCTAAACTTTAAATAATTGGGACTGGACATTCCCTCTCGTATCTACCAGATACGCTAAAACTACCACGACACGACAGGACAGGACAGGACTGGACAGTATTGACAAAGCTATAGCTAATCACTTTGTATCACAGTTTTATAATTAGTATGCAGAGTGCTCTGTGTACCTTCTTAACAATTAGCCAAATGCATGTCGGGCCACGTTTGCACGACGCAGGTATGATGTGATGAGGCAGGTAGTATAAGACCCGAGATGGGTCTTTAAACAGAGAATCAGGTTTTAGATAATTATTTCACGATGATATTTTAGAATATTTTCAAGCGGCTTTCAAAAAGGCGGAGGTTCTCAATTCGGCTGTATGTTTTTGTTTTTTTTAATGTGTGTACCTCAGAACTTTTGACTGGGTGAACCGATTTTGATGATACTTTTTTTATTTGAAAGCTAGTGCTTTCCGTGTGGTCTCATATAAATTATATCATAATCGGTTTAGTACTTTATTTAAAAATTTACAAAAACCAAAAATAATAATGCAAAATTGTTCGAAGTTGTTGCGATGGAAGTCGGCTTTTTAACGTTTTTAGCGTTTTCAATTTATTGATGTTCAAATCAAAGATAGTTACTTCTTGCAAAGTTGTATTAAAATCATTAGGTATAGAGCCATTTTTGAGATTTCTGTTTTTAGGGTTTTTTAGGGTGGCAGTATTGGTTCCTCTGGAAAAATTATATGAAGGTAGACCCACATACAACGTATGTTTTCTGTTTGTAATTTTGTACTAAGTAATGTACATCCTACCAGTTTTAGTAGTTTTAAAGCGTTGTGGACTATACGTTTCGCGAGAGAGTATGTAAATATAAATAAATATAAATATAAATATTCTGGGACAAATCACACATGGTCATCTGGCCCCAAAGTAGGATTCCCTGTGATATGGGAACCAGAGACTGATATACATACTTAAAATTTATTTATTTGTGTCATGCTGGTTACACCAGTACACTGCATCAACAATAGGTAGGTATATCCTGTGTCAGAGACATACACGTACCCCTGCTACCCTGACGCGGCTCTCGGTGACACCACCACGCCACCACGCCACCGCGTCCCGCACCCCGCGCACCTGTTTCCATTAAAATTTCAATTACACGTCGCGCTCTCAGCTCTCCTCGAACACAAACACAAACAGTCTATTTGTTTGCTCGTCTTAGGTGCGTTTGTTTGGTTTGCAGCGTGCAGCGTGCAGCTTGCCGCGCGCTGCACGCTGCGACACTTGTGGACGCGCCCCAACTCACACGCGTGAAGTCTATTGCGTGTTTGTTGCTTACTTATCGACATATGAAATGCTTACTTTGTGTTAAACGCTACTTTTGAGTAAAGATCAAGAGTAGATACGTAATAGTAGATCATCATCATCATCATATCAGCTCATACACGTCACCACCGAGGGGCTCGAGCCTACCCTGAATTCGGGCGATCGGGCCTTTGTCGACCACGCGGGCCCAGTGCGGGTTGGTCGACTTCACACACTAGTTTTGAGTTTCTTCGCAGGTGTGGTCAGGTTTCCTCACGATGTTTTCCTTCACCCGTTCAAGAAATCGGTGAATAGATATATACTTTTCTTATATATGTAAAAGTGTGTTTGTTTGTTACTTTTTCACGTTTCAAAACCTCAACCAATCTTGATTAAATATGGCATGCAGGTAATATCACATTTACGAGTATCCCGTGAAAATAGCATAGTCCGAAACAGTTCGTGTGAACTGAAAAAAGAGTCTTTGTGTGGTTGTTTTCTTTACCATCGCAACGGATCAATGGATTGTTGTGATTTTTGCACAGAGATGGTTGAGGAGTGAGAAAGGACCTAGGCTACTAGTTAACATAGCCCGAGATAGTTCCCGAGGGATGTAGGGAAAACTCATTCCAGTCTCACACACGTCGGCGTGGCAACTAGGGCATGCAATTATCGGTACAATTTTACTATCCAAAAATATTTGGATACACTAAAACGATCCGGATAAATATATATAAAAACTAGCTGTCCCGGCGAACTTCGTACCGCCTTACATTACATTACACTGCCCTGCCCTACCCTACAATACCCTACACTACCCTACACTACACTACCCTACACTACACTACACTACCCTATCCTACACTACCCTACCCTACCCTACATACACTACACTACACTACGCTACCCTACACTACTCTACACTACCCTATACTACACTACCCTACCCTACCCTACACTACCCTACCCTACCCTATCCTATCTCTCAAGTTGGATCGAACTGCACATGGTGTGCGAATTTTATTATAATCGGTTAAGTGGTTTAGGAGTCCATTGAGGACAAACATTGTGACACGAGATTTATATATATTAAGATGAATTGCTGTTCGTTAGTCTCGCTAAAACTTTAACAAAAATTATCACTTTAAAGCTTTTTCAAACCGAGCCCGAATCTAAAAATGGTGTAAGAAAACCCTAAGTAGTTTTGAAGGACCTATTCAACGACACCCCACACATATTGGGTACGTCAACAAAAAAAATCATCCCCTGTTTACGTGTAGGGGAGGTACCCTAAATAAAAAATAAAGGTTTTTATTTTACCTCTTTGTCGGTGTAATTAATATGTATACGCATGCCAAATTACCGCTTTCTAGTACTAATAGTCTCTGAACTAAGTCGCGGACAGCCATGGCGAAACTAAAGGGTTCCTTGTTGACTACGGTCCCCTAAAAATTGTTTTCTTCTCTTAAGTCAGTATGCAATACCTGCAGAGTAGACACAAGCTACAAAGATTGTTCGTCTTTCCCTTGACATTTTTCTGATACCTATATTACAAGTACTTCCAACAATCGAACACAATTTTACCTGGTAATGTCGCATCACAACCACAACACGACAACGACAATGCCCCTAATCGAGTGGTATACATGTACACAGGCCAGCGCATCAAGCTACACACTTTGGACTTTGTACCATTCTTATGCCTTATGCGTATGAATCATAATCGCACTACGAGTGTATAGCTTTATGTGCTGGCCTCTGTACATAGGTACCCTACTACTACCCGTGAGTGCGTGCCGCAGCTCTGTTTGAGCTCGATAACCGCGCGCCTTGGAATTGGTTCACTGGCTCACTCGCTCTTATCACTTGTTGTGTGTAGGTCTCGTAGGTGAGTAGGTGCCCACTACCCGTGCCCAGGTCCCAGGTATAAGATCCATTGTCAAGTGATACAACTACAAGAACCCGCAGAGTGATCAAACCCCATTGACTCCGAAATTGTGAGCGTTGTTCGAATATAATAGATTCAAGGTATTTATTTAAAATAGGTGCAAATTACACTCTTTCTGATAGTCATAAAATAATAATAACATCATTTCATTTGTGAAAAATCAAGAAATAAACAATCATTAGTTAAACCAGGTTATGTCATTAGAACATGAAAACAATATGACACGAAAAGTTATACATAAAATTATTGAATGTCATTGATACCTTTGACAGTGTAGGCCAGTTCACACGGACAGCACCCGATCACGAGTATAACTCAAGAGTCAGTCATCGCTCCCATATTAACATTATTCGCTCATTTTAAATAACTTACCGATTGAACTAAGAAAGCTAAATTTAAAACCTTTAGGACAAAATTGTTTAAATAGCTTAGTGACAAAAAACATTATAGCGTTATTGACATTTGATTTCGTGAACTTATAATTATAATTTATGTAAAACATATGTAGGCTGATCGCCCTAATTCAGGGTAGGCTCGAGCCCCTCGGTGGGGACGTATATTTATAAATAAATAAATAAATATTCTAGGACAAATCACACATGGTTATCTGGCCCCAAAGTAGGATTCCCTGTGTTATGGGAACCAGAGACTGATATATACATACTTATATACGTTTAAATACATACATCTTAATATATATAAATCTCGTGTCACAATGTTTGTCCTCAATGGACTCCTAAACCACTTAACCGATTATAATAAAATTCGCACACCATGTGCAGTTCGATCCAACTTGAGAGATAGGATAGTTTAAATCTCAAATTATAGTCGCAATTTTAATTTAATTATTTTTGTACTTTTTTTTTAAGCAATGGTAGTTGGAACTATACAGCCAAATCCCTACTAATCCCTACTAATATTATAAATGTGAAAGTAACTCTGTCTGTCTGTTACGCTTTCCCGCAAAAACTACTGAACGGATTTGGCTGAAATTTGGTAGGTAGACAGATTAGGACCTGGATTCAGACATAGGCTACTTCTTACCACGCTCGCGAGCCGCTTGCGGCTCGCGCACTGCGCACCCTCGAAAAGTCATAGAAACGTTGTCCACGAGGGTGAAACCGCGGGAAACAGCTAGTACATATATAGATATATAGATATTTAACACCCAGACACAGAGCAAACAAATCTGCTCATCACACAAATGTTTGCCCTGGGTGGGGATCGAACCCACAACTCTCGGATCAGCAGTCAAGAGCACTAACCACTGAGCCACCGAGTCAGTCAATATGAGCTGACATGATGATGATGATGATGATATGTATGCCTTGCACAGGCGAAACATGCACAAAACTATATTTAATGTCCTACTGCCATGTTTGATGGAAATAAATTTTTATTTAATCTCAATCATACCTACTGGCGCGTAAAGGTATCGTCATTGTTGTCAAAAGAATGCAACTCAAAATGTGAGCTCATTGAAGGGATGTTGTAACTCACTACCCACTCCGCTCCGGAGCAACATCTGGAGACGAGCTTCGGTTAAAGAATAACCTGCAGGAGAGAAGAAACAAAGGACTTCACAAAGGTCGCCGGAAGTACGGTTAAAACAAACAAAGGCTCCGAAATTATGTTAAACAGTACGCCGGGACGCGCGCGGGCGGGGGCGGGCGGGGCAGTACAAAAGTACCCTCATTGAATAGACCAGCAGTACGCGGCGGCGCGGGCGGCGCGCCCGCGATGGCAAGCTGGCAAGCTGGCAAGCTGGCGAGTGGCGACCGATGCGTACATGCGTACACGAGACATGCTAAATTATACTAGGTAGGTACACGACAACAATCTGAGAAACTGACTCATTGGCTCAGTGGTTACTGCTCTTGACTGCTGGTCCGAGAATTGTGGGTTCGATCCCCACCCAGGGCAAGCATTTGTGTGATGAACAGATTTGTTTGCTCTGTGCCTGGGTGTTAAATATCTTTACATATATGTTTGTATTTATATGTAACCCGGTGGGTCGACCAAGGTATCGCTGGAAAGGTGAAGTCGCCAAAGACCTCAAAGAGTTGGGAGTGCCCGAATGGTCAAACTTGGCACAAAATAGGATAGAGTGGCGCACTTTAATGTCGGAGGCCAAGATCCACTTCGGGTCGCTGAGCAAGCGAAGTAAGTAAGTAAGTATGTATTTAAACGTATATAAGTATTTATATCAGTCTCTGGTTCCCATAACACAGGGAATCCTACTTTGGGGCCAGATGACCATGTGTGATTTGTCCTAGAATATTTATTATTATATATATTATTATTATTATTTATCCAAAATTATATAACTACATGGGTACTTACTTATTATGAAATTATAAGTAGGTAGGTACTTATTAGAAGCCTAAAGGTAAAATTCTAATTCAGGGTAGGCTCGAGCTCCATGGTGGAGACGTCCATATATGAGCTGATATGATGAAAGGTAAAGATCTTCAAGGCGAGAGTGAATAGGCATTATTTCAGTTTGCGTGTACCATCCTCGACTACATCGTCACTTACCATCAGGTGAGATATAGTCAAACGCACTCAAAATAAAAAAGATTAAAGTTAAAAAAGGTAAAATGTTTTAATTTTAGCCTTTTTATATTATTATTTATAAGCTACGGTATGAAAGGCTATTTTAACTAATATTAGTATATCTGGTAGGTACTTTTACATTACCTGCGTGTGCGTACTTACTTACCATAAGTAAGTAATGTTTACTTAGTCAATAAAGGTACTTGGGACTAGAAATAAAAACTAGAACAATTGGAAATAAATAGCAATGAATAATGGAAAAAACAACAATGCATGAAGTATATTCAGTAAGTTGTTTAAATGGAATGCATCATGACGTGATATCCTACAACAATAAGTTTAGCACTAACTAGGTAAGTAGATAGAGCGTCAATTGTTTGTTTCTGACATGTCCAGTGTAGTCAAGCAAGAGTACAGGGAGCGAGTAGCCGGAGCGGAGGTCAGGCAGGTCAACCCTTGAGCGGCAAGACGGCACCTCCTCTTCCGTGTCGCGCGCCGGGCGGCCGGGCGGTGCTGCGGCAAGCGGCGGGTTAAGTGCGCAAAAAATTTATGTGCCGTAAAGGTGGCCGAGGGCAAAGATTCGACTGAGGAAATTTCCTAAGTAAGGAAAAAATCTAAACAGTCGATAATAATAATAAGTATTTATTTCAGACATAGTCCATAATTGGTTAGTAACATTGGTACTTGTAATCTAGTGTTAGTAAAACAATGGGAATAAATCAAATGATTGAGATGGCCTCGATGGAGCCTTCCGCCACAGGGGCAACGCCGGTCTCTTCTTGACTGCGTGCAGCCGTATCCAGCGCCCCAGTATCGGAGAGTCCCATCGGTCCACTAAAGTGCACAGGATGCTGTTGGTGCTGGCGCGCGCTCGACTCATCAAGGAGGATAATATAATACACAAAAACCGGAGTGTGCGAGCCGCACACAAGCACATCATCCACACTAGAATATGTATGGGAGACATCTTATTCAAATTTTTCATTAAATAACTTACTACCGCGTGCTGTAGGCCATGTAAAGTTATTATGGAGTACCAAGTTTCATCAAAATCGGTGGGGCCATTTTTGCTTTAAAAATAATAAGTGACTTTTTACTATGGTGGCAACCCTAAAAATACAAGGTGGGAAAATTTGAAAAAAAGGCTGGAGATATAAAAACATGTTGCCTTTACTCAAATTTCACCAAAATCCGTCCAGTAGTTTGGGAACTAGAGCACCGGACGGACGTACAGACACACACACACACACTTTTAGACTCTATCAGTGTCAGACTATAATATCAAAATCTCAACTTAGATTTTTGACTTTCTCGACCCCGCCCGTAGTGCGGTACGTACATTTTGCATGTACATATGTAGAGTAGAAGTATTATTATCGCAAAAAAAAAGTTCATCCAATTTTCGTAAAAAAGTGTTCTATTTCTTTTTTTTTATTCGCAATTGGTAAACCCCTGGCATCATCTCACCTGATGGTAAGTGACGATGATGCCGAAGATGGAAGCGGGCTTTACCAAATTCCCCAACGCAATGGAGAACTGACTGAACTGGAATCTTACCTTCAAGCCGGAACACATCAATGTTGTTAACACTGATGTTTGGCGGCAAGACTTAGATAAGATGGTGGTAGCTAGCCAGGCGGGCTTAGAAAATGCCTTACCACCAACCAAACCGAGTCTTACAAGATGACCCCGCCGGGAATCGAACCCGCGACCTCCTGGTGTGAAGCGAATGGACTAACCATTACACCACGGAGTCGGTTAAATATACCAAAAAACCGAACATCTGAATTCCATCCGTCCGTCCATCGGTGCGTTCGTGCGTCACTCTTGGCTCTGGAGAGTTTATCTTTAGTCCGATTGGAACCTAATTTGGTAGTTAAGAGTTTTAAATTATTTAATCAAGAGATTATCAAAAGTTTCTTCGCAGCGTCAAACCGAAGAGCAGATGTCATACAACAACAACTAAAATTATGTTTTTTATCCAAAACGGCTCTAACGGTTTTTATGAAACTTTTCATGTGGGAATTGCTTACGTTTTTCTATTTTATGGTAAAACCCATCGATCTGCGAAAAATCGTGTTTGTACGGTGAAAAATGAAAATGAAATTGAAACTTGCGATTTACTCACAAATGGTTGGAGCTATTGCACTGCCATGTATTTCGAATAAGTAAGAGTATACTCGTACATTTGGTATGCAACATGAATTCATCAACATTATTAAAAAGAAGTTTTAGATTCAATGGCTTTGCTAGTAACGACCTCAAAAAAAAAATTGTACGACCCTAATTTGTTTCGTACCTACTTTGGATTTCGCTATTGTTTGTTAATTTCGTGTATTTATATATGAAAATGTAATTTCGTAATTTTGGGTGAATTTCTTTTCAAAGTCAGTTTTTATTTTTTTAGTGATAATGCTATCTATCAACGCTAAACCCAATCACCCACTCGCCAATAGGATATCATCAAATCATAATGCATGTGTATCATTAACCGATACAGAGTCCTGTGGCTTCCATCATCATCTCAGCAGCACATACTTAGCGGTCCTCCTACGCGATGACTCTTGGATCAAAATATTACTACATACTAATTTTAAACTTAAAAGGCCAATACATATTATTTTGTATTGGCCTCAGGCCTATTGGCCTGGCCTGTATGTTTAGAGGTTTTTGACGGGGTTTTTTTTTAACTTAAAATAAAAAAATCATTTCATACTTTTAAACTTTACATAGGTATTACTAGTAGATACGTTACAATCTAAACTCTATCCCCACATTCACATAAGGAGTCGGTTAAAAAAGGCTGGTGACGGCTATACGGGCTTCCGCCGCGTCCGCTGTCGAGCTCGCTCTCCTCCTTGATTATCAAGATCCTCCATTACCTCGGAGTCTCGGCCAGAAAAAGCATTAGACGCTTGTTATATTATTATTATATATATAACAAGCGTCTATTTTTATTATACACGTATGAAATGAGACAATTGCAGGTAGATTGCCATTTCTGCCGAGGCATAATATAGGGTATGGTTCTTTTCTTAAACAAACAAACTAGTCTGTCATAACTTCCGATTATAATCTTGAAAAATATTAATAAGTAATAGTAATGATTACTCACGGTATCTGTTTTTTCGAAAAATATTGCCGTGTGGTGCCGGCGATAAACTTTACGATCAGAATAACATTTTAAAGAGTTCTTTCAATTAAATACTCGCAGTCCGCCAATTGACAGTTTTTCATACAAACGGATTATTAATTACCTATCCTTCCTTTTTAACTAATGCAAATTATTATTGAAGAACAGTGGTGTTTGTTACATTTTACTTCACTTTAACTATAAGTATAATAATATAATGAGATTTTTTTGTACGTGACTAATGAAACATTTTCGGGCTCAGAGTAGTCTTTGTCTTTGGGGGGAGGGTATTTTACAAAATTTGCGTCAGAAAATAATGTAGTTTGGTCTCGAAATTAACTAGAAGAGACACAGCAAGGTGAGGCATATTGCCTTATAGCAAGATCTTTCGACATACCAAAACAAGATACTCGGGTGTTATGGCCCTTATAAAAGTGTTGAAATTCTGTTAAGAAAAAAGATCGGTTCGGTTTGTTTTTTTTTCCTTTTGTAACAAATTTAATTTCGGCATTAAATCAGCAAACTTTAAAAATAGGCGGACGCGGCTTTGACACAACCCGCTCCTATTTTTTTTGTAATGGGTGCCTTAGTATAAAAATAAGTATACTGCAATTGATGACGTACCTTTTTAGGCTGAGGATTGCATCCCACTTCTGAGTTTTTACTAATAAAAACTCAGTACATCATCACCATCATTATATCAGTCGAACGACGTCCACTGCTGGACATAGGCCTCCCCCAAGGATTTCCACGACGACCGGTTCTGCGCTGCCCGCATCCAGCGGCTTCCCGCGACCTTTACCAGGTCATCGGCCCACCGAGTCGGAGGCCTGCCTCACTACGTTTTCCGGTGCGAGGTCGCCACTCGAGAACTTTACTACCCCAACGGCCATCTGTTCTACAAGCAATGTGCCCCGCCCACTGCCAATAAGTTTAGCAATTCTGAGAGCCATGTCGGTTACTTTTAGTTCTCCTACGGATCTCCTCGTTTCTGATTCAATCCACAGAGAAACTCCGAGCATAGCACGCTCCATTGCCCTTTGGGTGACCTTGAGCCTTCTTATGAGGTCCATAGTAAGCGACCATGTCTCAGTTCCGTATGTCATCACTGGCAACACACACTGGTCTTAAGACACTGCGGTATCTGGGACGTAAGGATATTGCGAAGCTTCCCGAACGCTGCCCAGCCGAGTTGGATTCGACGATTGATCTCTTTCTCGAAGTTAGACCTACCTAACTGGACTGTTTGTCCCAGGTATACATATTCGGTAACAACTTCGAGTGTAGAGCCTCGAACCTTCAGAGGAGTAGGTGCGACACGGACGTTTGACATAATTTTCGTCTTGTCCATGTTCACTCTGACGTACTTGTTGAGAGGCTCTAATGAGGCCATCGAGTATTGTGCCTAAGACGTCCATACTCTCAGCCATGACCACGATAACGTCAGCGAATCGAAGGTGGGTGATGTACTCGCCGTTCATATTGATGCCGAGTCCACCCCAGTCCAAAATCTTAAAAACATCTTCTAGGGCGGCGGTTAACAGTTTCGGAGATATAACGTCTTTCTGTCTCACCCCTCGCTGCAGACGGATAGGTTCCGAGTTTTGATCCTGGAGGCGAACCGACATGGTGGCGATTAATACAGACACTTCACCTCGATATATCGATAGTCAATTTGGTACCATTGGAGAGACTGTAACACAGCCCATGTTTCGACCGAATCGAAGGCTTATTCTCATAGTCCACGAACGCCAAGCATAGTGGCTGATTGTACTACTCGGTCTTCTGTATAATTTGCCGAAGCGTATGTATGTGGTCTATGGTACTAAAGCCTTTTCGGAAACCGGTTTGTTTTATTGTACACTTTTACTTATATAAATCTGTATTTATTCACAATATACAAGAACTAATATTAAAGCTTCAGTCGACTGATCACATCGAATTCTGAACACCAACTGACTAGTCCGTGAGCGGCAAACCTCTCTTACCACTCCTACACAGAGCTGTAGGTAATCACCATCGCGTGACAATCGACAATAAACGAGCAGTGTTGCCAATACAAAGAATGATTTTTCAACTTAAACAATAAATCACGACACAGGTAAGTAACTCCCGAAATTTAGGTCGGATGTTAAATCTACGCCAAGGAGCTCAAGATGGTCGGAGATCAGAATAGATTCATCTCCGAAAGTAGTAATGAGGGTAAAAGGACTCCTTTTTGCAGTGAATAGACCCGCCTGCGTTTTAGAGGCATTAAACCTTAGACCAGTTCTATCTTGCCTAAACATTAAACATAACAAGATTGGTATCGCCCCAGTCTGAGACTGCCTTGAGTGTTAGGTTCACGCGCTCAATCATGGCCTCTCTCTAGGATAGTATATCCGGACCCCTAGTTACAAAGTAACTAGTATCTAATCTGTGACCGTGCTGTCGTCTGCATACCCAAATATACCGGGTTTTAGAGAGAGAATTGAGCCCTGAGGTACCCTGGCATCAACTAAAGCTTAAGGCTAGAGGAGCATCCATCGACGACTTTGAACTGTTTACAATCGGTTGACTGAGTCTACTCGAAACGTGTACACGTATAGACGTTGAAAAGTAACATTCCAATTAGGTACATACAGCTAGCGTACAGCTCTACAGTAGGTAGACTGTGACCACGTGACCACCAGGTACAGTCGCAGTAAGGTGAGGCCAGGTGTGGGCGTGTCAGCGGGCGGGCGGGGCGGCGCGCGCAGGTGCGCCAGGTAGCCCCGCCCTCCCCACCTGCGCGCCAAGGTGAGCGCCGCACATAGCCGGGCCGCCGCCTGCCGCCGCGTAGGCGCGTGGCCTGCCCTCCACACAACCAGGTGATAAGGCTTCGAGCGCACGTGGCTCACCACTCAAGAGTTTCACGTTTGAATTACTTAAATTTGTAACAAAACTCAGATATCAGCGAAAATTTCTTGAAAGTAAAACAATAGATTTTTTAATGATAGTGCTTCACAACTAGGTAAAGGTTTATAGTTTATAATAATGTGTAATTTCATAAAGATTAAATTATGTCCATTTATGACGGATAAGTAAATAAGTAAGTAATATAAGTGTGTGCTTACAACATCCGTATTCACGCATTTTTTATACGTAGCATCTCACAGAGGGCAAAAATAAATGATATCTCTATAGGTCACACACACTATAGGTTAAACTTATACCTACCACGACTTTTTAATAATTAGTATCAGTTTTTTTTTGTATTGGGTACCTGATAACAAAAACATTTAAAATGTATTTTAAAATCCTAAACAATTCTCAAAGTAAGTCATTACTAGGTATTGTAGCGTGTCTTTAGTTTTGTTGTGCTTATGACATAGCTAATGATTACTAGGTAGGCGCAATCAGCAGAGTACCTCTCAAGTTAATTAGACGCTGCTCGGCCGCACAGACAAACACTTTTATATAAACAACGCCCCCTCCCTCCCCAACTCCTCTTCTTCCACCGCCAAATTGGATTATATCAGCTAATTACCTTAATGGCGCGATAAGGTAGCGAGCTCTGGACTCCTCTGCGCCGTGGACACGTTAATGTTTTAACTTAGAGATAAACAGGAGACAATTTTGGATAGTTTCTGGAAGGTGGACAATAGAACTGTCACAAACTTTAAACTTAAAAATAATACAATCCGCTGCAGATCATCTTGTACTAACTCACACCGACTTTAAGAAGAATTTTGATAAAATTTATACGACGACGTTAACACGTTTTTTGTACTTATAAATACTTACAGAAGTTAAAACAGATAAGTTCATGCAATATGATAGCGTATACAAGTATTTACCTGATGGAGGAAAGAGTTCCCATTAACTTGTCTGAAATAATAAAGATTTAGATATTACATATCATTAACACAGTATTTCCATACTTAAAAGGAGGTCTCAGCCATACAGTATGTAACACTTTTGGTGATAATGTTTTTTTTTGTTTAGGTACCTACTTAGTTTCATTGAAGACGGTCATTGCGATTGGTCAAATTAGAGTACTAGACTTTAAATCAAGATGTAATCGTTTTAATTTTTATTTGGGTGTTGATAGTTCAGGGTAGTGAGCTCGGCCCGCTATAATTTCTTATTTATATGTCAAAGATTTTTATTTATATGCTACATGAAGGTCCACCATATCAATAGATTTGGAACAGGCCCAGCTGAACGAAGAGACAACCCAGGATTGACAGACATGGCGCATGAAAACGAGGAACCCCAAGTAATGGGAAGAGGCATAGAAAGAATAATAAGATATATGTCAAAGATCTACCAGATGTAGCAAAACATATCACCGTTTTGTTCGGAGATGACATCTCAGTAATGGTGACATCTAGTAATAACCTAACACTGAATAATCACGAACTTGACATTCAAAATCTATTGCAGCCTTAATTGAAATCACAAAAAATTTCAATAAATCGACATACATTAGTTACAACAATGATCAATTTTTTTTTACAATAAATAAGGATATTATAAAGAACAAACTCTACAGAGTTCACTATCTGTAAAATTATAGAGGACAAACTCTACGGGGTTCAATATGTGTAAAATTATAAAGGACAAACTCTAAAGAGCTCACTATGTGTTAAATTATAAAGGACAAATTAAAATTTATTTTGAATTTTATTAAATGTATTTTTTTTTGACATGCAGAAAGTGCTAAATAAATATAATGTCGCAGTAACATGGAAAAATATACAGAGGTCACTGTCTGTAAAATTCCTCGGTATAAAAAATACAGTACCCAAACTAATTTGGCAAGAACAAATCAACAAAGTTTGTGCTAAAATTAATAGTTTTTGTTTCGTTCTTTTTAAATTAACAAGAGTTGCGACTAGAGTTGTGGACGCAGTTACGGCATTACAACGCAGCTACGGCCGTAGTTACGGCAGTCACAGCTTGTTATGCTCTACATGTAACACGAGTCCATCCATGCTTCGTTATGGGATAGCAGTCTGGGGCAACGGTACAAACATCGAAAGTGCTTTCATTGTTTAAAAACATTAAAAAAATATACGTGCAATACGTACAAAACTTATGACCGCGATTTAGGAGCTTGTACATCTTGCCCCTACCATGTCTTCGCGTGTTTGAGGTCACTACATTAATTGTAAGCATTATATATTGTAAGCATTATGATTACGACAAATATTTTCACCAACAAGCGAGAGAAATAAATGTCAGAAGAAATACACTACATATTCGACCTACATTAATCAAATTTTGTACATAGATGTAAAATTATGACGCAAAATTGAAAATGAAGGCACTATGTATGTCAGTATGTCAAAATAAATATTAGGGCAGGCTCCCCTATATGTAAGACGCAGATATTTTTTTAGTGTCAAGTGGGGTATCGTCGAATAGGTCTCACGAAACGTATGAAAAGTTTCTTTTAACATTTTTCTCAATAAGGACTATAGTAGAATTTTCAAAATATTGAGACCCAAAATGACGGTTTTGGGTCCTCCCCCCTTTAACTTTTTAACTATGGGACTTAAAATTCTTAAAAAATCCAGGTGCAAACTAAACATTATTAAATGAGCATATACGAAAATTATTTTGGTGATGATGATTTCAACCTTCCTATACAAGTGAAATGTTATCGACTTCACCTCTTTGCCTATGAGAGCTAAGTACAGTTGTGTATAATTTTAAAGGTAAATTTTATATCATCATCATCATAGTTCATATACGTCCCCACCGAGGGGCTCGAGCCTACCCTGAATGAGGGCGATCGGGCCTTAGTCGACCACGCGGGCCCAGTGCGGGTTGATCGACTTCACACACATCCTTCGATTTCTTTGCAGGCGTGCGCAGGTTTCCTCACGATTTTTCCTTCACCGCAAGAGGATCGGATAAACGTAGACATGAAATCGAAATTCCACAGACCTTGAAAAAAATTGTAGGCCCCTAATTTGATTCGTACGTACCTACCTATGATATCGTTATTGTTGGTTAATTTTGTGTATTCATATACGAATTAAAATTGAATTTTATTTTACCCACGATGGAACTGAGAAGGGGTATGCGTTAAAGGTTAGAGGTTGTTTGTGTGATGTGTGTGTGTGTGTGTGTGTGTGTGTGTGTGTGTGTGTGTGTGTGTGTGTGTGTGTGTGTGTGTGTGCGTGTGTGTGCGTGTGTGTGCAAACGAATGTTACCATCGAGAACTACTTGGCAGATTTATTTGCGGTTTATGCATTTCAAGGGTATGATTTCAAGGGTATCATATCAGAGCATGTTCTTAAACATGTTTTATGGTGCTAGACTACCAGGGAGCGCTGCAGCAGGCAGGATGGTTGGCGCTAGAAGGTGTCTTAGAAACTATTCAGCCGACTCCGATGGCGTTTTTTCTCATTATGTATATAAGTGTCAATTCAGAGCAGGTTTTAAGACGTGTATTACAGCAGTAGACCACCAGGGGGCGCTGCAGCAGCCAGGATTGTTGGCACTTGAGGGCTCCTTAGGAACTATTCAACCGATTCCGCTGCGGTTTTATGCTTTGGATGTCGTTTTTAGCAGCCTGCCCAAAAAGGTGGGTAATGTTTTTCAGGTGTATGTATGTCTGTCCGTTCTTTGGCTTGAGATGTCGTTAGGTTTGACTTGATCCAGAAAGTGACGTAGGTAGGATTCGTTTCAACCCGACTGCCCGAAAAAGAGGGATAACATTTTTTTGCAGTCGGGTTTTTATTTTTTATAAATTGGTCAGGTTATTTAGAGCAAGCCTGGACATGTTTTACAGCCATAGACCATCAGGGAGCGCTGCAGCTTATTAAAAACTCTAAAGCATGCACATACTGTGAAGAATTTAAAGAATCTACGACATATGGACAACGAAACCGAAAGCATTAAATAAAAAGGATAACTTACTGAAAGTAGATACTCCCTGAAAAGGTTGAAATAAAAAGAAAAAAATAACATTTTGAAAAAGTTACGACGGGTGTAATTGCAAAAAGGATTAAATAACTTTTTTCAATATCCCCGACTGGAAGAAAATAAGAAACGAAAGATAAATTAAAAAAAAAACAAATGCATTTATTTGTCGGGGACTGCCATTCTCTGCTCTGAAATAAATTTTATGTACGCAATTTTATGAGTTTGACTAATTCAGTTGTAAATTAATGTAGTTCTTGATCAATGTGAATTGCTATATTTAAACTGAAATTAGGAATGAAGGGGGCGATGGTAGCCGCCGACGGATTATCTTGGGTTTTTTAAATTTATCTTTCGTTTCTTATTTCCCTCTAGTCGGGGCTAGTCGGGGACTTAAGAAAGTTATTTAATCCTTTTTCAATTACGTTTTAACACCCATCGTGAGCTTTTTGTAGTCGCTTTTTAAACTTCATTTTTTTTATTTTTAGTCATAATGCTCATACTCGTCAATAGGAATCATCATATAATAATGCAAGTGTTTCATTAACTGATATAGAGACCTGTGGCTTCTACTATCATCTCAGCAGAATGAAAGTTAAGGAGTCAAACCTTCCATCATCAGCTCAACTGAATAACCTGAAAGAAAACAACTATCGGTCTATATGTCCATACGTATCTTCGTATTATATTTAAATAATTATCCTCCAACTCCTAACCGTTAATGAGTTGGACCTTTCATCATCAGCTCTTCAACATGAAATGATGACTACCAGACGCAAAAACTTGAACAGCTTTAGAAAATATATAAAAACACGTAATACGTGCCTGTAAAATTTTAAGGTTGCCCTCAATTTCTCTGGGATTCCATCATCAGATCCTGACTTGGTGACATAGAGCCACATGAGGAGTATAATCTTTCGAATAAAAAAATACATTTAAAAATCGGTCCACAATTGACAGAGTAATAGGTGAACATACAATAAAAAACATACGGTGGAACATAGAACCTCCTCCTTTTTTGGAGTCGGTTAAAAACTGCTGACGGTTTGCTAAGATCATTTCTCCGATAAATAATGCATTTATTAAATGTAATGTTTTAATTCGATCACGCAGAGAAACTCCGAGCACAGCACGCTCCATTGCCCTTTGGGTGACCTTGAGCCTTCTTATGAGGCCCATAGTAAGCGACCATGTCTCAGTTCCGTAAGTCATCGAATCAGAAACGAGGAGATCCGCAGGAGAACTAAAGTAACCGACATAGCTCACAGAATCGCTAAACTGAAGTGGCAGTGGGCAGGGCACATAGCTCGTAAAACAGATGGCCGATGGGGCGGTAAAGTTCTCGAGTGGCGACCGCGAAAACGTAGCGTAGGCAGGCCTCCCACGCGGTGGTCCGATGACCTGGTGAAGATCGCGGGAAGCCGGTGGATGCGGGCAGCGCAGGACCGGTCGTCGTGGAAATCCTTGGGGTTCAATCCATGGTTCTGTGAGTTGTACCTATTAGTCGCGAATTTTTAGATATGGCTGAAATATGATACTTTTTAATTTTTCAGCCCCCATCATTGTTCAGCCTTTTTGAAAAATTTCCAAAAAAATAAGCAAAATCCATATTATTATAATTATCGGACCTACTCATAAAATTCCACGAGAAACGGTTGAGAAATGCGACCTGTAGAGAACAGCCGGCCGGACAGACATACGAAAGCATTTTTTCCAGAGCTGAAACGGAAAAGCTTCCCGCTCGCTCGGTCAATTGTAGGTTAGAAGACCTATAAACATTTTAATTTCTGGTCAACAATGTTTCACGTAGTAAAATTGATGATGTGGCATTTACCAGCGTGAAGAAATAGCTGATTATCAGCACATTACTTCTCGAACAAAAGTATGCGTAGGTACGTCGTGTTGCAACATTACTTCTCGAACAAAAGTATGTGTAGGTACATCGTGTTGCAACATTAGGTATGCATGCACAACTTTGTATCCTCTGCGTAATCTCACTGCCACAATCCAAATCTAAGCCAGACGATTTCCTGTGAGTCCCTCAAAGGCAGCACAAAGCTTCACCTCGGCGACTACCAGCTAAGTTTAATTAGAAGCCGACCATCTGTCGAGTGCCCGCACCGCACCGCACCGCCTCTCGCCTCGTTCCGAGAGCAGTCGAACACCTCAGCTCAACCCTTCCTGCAAAAATTATATAATAATAAAAGACTAATTGCCCGAGAAAGTATTCAATAACGACAAGACGGCGCCGCCGGCGCAAGGAAACAATAAAATTAATTAATTAAAAACAATCCGCAACTTTGAGACGAAGCTTCGCTGAACGTTCGCATGTGCAAATGAATTCTCCTAGACGCGGATACAAAGTTAGATCTAAAGACTGACAAGTGAATTCCTACAGATCAATTCAAAATGTCCCTTCTTAATCGTTAATTTCATTTATTTGTACATACAATTCTAAGTCGGAGAGCTGATGTTGGAGCACACGCCTAGCACACACTACCGCAAGATCTACGACTCCAATGTTACAATGGCCCCCTAGATCTGAATCGGAAACCATGACTGCTTCCATCAAATTACGATCCCATCTCGGGGACCACACGACCCCCTGGACTGACAGTCTCCGGGACCACACGACCCCCTGGACTGACAGTGTCGGGGACCACACGACCCCCTGGACTGACAGTCTCCGGGACCACACGACCCCCTGGATTGACAGTCTCCGGGACTACACGAGCCCCTAGACTGACAGTCTCCGGGACCACACGACCCCCTGGACAGACAGTCTCGATAAATATTTGCAAATGATTTCCGTCTTTCTCTCAACACAATCATCGGGAAACGAGAAAAGTTTTTCAATCTCTACTCAATACCGGCCGCGGGGATTAGTTTCGATTTTAATTAAATAATCCGTGAAATTTACTTAACGACACAAAAGGTGCGTTCCAAAAACTGCGAATGGGTTAACTCGGCCGGCGCCCCGTTATCAAAAAGTTTTTGAAAACGGTACTAATTTTGCCTAATAGTGTTTTTCTTTTTAATTAGCCAAGATTTTTTGGCAAGAAGGAAATTTTGAAATAAAAATAAAGTTTTACATAACACATGAGCCAATCTATCTTATTCGTATAAATATACATGATGTTAATAAACAGAGCATTTTTTAAAGCGCTTCTATTTATGAAACTGAATAAACTATAAAAATTTGACGTCACTCACATCACAAATCGATCAGATAATTTACCAATTTCGTGTAGTAAGTTTTTTTTTTGAGATTTTAGCAAAGTTGTAGAGAAATGAGTTGTTAAGTTTCATATGTAGAAGCCTCTAAAAAAAGCCCGAAATACTGAAGAGACCAGTCCGGACACGAAACTCCAAAAATGAATGTTGGGATGTAAAAAACACGGAAGAAAGAAAACGACAATTTCATTAAAGAACGATAAGTTTAAAAAGAAAGGGTTGCACCTAAATTTGATTAAAAATAATCACAGTTGTAGCCGAAGGAATCGTTTGTGGGATCCGCGCGCGGCCGGCCGGCCGGAGGTGGGTGGGGAGGGGGATGAAGGGGAGGTAATCCCGATTGTAAATTCAATAAAATCTTAAACAATAAGCGAGTTAAACCGGTTTGCACAACATTACCATTCGGAGGCGACGGGTTAAAAAGAATTAGTTGGTGCCGCCCGCCTGACGGGACGGCGCGGGTGCGGGCGGCGGCGTTCACACCGATATACACAGAGCGCTCTGTTTATGATACATTCAAAACAAAACAAACTTAAACCTGTCAACGGATTAAGCCCTTAAGATCAATCAATAATGTTCGGTTAATACATAGGTAATATTGAATATTTTGATACTTTTGTCTCATCTCTCAGATTGTTGCAAATTAAAAACAACACAAAATCTCAGCCCATTTATATTAGTAGGTAACTAATCTTAGTACATCGTCACTTACCATCAGGCGAGATGATGCCAAGGGCTTACCAATTGTGAATAAAAATCTCTTTGATAAAGCCAAATTTATGATTTTGGATATGAGTAAATGAGTGAAGGCTTTTCCACGCGTACCTAGCTGATGGATAAGAATAAGAGGAATCAATAAAAACTCCTTGCTTACATACATCGGCTTCGCCTGCGTGGACATGGCTTTTGCCCGCGACTTCGTTCCTTATCCCGGGGGCAATATAAAAATTAACTTCCTTATATTGACCACCTTAATCGATTCGTGTGGAAACAATCTTATTACTAACCCTATTTATTTATTTTACATTTTAAACCAGAATAATCGTCGGTAACTCAACCGGTAACGACTCGTCCCCCTAACCAGAGGTCCCGGGTTCCGGACGGCCAATATACCAATGAGGTTTTCGAAACTTACGTACACATATATATATACTTACTGATTGCTTTAAAGGTGAAGGAAAACATCGTGAGGAAACCTTCACAGCTGATTCCAGATGTGTATATTAAGGTAACGTTGCACACGTCCGTAAGTTTTAATCTAAACGCCCTACATATGACCGCGGGTGATGCAAAGTGCAACACCAGGCAACCGCCGTCTATCCCTTGGACAGCTCGGTTAATTGTGCCACACGATAAGAGAGAAGAACAGAATAACTTACGTCTCTAGCATCAAAAATATTGAACTTTTAAATAAAATTACGATAGCCTTCAAATCGCCTTAATTGGGTGCTGTCGCAAAATCCGTACTTAGCTGGCGTTCCCTTCCTATAAACTACCTACTTTCCTTTCAGCTTCATAGTCAAGTAGTATGCGAGATTTCATGTTTGAGTGAGTGATTTCTCGCTTTTATACATATACTAGCTGTTTCCCGCGGCTTCACCCGCGTGGACCACGTTTCTATGACTTTTCGAGGGTGCGCAGTGCGCGAGCCGCAAGCGGCTCGCGAGCGTGGTAAAAAGTAGCCTATGTCTTAATCCAGGTCCTAATCTGTCTACCTACCAAATTTCAGCCAAATCCGTTCAGTAGTTTTTGCGGGAAAGCGTAACAGACAGACAGAGTTACTTTCGCATTTATAATATTAGTAGGGAAGTAGGGATGAACGAGTATAATATGGTTTCTTTTTACTATCATAGTGACATTTACTGATGAATAAAAAACTCCTAGCACGTGACTGATTGGCTCTAGAAGCAAATTGAAATGATTACAATATTTGCAATACTTTTACCATCGAGGACGAAGGAGCAAATGTAAGATTATGTGATCGTCCAAAAAACCGACTCTGAGATTTTGACGAAAATGCTCTCTACTATATCACTTATACTTTACCCGTATGACTGCAGGCTTAGAATAGGGCCATCCTATCTCTTCCAACGGGTGTCTTAAGAGTCGACACAGGAACTTGAACCAGAGGATGAGCAGCAGCGTCAACATGCCTCCCCAGCGTGGCGATTACGGCAACACCTCCCAATAATCTACACAACAAAAAAACGGCCCCTAATCCCCGGCGGCCCGCTATTCCTGGCTTTGGTAGCGGTCAAAGTAACGACGGGGCATGGGATGCGAAGAATCCCCGGCAGATGCCAGGCTACCAAACAAAAAGACCTCTGGCCCTGGCAACCTACAACACGCGCACACTGCGGATCGCCGCGAAGCTGACAGAACTCGAAGAAGAATTGAGCCGGCTACAATGGGACATCGCAGGATTGCGTGAAGTCCGAAGAGAGAGGGAAGACACTATAATCCTTAAATCTGGAAACCTCATCTAATTCCGGGAGGGCGACCAACTGTCCCAAGATGGTGTCGGGTTTCTAGTCCACAAGTCAACAATGTAGTCCGGATCAATTCAATTCAATATATTTATTCAAAAAAGGTGCAAATTACACTCTTTCTGATAGTCATAAAATAATAATAACAATGTCATTTGTGAAGAATCAAGAAACAAACAATAATAAGTTAATGACGTCACATTTCAATCCTTGATATAAACCAGATTGTTTTGACGAGGTGTTGACGATTTGTTTTGATCGAGAGTGTTTTGACGAGGATAGCGTACCTTATACTCAGAATCACCAAACGGTATTTGCTGAAGGTCATTATGTTCCAGAAGGACACAAGTATATGCACCGACCGCGGAACACCCCGACGACGAAGTGAATATCCTATATGAGGATATCTCTAGAGCTTTACATAATAGCTCCCAGACCCAATACACCGTTGTTATGAGGGACTTTAACGCGAAACTGGGCAAACGAAGTGATGGTGAGCTGAGAGTGGGGCAATTTGGATATGGAGAGAGGAATGCATATGGCCAGCTGCTTATGGAGAAGGAGGGCCTCTTTATGATGAACTTCTTCTTCAAAAAGCCTTAACCGGAAGCCGGAAGTGGACATGGTTGCATTCCATTTCTTTTTATCCACAATTGATAAGCCCTGGGCATCATGTCATCTGATGGTAAGTTATGATGATGCCGGAGATGAAAGCGGGCTTACCAAGATTACCCAACACAATGGGGATCTGGCTGACTTATCTTCAAGCCGGAACACATCAATGCTTTAACAGTGTTTTTTTTCGGTAACACTTAGATAAGATGGTGGTAGCTAGCCAGGCGGGCTATGAAAATGCCCTACCACCAACCAAACCGAGTCTTACAAAGGTGGCCCCTCCGGGAATCGAATACGCGACATCCTGGTGTCTAGCGAATGGACTAACCATTTCGCCACGGAGGCGGTTAAAATGGCGTAACGAAGAATGAGATTGACTTCATCTTGTCGACTAGGAAGCAATTATTCAATGATGTGTCTGTGATCAATTCAGTAAAAACAGGAAGCGATCACCGGATGGCAAGAGGTACATTGAATCTAACAACCAAGCTAGAAAGATGTCGACTGATGAAGTCTACGCTCCGACCAGCTCCTGTCCAACTCCAAAACCCCGAGAACTTTCAGCTCGAGTTGAACGATCGCTACGAATGCCTCGGGGATGATTATAGTGGCAGGTTATTGGAAATTGTCCAAACAGTCGGGTCTAAGATTTTGAAAACTCGCCGTTTAAATAAAACCAAAAAACTTCGGACTTCACTAGCAAGCTCATGGAAGAAAGACGCAGATTGGTTTTGCAGTCCTCTGAAGACGCTACTCAGTATCGGCAACTAAACAGGCAGATCTCTAAGTCCCTGATTTGCGATTTGTGCCAGTATAATACAAATTGTATTAAAGAGGCAACTCAAACGAAGTGTTCGCGAGAGATCTATATGTTGGACAAAGCCAACTGGCCAAGCTGAAGACTGAGGACGGCAGGATCGTATCGTCTAAGACTGAGTTGATGGAAGAAAGTGAGAAGGTCTTCGGACAATTGTACATGACCACACGTCTGTCTCTCAGCGATCTGGCTAAATACCCAACACTATACACTATAGAAGATATCCCGGACATTAGCGTTTATGAGATTAGAATGTCTCAAACAGCTCAAGAACAATAAGGCACCCGGTGATGATCGAATTACGTCTGAACTTCTGAAAGCAGGTGGAACACCGGTACTTAAAGCTCTTCAAAATTTATTCAATTCCATTTTACTCAAGGAATAAACGCCTAAGGCATGGAACTGAAAAGTGGTCGTGCTTTTCTTCAAAAAGGGCGACAATATTCTGCTGAAAAACTAAAAACCCATCTCACTTCTGAGCCATGTCTACAAGCTGTTTTCGAGATGCCTTGCACGCAGGTTTGACGACTTGCAACCTCCTGAACAATCAGCCACTATGCTTAGCGTTCGTGGACTATGAGAAAGCCTTTCATGCGGTCGAAACTTGGGCTGTGTTACAGTCTCTCCAGCAGTGCCAAATTGATTATCGATATATCGAGGTACTGAAGTGTTTGTATGAAAACACCACCATGTCGATTCGCCTCCAGGACCAAAACTTGGAACCTATCCGGCTGCAGCGAGAGGTGAGACATGGAGACGTCATATCTCCGAAACGTTCACCAACGCCCCGGAAGATGTTTTTTAAGCTTTTGGACTGGGGTGGACTCGGCATAAATATCACCGGCGAGTACATCACCCACCTTTGATTTTTTGACGATATCATGGTCATAGCTGAGACTATGGACGACTTAGGCACAATGCTCGATGGCCTCAGTAGAGCCGCTCAACAAGTAGGTCTGAGAATGAACAAGGACAAGAATAAAATTATGTCAAACGTCCTTGTCGCACCTACTCCTCTGAAGGTTGGAGGCTCTACACTCGAAGTTATTGTCGAACCTGGGACAAACTGTCCAGTTAGGTAGGTTCAACTTCGAGAAAGAGTCCAATCCAACTCGAACCCAACTCGGGTGAGCCGCGTTAGGGAAGCTTCGAAAAATAATCAAAGCTTCAAAATATCTTTACGTCCCAAATACCGCCTTTTAATTTCAAAATTTTAAGAGTACATTCCATACAAAAAATAATAAAAATATTTTTTTCTCAATAATGACGCTATATTTATACGTGTATGTACCTACAGGTAGGTTTTAAATTTTTTTTCTCCAAAATGGCGTCAAATTCATTTATCAAATTTACGAAATCAAGAAATCTAAGTAGCGTCTACTACTATTATGCTATCAAACCCTAAAAAGGTTACCCATACACATTGAACATTTTTAGATGCTTCTGCGCAAAGGTATTTTCTCAGTGGGGAGTTCCGTTTAGGTATTTATTTATGGGTATAAACAACTTGCTAAATAGAATCTACCTGCTTACATTCAATTCCCAAAAAATATAAACAGACTTCTCAATACTCATAATACTCATAATATGTACACAGGCCAGCACATCAAGCTACACAGTTTGGACTTTGTACCGTTCTTATGCCGAATGGGTATGGATCAGAATCGCACTACGAGTGTATAGCTTGATGTGCTGACCTCTGTACATGTCTGCAGGTGGCCAGTCATAACGTGCACAAACGAAAGGGAGTGAAACTAGATTGTAATTTATCGTAAAAAAAATTTAAAAAACAGAAATATTCGATGTTTTTTTAAAGATTTTTAATAATACAACATAACTTTGAGCTCCTTATGTACACATTTTTAACAATTCCTCGTAAAAAAATAAGACGGGTACAACTTTGACTTTTTGTGTAAAACGCTAGTTGAATGCAGATTAAAAAACAGTTATAAAAAAAACAAGGGTCGTGTGGCCATTATTCCGAGAATATTTACTTTAATTGAAAAAATACAGAAAAATTGTGTTATTTCTGTTAAAATATTTTTTTTAATCACAGTGATTTCTTTCTTATGGTTTGCTTTATCATTATTTCTTATTACACATTATTTGTCTCCATATCTGTCTTTATTTCAACTCAATTATATAAATTATACCTAGTCATTTTATTCACTTTAGGGGCTCAAACTTATGTATAAGTTATAAAAAAATCTTTTAAAAAAACGTTAATATTTTTGATCTTTTTACGATATGACTTGGCACCCTGTAGGCTGTATACTATACTATCTATAAGTACTAACATTGTAAAGAGATAAAGTTTGTATGTTTGTATGTTGGAGGTAATATTAGAAACTACTGATCCGATTTTAAAAAATCTCACAAATAACTATTCTAACTAGAATGGAATTTAAAAATGGACGTAGACTAAAAAAACCCCGCTCACTCTCGACATTTACAGGGGCGAAGCCGCGGGTAACAGCTAGTAAATATTAATTACGAACCAATCAAGATGAACAATGTTGGTGTATAAGTTATCAGCGAAATCAGCTTTGGAGAATTTTAACATTGATCGTCAATACAATAATGTGGAGCCTTTGCCAGCCTCACTTTGAACTCCCAAAGAGTTGTTAACGAGAAGTTCGGTTCAATTAAAAACAAAAACCATTTAACAATACCGCTAAGGAAGACATACAAGAACTTTGAGATCAATAATCTCGTCTCGGGCAGAATGAGCAACCTGCCACCGCCAATTAGCGAACTTATCTGGCGAAATAACGCGATCAAACGGACGACGGCGCGGCGGGCGGCGCGGCGGGGGGCGGGGAGCTGCTGGCTCCTGAAGAAGCAACGAGCACCGTCCGAGACGGATGAGAAAGAGAAATCAATCTTTGAGTCGAACCTGTCGAGCAAGGGCGCTTTTACAGCATCCGAGTCCGACACGATTTTAAAAAGCAGCATAGCCCGAGCCGACTGACGGTAGTTAAATAGAAGCGTGGGTGCGTCGTCTTTGCGTTCGAATGACACACAGCATTATTAAAAGCTATCGCAGCGCAGTGCGACGTGCGTGGGTCATCACGCGGGTCAACTGATCTCAAGCACGGTCTTTACCTGAGTGGTTGACTGTTATAGTGGCAATTTTCTCGACTGTTTCCGTGCTTCGCAAATCACATTATGACGTTGATGCCGATTAAGCCGTGTCATGTGCCGTAAAGGCGGCTTGAAAACATCAGACAGTAGAGTTCGCCACTAGCCCCAACCTCCACCAATCCGGATTTGCCCCTTATGTGTGTGGAGCATGGCCTAACCTTTCCGAGTTTAGTAATAGACCCGTGCCCCACTAGTGGGGATGTTAATGGGTTGTTAACGATTGTGTTACTGTGATTTAGTTTACAGATTACGCGACTACGTAGCGAAATTCCATTGTGGCTTACCTAGGCTGGCGCTTTTAGGAGCGGAATGGCACATTTTATTTTCAAACATTTAATTTTATTATATTATCTACTAGCTTTTGCGTGCAGTTCATGATTGCCTTTAAGAGCGAGCGTGGACATGAGTTTTCTCCAGATCCCTCAGGAACTGCATTGGGCTATTCGGATTAGCAGTCTATGTCACTTCCCACCTCCTCAACCAATTCTATACAAAAAAATCACTTCAATCAGTGCTCCGTTGCGACTCCGACGTGCGCGAGCGCGGAGATGAGTTTTCCCCAAATCCATCCGAAACCATGTCAGGATATGTTAATTATTGAATTACCTCATTTCCCATCTCCTCAACCATCTCTGTGCAAAAAATCACAACAGTCCATTGTTCCGTTGCGATGTTAAAGAAATTAACCGAAAAAAAGAGTATTTTTTCAGTTCCCCTTGGAACTGCATCGAACTATGCTATTTCACAGATAAAAAGTAGCCTATGTCTATTCCAGAGACACAGGCTACTTGCATGCAAAATTTTATCAAGATTGGTCGAGTTGTTGAAGTGTGAAAAGATTTCAAACAAACAAATAAACTGTTCGATTTACTTCCCCGGGACAGAGGGAGGCTCGTCGAAGCGCATGCGGTACACCGCGCAACTTAATCTACAAAAGTTTCTAACAGTATCTGCTACTAGTCTGAAGTAACAACCGAGGGGAAAGGGGGGGGTGGACAAATCACCACAGGACATCCACCCCGATTGCCAAGTCTGACACTTAAAACTAAAATCGTACTATATCTAATGTCTCAACCTAAAGAACAGATATTCTGATAATTGGTCCAAATGAGACTCGGACATTATACGAAAGTTACCACAAAATAGTAAAAGTAAATAAAACTGCATACAATTAACGAACCTCGATAGCGTACTTATTGCCCAAAATGCCCGAGTACCGATATTCGTGGTAGTAAATGCCCACACTCGTCGACGGATTAAAACCCTACACAAATAGCACAGTAAACATAAAGTTACCAAAGGTAGCTCCGATCGTCCCTAAGCAGACTCCTGATGTCTGACTTGCCAGAAGGGGTAGTTGTGAATGCTAAATGTTTAGTATTATATGTGACTAGCTGTCCCGGTGAACTACGTACCGCCTAACATTACATTACACTGCCTTACCCTACCCTAACCTACACTGCACTACACAACCCTACCCTACACTACACTACCCTACCCTACACTACCCTACCCTACACTACTCTACCCTACACTACACTACCCTACACTACACTACCCTACACTACCCTACACTACCCTACACTACACTACCCTACCCTACACTACCCTACCCTACCCTACACTACCCTACCCTACCCTACACTACACTACACTACCCTACCCTACCCTACCCTACCCTACATAAGAACCTTCTCCTGACAATAACGAACTCGACAAAAAAAGAATTAGCGAAATCGGTCCAGCCGTTTATGAGGAGTTCAATGACTAACACACACAGAAGATTTATATATATAAAGATATATACATATGTATCTTGTATTGTATGAGAAATACCCAACTCCTTGGCAGGATGTCCGATGTCCTCCGCGCCATGTCAGGGGGGTCTCATCATGACGTCATACCCACGCGCAGACGTACAATGTTCTTTTCATAAGTCCGTATTTGCTGGTTTTACACTAAAAACAAACCTTCTTTGGTAGGTACAAATGTGAAACTTTGACAATATGACCGCGCCGTCGCGTCACTAATAAACCGTTCTCCTTATTCTATCCTTTAGTCCGTAACACTGAATACCACAACGCGTTAAATTCTGCAGTCACTGTCCCTCCGTGAACTGAACACCAAAAAACTGTTTTATTATTCGAAACGCCCTTCGTGCGATCTTTCTGAACAACCAAATTGTTTAGTATTGTATTATCTTCACGCTCCCGTGTGACTATTCCATAATAGGCTCGTCCTGCGAGCCTCCGTGACAGTTTTCGCGGCAAACCTCGACGCGGGCTGACTCCACGGTGTTCAATGGGTCCCAAAATGGGTCAGTGCGCCCGCGCACCTCCGAAGCCGCCGTGCCAGTCCGCGGCAAGTACCGGTTTCAAAACTAGATAACAAAGTGTTGTCACTTAATTGTGTGCAAAGTAATGCGTACTTTATATATACGAGTAAGTAAATGTACAAAAGCTTTATGCGATTCGTATCGATTGAAATCGAACATAAACAAAAAAAGCACATTTTCACATTTAATTATATCAGTATTAGTATAATTAGATACTACATGTGACCGCGGGTGATGCTACGTGCAACACCAGGCAACCACCGTATATCCCTTGGATAGCACGGTTAATTGTGCCACACTATAAGAAGAAGGCAGTAGACGTAGGCAGACCTCCCACGCGGTGGACCGATGACCTGGTGAAGGTCGCGGGAAGCCGATGGATACGGGCAGCGCAGGACCGGTCGTCATGGAAATCCTTGGGGGAGGCCTTTGTCCAGCAGTGGACGATTTGTGGCTGATATGATGATGATGATGATAAGAAGAAGAAGTATTAGTATATTAATTAGTAATATGTGTATCAGTGAGGATATTGTAAAGCTTTCTCCTTATTGCAATTCTCTATACATAATTCCTAAGAAATCCGGAAGTGTAAAAGAAGCATGAGTTAAAAGATCTTCGATGGTTCGTGCCATCTCCAGGAGCAGCGGGACTAATTTAAATATGAAAACTAATTTGCGGCAAGTGGCGCAGTTTGATTGTGGGCCGAATTAGGTGAGTTGAGGCGTCCTGCTGCGGTGCTGCGATGCTGCAATGCTGCAATGCTGCGGTCAGCAGGAGCGGGAATCAAAGGGGTTTCATTACAGAAAATATTCACGGAGGCAAGACACGAACTCACTTCAGGGTGGGATGTGTTTTTATCTAGGTAAGTACGTGGGAAAGGGACCTACTCGTATATGTGTCGTAGGTGGATTGTATATTTAGTCATATTACAATACCGCTAGCTGTTTTACAATACGGAGGCACATTGCGATACAGCGTGTCGACGATGTGGCAAGCACATTGTATGATTAGTCATTTTACATACGGTCAGGCATATTGTATAATTCGTCCTTATATAAACGGTCAGGCAAATTGTAAAATTCTGTACGCAGATTGCAAAATGCCGAGCCATGTTAGGTTCGGTCAGGTTTGATTGATTTAACTGTCAAAGAGCCTTGCAAAGCGAGGCTCCCCGCCCTCGCCATTATATAATTTGCCTGACCTTATTTAAAAAGGCGAATCATACAGTATGCCTGCGACACAATCCCAGCGGTAATGCAATCTGCCTTATCGTCGACCCGCTGTATTGCAATGCAGCTCCGTATTGTAAAACAGCTAGCGGTAATGTAATATGACTAAACATACAATACGCCTGCGACATATACATCAATATTCTATCAATAAATACCTAGTTATTTTGGTCGTTAAATGACTATTTAAATAGTGGAAGACACTTACACAGTACAAGTAAGTAAGTACGTAAATATTCTTTATTACACACTAGAAAACAAATAAAAACTTGAATACAATACAAAAAAAGGCGGCCTTATCGCTTTCAGAGATATCTTCTAGGCAACCTTGAGTACCTAACCGAAAAGAAATCTTATACATAAAAATCTATGATTGTTCGTTGAAACTTCGTGCTTCGTTCTTATTGCACGCACGCCCGGAAAGGTTTTAGGTAAAAAAAATACGGTAACCAAATGCGAGTCGGACTCGCGTGGATAGGGTTCCGTACCTACCGTTCCTTTTTCCGTAATAAAACGTTAAATCTTAGGGTTTTCGTTTAGGTTTTCATTTAAATTATAATTATGAAAGGCCCTGTTTTCCCTATTTTTGGAGTTTTATCATAATCATATCAGCTTATATATCCCCACCGGGCTATATACATCGGGCTTTAGTTGCTTTTAGAAATGATCCATATATAAAGCCCGATATTAAAAATATGTGAGGGGTGAAATCAAGTGGTGATCGGTAAAGTGTTACCGTTACTTTTACCGTCATTACGTTTTCAGTCACGAAGGCTAAGGCAACATGACCATGCCACCCAGTGCGCAGCTGAAAATGACAAAAAAAATGTTTCATGAGTAAACAACTGTCGCGCGTCGACATTTCTTTAAATTAAAAATTTGAGTGCGTTTGGCTGCACCTCACCTGATGTTAAGTGCAGTTACAGCCGAGGATGTACCACGCAAGCTCAAATAGTGCCTATTCACTCTCGTCTTGAAGATTCCTAAATTATACGAGCCGGGGAATACAGAGAGGTATTCCACAGCTCCCGCTCAAATGCCACCTGCGCTAATGGCACCTTAAGTATACCACTTTGGGCACCCACCGTCTTTTTTTACAGGTGCCGTCAGAGGAATAATTTATAATTTAATATTATATTCCACATACGGCACCTGCGTGCTAGTGTTGGAACGTGTTTATTTTTCAGAATATCTTACCTAAATAAAAAAAACGTTTTCTAGAAAATTATTTTTTTTTAGCTGTGATGTTTTGTTTCTTTTGAGTTAATCCAAGAACATTTTCTTTTAAATTATTGTAATAAGAGGCTGAATTTATGTGATTAAGTTAAAAAAACACAGACGCCGGCAGGGAACTCCACTCCTTGGCATACCTACATACGACATACCTACATTAGGCTTATAGCCCCGCACCCCGCACCCCGCACCGATGGCTACTTTAACAATTCGTTCATCATCATTCCCTAGGGTTTCCGCTCGCCGCTCGCCACTCGACTGGGCCCAGCCCTGCCGTTCCCAACCCTTTTATTACTAAAAATCGCGCGACATTTCATCCGACCTGTCAAACTTCCGGAAACGCGGCCATTACAGCGAAGGCGGCCGGAAGCGCCGTCTCCAGTTAATTTGTTTTCCGCCAAATGACCGTCTTCTAATGAGAATTAAGGTGTTTATGGAAGGGCCGATAATAACAGAAGGAAAGTTGATTTCATTTCGGAATTAATGACGGCTCAGTTAATTGTAACAGCGGATTAATGGCGGCCGAATGCTACCGTTCCGTTCTCGCGAACTTGGAGCTGGCTTTTAGTTTACGTGAATTATATTCATTTTAGTACAAATAGGACTTTATAAGTTAATCGAATAAATATCCACCGAAATTAAATTATTGAATTTCGTTAAGAAATGATTAAACTTAATATCTATAAAATATTACAATAGGTGAAGTTTGTAAGTAACAACTAAGTTTGGATGTCAGAGACAATCTCTGAAATTAATCATCCGATTTCAAAAATTATTTTGATATGTACCTTTGGGTTCCTAAAAAAATTTCGCGAGCATCTTGAAGCTCGCTCACCGTGCACCGCGCACTCTCTATATATCTACTCGTAACTGCTTGTTATTTGATTTGTGATGTATGTTTGGTGTCAAGGAATCATTAATTGTTTTTTTTCTATTTAGAATACTAATATACAGGTGTAATAAAACTAGTGTAGATCCCGTTAACTGGGCCTTCTACTCATCATACTAAACAACTTTTGTTCTACAACTTTGCTGAAATCGAAAAAAAAAATTTTACTCTTCATACAAATCGATCAGCTGATCGACCAATTTTGTGCATTTTAGTATGGAGGGTCCTAATTTTTTTTGCGAATTGACTATGGGTTTCTTAGGGAAAGTTGTTCAGTATGATGAGTAGAACCCCCAGTTAACGGGTTCTACACCAATTTGTTTACACCCTGTATAAATATTTTATGCCATTTTCAAATTTATAAATGCGCATAATAATATCTAAAGATAAATCTTGTTAGAAAAACAAAGAGGAACATTAAGTAGTCAAATCAAAATTAAACAAAGTAATGTGAAAACCGCGAGACCTTAAACAGACAGGTGGTTAATTAAAGCTGCGCCTCCACTGCGCAAACGTTTGGCGAGGAAGGCGCGCGGACGCAAAAACTCGGACAAACAGAATAATTCATTCGTTTATTCAATAAAACCTCCTTCGCCCTTCAAAGGGAAACCAAACTCCTTGCTGCCGGAGATTTTTCCCTGGACGTCTTCGTATGGGTCAAGGTACAAGAGAGTCGCACACTAATTTATCAATTTTAAAAACGTAACATAAATGCAACTACAATGACTGATCCGTGATCAATATCCATAATGTGTTTATGTATTTAATCCTTATGATTATGATAAACCAGTTTAAAATTACTTTTTAATCGTTAGAATTAATTTGTACAAATATATTAGTCTCTTCTGGTTTCTACGAGTATAGTGTGGTGGCATGCTAGTATGGGGCTAGATGACTGTGTTTGGCTTATACCCGTATATAGTAATTATTGTTATTAAAAGATATATACATATAAGATATATACATATAACCGGTAACGACCAAAAAGCGTCGGTGGCTCAACCGGTAACGACTCGGTCCATCTAACCAGAGGTACCGGGTTCAAATCTGAACGGCCAATGTACCAATGAGTTTTTAAAAAAAAAACGTACGTACATTTACTTACCGATTGCTTTAACGGTGAAGAAAAACATCGTGAGGAAACCTGCCCACGCCTGCGAAGAAACTCGAAGGTTGTGTGTGAAGTCGACCAACCCGCACTGGGCCCGCGTGGTCGACTAAGGCCTAATCGCCCTGATTCAGGGTAGGCTCGAGCCCCTCGGTGGGGACGTATATGAGCTGATATCGTAATAAAAATAATAATAATATACATATATATACTGAGATATCTAATGTATTTTGAGTAGTATCTTAATAGCACAGTTATGATATTTTCCCAATTTTTTACTCGTATTATCATATACACACAAAAAATAAACTAGTGAGACACCAAATTTATGAAGTGTTACGACAGAAAGAAGGAATTCCAATGACCTTATGCCTCGATTGAACGCTACATACTCGTAGATGTATTCTTTTATTCACGAACGAAGGACTACCCTTGGCATCATCTCACCCGATGGTAAGTGACGTTGATGCCGAAGATGGAAGTGGGCTTACCAAGATCTCCCAACGCAATGGGGAACTGTATATCTTATCTTCAAGCCGGAGCAAATCATTGTTGTTAGCATAATACATATATAAGATGGTGGTACCTAGCCAGGTGGGCTTATAAAATGCCCTTCCACCAACCAAACCGAGTCTTACAAATCGAACCCGCGACCTCCTGATGTGAATCCGATGGCCTTAACCATTATTCCACGGAGGTGGTTATTTTGAAAAAAAAAATGTATTTTATGTACATCTTTCAAGTTAGTATAAGTATATGTATTTAAAAAAATATTCTTGTTCTACCGCTATGAGCAGCAACTCAATGACCTTGAATGAAAGGTTAGCACTAACGATAACGCTGTCAGCTCCTGACACGCGCCGCCACCTGATTTATATTTGAAGCGGTGCGGCAATTACCCGCCGAACTGGAATCATAGCTGCCCTCCACTAATTAATTCCTCCCCTCTTTTAATGTTCAAAAATCGCCGCGTCTAATTAGGTTTTAATTCGTTTTATTGGCCCAAGCACGGGCGTAACGGCCGGAGTTGCGAAGTCGGCGTCACGCGCAGCAGGCCTTAACGGCCCTGGAGTCAACCCTTAATCGGTGATACTGAAAAATTTAAGCTAGATTGGTACAAAATAAGAAGCCCAATATTGGCGTTGTTAAACTCAGACTTGTCAGAAGCAGGAGGAAAAGTTGGAAACCTTATCTGAATATCTAATTACTGCCGACCAAGCCACAAGACGAGGATGACACCACGACGACCAGACACCTTGGCGTAATTACCTCCATCGCTTTTTAAGCGATGCCATAAAAGCGTCATTTCTTGGCGTGGCGGTCGCGGTCGGGGGGCGGTCCGTGACGTCACACGATTTTTTCCGGTGATTGGTAATCGGCGAAGTCATTAGGAGGAGCGCGCTTTGTTTTTTATCGGCCGGGTAATGGCGCGAAAAATGTCGTTAGCGGCCGCCGACACGAGACAATAAGAAATTGACAGGTATAACCGCCTCCGTAGCTCAGAGGCAAAGTTCACTGGCTTTACACAGGAGGTCGCGGGTTCGATTCCCGGCGGGGTCAATTGTAAGACTCGGTTTGATAGGTGGTAGGGCATTTTCTGAGCCCGCCTGGCTAGTTACCACCATCTTATCTAAGTCTTGCCGACAAATATCAATGTTAATATCATTGGTGTGTTCCGGCATAAAATAAGATAGCCAGTAGTTCCCCATTGCGTTGGGGAATCTTGGTAAGCTCACTTCCATCTTCGGCAACATAGTCACTTACCACCAGGTGAGATGTTGTCAAGGGTTTACCAATTGTGAATTAAATAAAAAGCTATGATTATCATTTAGTAGTTGGGTTATACACGTAGGTACCGGGTATTTACCCGGTTCGGGGTAAGTACCCGACACGTACCCGGTAAATACCCATACGCTACCATTTCGCCAAGCATTTTTAGGCTTCCGTACCTCAAGAGGTAAAAACGGAACAATTATAAGATCACGCGTGTGTCTCTCCGTCCGTCTGTCACAGTCAATTTGTTCGGAAACTACTAGAACGATTGAGTTGTAATTTGGTACAAATATATAAGTCAGTGACTTAAAGACGGACGTGTAACGTAAATAAATTTTAAACATAGGAGCCATATTATAAGAAAATGAAACGATGATAGAAAATAGGCGAAAATCGACCATTCCTCCCCCTCATCTCCGAAACTACGGAGCCTAAAATACTGAAAACATCACACTTTATGAGGCTGAATGCATGTATTACAGGAAACATATAGTTCTTTCATTCCCACAAGAAAAATACAATTTCTAATGTCCAGAATAAGTAGACCCCTATTTACCTAGAACAAAGTATGTCTTGTTTTGTTGGTAGTTGATGTTTTGGTGCAGAACCCTGTTCGTGTGACCCCGAGTCGAACTTGGCCGGGTTTTTGTTTATCTTTTCCTATTGCTTCATTTTACTATCCAAATCAAAAATGGAGGACAGAAAAATTTATTAGTGTTATATCCTTGAGACATCTTTTTATGGACATAGTGTCCAAAACAATGTTTTTGACGTTGACGCGCACACCTTCTCGGTATCGTATATAGCTGCCGAAATACGTCCACTGCTAGACGAACGCCTCCCCCAAGCATTTACACAACTACCCAGGTCATCGGTCCACCAAATGGGAGGCCTTTCCTACGCAACGTCTTCCGGTGAGCGGTCGCCGCTCGAAAACTTTACAGCCCCAACTCTGTGATTCTGTGAGCTATATCAGTCACCTTGGTTCTCCTACGGATCTCCTCATTTCTCATTCAGTCATGTAGGAAAAGTCCGAGCATAACTTGTTCCATTTTTTTTTTTTTTTTTTTTATTCACAATTGGTAAACCCTTGACAACATCTCACCTGGTGGTAAGTGACGATTGTCTTTTATTATTATATTTTACAATAATCATAAGCAAGGGTTGCGGGAAGCCGCTGGATGCGGGCATCGTAGAACCGGTCGTCGTGGAAATTCTAGGGGGAGGCCTATGTCCAGCAGTGGACGTCCTTCGGTTGATACGATGATGATGATAATAGTCATAAATAATGATAAAAGTAACCATTCAAAAGCAGCACACAACTCTATGATATAAACTTAAACTTGTTAAATCAAAAACAAACTCATACTCAGCCGCGCAGCCGCGCAGCCGCGCAGCCGCGTGTAGCTGAGGGTTCCATCTGCATGCGTGGGGGGTTTCAACTTCAAATTTAAATTTTTTCTCCAAAAGTTAGTATCTCTTTAATGGTGCGATCGTGTACAGCGAGGTAACGTGCGCGCAGTACAAGTAGTCCGCCCGCAATACAGTTTTATATTCGCCACTGGACGTCTACAATTAACGCCTGAACAATTTCATAACTCGACTCCGCTTTTGAGCGAGCTAAAACTTTCAAAAAAAGATTTATTTTTTTACTATCAGCTCACGAAGCAAGGGGAATAATAAACAAACAGCCGCAGCACAAAGAGACGGTGGACTGTAATTAGATTAGAATGAGAGATCTCCATTGAATTCAATCGAGTTTCTGTGAACTTGTTTATAATTTGCTTCTAGAGAATTCGCAAAGCGAAATTTAATTTCAGTCGATACTTATAATGTAGGTTTTTAAAATGTTTGTTTTTAAACTAAAGTTATGCCCGGATAATACGGACATACCTATTAAGCGTATTGAGGTTTACGATCAATGCACCCAAGTACCTAAATGTAATTTGTAGGTTTTTGGTTTCTGCTTGATTGTAAAAACTACAAGGGTATAATCCTATTACTATCTATCTGTGTATTTTGTAGATAGTGATACCCAAGATAGTGCTTATGAGATCTATTTTTTTATATACAATTGGTAAGCCCTTGACATCATCTCAGCTGATGGTAAGTGACGATGATGCCGAAAATGGAAGCGGGCTTACCAAGATTCCCCAACGTAGTGATGGGAAACCGCAACGGCTATCTTATCTGCAAGCCAGAACACATCAATGCTTGAAACATTGATGCTCGGTGAACATGGTGGTAATTAGCTAGGTGGGCTTAGAGAATACCCTTCCACCGACAAAACCGAGCCATACAAAGTCAGACTACGGCAGAAATCGAACCCGCGACCTCCTTATGTGAAGTTAATTACGTCACGGAGGCGATAAAAAATCTTTTAAACGGTTAAATTACTAAGCCTACGCTGTCTGTCTGTTCGTCCATTCTAATTATAAAACACTGTTTTGAACCATAGGTACCGCTCGTAGGTAGCAGAAATTTTCACAGAATATGTGTATTGTGGAGAATTTTTGAACAAATTATAAAAAATACAAATATTCAAAAATTAAGGGTTACCGTTGATTTCAAGAAATTTAGCTATTAAGGTTGAAGCTTTAGGCTTTTATGAGTAGTTTTGACTCCTAAAACTCCATAATTGAACGACATCTGTCAGTCTGATGTCAATAAGGCAATTTTAGCTGAAATTTTTCATTATGCCGTGGACCATGTCATTTACAAGTACTTCTAATATAAATACGACTTTACGATGTCTATTTTTGAAATCTACAACCCCGAAAACCCCGAAACCTGGCGTCAAAAATAAAAATTTTGGTATTTTTCCGGAATTAATCCGCCATTTTGATTTTTCAGTCCTTACATGACAAGATACGGCTGGCAACATTGAAAAATCGTAATCAAAAGGGTCTAGTTAGTCTAAAATAACATGTCAAAATGTCTTGGTGTGATTATAGTGCATACACTAAAGTTTAATTTAGAGGTAGATTTAGTGTTAAATATGAACAAGAGTTGTTGTGGAGTTAGTGACAACTAATATGTTACACTACATTAATTAACAGGTAAAGGGAAGCCGGACATACGCTCACGGGCATATCATTGGGCTGTTGGTATCGTTGAATTGGGAATTACAACGAAACTGCGTTTTACTTTTACATTGGACAACTTATTTCATTTACCTATAAAAAGAAGTTTTGTGGCGCCGAAAGTTTACTACACGAAACGTTTTAAAAAGAGTTTTTGATGTGTAACATCTTTGCTCTCGCTTTCCTGCAATTTGTGGGAGTGATTTCGTGAAATGGGACGGAAATGTGTCCCATTTTAACAGGAAGTCGCGTTTTTTCAGGCTTTAAAAGCGCGGAAAAGGCAAAGGTATCTATGACCATTGACCATACAGCCTAGTCTGCGTATCTTTGCCGTCCTTTTTTCTGGCTTTAAAAGCGCGGAAAAGGCAAAGGTACCTATGACCATACAGCCTAGTCTGCCGTATCTTTGCCGTCCTTTTATAAAGTATTTTGTCACATGTTACACATCATATGCGAGTACTGTAGGTCTCGCTCGAATTTTTTTTTTCACAATTCACTTCGTACCTAAAACAACTGGCCAGTTACATACCGCAATATAAATGAAATTTTGGGGCCCATCTATGGTGATCTTGGGGGCCCCAGCTCACCAGTTGCCGCAGGTTGCTGAGAGGCAGTGAGGCAAAACACAAAGGAGACCTCAGGGCGCTTGATGCCACATGGGGTCAGCAATAGAAAGGGTGGGCGTTGTGACCGCCTGTGAGTCACGATAAAGCTACACATTCGCAGGGTATTCATACTCACTCGATTTCGTGGTTTATTAGTGCCATAGTAAAATTACTAATAATGAATTGTATAGCCACGCTATGCATACTTTTTCCCGAAGCCTTCACCATCTGTCGTAGTCGGGCATACACAAATCTACAATAAACATTACACTTGCTTAATAGCAAAGAATAAAGCTAGGTATATCAGACTTGATGAAAAATTTACAAATAATTTAGGTTTGTATGGCCTTACTCAGATTTTTCCTGGAATAATCAATACACAGTGCATTAGGCTTTATTAATTCCTAGTTATTATCAAAGTATTATTAAAATTGTTAAAACTATTTTTGAAAAAAAGTAACAAACAATCTGGATTTGAATTGGAGGTAAGGTATTCCGATTTTCTTGGGAAAACGAACAACTGCGTGCTGTAGGCCACATACAGTTATAGTAATATACCGAGTTTCCTCAAAATCGAGTAAAAAAAAACTGTGATTTTTTCTTAATGAGCGGCAAAAAAAAGTCTTATCAGTGGTGGCAAACCTTTAAAAATTAAGATAATATAAATTTGTAAAAAAACTCCTGGAGATACAAAAATAATGTTGCAATAATCCAAATTTCATCAAAATCCATTCAGTAGTTTGGAAACTAGAGCACCGGACGGACGCGCAGACACACACACACACACACACTTTTGTTTTTTTTTTGTTTAGTAGACTATTTGTGTAAGACAATCGATCATGGTGATCTCAACTTAGATTTTTTGCCATCACAATACCTTGTTCACTCGTTCGTCGCTCGAAAGTAAGAATAGTTACATAGTACCTACGCCTCATGTAACACCACGTCACACCCTGGACACTTCATACAACGGACCAGAAATGACATTTCAAAAAAGGAATGACGGAACAAACAAAATGGCGGCGAAGTCCTAAACGTTCGACAACCAAACTGTAACCAATCTGTATCAATCTGGGTGACGAGGGGATGAGGTTGCAATCTAGAGAGCGACAGGGAATGTCCATACTGTATGTTAGTACTAATATACGAATATATACTTTGACCACGTTGTACTGCGATTTACAAAAACAAATAAAGATGAGTGCATGGTTTGACAAAAACACTTTTTACCCGTCCGGGTGTAGCGACACGTGGCCTGCCACAAACAAGGTAAAACCAACCCATGATGGGGAAGATAGAGAAAGATTCACATCAGTAGTTTCCAGTGACGACCCGCCATGCTTACTTGAATTAAACCGAACTAGCACTTGTTAAAATATTTTTGACGTCTATCAAAAAAAAATGTTGCCAGAACGTGTCGATCAGAACGCAACAAATAAAAAGGTATATTATAGTGAGGTTTTTTCTAGGCAATTAATCTTGAAAGAAAAAATCGAATTTAATATTAAATACAATACTACAATAATTAGTGAAATTAAAAACCGCCGACCAAATTTTAGCTAAATCAGCAGCAACTTCACTTTCGACTCTATTTTGTTTATCGCCATTTTTTTATTGCACCCAAACTGCCCAGGATGGCCATCATTTTGGTTAAAGCACCACCTCTCTCTATCTCTTACCGTTTTGATAGGCAGTTGACCATCTCCATGAATGGCTGAATGGATGTCCAGCAAACATGGCTAGGAATCATCCATCTCGGTTAATCTAGCTTTCAAATAAAAAAAACGCATTTAAATCGGTCCACCCGTTTGGTAGCTACGATGCCACAGACAGATTACACACATATATATACACATGTTAATAAAACACAATAATAAAAACAGGCCACGAATAAGTCGTTCTCGCGCTTAGGATCCCGAACTGAATGAAAACAACACATTTCTATCGCTTTCGTTGATGTCTTTTAAATTATATAAATAAATAGATCACTGTTGTACTCTGTACTCGTGAGGAGAGGTGTGTGCAAGTCCGACTCGCACTTGGCCAGTTTTTGTGCTTGTAATCCTCTAGTATATTCAAGTTGCTTAAACAAAACATTAGATCAAACAGGCCTGCTACATCATAAAAGCTGATTTTCGAGCAATCATCCCCGGCCCACGTGACGCGGTGGCCGGTGATCAGATAGCTGGCCCTCATCACGTCCCCGCGGACTCGTATCTCGCACGACTTCCCAAATCGTCGCCCGCCGCCCGGCGCCCGAGGCGGCACTCGCGATTGTGCTATCGGCGCATGAGCCTGCAGATATTGAGGCGTACCTACTTCAAAATTTCCTACAGCACACATCATCATATCAGCTCATATACGTCCCCACCGAGGGGCTCGAGCCTACTCTGAATTAGAGCGATCGGGCCTTAGTAGACCACGCGGGCCCAGTGCGGGTTGGTCGACTTCACACACAACCTGCGAGTTTCATCGCAGGTGTGTGCAGGTTTCCTCACGATGTTTTCCTTCACCGTTAAAGCAATCGGTGAGTATATGTAGGTACGTAAGTTTCCAAAAACTCATTGGTACATTGGCCGCCCGGATTTGAACCCGGCACCTCTGGTTAGGGGGACCGACAGCACACATACTTGTACGTATAATCTTATAAAGGCGAAAGTTTGCATCATCACTTACCATCAGGTGAGTTGCAGTCAAACGCACTTAAATTTTTAATAAAAAAAAGTTTGTAAGTGTGTGAGTGTGTATGTTTGTTACTTCTTCACGCAAAAACCACTGAACGGATCTGGCTGAAATTTGGTAGGTAGACAGATTAGGACCTGGATTAACACATAGGCTACTTTTTTCACGCTAGTAATTATATTATGTTTTTTTTAATTAACAATTGGTGAGCCCTTTGCATAATCCACCTGATGGTAAGTGACGATGATGTCGAAGATGGGAGCGGGCTTACCAAGATTGTGATTCAAAAAATCTTAGCTAGAACGAGTTACTTTCAAAAGTAAAAAAAATCGGTTGGCAAGGGTTCCACAACGAGTCCGTAGTCAGCACGCCAACAACATCGTCTGGAAGAAACTGATTAAACACAAATTCAAAATGAGAAACACTTGGGGCTTTTTTTGCAGATAATCATCAATGGGCTCTATGAACTTGGATTTTCTATCTTACAAGTGATAGAAATAAGACTAGATTAACTAATCTCTATGATAACTATTTTTAATGTTTATTCCACAAATCACGGAAAGCTACTCGGTACTTGGCTAAAATCGAAAAATATCTGCCACATTTACCGTTATAATCCTCGCTACGTCAAACACTTGTCAAAATGGTTACGTCACCGTCATTGTCAGTGGTGCCTCAGGTGTGATAATCAAGGTGCGTTCGCTAACATTCGGCCATTCTGACAAATGTCTGACCCCGGAAATATCAATTAAGAGTTACGTATAGGGTAAAACCAGGATAGTTGCCCCAGGGTTATAGTTGCCCCGATTGTAACTCTAGGTTCGCGGATGAATCGCAAGCTGTTTTATTAATCTATCGAAAGTTTCTCCAACTACCACTTAGTTGATCGTGTCTCATGTCTCTGTGCGATTGTATAGGAAAGCAAAATGCGATCAAAGTTTTTGCGAGGTAGATGTCCTGTTTCTCGGCGGTACATCTTTCCTAAACGTAATTCACATGGATTAGGCAACTATCCCCTATGTGGGATAGATGTCCGAAAATGTAGAGGTCCGCAAATATCGCTTATACTCTAAAAATATTAAAAATAATGTTTTTTAATTTTAATAAATTTGTAGATAAAAAACCAAAGTACCGGCCAGTTGTTTTTTGTACTAAGAGATATAGGGCGATTGCAAAAAGTGTGGCAACTATCCGGCTTTTACCCTAGTTACGTCCTGCACTCGTACTAAATAATTTAAATGACAGAATTCATGTATACTTACCGTATTAGGTACATAGTCACGGTTTCTGATAACTGAACTGTCAAAACTTAGCCCTACAGGCAATGTAAAGACACATAACAATAACACCCCGCATTGCGCGGTTTCGTAGCGCGAATTTCAAGTTTCGCGTAAAAATGCACCGACATGCCTGTTTTAAACGAATGAGCTGTTTATTGAGCTTTACGAGTTTTTTAACAAAAATTGTGTCGGCGATTTGTTTGCCTCATCGCTGCCATATATTTTGATGCTTCTTTGTATTCTCTTTGTAATCCTCGACTTATTGCAGAGCTTAAAAAATTAGTTGATTGGAGGAAGTTGATTATATTTTTACAGTATCGATGCGTAATAGTGTTTTTGTTTATGAAAGTATTTTGGAACAATGAAAACAAAGAACTTACTACCCGCTAACGGCCTATGGAATTAATAGTAAATTCATTGGATCAAGCATTTATTTGTTGTTTCTGAAATACCCCGGTATACGCGAATTCCTCATAACGCGAATGTCTCTGGAACGCATTCCTCGCATACAAGCGGGGTAAGTGTACCTACATACATATCTATCGGACGCGGCGAACGGCGCGCGATCAGATTGAGTTCTCGTGTGAAGACGCACCTCGCGCTCGCGGCGGTGCTCGGGTTTTATGACGCGCCAAGGACCCTTTATCTAAAGACCAGGCACTTCTTAAGTTTTGCTTCTTAATATTCTCATATAAAAAAGGTTACATCATTTGTTAGATACAGGCGTATTTTGTCAAAACTACGTAACCAAATCAATATCTCAAATAAAATGTGTCCAAAAAAATCGTAACATCAATTTTGAAAGTAAATATACAAGTTAGAAAATAATAACTTAATCCATAAGAAAAACCGGTAAGGTTGGCTGGAAGAGATCTGTTATATGGATAAGTCCACCTTTGTACACGTCCTCTCTGATTTTTTGTCATTTAAATGTTTGTGTACAATAAAGAATATATATAAAAAGGTATTTCATAACCCCTGAAGATTTATTTTTGGCTAGTTGGGTATCAAGCTAAATCTAACCACACCTCGAACTCAAAAATCCATCCAGCCGCTTATGCTATAAGCGTCCCAAAGAAATAAATGAACTTACACCTACATGTATACACTCCAAAAACATAACCCTCCTTCTGGCGTAGGAGGGTTAAAATAGGCAGAAATTTACCATTCCCCCTCTTATCTACGAAACTAGTCTGGACTTTTTAAAAATACATTTGAGATTCTTACTACAAGCCCTGATCATTTGATATGGCACACGAATTATACTAGTATGCAAACCTTTTTTTCTTTTCTAATTGACCCCTCAAAAGTGGCCCCCATGTTTAAAGTCCACTTATTTACGTTATACGTCAGTCCTTGGGTCACCGAATTACATATGTACCAAATTTCAACTAAATCGGTTCAGTTGTTTCGAAGCAAATTGGCTGTTATTGACGGATGGCAGGTCGGTCCCATTGATTTAGGTATTTTTATTTGATAAATACAGAACACGAATATATTGTACGGTCGTACAGAACCCTCGGTGCGTGTGACTCACACTTGGCCGCTTTTTATTTAGAGTCTCATTACCTCAAAGAGGTCTCATATTTAAAAAGTCGATTGCCATGTCCTTACGACAAGTAAGGTTTTTGTGTCTCACCGTCTTCGTTTCCAGCTCGCCCACGGCTATTACACATTTCAAAGTTCTGCTGTCACCGTTTTTCCAGATTGCTTTCGAAGAAATCTTCAAATCTAACTGGACATAAAACCAAATTTATCTTTGAGAATAGCTTGTAAGTCATGAAACTCATAAAGCGAAAGTTCACGTAGCTGTGCGTGGGTATGTGTAGGTATTGAGGAATGATTGTCCTCGCACAGTGGCACAGAGCTATCTCGGGACGTCAGTACTAATATATATACTTTGGTTATGTACACAGGCCAGCACATCAAGCTACACACTTTGGACTTTGTACCGTTCTTATGCCGAATGCGTATGGATCAGAATCGCACTGCGAGTGTATAGCTTGATGTGCTGGCCTCTGTACAGGAGAAGTTTGTGCGGCGTTCACCTGGCGGCTGGCGCCTCTCCACAACGATGTAACGCCTTAAATGATTTACTAATATAAACAATATTACATAATATCAAGTTTCCCTATCGTACAATCTTAAATAGTTATTAGTATAAATAATACAAACTATAATTATTATTAATAGCTCGCTTATTGTTGTTGTTATCAAAAACAAATTGCGTCGTTCATCGGTATGAACTTGTTTACCTATATCTGATGTGACGAGTACAAACACGGCCCATGTTATTGAGTGGGGGTCAACTCATACAATAAGAGATAACAGTAAATTTATTTACTACTTCACTCCACTATCTTAAACCTTGCAATAGGTATCAGTTTAACACACAAATTTTAAAAGGCTACTTCGACTTTCAACGGACACTTTATTTTGTATTATGTACCTACCTGAAGATAATTAAGGTCCCTGTTAACTGACGAATCGGGAAATACCCGGCCCATGTTGAATTTTCAGACGAAAATTGGCTTTTAATACAAAGTTCAATAACCAGCTGATTCCTTGCCTTAAAAGTTGATCCTTGCTTTGGAAAAACACATCTATCGAATCAAATACACTTTAAGGCGCAATGGTACCTAAAAATCCACTTAAACAGGTTTTTAGAATTCATTTTTGAAGTAGTTTACAGTAAATTAAAAATCTAGGAAGATATACTGGTATTATTGAGAATAGTTACGAGGGACTATATCGACTGGAAACACGATTTAATGAAGTTGGCTCGATAGAATAATTTCGCTAAGGTACCTCTTTTCGAGCCATTTTATCGTCTGTTTTCGGTTTTATTTTTAAAATAAGTAGTTCGATAATATGATTTATTTACTAAAATAAAGTTCATAGGTGACTGAAGCGCAAACATCCATTGGATTTTTATTTAAGATAAATATTATGAAAATAAAAACAAAAACCTCGAAAAAGTGCAAAAGTGTGGTTATTTTCTTCCCTCTTTACACGTAAAGAAAAAGACAAAGACAAATTTTTAAGTACCACTGGGCCTTAACACAACACACTGCCCGGGGTGGGTACTTGGGTAGCTCCAGGAGGTACCTCTTCGACATCACATAAGCTCGTGTTACGGCCCGTCCCTATCTTCCGTTTACGGCCGGCCCGGGCGGCGGCGGCGAGCCTCACCTCGTGGAAAATAAAACTTATCGCTTTGTTCTGCGCACCTCCGCACCGAAATATCCTGCGCGTCACCTTATCTGGCTTCACTGGGAGAGCAATAAAGTCGGCAAGTACGGAGCGGCTCCGGACGAGAGGTCGGCCTTAGCCGGCGAGGACGCGCGGGACTACCGCGGGACAGCCGAGATGATCTAAATAGCCGCCTTCCGTTTATAGGGGTTCCGCGTATTTTGAAGAAAAACGCGCATAGTCGTGTTTGGGGATGAGCGAAAACGAACCGCTGATCTTCTAGGTATGATAGCTAACAAACGTGTAGGCGCAGAGAAGCCAAACGTTACCCATGAATGCAGCTATCTATCTATAGGATAGAATATATACAGGGCGTTACAAAATTGAAGTAGACAGGACCTGGAGCTTCGATTCTTTTTTAAATAAATACATAGATAAAACGTTAATTTATTAGTACATTCACTGACATTCACGCACATAATATTAGTATTACTATAATAAGATGACAAAAGGCAAACAAAGTAAATAAATAAAACTAAAATGGTGAATAGCAACGTGCTATGTACGAGTATGTCGCAGAGTGCATATAGGGAAACTACAAAACCGACTTCAATCATTATGTATGTCGCAGAGTGCATATAGGGAAACTACAAAACCGACTTCAATCATTATGTATGTCGCAGAGTGCATATAGGGAAACTACAAAACCGACTTCAATCATTATGTATGTCGCAGAGTGCATATAGGGAAACTACAAAACCGACTTCAATCAATGTGTATGTCGCAGAGTGCATATAGGGAAACTACAAAACCGACTTCAATCATTATGTATGTCGCAGAGTACATATAGGGAAACTACAAAACCGACTTCAATCATTATGTATGTCGCAGAGTGCATATAGGGAAACTACAAAACCGACTTCAATCATTATGTATGTCGCAGAGTGCATATAGGGAAACTACAAAACCGACTTCAATCATTATGTATGTCGCAGAGTACATATAGGGAAACTACAAAACCGACTTCAATCATTATGTATGTCGCAGAGTGCATATAGGGAAACTACAAAACCGACTTCAATCATTATGTATGTCGCAGAGTGCATATAGGGAAACTACAAAACCGACTTCAATCATTATGTATGTCGTAGAGTGCATATAGGGAAACTACAAAACCGACTTCAATCATTATGTATGTCGCAGAGTGCATATAGGGAAACTACAAAACCGACTTCAATCATTATGTATGTCGCAAAGTGCATATAGGGAAACTACAAAACCGACTTCAATCGCAATAATCAAGTACAATTTTGCTGCATTTTATGGTTTTTTTTTAATTTACTAAAAAAGAAATGAAACGATTGAAAATTTACATATATAGGACCAACATAGCAGTGTATCCTATCGAATAAAAAAATCGTGAGAGTCGGTTCACAACCTGCGAATATATCGCGTAACAAACATACAAAAGCATACAGTCGAATTGGGAACCTCCTTCTCTTTTTTGAAGTCGGAAAGTCGGAGGGCCATGACTCAGTGTTTAGTTTTGCCCTTGAGAGCAATACACTGGCAGTTACCATATAATCACTCCTCATCAGGTGGGATGATGCCAAGGGCTTACCAATTGTGGATAAAAAATAATAATTCTGCAACAGTAGTCATGATTGACCAATTTTGGTAGAAACCCATTTTTTTAAATGACTACGTGTTCCTTGTGGAAAGTAGAAATGATGAGTAGAAGCCAGAGCCCATACAACTGTTTTCAACCTACCACTTATACGTACGTACCTACCTATAATAATGAGACACCTATAAAAATTTGGCTCAAAATACAAGTATAGATAAGTATGGGTGTTGATATAACTAGTACGGTAAACTACACATCTTTTAATCACTTTTTTTTAATACACAATTGGTAAGCCCTTGGCATGATCTCACCTTTTGTACCCGGGTCTACTACTCGTACTGAACCACGTAACTTAAAGCGTCGGTGGCTCAACCGGTAACGACTCAGTCCTTCTACCCAGAGGTACAGGGTTCAAATCTGGACGGCCAATGTACCAATGAACTTTACAAAAACTTACGTATATATACTTACCGGAAAACATTGTGAGGAAACCTGCACACGCCTGCGAAGAAACTCGCAGGTTGTGAGTGAAGTCGACCAACCCGTACTGGGCCCGCGTGGTCGACTAAAGCCAAATCACCCTAATTCAGGTTAGGCTCGAGCCTCTTAGTGGGGACTTATATGAGCTGATATGATGACTGAACCACGAGAGCCACATTTCTCATTGAACCGTAAAATTCCTCTCCGAAGTTACCTAATCAGCGCCTCTATGGTGAGGAGCGTATCGAAATATTTGACGGAAACAAGTACCCGCCACCGCAAGCACAAGTGTTCTTGCAAGGACAAGATAAATGCGTTGGAAGGGAGATCCTGCCGCAGGTGCGTTCATATCTCACCCGCCACCCGCCACCCGCCACCCGCGCCCCGCCGCGCAGCACGCACTGACCCCTGCCCGCCTGTCCAGAAGGGCTAATTGCAGCTCCCACCTAAGTAATTGGTTAAAGTCCCATTAAGATTTAAGCGGAAGTATTTGCCTTTTTGTTGGGACTTAGAATTAGGCACCTGCCTAAACGCTAAACGAAGTGAATAATACATACGAGTACTTTGAATTAAGAAGGAAGCTACCTATTATTTAGTTGCGATGTTAAGTCAATTAACAAAAAGAATGTTTTTTTCAGGTCCCTTAGGAAATGTCTGGAAATTTGCTATTTTCACGGGATAAAAAGTGGCATGACACAAGCTACGTATATACATGATAGATTTGGTTTCGGTTGGTCGAGGTGTTCGAAAACGCTTTGCTCTGTTGCGTCGCGCGCGAGCGCGAACATAAGTTTTCCCCACATCTTATGTTCACGCGTAGTACTTAGTACTTAGTTTATTTCATTTACGCTCCCTCAACCATCTCATAAAACAATCCGTTGCTTCGTTGTTACAGAAATCAACCGAAAAAAGGTTTTGAAGTGAAAACTTCTTTAAGCGCGTTGGGCATTTTTGAGATGTAAAAAAACTATTGAACTCGAAACATTGTAACGACACCTTAATGTCTCTGGGTACAAGGGCAAACTTTTCAAATTTTTACTTCTATCGGAGGTTAGGTTATATTTTCAGTTCTGTTATAAACTGTATCGAAACTAGGCTTTTTTACTGGATAAAAGTAGCCTATGTCCTTTTCCATGACAGAGGCTACGTGCAAGCCAAATTTCATCAAGATTGGTTGAGGTCACAGAGTTACAAACTAGTTGCGGTGTTGAAGCGTGAAGATATAACAAACAAACAAACACATTAGCATATTTATAATATTATATTATTAGTAAATAAGAGGTTATTGAGTGAATTTTCGTCAAAATTCCTTTTTGGTTTTTGAACGATCACATATCTTTTTATTTGCTCCTTTGTCGCTCAAAGGTAAAAAAAAGAATTTGCACAAATAAATAAATATTCTGGGACAAATCACACATGGTCATCTGGCCCCAAAGTAGGATTCCCTGTGTTATGGGTTACCAGAGACTGATATACATACTTAGATACGTTTAAATACATACATATATAGATATAATTAACACCCAGACACAGAGCAAACAAATCTGCTCATCACACAAATGCTTGCCCTGGGTGGGGATCGAACCCACGACTCTCGGATCGGTAGTCAAGGGCACTAACCACTGAGCCACAGAGTCAGTCAAATCCCGCCTTTTTGACATTTTCAAGCGCCACAGTGCCAGTCTTCTTACAAACTTCATACTAGCTTGACGTGTTAGTAAGTTAGTTTGTTCATCATCATATCAGCTCGTATACGTCCCCACCGAGGCGCTCGAGCCGACCCTGAATTAGTCGACCACGCGGGCCCAGTGAGAGTTAGTCGACTTCACACACAACCTGCGAGTTTCTTCGCAGGCGTGTGCAGGTTTCCTCACGATATTTTCCTTCACCGTTAAAGCAATCGGTAAGTATATGTAGTTTGTTAGTTTGTACTAACTGAGAATCACTTCCCGGTTCCCGATTGAGTTTAAATTTTGCATAGGTGCACGTTGAGTTTGAAGAACAATGCATGGTCAGCTTGCTAAGGGGCGTCATTCTGCATTCCATATGGCTGGCTAACTCCAAAAGATGACGGATCAGTTATTTTTTATGCACGTCCTTGATATGGGTATCAAATGAAAGGGTTTTCTTAGAACAATACGAAACAATTAGAATTCTTTTTAAAAAGCTTGTACCTTTAAGTTTTTAGGATTTTGAAAAAAAAATTGACGCGATTTTTGAGCGGCCTATTACTTCTTCCCAAAAAAAATAATACTTATTATTTATAAAAAAATATCCGAATCATAATTACTAAAGCTATTTATGTTATGTACTATCTTTTGCCTGCGGATTCACCCCCATGGATATCGAGGGGCTTTTTTCTTCCCATATTCGGACTATTACAATCATTTTAAACCAAATATTAGCAGAATCGGTCCAGCCGTTCTCAAGTTATGCGTTACCAACGAACAGTATTTCATTGTTATTTATGGATATTTTTTTAGTTATGGACCAAGTGTAAGAATAAAACTAAAAGTATGATCGAAATCTATCCAGTAGTTGGTGCGTGGTGCGCGGTGCGCGGTGCTCTATCATTTGATTTGATTTATATAGATAGTTAATGCCCGCGGCTTCGCCCGCGTGGATATCGAGGATGCGCAGTGCTTCTTTTGTTGTAAACCTTCCCTAGCGTGCGCGCAACAATTCACCAAAATTTCATCAAAATCTCTCAAGCCGTTTGGAGTCCTTATACATACACACATCGATTTTATATATTCAACTATTTTGTTGATAATGATTTTAAAAAGTTAAGTATTGTAGAGTGTGGCTGTATAGGTTTTCATACCGTTCGTAATCGCCCAACATGACGACTATACGATTATGACTAAGATAAAAAAAAAAAAAAAAAAAGATTTTTTTACACTCTCACTCTCAACCCGCTTCTATGATAAACTATGGCCTACTTTCAAAGTACGAGAAATGAAAAATAAATCAACTCAGAGGTTGAATATTTTTGAAACATGTCTCTCGGCGGACCGCATTCCGAGTTTTGAGCGCCCCTGTAATTGTTGTTGATAACTTGTTGTCGCGGACGCACGCCGCGCCGCGCCGCACCGCACAGCGCCGCACCACGGCAAGGTGATATTTTAACGTACCCGCATTTAAATGTAAATGCGCAAACTTCCGCCCCGCCGAGAGTTTTGACGGCTACCTACGCACATAATTTTCCTTGTCCGAGTAATAAATTTTCCGTGACCCCGTGTTGTGATTTGAATCTGCGATCGCATCTACATTTTAAGTGTCCCACGAAATTAAAATTATAATTCGGCGCCGTTGATTCAATCGGGTGAACCTATAGGGTGAGCTGTACAGTTCAGTTTTCGGAGATGGAGGTAGTAGCCTTAATGGCTATTGAAAGTGAACAGAAACGTGAGTGGACAAATTGGAGCGGCCGGGTCACGATAAGGGCGGCTTGGGCGGCCTGGAGGCGGCAGAAAGGGAAATGTCCATAAACAACAGACGACTCGGTCCCAATTAATAAAGCAGCCAACACTGAAGTAGTGCAATTAATTCTGTGCCTTCGTAGATTTTAATAGTTCGCATAAATCAGGGCGGCGGCCGGTGGGTTAATCGTCGTTTAATATGCCGGCCGGCCCGTCGCGCGCCCAACTATCTCCCAGCCAATATATTGCTCGCGCTCACTGATAAAGCACGATACGTGACACGGAAACCTCCTGTTAGCTTGGATTTTTTCTCTCATCTCCTTTTGTTGTTGTGTTGTGTTCATGTTCCACGTTTGGCGCCCAACGAGAGACAGTCCTGGCACCTGCCTAGGTAATAACTCGTAGTGTTTTTACAAGCTTTTAATTAACTTGCAATGTATGTTTGTTTGTTCGGGTGAAATCTTGCAAGTTAAATTTGACCCACTTCCCGGTTTCCGATTGAGCTAAAATTTTGCATGCCTATGTATATAGCGTGACAATGCAATATTAAAAGCTTGTTTCTAAAAGTTTTTTTGGTTTTTCTAAAATTATTATTTGTAAAGAAGCTGGCTCCCGATTCGTTAGGTACAAATTATTTGGGTATGTTATATCAAACATATAAGTACTTAGTGAACTTTAAGTGTGTTCATATCCCCCCCCCCCTATGCGGGGCGCTGCGCGGAGGTAAACAAAGCCGCAGTTAACTAGAATGGGGTCCTATTCAATTATGCATATTTAGAACACGGCGAACAGCTCCGAAATTCAATTCAAGCCAGACTTCACTTCTCGTTAAGTGGTTATATCCCCTCTAACAGTGGACAGAGGCCAGCATGGACACTAAACACAAGGTGGGCGGTAGTGCAGGGGGCCGGGAGGGGGCAGGCGGCGACACCTCGGGATATTGAATTTGCGGCGGTGACTCTCAACTGTTATCTGGCTGTGCAAGGTCGCCGAGCAGCTCCGCCACCCCGCCACTCCGCCACCCCGCCAGGTACTGTAGCCCTTTATCTTACTCGTATAATAGGGCTGTCCATGTCGATATCGATGTCGTCGTGTCGGTAGGGTACCTATACCAGTGTGCATGAGTAGGTGTGTGTCGGAAGACTGGTGTACATTCAATAGTTGTCAGCTAAACGATGGTCTATCCATGGTATTTGCCAAGCTTCTTCGCGAAGCCCTCACCGTCTGCGTAATAAGGCAGACACAAATTAACAAAAAAACATAACGCTTACTTAGTAGTAAACAATAAAGTTAGCAAGTATATCAAATTTGGTGAAAATTTTACAAATGATTTCAGTTTGTATGGGAGCTACGTTATTTAGATTTATCCTGGAATAATGGTCTTATTAAATTCTGGTTATTTACGAAGTTTCAATAAAATCATTAGAGCCATTTTTGAGAAAAAATAAGTAAAAAAACCACCTGTGTTTGTATGGGGAGGTACCTTATTTCGAATTTTCCTAGAATAACAAAATGACTTTGGCGAGTAGGCCAAATAAAGTTATAGCAACGTACGGAGTTTTATCAAAATCGTTTGTGCCATTTTTAAGCAAAAAATAATGTTTTTTTAAACTATGGTGGCAACCTTAAAAATGAAGTAAGTAAAAAAAAATATTTAAGAAAACGTCAGAAGATATTAAAATAATGTTTCCCTAACCCAAATTGTATCTGGATCTATCTATTTAGTATAGGCGTTAGAGCACCGGACGGACACACAGAAACACAGATACGCGTACATCTTTTATAAGGGGTCCGGAGCCTAAATGGCAGAAAAGGAACCTTTATGATTTCTTCATGTTCATCCATCGATCTGTCTATCCATATGTCAGTCAACTTTCTCTGCCACTATTAGGCCTACATTAATGAAATTTAGTTAACGATTATGATTTGAAATAGAAAAAGTCATCATTAAAAAAAAATAGGATAGCTTACCCTACATGAAGAGGGGGATAAAAAAAAAGATATTAAGTGATGATGATGTTTTTTCGTGAGTATAGATAAACTAGTTTTATGCCTGAGTCTTCGTCCGCGCGGACATCGTGCTCGTGACTGTGTTTGAAGGTGTGCGGTGCGTTTATACGAATGTTTAAATTTTTTTTGTTACCATCAACGCTTTATGTCTAAGGAACACCACCGCAAAATTTCATGCCATTAGACAACGGCCTAGGCTGTGCATCGAGCGCCCGTTACTCAGTGCCAACTCCAAGGTACCGGCAGCGAATAAATCATTACTTAAGTACTAAGTAGCACAAATTAAGTTATTCTATGTCTTCCTTTTAAAAAGCGTCGGTGGCTCAACCGGTAACGACTCGATCCTTCTATCCAGAGGTACCGGGTTCAGATCTGGACGGTCAATGTACCAATGAGTTTTTCAAAAACTAAAGTACATATATTTACCGATTGCTATATCGGTGAAGGAAAACATCGTGAGGAAACCTGAACACACCTGCGAAGAAACTCGCAGGTTGTGTGTGAAGTCGAGCAACCCGCACTGGGCCCGTGTGGTCAACTAAGGCCTGATCGCCCTAATTCAGGGTAGGCTCGAGCCCCTCGGTGGGGACGTATATGAGCTGATGTGATGATGTCTTACTTTACGAGTACACAGCGCAACTGCGTAACATTCAGATATGAGTGTCCATATTCAACACCAGTATTGCGAAAGTTGTTTTGTCTTAACCCTGGGTCTACCGGGGCGCTACAGCGGTCATTGGTCAATTCATTTCTTGTGCCGTCCCGGCGACCGGCGACCGGCGACCAGCTATCATGATTGAATTAACTAACTCCGGCCATCAGATCGCAGCCTCCCGTGGACCGTGATTCACTGAGGCTCCACCACCACGGAGCTCCCAGCAAAAAGGGAATTCGGAATTTTAATCGTGGGAGCGCACCGCTGCGGCCGACTCCAATTCTCGTTCTAAAGTTTATTTAAGGTTGATTCCGACGCGCCGCTGATTTGACCGGTCAGTTTTAGTTGACCCCTTTCGATTGGGGTTCACCGTTAACCAAACTGTAATCAAGTGATTGTCGAGTCCGTTCGCTTTCAAAACAATGAGATTTACTTTAGCATTCAGTTTAAAATTAAACTTTATTGAATGATTATCTTTGAATTTGTAACTATGAAGTAGCTAAGATCGTTTCAGAGTAAAGACATCGGATCTCATTATGCCTCACGTAACTGGCGTCCAATTCTTTGTTACAAATCAGAGGGACGCGGACGTAGGGTTACCATCTGACCGGATAAATCCGGTCTTGATCGTATTTTAAGAGTATAGACCAATCTCCGCCCGGATTTCATTCGAGACCGGATTTTTCTCATGTCAATAAATAACAGGCACCACCTGAGAATTTTACAGTAAAATTTCTACAAAAAAAAGGCTTTATTTGAAAGGTTGCTAGTGGACAGAAATATAAGTACAAATAGTACAACTAATACAAGTTACATTATAATACAGGTTAACAAAACGTAGTTATAATCTACCGAGTTTTATTTACAGCCAAAGACCGCATTTTTTTACAGAAATCAGGATTTTTTTAACACTTGCAACCAACCGGCTTTTCGACTTAAAGTCCTGGTAACCCTACGCGGACGCAGTCACGTCGCCCCGCCGTAGCGCCGTAGCGCCGCGTAGCCACGGAGCCGCGTAGCGGTGTAGCGCGTAGTTAATAGGTGTCACGTGCTACGCGCCGTTAATTGAATGCTTAGCCCTGCGGCGGCAACTTCCGACAACTTGTAAACTTTTCACTTAGCCGGCTCAAGGGGACCCTGACCCGCCGCGATTTCATTACTATACTAATTTATATATTATTATTATTCAAACTGCGAAAATTTTTATAAAAAAGAAATAAGAACGGGATCTAGGCGAACGTTAGATTATAACCAATAAAAAAGAAGTACCTCTAGAACCATTGAATAAATCACCGGACGACACGACATTACACCGAATAACAATCCTTCATGGGATATAATGATAATAATCTTCTCATTTCGATTCAGGGGCAGAGCGGATAGCGAATAGCCTCGGTAAGTACGTACAAATAATCCATAATTTATTACAATAACTAGGAACGGTGGCCATTTGCATACAGTATGAATAGCTGGGGCCGCATAAAAGTGAAGCATCCAATCCGGCTCACGTCAACGGCAGCGTTACATCAAATTATTCCATTCCATTTTAGACGAAATGTATACAGAGCAAACATGAAAAGAGAACAAAATTAAGTATTACAAGAGTGCGCAACTCAACGGCGGCAGCGGGAGCGGGAGCGGGAGCGGGGTGCAACTTAACGTAACATTACAAGGGTATTCTCTCTAAGGTGAGTTGGTAACATCCTAACAATCCCAATTTCATGTGTATTACAAGAGTGCGCAACTCAGCGGCGGCAGCGGGAGCGGGGTGCAACTTCACGTAGCATTACAAGAGTATTCTCTCTAAGATGAGACGGAACATCCCGATAATCCCAATTTCAAGTGTATTACAAGAGTGCGCAACTCAGCAGCGGCAGCGGGAGCGGGGTGCAACTTCACGTAGCATTACAAAGGTATTCTCTCTAAGATGAGACGGAACATCCCAATAATCCCAATTCCACGTGTATTACAAGAGTGCGCAACTCAGCAGCGACAGCGGGAGCGGGGTGCAACTTCACGTAGCATTACAAGGGTATTCTCACTAAGATGAGACGGAACATCCCAAAAATCCCAATTTCACGTGTATTACAAGAGTGCGCAACTCAGCAGCGGCAGCGGGAGCGGGGGTGCAACTTCACGTAGCATTACAAGGGTATTCTCTCTAAGATGAGACGGAACATCCCAATAATCCCAACTTCACGTGTATTACAAAAGTGCGCAACTCAGCGGCGGCAGCGGGAGCGGGGTGCAACTTCACTTAGTATTACAAGAGTTCGCAACTCAGCGGCGAGAGCGGGAGCGGAAGCGGAGTATTCTCTCTCCGGTATACTTCACACCTGGACTGGACAGCTTTACATCTTTATAAGCACAAGTCCGATCTTGTATGAAGTACTGTTCTCACCTATGGGATGGATCAGTCCGCTATCAGCTGGATACCTTGCACGCCATCGACCGACGCGCACGGAAACTCATTGGAGACGATTAAACATACATACATACACTCGAAAAATATAACCCTGCCTCTGACGCAGTCGGGTGATAAAAAAGAGGTAGATATGTATTTTATGTTTGTCAAATGACATCGCTGGCTAATTAACTAGTACCTACCTCATCTATGTGCTAGTCTAGCTGCACGTACTCAGACTTGGGAGACGTTAGCGCAGCTGGAGCACCGACACGACAAACCGTGCGGCGCGGCGTGCACAGGAACAGACATGTACTGTTCGGTGCACGGGCACCGAACACACTGTATCGCGCCGCCGTCACCGCCGGTGCGGCATAGAATTAACAGTGCATTTTTGAGCAGCAAGCGGTTTGGGTGCATTCACTGTTAGCATAGCTAATTAGCATTTAATTAAGATTATTATCGTTTGTTTGAACAAAATAATATATTTTCTCTATCAAAGACTCGAGTTTCCTTCACATCCTAATCACGCACCCTACATGTACCGATGTGAGCTGTTCAGGTAAATACTTCGATACACAGACTTTTGGAAGTGGAGAGATAGGTAGTGGTAGTGGTAGTCGCTAGTGACTTAGACCAGCTCCGTGCGAACCGTCGCGGGCGGGGGAAGGCGGCGGGAGGGGCGACATCAATAATCCTCCTTGTTATTCTTATGCAAATGCCCACGGTACGATAATAAGTGGAACGCGAATCACCAGACGTTACGCAGATTGGAAGAATCCGCCGACAGCCGCCACCCGCCGCCGAACACACTACTCGATTCTCAACCATTCACAAGCATTTTTCTTTTTAAAATAAATAGGCACCTCAGTAATCTGAAACATGCACTTCGATAGACAATCGGGAGGCAGAAGACGGGTCGGTTGAAGACTGAAGTGTAAAAGACTGCCATACTAAAAAAAATCCAGAACTACAAAAAAAAAAATGTATGGTAAACCGTTTTTTAAGCGCATCCCAACCGTCGGGTCTACTACCACTAGTTTTTTCGTGATTTTGATGATTTTTAGAGGTCACTAGCGCGATGTATACGTCCTCAGCCGAAAATAGGGCCAGCGCAAAAAAATAATATTTGCATTGTCGTCAGAGATGGATCCTATGGGCGGGCGGTACAGTAATTATTTAAGTATCTGCTATCTATAGTTGAGCCGTGCGAGCCTCCCGAACGTACATATTTTACAAGCCTTATATTCGCTTGCCGTGTTAGTTAGTAAGTCTGTCTGTTAGTTTGGGACATATCTTGGAAGTTAACTTGAACCACTTCCCGGTTTCCGATTGAACTGCAATTTTGCTTACACGTTAAGTTAAGATAAAAATTAATGCATAATTAGCTACATGACGTTATTGTAAATCCAATATTGACTACCAAAGATGGGGGATCACTTATTTTTCATTAAACTCCATGATATGGGTATCAAATACAAGGGTTTGCTGAGAAGAACAAAATAATTGAAATTAAAGCTTGTACCTAAAAGACTTTAGGTTTTTCGAAAATTATTTATAGCAAATTTAAATTTAAATTCTAAGGTTTTTTTTGTATTATTGGCATGTACCTCATATTACTATTAGTATCATCGTCATACAAAATGTCAGATAATAGAGTTTTAAATTAAATAAAAATCACATTTTCATACATTACATAAACAACATGTTATAGCATTATTAATATAATTATCATGCTGAATGACTGTTAATAGTGTCTAATTAATTAATTATTAGCATAATTAACTAGAATGTCACATCAAAAATGTGAAAGAAAAAAAAACTATAATTTATATACAATTCACTGCATTTCAATAAATTCTGATAGGTTCTAGAAGCATTTATCAATCAGCCTTTTACGCAGTTTCAGCACAAATACATTTGTGGGAAGCTCCCTAATTTCTCTCGGAATTTTGTTATATTGTAATACACATTATGTAACACTTTTATTGAAATAATGCACTTTGTTTGAAGGTTTGCTTATTTTGTTGATGTCCAGAGGGCGCAACCTAGGATCGACAATTTCCTGCTTTTTAAAGAATCCAGAATAATTACTTACAAAGGCTCCAACTTCCAGCTTGCTTTTCGACTTTAGTAATTTTAATTTACGAAACAATGGCCGACATGTTGCATTCTTTTGTTTTTTTTCTCATTTGACAGCGATTTAGTGAAAGCGTGAACTTAAAATTGTTAAAATAAAGAAAGAACAGTATCGGTCTGTAATTAGATTCTTGTTTTTGGAAGGAAAAACATGTGATGAAATAAAAGTAAGAATGCAAGCGGTTTACCATGAATGTGCTCCTTCTATGACAACCGTCAGATATTGGTATAACGATTTTAAGCGGGGGAGAACAACCGTCTTTGATGAGGATCGCCCAGGCCGGCCAATTGAGGTGACTACAGACGATATGGTTAACCCGGCGCCAATGACATATTGACCCGAGCGATTTTCAATTCGGGAAATTTCGAAAAAAACATATTATAATCGTTATTGGTTTTCTCAGTAGCTGGAGATAAGACCTCAATTCATATGATTTGTACCATAGTGTAGTGAGCAAGCGCCAGTGAAGAATGGTAAAATCCTTTTTCTTGAATAAAACGGATATAAAACGGCTACAGCTCCATACATTTTTAGTTCCAAAAGAGAAATTCTTTTAGTTCTCCTTTTGAGGTTGTTGCATTAAAACTAAATTATAGCTTGATATCTAAATTAACTTAAACATCTTGGTACTACAATGACTTCATGGTCATGCAATAGTTCTTACTTTGTATTATTTTTTTTATAATTCAGCAGATAACCAGATAATTAAGAAAAAAACATTCGGGTCATATTGACCCAGCGTCATTGTCCGCGTTATTTTTTACACGTCATTGGCGCCGGGTTAAGAAAATTGAAAATATCGTTTTAGCCGACCGCCGAATTAAACTTCGAGAAATTGTTGATGGTGTAAACGTTTCAATCGAGAGGGTACAACACATATTAGAAGAAAAATTGGGTATGAAGAAAGTATCTGCGAGGTGGGTGCCGCGTTTACTCACGGAGGAGCAAAAACGGAACCGACTGACTACTTCGGAGCAGTGTTTGGCCGTGTTCAAACGTAACCCGAAGGAGTTTCTGCGTCGTTTCGTAACCGTGGACGAAACGTGGGTTCACCACTACACCCCGGAAATGAAAGAGCAGTCCAAGCAGTGGATTTTACCGGGTAAACCTGCTCCAAAGAAAGCAAAAACCGTCCCATCGGCTGGAAAGGTCATGGCGACTGTTTTTTGGAATTCGCAGGGTATTATACATATTGACTACTTAGAAAAGGGGAAAACGATAACAGGGCAGTGCTATGCTAATTTATTGGATGAATTTAACGCCGTCTTAAAGGACAAACGACCCAATTTAAAAAAGAAAAAAGTACTGTTTCATCACGACAACGCCCCGGCTCATTCGTCCAGAGTTGTGACGGCTAAATTAGCACAGTTACGCTACGAACTATTGCCTCACCCCCCGTATTCTCCAGATTTGGCCCCATGCGATTTCTTTTTGTTTCCCAACCTAAAAAAATTGGCTCGGTGGTATGCGATTTGGATCAAATGACGAAGTTTCCAAAATCATACTTTTTGGATGGTTTATTGAAGCTTGAGTAGGTGGAACAAGTTTATAGAGTTAAAAGGTGACTACGTAGAAAAATAAATGCATATATACAAAAAAAAATGTTTTTTTTTTGCCATAAACGGGTACTTATCAAACAGCCCTCGTATGGTATGGTATCATCAGAATTTAGGATGGTCACTGATATTTCATCCGCAAAAAGGTACTTTGGTAGGTAGGTTACTTTGGTAGCTTATTGATTTTGGCAGGTCATTGATGTATAACAGAAACAAAATCGGACCTGCTATGCTCCCTTGAGGAACACCATATTTATTGTACATAAATGTCGATCTGTACGAAATATTTTTTCAAATAAAAAAAACAAACCAATATCTTCGTGAAAACTATCAAAAGCGGCATTTAGCTCCATTTCATTGCTATAAAAATCTTTCCAAGTCAAACTAGATATGCTGTTTCTTTGGAAAAATCTCTTTTTCTCTTATACCAATATGTCAGTTTATTTTTTCTTTCAGAGATACTAAACTCTAACGTTTGTCTAGTTTCGTGGTCTGATAGGTAAAGGTGATGTACTCTACCCACAGCATCTTTGATGTTGCTGGCAATGTGGTCAATACATGAATCGATTCTAGTAGGTACATTTATATGAAGGTTTAAGTTGTTTGTTTCCAGTAAAGATTCCAGTTCTAGTGTGGCGTTGTTATCTTTCAGTGTATCATCGTTGTACTGGTGTGGTGAGACGTGGCGGTACAGAACCCTCGGTGCACAGTGCGACTTGCACTTGGCAAGTTTTACGTACGTGTGGAACATCTCCCCAGGTCCCCCCCCTCCCCAGTTGGGTAGCTATTAGTAAATGCGAGTAGATATTGGTGTGTGCGGACGTGCGTGTGCGCTGTTGGCGACACGAGTGAACTACTCGCCGAGCAGACAGCAGCGTCACGCAGCGAAGATGTTCGCCAATAAAGTAGCTACATAGGTACTTAATTATTATAATTTAATCAGTGACTTCGAAACACAGTCGTTGGTAGTTTGTCATGGAGATCCATTTGGAGGAACAGGAATATTAAGTAATGCCGAGTAACTGTCGAATTGAAAAATCTTGGCTGTGCTACTGAAGTGCTGAGTGCTTAGAAGGGTAGGCATAATAATAATATTACGCTTTCTCTCCCCGTCGCACTGAACTCCAGCCGACTGTGCTTCCGCTGGAGGTGCTCCTGCCACTTCGCCTCGTGCCAAGTGAGCAGAGTAGCTTAGATTTTATATATTTAAATAATAATTCCTTACTTCCCCACTGCTGGGCATAATAATAAAGTAGGTATAATAATCTATAGGGTATATGTAGGTATAATCTCAGAATTGCTAAACTTAAGTGGCAGTGGGCGGGGCACATTGCTCGTAGAACAGAACCGGAAAGCGTAGTGAAGGCAGGCCTGCCACTCGGTGGACCGATGATCTGGTGAAGGTCGCGGGAAGCCGCTGGATGCGGGCAGCGCAGAACCGGTCGTCGTGGAGATCCTTGAGGGAGGCCTATGTCCAGCAGTGGACGTCCTTCGGCTGATATGATGATGATGAGGTATAATAATATGATGGTCAAGCCCAGAAGTAGGGAAGTTAATGGGTTATTCAAACATGTTTAGATGAAAAATACTATTTTTACTTTAAAGGTCCAGACACTCCAACTACAAATTCGCAATTTGGATGCAGTCAAAGCGCATATTAATATGAGAACTGCATTCAAACTGCATCCAAACTGCAAATTTGCAGCTGGCTTGCAGTACGTGCGTCTGGACCCTAAGTTAAACTAAAACCAACGTCGAAACAAGTATGTACATCTAATAGGTAAGCATGAGTATGTCAAGCAAAGCATAACACACATTCTAGAAATCACGAATCTGTTGTTGTACCTACACTAGGTATATTGGTATATTTCCATCTCTCTCTACGTATAGATACCTAGGAGTACACGTTGGTTGATAACACCGGTTAACCTCTCAATGAACTCGTAACTAGGCCGCACAAGCAGAGCAAGTGCTCCAAACGGCAGTAAAACGTATTTGCTACCGGAAGACTTGTCACACTCTATGACGCACTTTAAATTATTTTATAATTTCAATCAATATCGGCAGATAACTGTTCTAAAGAAACATGATGCGCAAATACCTACCTAAGGGAATAACTATTTAGACAGTTACTAGAGGCTGTAACGTGGAACAGCTGCTGGCCAGGTTGAGGTGAAGGAGAAGACAACACTACGAGAAGGAAAGTATTTTTTTTTATATAAATGGTAAGTGACGATAATGCCGAAGATAGCAGCAGACTTACCAAGATTCCCCAACGCAATGGGGAAATAGCTATCTTATCTTCAAGCCGGAACACATCAGTGCTGTTAACACTGATGTTTTAACGGCAATACTTAGACAAGATGGTGGTAGCTAGCCAGGCGGGCTATGAAAATGCCCTACCACCAACCAAACCGAGTCTTACAAAGTATCGAACCCGTGACCTCCTGGTGTGAAGCGAATGGAGTAACCATTACGCCACGGAGGCGGTTAACTTGCACTGTAACACATGGCAAAATGAATTGTACAGCCACGCTGTGCGTACTTTCTCGCGAAACCTTCGTCATCATGTGCCGTAGTCAAGACATTTTTGAACAACATTACGATTTACTCGAATTTTAATACTTCGTATTGCCTCCTCGTGCTTCCAACAATGTGTTTACGCGGTTTGGCATGCTGTACACCAAGTTCCTTATACGGTTTTGGGGAATATTCTCCCATTCCTCTGTGAGAGCAATTTTGAGCTCACGAAGCGTGATTGGGGGAGGGCTTCTTTGTTTTACGCATCTCCCTAGCTCGTCCCAAGCATGCTCGATCGGGTTGATATCCGGGCTGCGTGCTGACCACTCCATACGAGTAATGTTCATCTCTTGAAGGTACACAACTCAATCGAGTGTAAACATTACACTTACTTAGTAGCAAAGTATACAATAAGATACATATCAAACTTCATTAGAAATTTACAAATAATTTCATTTTGTATGCGACGTTACTCGGATTTTTCTTTGAATAATTAACTAGCCAGCACAGTAGGCCTTATTTATTCCTAGATAATGCACAAATTTTCATTAAAATGGTTAGAACCATTTTTATAAAAAATAACAATAAGCCCGAATTTGTATAGAAGGTACTTTATTCCAATTTTTCTTGGACTAACAAACAACAGCTTGCTGTAAGCCATGTAAATTAACATTTCTGAGTAAAAAAATACGAAGTAATTTTTACTAATGTGGCAACCCTAACATAAACAAAACTAAAATAAACTGTACGGCAGCCCGCACTAAACTTTCTTGACTATTTGTAATTCTTTTCTATACAAAAATGAATATTTTTTTTTTAATAATTTATTCTTTTTTCGTAACCAAATATACGAGTATAACATCAATGGCTCCAAGCATTTGTGAGTAAATCGCAAGTTTAGTTTCAATTTCATTTGCAGGAGAACCATACAAACACGATTTTTCCCAGATCAATGGGTATTAATTACTATGTACATAATAGACAAACATAAGCAACTACGACGTGCAAAGTTTTATCAAAATCGTTAGAGTCGTTTTTGAGAAAAAAATGTGTCTGTTGTATGACATCTACTCTTCGGTTGGACGGCACGAAGTAACTTTGTAAATCCCTCGATGAAGTAATTGTAAACTCTTGGGTTCCAAATTTGGTCGCAATCGGACTAAGGATTTAGCCTTCAGATCCAGAGCCAAGCGTGACAGACGGACGCACGGACGGACGGAATTGAGATATTCGGTTTTTCAGTATTTGTAGAACACAAGAACACGTTTTCATGAAAATTGTAAAAACTGTTTTCTTCGCGATAACAATACGTCTTCCTCTACCCTAGTCCCTACCTACGTATACGTATGTACCGTAACTACGAGGTCGAGAAAGTAGAAATCAAGATAGGAAAAATTTCAAGAAATGGTTGGATAAATAAAATTTCTTAAACCTATTTTTTTTCAAAATTCGTCCAGTAGTTTGGGAACTACAGCACCGGACGGACATGCACACAATTTTTTTTTAGACTTTATTAGTGCAAGACAATCGAACACCATTAAAATCTCAACTTCGTTTTTTTTTGCCTTTTTCACTCCTTACATATAGGTTTTGTCTACAATTGTTTTAACATGAGGGTACCATAGACTTACTTTCTTTTCATATCTAATAATGTTTGCAAACTTATCGAACAAACAAGGACCGTCCTACTATCAAAATAGCGGAAAAGGAAATCCGAATAACAGCACAGTTGAACCAGAATATTTAAATACATATTTTCAAATGTGATAAAATTATATGGACGGGGAAGGAAGTGCATGTGGGTAGGTGTAGGTAGATAATGCTGTACGGTGGGCAACCGGTGTAATGGTTTTTTAGCTCTAGTTGCGTTGAGTTTAGGGTGACAGTTGTGGTAGAGAGGTCCGCGTCAGTTTGCTCGTGTTATGGACCGCGTCCGACCGTACTCGACGTACGCGCAGGTCACTGGCCAGGGCATCGCATCGTGCGAGCCACGGATAAGATAAATAAGGTTGGATTGGCAATAGTCACAGTTTTGTTTGAAAACCAGCGTCACCGCCTGTCTCCCACCCATCAACTCCACTACACAAGCAATAATAATACACGAATTGCGCGCACTAATAAACAAAACACACTTAGAACACAGGGCTGCAATTGTGTCTCACACCATTTCGAGAGTCTGTACGTTACACACAACCACACGCAAATGAAAAGTATAAACGCGTTCTTCGGTTAAGTATGATTGTCTAAACATACTTAGACGCGCCTGCCCAGCGCACATTTCCAATCCAACCTTATTTATCTGATCCGTGGTGCGAGCCAGCCCAGTGCCAGTGCGCAGTACGCACAAGTACTTGGGTACTAAATAGACTTGTAACAATATTAACATTTAAAATTGATAAATGGTGAGTCAGTGATGAACATTTGGTACCTAAGTTCCAGGTTGGTCGTCAGGTCAGTTTATTTGAAACGGCTGACCACAAAACTGAAATATTTACCTTCGGTATAACATGAATTGAGGTTTAAATTGAATTGTGGTTTTCAGCTTACCTCGTTAATTACCTTACAATATAGTTAGTCATAGGAGTAGCATGCGAGATGTTTTCACTTGATTGAGGATAATAGAGTACCTAAATTAATATATGAACACCATTAAACAAGTCCTGAAGTGACCGATGGCCTGGTGAAGGTCGCGGGAAGCCGCAGGATGCGGGCAGCGCAGAACCGGTCGTCGTGGAAATCCTTGGGGGAGGCCTATATCCAGCAGTGGGCGTCCTTCGGCTGATATGATGATGATGATGATGATGATGATGATTAAACAAGTGCGTGTGTACTGTAGGCGCTAGGCACCGTGTAGCGTGTAGCGTGGGGTACCTCACAGTAAGTGAAGATAACATTCACTGTAGGCCGAGAAACTAGTTGAATGATAGACGTGCGTGTGCGCGTGTGTGCGTGTGTACGTGTGTGCGCGCGATAACACGTATGAATGAGTGTTGCACATAACTCTTACCCTACTATATTAATCAGTAGTTGGCATTAAAGGGAAATAATGAAACGTGATTCCTGAACTCCTCTTGAAATTCAAAAAATCTTACCTACTCCTTCTGTTTTGTATCAATCTTCAATTTCAGTATTTAGGTCTTAGGTATCTGAAAACTATGAAATCACGATTGTTATAACAATATTTCATTTAGTATAGATAATAAAAAGGTAACTCAACTAGCCGTCAATTACCTATCTTATACGTCCCCACCGAGGGGCTGAGCCCTCCCTGAATTAGGGAGGTACCTTATTGTGATGAAAAACAATTTATATAATATAAATTGGTGTGGCACCCGTCAACCGGGCTTCTACCCACTATACGGAACCACTTTTTTTACTTCATATATTTTATGGCATATTACCTGTTATGGTTTTCATACCAGTGGGTTCACACCATATTCTAGTTGTAGCATATTCAGGTAATAAATAAAAATAAAAAGCGTCGGTGGCTCAACCGGTAACGACTCGGTCCTTCTAACCAGAGGTACCGGGTTCAAATCTGGACGGTCAATGTACCAATGAGTTTTTCAAAACTTACGTATATACATATACTTACCGATTGCTTTATAACGGTGAAGAAAAAAAACATCGTGAGGAAACCTGCTCACACCTGCGAAGAAACTCGAAGGTTGTGTGTGAAGTCGACCAACCCGCACTGGACCCGCGTGGTCGAGTAAGCCCCGATCGCCCTAATTCAGGGTAGGCTCGAGCCGTATATGAGCTGATATAATGATATTCAAGTGCTGAGGTAGTAATATAAAAATGAGAAAAAAATTACATTACAAACCTAATAGCTAGGTCTCAAGTGTAATGTAGCCTCGGTGTTAGAAATAGGTACAACTGACGAAGAGAGTGAAGACACTCGTAATGACAATAATTATCTTATCTGTGCACACGCTGCGCCGCACTTGTACCTAAATAACACACTCTCCTCATACAAAATTAAAACCATTTAATTTGTAGTCCCTACCTGTCTATCTACACATGAACATGTAGAGTTTTGTGTAGAGCTATATATTTTTTTTTTTTGTTTCTGCTCTATCGTAAAAGCGGTGATGGATGCAAAAGTTAAACTTGGTGTGATTATAGCACTAATCCTAAACTTTAATAGCAAACAATAAAAAGTGTTTGTAAAAGTGTGAGCGCTAAGGAGTCCGAACTAAATTAAACAAATATATCTTGTGCTCTCAATCATCATCATGACAGCTCATATACGTCCCCACCGAGGGGCTCGAGCCTACCCTGAATCAGGGCGATTAGGCCTTAGTCGACCACGCGGGCCCATCAGTGCGGGTTGGTCGACTTCACACACAACCTTCGAGTTTCTTCGCAGGCGTGTGCAGGTTTCCTCACGATGTTTTCCTTCACCGTTAAAGCAATCGGTAAGTATGTACGTAAGTTTTTTTGAAAAACTCATTGGTACATTGGCCGTCCAGATTTGAACCCGGTACCTCTGGTTAGATGGACCGAGTCGTTACCGGTTGAGCCACCGACGCTTTTTGTGCTCTCAATGTTCGAAATGAATACTTTAATTTAATAAACATTCCATTACTATGCACAAACAAATGTGGTGCAATAATTTGCGCAGTTGCATTTAGGGAATACAGTTAGTGTATACAGGGTGTAACAAAAATGGTGTAGGTCCCGTTAACTTGGGCTTCTACTTATCATACTGAACAACTTTTGTTCTACAAGTTTGCTGAAATCGCAAAAAAATTTTGAACTCTTCATACAAAACGATTTGTACATTTTTGTATGAAGTCCTTGACTATTGGTTCCTTGGGGAAAGTTGTTCAGTATGATGAGTAGAAGCGCCAGTTAATGGCTCCTACACCAATTCTGTCACACCCTGTATGCCGAGAAGCAATAATCGCAATACCCCGCTACGTAAGGTTATTGTCTCCTAGTTTTACTTATATTGCGTCGTAATTTAATTTGTGGACCTTGCGGGAATGAGGCCGCGCGCGCGGCTCGAGGCTGTCACCTCAGCGCGCGATAATGGGCTCTAGCGGGTGGCGTTACGTGCGAAATTAATGAGTTACTTTTAGGGGTGCTCATCGGGTGGAAAAAAATAGGATTTTTTTTAAATAATCACTAAACTAAACAACTCTCATACAAATCGATCCGCTGATGAGCTCTAGGCTTTGTATGGGTGTAAAACCTTTTTTTCCATTTGTCTAGGATCTCTCAGAGAAAATGCCCGATTTAGTTTCATAAGCTAAATTAAAAATACTTAACAGTTTAAATTTTGTCCAGTATCAATTTATCACCACTGTACCGTAAAGTGCAGAAGGCCAAGTACGAGTACACAGTAGAAGAGATCAGAGTTTAAACGGCTCGGGCGGCTTTAAGCCAAGTGATTTATTTACTATATGAATAATAAATAAATTAAAAAATAAAAAACATTTATTTTCAGACATTTGAAAATCCATGTAGTTTTTTCGTAACACTTTCATTAAGTATATACAGGGTGTAAAAAATGGTATATAGGGCCCGTTAACTGGGGGTTCTACTCATTATACTGAACAACTCTCCACAAGGAACCCGTAGTCAATCTTAAAAAATAGACCCTACATACAAAAATGCACTAAATTGGTCGATCAACTGATCGATTTGTATGAAAAGTGAAATACTTTTTTTGCAATTTCAGCAAAGTCATACGACAAAAGTTGTTCAGTATAATGAGTAGGGGGCCTGCATCAATTTTGTTACACCCTGTATATGTTAGTAATTCCGAAAAATACATGAGATCAATTCAAATCTTATAATTTATTGAACCACCTATACCTATCTATTTTTTTCTTAAGCTTGAAAGTAGTAAATAAATAAAGTTAATAACAATATTATTCAGTATCAACACTCTTTGACCAGCATCATGTGATGCCAGTGACGACTAGCTACAGAGTCGCTTACTTTGACCAGCGTCATGTGATGCCAGTGACGACTAGCTACAGAGTCGCTTACTTTGACCAGCGTCATGTGATGCCAGTGACGACTAGCTACAGAGTCGCTTACTTTGACCAGCGTCATGTGATGCCAGTGACGACTAGCTACAGAGTCGCTTACTTTGACCAGCGTCATGTCACAGTATATATATTAGTACTAACGTACAGTATGGACACTCCCTGCCCCTCTCTAAATTCGACCTCACCCCCCCGTCACTCAGATTGGGTGTAGATTGGGTACCAAACGTAAAGGACGAGCTACGCAAGCACTTTTATTCACTATATTCACTTTGCGCGCCGCTGTGATTTCGTTCACAAGCATAAAAACCAACCAGTTACCGAACGTAAAGGCCTAACTGCTTTTTTTTTTCATACTACCACTTTCCGAATACACCATACACTGTATGAGACTATGAGACTATAAAACATTGTAAATGGTAACTGCGACGTGGACGTATGAATTAACACTGAAAACTGCTATTATTTTATACGGTCTAACACTTTTTCCATAAAATTTGGGGGTTGTAAATGGGTGGAGGGGGCTGGGCCCTCTGGACCCCATATCATGAATCTTGGTGATCAAATTGACTTCACCTTTTTTGGAATAAGCGTTAGCGATTTTCGCCCGTCAGAGAAGTGAAGGACCTTTTTTTAATAAGCGGCAGCGATTTTCGGCGTCATAGAAGTAGATGACCTTTTTTAATAAGCGGTAGCGATTTGTCGGTCAAGGAAAAAGTGTTTAAAACATTTTGTGACCAATACCGCCGGTGTGATTCAACCCTACACTGAAAAAAATAATTTCTTACTGTGTGCATGTTTAGCACAGTTAAAATTTAAACAGTTGGTCTAACGTAAATTACAGTAAGAATTATCGGTTTTAGACAGTGCCCATTAATGTTCCAAAACAGTAAAAAGCTGAAACGTTATTTTAACTGACCAATCATTAGTCGTAACTGAAAAGCTCAGTAACTACAACGTTTTACCTACACGGATTTCTCGACAGTACGTTTTAATGATGAAACAATTATTTCTACTAATGAAACATTAAACGAAACAGTAGCATTCACTGAAACTCTCAGTTATTCGAACGTTTTGCCGCATCCAATACCAAAAAGTTAGTTTTAATGATTAGAAACAGTTTTTTGTAATGTTAGAACATTAAACGAAACAGTAGCTCTCACTGAAACTCACAGTTACTCGAACGTTTTGCCGCACCTAATACCAAAAAGTTGTTCTAATGATTAGAAACAGTTCTTTGTAATGTTAGAACATTAAACGAAACAGTAGCTCTCACTGAAACTCACAGTTACTCGAACGTTTTGCCGCACCCAATACCAAAAAGTTAGTTTTAATGATTAGAAACAGTTTTTTGTAATGTTGGAACATTAAACGAAACAGTAGCTCTCACTGAAACTCACAGTTACTCGAACGTTTTGCCGCACCCAATACCAAAAAGTTAGTTTTAATGATTAGAAACAGTTCTTTGTAATGTTAGAACATTAAACGAAACAGTAGCTCTCACTGAAACTCACAGTTACTCGAACGTTTTGCCGCACCCAATACCAAAAAGTTAGTTTCAATGATTAGTAACAATTCTTTGTAATTTTAGAACAATAAAAGAAACAGTAGCACTCACTGAAACTCGTAGTTATTCGAACGTTTTGCCGCACCCAAAACCAGTCAGTTAAAAAAATAATTAAAAACACAGCAAAGTGCGAGTCGGACTCGCGCATTGGGGGTTCCGTACCACCACCATTGTAATATACCTAATGTATATTTATAGGTTTCTATTATGGTGAGACAAAAAAATGACAAGGAAAAAAGAGATATCCTACCAAAAAATGAGGTCCCATCAAAAACATCATTTTTATGTACCAATTCGCCAAGACTCGTGAGTCTCCCCTAAAAATATATGAGAGATCTAAGGTGAGCCAAGTCTGGCAGTATTTTTTTTTTATGAATATTCAGCAAATTGCACCATAGTTCTCTTTTAAACATAAAAAATATATTATGTATCAGGGGGCACGGCAGTGCTCTTTTTCAAGTCGAGCAGACAAGCACAGCTGCACACGAATTCAACAAATTTTCGAAGCAATTCAACGCATTTTCGAGCTCTTAGTACTTATATTTGTAAAGGACTGAAGAAGCTGCCTATTTTTGTCTATTTCATATTGCACTTTTTACGTAATGTAGACAGAGTATATTCCTTACAAGTTAATTACAAGTTAATTCCTTACAAGTTAATTATAATAAATAAATGAATTAATCATGTGTGACGCATGCATCCACCGCCAAAATTTGGCGGTGGATGCATGCGTCACACATGATTAATTATAATAGGTGTAACGGTATTACAACTGGTAGTAAGATTGGTAGTAACTAGAACGGCTAATTAATTACATATTTATTTTATTGTTTTTAGCAATTTTTTTGTATTTGTTGTTATAGCGGCAACAGAAATACATCATCTGTGAAAATTTCAACTACTATCACAGTTCATTAGATACAGCCTGGTGACAGATGGACAGACAGATAGACGGACGGACAGCGGAGCTTTAGTAATAGGGTCCCATTTTACCCTTTGGGTACGGTACCCTATAAAACATAATATAAACTGATCGGTAGATATACATGTCAGACTGTTCCAAACAGTTATATCTACCGATCAGTTCCTACACCCCCCCGGCTTCACCCCCCCGGACACCTGTTATTTCTAGAATCTTCCGCGACTCCGACACGGCGCGAGCCCGGCAACCAATAGGAACCGCTTGTTGGAGTGGGGTGATTCCGATTCAGAGTGACCATTTATGGCAGATTTCTGCCATTTGGGCAGATTTGGCTTGTAAATTTTACCTCTGGCAGAACAAGCGGACGATTTAGAAAAAGTGGCACGATTTGGCAAATATCAAGAAAGAAAGGGGCAGAATTTGGCAGATTTCAAGGAAATCCTTATAGATATTGAGAAAACTTATAATTTTCTATGTCTTACTTTATTTTCATGACTTATTAGTTATTATATTAGGTAAGAAAATTTAGGAAAATATTTTACTTACTGAGCTGGCTACATTTGTCGTGTCATTTTAACTCAAATTGTGTGTATGCGTGCGTGCAGTATCAAAGAAAATAAAAATTACTATCTACGCTACACTACCAGCCCTCCGCGTAACCCGCGCGCTCCCTACCTCCCTAGTTCTTATTTGTTTTTTTATTCTAATTCATTTTTTACTGGAGATTGTAAGTTTTGAAAAACTAATTTCATTCAACTATTTCAGGTGCAACAGTTTTTTGATATTTCAGTTCAAAGAGAGTGAAAACAGCAGAACAGAATTTTAGTGCTATAGGCGCATCAAATTAGCTTAACCTGGACATAATTCGATAACTAGTTGTTTTGATTATTTTATCGGATATTGATAATTAGTATCAAATATTGATTAGATATATGATGTAAAAAATTCGCGGTGGTAACCGTTTCTTATAAAAAACATGAGATTTCGAACACTACCTAAATTTTTCCTAAAAGCAAAATAGATAACCAAATACCTTGTTAGTATAATTTTGAGGTGAATTCAAATGATGTCACCTAATAGCAAAATTAAACTAAAACCACTTTCGCATGTATGTTTTTTTTCACGGTATTCATCTGATCGCAATATCTTGATAAGCAAAAATGGTAACTATAATGTTTGTATCTTTTTAAGTTATATTGCGTCTTTTTAGTCATTTATGACAAAAATTAAACATTTAATTTTTATGTTTTAATAATAATGTATTTCTCAGTAGTTAAAAATCGTAACATTATTTGAGTTTGCGTGTACCATCCTCGACTGCATCATCACTTACCATCAGGTGAGTTGCAGTCAAACGCACTCAAATTTTTAATAAAAAAAAAAAAAAAACTGTAAAATTTTCGTTTAATATTATGTTTTTGTACACTACAATCTTGTTTTCATCAAAATTAAACATCTTAATGTGACGTTTATGAAATTGAAAATTTAATTTAAAAATACGCGCAAGCCAGTAATGGAGCCGGGCCGGATGCATGCGGTGCGGGCAGAGAGCGCATGCTCGCGCCGCGCACTCGCGCGGTGACACGGGTCAAATGACAATATTGAATTCAAATTATTGAAAGATTGTGTAAAGCTATCACCATGGAAAAAAATTATAATATACTGAAAGTAATAAAAAATCGATTTAATTGAATACAATTATAAAAAAAAATACCACTTTGGATGTACTTAAGTAAAAAAATATAATGTAGACCCTGTGTTTGGCATTGATTGCAAAATTTCTCGACCTTCCATTTTAATTGAACTCTTTTTTTTTAAACTTATTTGAAAATGAAGAAAAATTAAAAAAAAAACGAGAATGGGACGTTCTTCGGCTTCAAAGTAAGTAATAGCCGCGTTGAAGCCCGCATTGATTTGAACTTAGAATGAATAGACTTACGTTCGATATTATTTTAACACGTATGAAGCTCTATGCCAGCGCGTAGGTTTCATTTTTGCAAGTGTGCGCTCACACACTCATACGCAATATGCGACTCCACTCCCAGCTGCCCGCAAAACGGTTATCATATCAGTAATAAAAATATTGGTAGAGTTAAAATATGTTTTTAGTTTTATCTTAAAGATTTATTTAATTCTAAAAACGATCCACTTCGAATTTGAGCTCGTTTGATTTTTCTTGGTGAGAACTTTGGTCTCAGGTAGTTTCCAAGATCTGATGCTGTGTTACTTATTTATTACCAGTAAGATAAATTTACGTAATTTAACTTCTCAGTTCATTTACTTTTGAAAACCGGTCCTGCTTGTCCACATTCAGCGACTTCCCGCGACCTTCACCAAATGGGAGGCCTGCCTACGCTACGTCAGCCGGTACATGGTCAACACCTGAGAAATTTACTGCCCTAACGATCATCTGTTCTACAAACTATATGGCCCGCATATATCACGTAGTAAGTTAGTAAAGTTCCCGAGTGGTGAACGCGCACCAAAAGACCCACAGCACACCGCATTGGAAATTAACGGTCCTGCACATCTACATCCAGCGGCTTCCCGCGACCTTCACCAGGTCATCGGTCCACCAAATGTGAGGCCTTCCTACGCCACGTCTTCGGGTGCGCGGTCCCCACTAGAGAACTTTACTATCCCAACGGTAGCTATATGTGCCCTGGCCTCATAGCTCGTAGAACAAGTGACTGTTGGGTAGTAAAGTTTTTAAGTTGTAACCGCGTACTGGATGACGTAGCATAGGCAGGCCCCCACTCGGTGGACCGATGACCTGGTGTAGGAAGCGGAAAGCCGCTGGATGCGGACGAGCAGGACCGGTCATTCTTTGCGATAAGTCTTTTAGAGCGTAGTCGCCACTCGAGAACTTTAATACCCCAAAGGCCATCTGTTCTACGAGCTTCACGGCCGGGGCAAATAGCTACCATTGGGGCGTTAGGGCAGTAAAGTTCTCTAGTGGCGACCGCACACCGGAAAACGTAGCGTAGACAGGCTTCACACTCGGTTGACCGATGACCTGGTGAAGGTTGCGCAAAGCCGCTAGATGCGAATGAGCAGGACAGGTCATTTTCAATGCGGTGCGTTTTAGTACGCGATCACCACTCAAGAACTTTACTACCTTAACGACCATAATATCTGTTCTACGAAGTATGTGGCTGGGCCAAATCAATAAGTATCTTCTTAGAATTTAGGCCTGTTTTATTTTTCTTGACGAGTCCTTTGATGCAGGTAGGTTCCAAAGTCTGAAGTTGGACCACTCTCTTGATCAGCTTCTGGGTCCAGAACAAAAAACTAACCGTGACAAAAAAGTTAAGGTTTCAAGAAAACAAAGTAGAAAACACAAGCGAATATTTATTCTGGCAGGTTTTGGCGGATTTTTTGCCAGTGTCGGGCAGATTCATCATTTTCGAGATGGTCACACTGTTCCGATTTGCAAATGGCGTGCATTGCATCATGCGTGCGTGCCGTGCATCGCATTTATGTTTGTGGCGGCTCACAATCGCGCGTGATCAATTTCATTTCTTATTTCAGAGATTTAAAAACCGTTTTAAAATATTTTTACAATCCACAAGGTGCTCACTCGCAGGAAAGCTAGTGTAAAATAAATAGTGCGTGTACTTATATATTGGTGTGGTGTGGTGCTGGTACAATCGAAAACAATGTCATCTGAAGACATTGAGCAACTTCTCCATAAATGGGAACTCGATAAATACATCGAAAAATTTATTGGTAAGTAAGTACCTAGTTGGCACATTTATGTATCATACAAGCTCCATAACCTCAAAGCCCAAAGCTTGGGAGGGGACTAGGTCATATCTAAGGTACTAGGTACCGCATCCTGAATTACCTCATAGTACTTACATGTTACTAATTAGGTAACCTACTTTGTTCTTTGTATATTTCAGAAACTACCTATCTACACAATTTTAGAGAGTAAAGCTACATGACCTGACCTGACTACCTGTCTACTTCTTCTATTTGTAGCAGAATTCTGACGGTAATTTTGTGTTTGCGCATGTTTGTGTTGTGCTGTACAGGTGCCCTCCACATGCTTGCCAAGCCACAGCTAGCGCCCACAAGCACAAGCATGTAGAGCGAGGCACTTGGCTAAACAGGCTTGCCTCAGTTTGCCGAGCTTTTGTAGACGCTTGTGGCTTGTGGCAAGCGTGTGTAGGCCCCATGATGATTATGGTGCGGGTCACTGTGTCGTAGAACTAATCTTCGGTTAGCGCTTCGAGTTAACACAAAACTAACCTAGTGTAATTTATATTTTAACATTTATTATTACTTGTACAAAAATGTTACTGATTTAACATTTAACTAAACTGTTTTACATACGTACCTATAACTTACATAATCTTCGTTTTTCCAGAAAACGAAGTTGACTTAGTTGCGTTGCCACTATTAGACGATGGACACATAAAAGAGTTAATTCCTGCCATTGGCCCACAAGCAAAGTTTAAAAAGGCTCTTGCAGACTGGAAAAGCCTTAAGATAAAAGAGGGAGAAGAAAATGAAGATATTAATAACCTAGTAGAAATTTATGGTAAAGACGTAGGAGGTCTCACTCCAAGTGAAAGTTCACCCATCATTTCTCCAGTGTCCACACCTACATCGAGCAAATCATGTGATTCTTCTTGCTCGCTTGACTTCTCAACAGAAAAATTGGTGAGTATACTTAGCTATGTTGTCATTTCATCATCATATCAGCCGAAACACATCTACTGCTGGACAAAGGCCTCCCCAAGGATTTCCACGACAACCTGTCCTGCGCTGCTCGCATCCGTTGCTTCACGCTACCTTCACCAGGTCGTCAGTCCACTGTGTGGGAGGGCTGCCTACTCTACGTCTTCCGATGCGAGGTCGCCACTCGAGAACTTTAGTGCCCCAACGGCCATCTGTTCTACGAGCTATGTGCCCACTGCCATTTAAGTTTAGCCATTCTGTGAGCTACGTCGGTTACTTTGGTTCTCCTACGGATCTCCTCGTTTATGATTCGATCATGCAGGGAAACTCCGAGCATAGCACGCTCCATTGCCCTTTGGGTGACCTTGAGCCTTCTTATGAGGCCCATAGTAAGCGACCATGTCTCAGTTCCGTATGTCATCACTGGCAACACACACTGGTCAAAAACCTTGGTCTTAAGACACTGCAGTATTTGGGATGTGAAGATATTTCGAAGCTTTCTGAACACTGCCAGGCCGAGTTTTATTCGTCGATTGATCTCTTTCTTGAAGTTTTACCTACTTAGCTGGACTGTTTGTCCCAGGTTTACACATTCTCACTTATGGTCTGCTAAATAAATGTTTATTCTATTCTATTCTATTTAAAAAGCGTCGGTGGCTCAACCGGTAACGACTCGGTCCATCTAACCAGAGGTACCGGGTTCAAATCTGGACGGCCAATGTACCAATGAGTTTTTCAAAAACATACATACATATACTTACCGATTGCTTTAACGGTGAAGGAAAACATTGTGAAGAAACCTGCACACGCCTGCGAAGAAACTATACTTATATTAAAATTAAAGGACCAGTACGTTTTATTTTTTCCTTTTTAGAGGTTTCCGTTGGGGGTTTTTAAATTTTAAGTTTTTAGCTTACAATACAATACAATACAATATGTTTATTTGCTGAGAACATACGTTATTTATAAAAATAAAATAATATATTCATTTGTATTTTTCAGAACACAATTCAGGACTAAACAAAACTTCTCAAAACTACTCAAGAAGGTAGACTGCTCCTTAAACGGCGTACGGAACCCTTAGGAGAAACTCTGAGAAAAACTTTGACAAAGGAAACTTCTTCAGAAATAGTTAAACATGACCCCAAAGCACCTGTAACAAATCTACTATATAAAAATAAGTCAGGTTTTCCTTCCTGACGCTATAACTCCAGAACGGCTGGACCGATTTGGCTAATTCTTTTTTTGTCGAGTTCGATATTGTCAGGAGAAGGTTCTTATGTAGGGTAGGGTAGTGTAGTGTAGGGTAGGGTAGGGTAGTTTAGGGTAGGGTAGGGTAGTGTAGTGTAGGGTAGTGTATGTAGGGTAGGGTAGTGTAGGGTAGGGTAGGGTAGTGTAGAGTAGTGTAGTGTAGGGTAGTGTAGTGTATGTAGGGTAGGGTAGGGTAGTGTAGGGTAGGGTACTGTAGGGTAGTGTAGGGTAGAGTAGTGTAGTTTAGGGTAGTGTAGTGTAGGGTAGAGTAGTGTAGTTTAGGGTAGGAAAGTTAGGGTAGGGTAGTGTAGGGTAGTGTATGTAGGGTAGTGTAGGGTAGTGTAGTGTAGGGTAGGGTAGTGTAGTGTAGGGTAGGGTAGGGTAGTGTAGAGTAGTGTAGTGTAGGGTAGTGTAGTGTATGCAGGGTAGGGTAGTGTAGGGTAGGGTAGGGTAGGGTAGTTAGGGTACGGTAGGGTAGTGTAGGGTAGAGTAGTGTAGTTTAGGGTAGGGTAGTGTAGTGTAGGGTAGAGTAGTGTAGTTTAGGGTAGGAAAGTATAGGGTAGGGTAGTGTAGGGTAGGGTAGTGTAGGGTAGGGTTGGGTAGTGTAGTGTAGTGTATGTAGGGTAGTGTAGTGTAGTGTATGTAGGGTAGGGTAGGGTAATGTAGGGTAGGGTAGAGTAGTGTAGGGTAGGATAGTGTAGTGTAGGGTAGAGTAGTGTAGTTTAGGGTAGGAAAGTATAGGGTAGGGTAGGGTAGTGTAGGGTAGGGTAGTGTAGTGTAGGGTAGAGTAGTGTAGGGTAGGGTAGTGTAGTGTAGGGTAGGGCAGTGTAATGTAGTGTAAGGCGGTACGTAGTTCGCCGAGACAGCTAGTGACATATATTTACATTGGATTAAACAAATTGTAAGTATTAAATATTAATACAAGTATAAGGCCTGATTCACATTTGGCTAGTTTAAAGGTATCTATACAATAAAAATTTTCGTTACCCCATTACGTCCCCACAGCTGGGGCACGGGTCTTTTCCCAAGAAGGCTAGGCCATACTTCAAACACGGGGGCCAAGTCCAGGTTGGTGGCGGTTGTAGGGGTAGTGGCGGACCCCTCTGGCAGAACTTTTGAAGCTGCCTATGTTAGAGAAATATGCCACTAACATTCAAACCCATCCAAGCTGTGTCCATGCTTAGGGTCAGTTAACCTGCAAGTGGCACTGAGCTACAACCGCTTCCATATACAATAAAATCAAATTGTAATTACTTTTATGTTAATCTATGTTATGGAAATTTTAAAGAACTGTAATTTTAACAGAACAAGTATTCCCTGCTGAAAACTGCTCAATTTATTACACTAAAGCATCTGAAGGGCCAGGGCGAGCCCATGGTCGGCTATATGACGCAGTAACGAATCTAAAGGCAAAGTTTCGCCGAAACAAAGTGTACCAGCCAAGGCCGCGCGGTTCACTTCTTGAAAAAACTCTAACTCCAGAACCACATAACAAAGAACATGCTAACAAAAGGATAACCTCGCTGTCGGAAGAAGTTTCTGCCTTAACCAGTGAAGAAGATCTCGATTCAGCTGAAGTAGAGGAATGTTTGGAGTGGCTACATTGTTCTGCAGATAATTTAGCTCTTTGCACTGAGAAGTGGTCTAAAACAAGAAAACGACGACTACAGCGTGTCGTATCGGAAGAAACTCACACTTATCTCCTGGAGTTTTCATGTTTAAAGCGTTCATGGGGGCACTCTTTGGTAAGTTAATATATGACATAAATATGGTACCTCCCACACAAACCCAAATTATTTGTAAATATTTCATCAAGTCTGATACGCCTTTATTCTTTGCCATTAAGTAAGCGTAATGTTTAATTTATTGTTGATTTGTGTAAGCCTGACTTCGCTTTATGTTAAGACAAGAAAGTATGCACAGGTTGGCTGTGCAATTTATTTTTAACGTGACAGGGTCGAGAAGGAGACCCGAATTGGGTTATTTTTAAGGTTCCATAGTCAGTCAACAAGGAACCCTTATAGTTTTGCTATGTCTGTCTGTCCGCGGTTTAGCTCAGAGACTATTAATACTAGAAAGTTGTAATTTGCCAAGGGTATACATATTAGTCACGCCGAAAGTAATAATCGGTCTATAACTACCTACGTATCTACATATAATATTTAAAGAATTATCCTCAAACTCCTAACTGTTGAGGAGTTGTACCTTCCATCATCAGCTCATCAACACGAATTGATGGCTACCAGACGCAGAAACTCAATTAGCTTTAGGAAACACACACTCAATACGTGCCTGTAAATTTTGAGAGTTACCCTCGATTTCCCTAGGATCCGACTTCAAAAAAGGAGTAGGTTCCGTTCCACTGTATGTTTTTTTTAATGTATGTTCACCGATTACTCCGTCAATTGTGGACCGATTTTCAAAAAGTATACTTCCAAGGTGGTCCCATTTTCACCAAGTCAGGATCTGATGATGGGATCCTGGGGAAATCGAGGGCACCCTTAAATTTTATAGGCATGTATAACGTGTTTCATGTATTTTCTAAAAGTGTTCAATTTTTTACATCTGATAATAATTTTATGTTTATGAGCTGATGATGGAAGGTGCAACTCCTCAACGGTTATGAGTTGGAGGATAATTCTTTAAATATTATACGTAGATACTTAGGTAGGTATTGACCGTTAGTCGATTTTTTTCAGGTTATTCAGGTGAGCTAACGAAGGAAGGTTTGACTTCTTAATATTCATGCTGCTGAGATGATGATGGACCCTATTGATTGGTGCCATAAGATTATGTTGTCTTTTCTGATTTTAGTGGGTTCAGCTAATGGCTAAGCGATTCTTTAAACATCAATTAATACATTTTATTTTTAAAAGTAAAAATTCTTTCAGCTTACAGCAGATTTTGACCAGTGGTACCCTGGAAATGAAAATAGCTTCGAAAATAAGTTTCCACTTTTGAAGAAGAAGTTGATTCAACTGTTAGGAAATGTCTCAAACAGAAGTCTATTTGTTCAGGAACTAAAGAATCTCGTGAAAAGTAAGTTTTATTTTGCTTTCTTTTATTTTACCTACTTAACCCCTGATTCAGAAAGGGGTGTACTGAAACTGATTTTTATATTTTTTATAAATAATTATTTGTTTGCTAAAACCTTTTCGTAAGTAGTAGGTAACAAATAATTGACCGTAATTGTTTTTTATATATAAACATACTCACCGAGTATGAGTTATTAAACGATTTCAATTAAGGAGGAGGTTTATCAATTCGACCGTATATATATATATATATATATATATATATATATATAATTTGTTTGTTCGTGGATAACTTCCTCGTTTATGAACCGATTTTGATGATTCTTTTTTTGTTGGAAAGGAGATATCCCAAGGGTGGTACCATGATAAGGAAACGAGGATCTGATGATGGCATCCCATATAAATCGAGGGGAACCTTAAAAAATACCTACCTTTGATTTGAGTACTTTCGTAAAATCCAAAATTTATTAATTTTTATTAAAGTAAAGATTAAATAAAGTTTATTGTATTTGTTTGTGTAAGCAGTTCATAGCCAGGGTTACAAAATCCCCAAAGAAAAAACTCTAAACTTTAGGATAGGTATATGAAAGAACATTCATTGTTGTCCAATAACCAGTTACAATGTTTAGACTTAATAATCTTTTTTTTAACAGACTCTGATCCAGAGACGAGCAATATTGCTACACTTCTCACTATTCCACATCTTCTGGGAGCAGTGCAAATCAGGAAGAAGAAATGTTCTGTGGCAGAAGTCCGAGAAAGCTTCATTACACGCATTGAAACGGAAACCTTGATAAACGAAGAATGTCGTAAACGACACGACACATACAAGACTTTCGGTATTACAGTTCAACCGTACGTCATTGTCATCGGTCCACTGGAAAAAAATACCGGAAGGTACGTTATCGTTGATAACTTGATATACGAACTGCCAAACATATGTAATGCGGTGGATACTTGCTTTAAAATTATATGGGCATTAAACCTGAAATACGCAGGTGAATGCTTGCCAGTTTGGCAATTTTTGCAAAGAGCTGTGTATATTTCCAAGGCAGCAGATTTAAAAGAAAAACTACCTGCACGCACTACTTATTGTACACTAGCTTTCCTGCAAGTGAGCACCTTGTGGATTGTAAAAAATTTTTAAAACGGTTTTTAAATCTCTGAAAAAAATAATGAAATTGATCACGCGCGACTTGAGAGTTGAGCGGTTGGCGGACTCACAAACATAAATGCGATGCACGCCCGCTTGATGCAATGCACGCCATTTGCAAATCGGAATCATCCCACTCCAACAAGCGGTTCCTTTAAAAAACAACTAATAAATTTAATTGACTAGGTATAGGTTTCTTGACGAAATTTATTCAGTTTCATAAGTAGAAGCCATAGTAAAATTATTGCGGTTTTTTTATCGACGATTCTAATAAATAAATAGCATCTATTCATGTTTGGTGATAGCTTACGGTTCTCCTATTGCCTTTATGCTGCAAGTTTTACGCAACTACTTTAACTGTCAAAAATTTACAAGAAAATGCCTCTTTGTATTTTTTTAATAACTATCTTTTTTGTATTTTGTCAATTTTGTTAAGTTGAATTGCTGTTCGTTAGTCTCGTTAAAACTCGATAACGGCTGGACCGATTTGGCTTATTTTGGTATTGAATTATTTGTTGAAGTCTAGAGAAGGTTTAAAAGGTGAATAAATATGAAAATGCTTGGAATTAAATAAAAAAAAATATCAGTCAAATATTAATTGGTTTTAGGGTAGGGTAGTGTAGTTTAGGTGTAGTGTAGTTAGGGTAGGGCAGTGTAGTATAGGGTGGGGTAGGGTAGTGTAGGGTTGGGTAGTGTTGTGTAGGGTAGGGTAGGGTAGTGTAGTGTAGGGTAGGGTAATGTAGTGTAGGTGTAGTGTAGTTAGGGTAGGGTAGGATAGTGTAGTGTAGTTAGGGTAGGGTAGTGTAGTGTAGGGTAGTGTAGTGTAGGGTAGTGTAGTGTAGGGTAGTGTAGTGTAGTGTAGGGTAGGGTAGTGTAGTGTAGGGTAGGGTGGTGTAGGGTAGGGTTGGGCAATGTAGTGTAGGTTAGGGTAGTGTAGGGTAGCGTAGTGTAGTGTAGGGTAGGATAGTGTAGTATAAGGTAGGGTAGTGTAGGGTAGGCTAATGTAGTGTAGGTGTAGTGTAGTTAGGGTAGGGTAAGGTAGGGTAGTGTAGTGTAGGGTAGGGTTGGGTAATGTAGTGTAGGTTAGGGTTGTGTAGTGTTAGCTAGTTTGAAATAACTCTGAATATGTTATTTACTGTGTACTTTTTGTCGGTTAGTCCTCTTTAGCATTTACTTTAATGTTAAGTTCTAGTTAAGAGCGAATTCACAAAATCCCTTACAAACTTTAAATTTCAATTTTTGAAAATGGATGAGCCGTTTCTAATGGAACTATACTTACACATAAGCAAGTCACGAAATTCTATTTTGTGGATAGGTCACATTTACATAATACTTTATTATTAAAAGATTTTTTAGCGAATTTTAAGATTAGTAAAAACCTGAAATTGCTATTATTTAGTGACATTATATTTTTGATAATGTAATCTATCCATAAACTAGAATTTAGTCACTTGCTTATGTGTATACAGTTTCATTAGAATCGGCCCCATCCATTTTCAAGAAATAATAATTAATTTTTTTTTTAAATAGAATAGAAACGATTTTGTAAATAAAATTTCAATAGTACCTACTTGTCATGTAAGTATTTACATGTAAAATAAAATTATTTTAAAAGTAACTTTAAGGATAAGTACCTATTATTATAATGTTGATAGCATTAATTTTTATTTCACCTATTATCTACAAATAAGTCTTTGAAGTCAATATGGGACACTGTCTTTTTTGTATTTTTCTAATAAAAATATAATGCAGTACCGAAATGAAGGTTTTATTTACAAGGCCTTCACATTTTTCATGCTTCGTGTTATTTAACTTTCAGCTGATACTGTTAAGAGGCTCCATTGTGACCCCAGCGCCACGTAAAAATAAAATTTATAAAATTTTATTCGCTATAAACACAATTTATCAAAAACCTATTTAATTGTATACAGTTTTTGAGTTTGTGGTATAGTTTATTGAGATTTACCAATAAACTATAAAGCAATAATCGTGTAATTAGATTTAAAATAAATTGTGATAGTAGCAAATAGTTATTTTTTAGAAGTTTCGCTAGAGCTCACTGTGCAGCCTCTTAAAAAGCAGTTTATGCTACTCATGGGGAACAGTAGTATTACTGTTTCTCATAAATAGTGGGTACTGCATGGATGTCATTTCTACAGTTGAGAAACAATAACTTCTACTTATCCAAGAGTAGTAAGTAGGTGGTACTGTTCCTCAACAGTAGAAATTACATTTCCACGCAGTATCCACTACTGTTGACAAACAGTATTACTACTGTTGAAAACAGTGCCAGCTACTGTTGCTTACGTAGGTACTACTGTTGACAAACAGTAGTACCTACGTAAGCAACAGTAGCTAGCACTGTTTTCAACAGTAGTAATAACGGTAAAACAGTGCCAGCTACTGTTTGTCAACAGTAGTACCTACTTACGGCACAGTAGCTGGCACTGTTTTCAACAGTAGTAATAACGTTAAAACAGTGCCAGCTACTGTTCGTCAACAGTAGTACCTACTTACGGCACAGTAGCTGGCACTGTTTTCAACAGTAGTAATAACGTTAAAACAGTGCCAGCTACTGTTCGTCAACAGTAGTACCTACTTACGGCACAGTAGCTGGCACTGTTTTCAACAGTAGTAATAACGTTAAAACAGTGCCAGCTACTGTTCGTCAACAGTAGTACCTACTTACGGCACAGTAGCTGGCACTGTTTTCAACAGTAGTAATAACGTTAAAACAGTGCCAGCTACTGTTCGTCAACAGTAGTACCTACTTACGGCACAGTAGCTGGCACTGTTTTCAACAGTAGTAATAACGTTAAAACAGTGCCAGCTACTGTTCGTCAACAGTAGTACCTACTTACGGCACAGTAGCTGGCACTGTTTTCAACAGTAGTAATAACGTTAAAACAGTGCCAGCTACTGTTCGTCAACAGTAGTACCTACTTAAACAACAGTAGCTGGCACTGTTTTCAACAGTAGTTATAACGTTTTCACGCAGTACCCGCTACTGTTGACCAACAGTATTATCTACTTAAACATCAGTTGCTGGCACTGTTTTCAACAGTAGTAATAACGTCTCCATCCAGCACCCAATACTGTTGACAAACAGTAGTACCTACTTAAACAACAGTAGCTGGCACTGTTTTCAACAGTAGTAATAACGTTTCTATCCAGCACCCACTACTGTTGACAAACAGTATTACCTACTTAAACAACAGTAGCTGGCACTGTTTTCAACAGTAGTAATCACATCTCCACGCAGTGCCCAGTACTGTTAAGAAGCAGTAGTAAGTATTCATAAAACAGTAGTAGTTACTGCTTACCGATCAGTAAGCGCTACTGATTAAAACAGTAGTAGTTACTGCTTACCGATCAGTAAGCGCTACTGATTAAAACAGTAGTAGTTACTGCTTACCGATCAGTAAGCGCTACTGTTTCCTCTTACTGTGTGTTTTTACTGTTTCCTCTTACTGTGTGTTTTTACTGTTTCACTTTACTGACTTTAACAGTTAAATTAACCGTAAGGACTTAACTGTTTTCTTTCAGTCAGAATCACTGTTTCTTTCAGTTGGCTCCAGTTTTACTGGACAAAACAGTTCTTTTTAATGAAATTTCGGTTAGTATTACCGATTTTTTTTTTCAGTGTACCTGCATTCTTGCCTATAGATACGTCAGTTATAATTATGTATATCATTTCTCGCTCGTTTGTATGGAGTGTCCGGGGTGTGGTCATGTGATGCCAGTGACGAGTAGCTACAGAGTCGCTTACTTTGAGCAGCGTCATGTGATGCCAGTGACGACTAGCTACAGAGTCGCTTACTTTGGGCCTCATAAAAAGGCTCGCAGGTTTTCCTACGTGATTGAATCAGAAATGAGGAGATCCGTAGGAGAGCCTGGGTAATTAACCGACATAGCTCACAGCTAACCTGAGTGGCAGTGGGCGACGGGACACGTGGCCGCGCGCCAGGAGACGTGGCGTAGGCAGGCTGCCCACTAGTGGATCGACGACCTGGTGCATGGTGGTGGAGACCGCGAGAAGCCGCTGGATGCGGACAGCGCAGAAACGGTCGTCGTGGAAATCCTTGAGGGAGGCCTTTGTCCAGCAGTGGACGTCATTGGGCTGATATAATAAAACATTAAGGAACAAAATCTCACACAGGGTCATCCGGCCCCAAAGTAGGATTCCCTGCACAATGGGAACCAGATACTGATATACCTGTGATACTGGTATACGTACCTTCCTATACACTACACAGTATATAGATAGTAAACACCGTAATTCGCTTAGGTACTTACTACTCAATAATGTTTAAATTTAAAGTTTGTACAGGAAGTGCGTCAAATTTAAGTAACTACTATCATAGAAAAAGAAGAGTGTGTGGTTTTATGAAACCATGGTAAAAGTGAAACTTTTTTTCACATTATAGACATTTACAGAGCACGAAACGATCATGGCTGCTCTCGTCTTGGAGCTACGGTACAGAGGACGAAACAATCATACCGACCGTCACGCGACACACAGACGAAAAAAATTGAGACGATGTAATAAAAGTTTAACTTTAAAATTGAAATGGTCCGCGAAAAATGATGTACCGCGGTCCTGCTAAAACGTCGCCCATGTGAGTTTTGTTCTGGCAGCCCTGATGTGTCCACTGTCCAGTTCACCTCATGCAGGCCAGCGCGCGCGCACGGGCGAGTGCTCTGACGTCAATCGGTAGCGTAGTGGTGTGCGTACAGCGGCGCGCGACGCGGGCGCGGCGATAGCGCGACCCCGGGGTGAAGGATCGGCGTCGGCGCGCTCACGTGGTACGCGCCCCTATCACCGTTCTAGGAAACAGATAAACGGAAAGATTGATTGCTCTTTGTTAACAGATATAGTGGCTACTCATCGTAGGTACGAGTAATACCTGAACAGTCAACTATATTCAGTCAAAACTCATTTTCATATTATCCCGTTTGTTTATAGTACCTACCTACACGTAGCACGTAGATAGGTACTTAATGTTGGTACCTATCTACGTGGTATGATAGATACTTAATGTACCTACCTGACTAACATGGCTATATATGTTCAGAGCATGATAGTGAAGGGACTCAGGCTCTCCACTAGCTATCATCATATCAGCTCATATAGCCTACCCTGAATCAGGGCGTTCAGGCCTTAGTCGACCACGCGGGCCCAGTGTAGGTAGGTCGACTTCACACACAACGTGCGAGTTTCTCCGCAGGTGTGAGCAGGTTTCCTCACGATGTTTTTCTTCACCGTTAAAGCAATCGGTAAGTATATGTACGTAAGTTTTTGAAAAACTCATTGGTACATTGGCCGCCCAGATTTGAACCCGGTACTTCGGGTTAGAAGGACCGAGTCGTTACCGGTTGAGCCACGGTGGCGTCGGTGGCTCAACCATTAGCTATAAAACTTGAAAAGTACATATGGTTCGAGGCGTTATTTAAGTTGCCGATATTTTCCTTGAAACCTTTATCTAATGACGCGTGATAAGAATTAAAACTGCTTGTCGTAAACCTATTTTTCCACGCATTACAGTTTCCTAAGTTATACGAATTTTCTCATTATTTCATGTCACACATTCGCTAGTTATTCCGGTGTTCCTGGTTGCGACTCGCGGCTATTGGCGCGTGGCGCGTGGCACGTGGTACGTGGCGCGTGCCACGTGGCGTGACGCGCGTGGACTGCGGCGCGGAGTGGGCGACGGTGTCATCAGGTCGCACCTTCGCACAGTTGGCGCGCCGCCAAAGCCGATGTCCCAGCTCGCCGAAGATGCGCTTCCTTTCGATAAACTGCACATTTATTTGACACCAACATTGCCGGTGTACATTATTGACGCATAAACTTTCGCGAGTTTTTGCTGGTACATAGCTGTCGTCGTTTTCTTTGGCATAAAATAAATAAGAGCCTGTTCAACATTTGACGAGATCTTCATCACTGCACAATCTAGCGAAGTCACGAGCACGATACGTAGTAACTAATTAGTAATCTGTGGTATAATCCTTACCTTTGTCACAAATGAGATACTAGTTACTTCCTTTGTTTACCAACAGATCCTCTAGGATCCTCTGTCCATCTATGGAGCCTTGTAGAATGTAGACAAAAGGAGATGAAAAGATATTAAACATATACCTAAATTACCTCCGTAAGTTTTAAAGTTTATAATTCAGTCTGTTTAAAAATAAAAACAGAAATTCATAAAGGCATGATTTTAAGAACCATAAAACAATAAATTACACACCGTGTTCCGTATAATTGAGCTGCAAAGTGCAAACATAACAACAGCATGTACGGTACAACTTGTTACAAAGACAGAATTCTTTAAAAGAACAACGCATAGCGCTCCCAATTCGGAAAACATTAATTTTCGCCAAGGAACGGAAATGAAAAGCGAAAAAACAAGAAAGGCGGTTGAAGAAAATATATACAAAAGGCTGCGGCGGGGAGCTTCTGGAGTGAAACTGCATTAACGATTCATGGTACATAAAACGCAGCGGACGGGCGGCAACCGACCACGACAACCGGCGCTCGGCGCTCGGCACGCCAGTGTTGCCACACCGATATAAGTTCAGCTGAACTCTGAACGCGTCCACTCACACAACTCACAAAAGGGGTGAAAAACTGACAAAAACCAAGCTTCGGGACGTAAACAAGTGGAGCAATGTAGGTACGCCATTTCCAGCTTGCTAAAGACATTACTGCACAACGCCTCATAAAGCGACACGCCTAAAAATGCAAATGTGCTACTCAACTGGCAACTGGGACGGTAATTACGCACGGCGGCGGCGGCGGCGGCGGCGGCGCTGAGCACCGGAAACCTGGCGCGATGCAGCCGCGACAGCATTGTTTGTCGCGCGCCGGAAGCGGTGTCGCGCCAACTCGCGCCCGCAGCCGCGAGCGAGCGTCGCGCGCGCCGAGCCGAGCCCGGAGATCGCACCTCCCACATAACGTCACCCATCATCAAATTAAACTGATCGTGCAAGAAGGCGTCTCTATCGCGTGCGCAGGAAAAGCGGCCCCGCTATTGTGCCGGTAAATCGGGGTGAATGGGGATGCAGGGTGTAGAGTTTATACCTCAGTCAGATGTACAGGTGGTGAACTTTTTTAAAGTTGCAATGACGTACTTAGCGAGTGACAAGCACAAGCACACTTATAATAAATGAGAGACAAACTCACCGTTGTATTTTGGAGCTAAAGTTCTGTCTTTACCTACACCACAATACACTTAAGTTTATTGTGCCTACACTTTCAGAAGCTATAGGTACATGCATACTTGTATAAACAGTTCATTCATATCAGCTCATATACGTCCCCACCGAGGGCCTCGAGCCTACCTAGAATTTAGGGCGATCGGGCCTTAGTCTACCACGTGGGCCCAGTGTGGGTTGGTCGACTTCACACACAACCTGCGAGTTTCTTCGCAGGCGTGTGCAGGTTTCCTCACGATGTTTTCCTTCACCGTAAGAGCGTCTGATAAACGCACATATGAAATCTAAATTCGAAATCACATTGGTACGTGGCAGGTTCGAACCACGATCTCCAGGACAGGAGGCGGCGGCCCTAGCCGTTACGCCACCGACGCTCTTACATAAATTAAATATGCAAAAATAACACACACACTCCGACTGCGTTTCACGGAGGCGAAGTTTCCTTGTACTCCCCTCGCCTAGTCGCCTCGCAGGCCATTTGGCCGCGTCATAGCGCACGCAGCACGCAGGACGCACAGCCCTTGCGCGCTCTTCACTCTTCGCTACTAGAGGCTGTTGTAATTAATTAACAAATAATAACAATAGTGGGGACACAGGCCCCCGGTTTTTACACTCGGGCCGAGTTTAAACAATAGAAACCCATAAAGTAACTTTCGTCGGCGTTGTGATCACGATGCGACACTAATGCGGTGTGAATAAGCATTCGCCGAAATTTCCGCTCGCTCTAATATGGATTACTTGTTACTTTTAAATTGATAAAGAGGGTCCCATCAAAAACATTTTTATGTAAAAATTTCGCCAAGTCTCATGAGTCTCCCCTAAAAATATACGAGATCTAAGATATTCAATAGAATATTCAGCAAATTGCACCGTAGTTCTCTTTAAACTTATGATCAATATATTTTATGCATCTTTGTCGCCTAGAAATGTATTTCATCTTATTTATTAAGATATTATTCAATAAAGTTGCTCGAAAAGGTAGTCCTTTATATGCCAGTCAAGTGTGCGCAAAATTGATTTTACCGCACACGTGCTTTTACTTTACCAGTTTTTTTTTCTAGACAACATTATAATCTCTGGCTGTCAATATATTCCGTCTTTACAATAGGCCTAACTTCACTAACTTACTTAATTTCAAGTTCAATTTCGCATATTTGCTTTTTTTACGCTAGTAATAATAGGTCATCTTTGCCTCTTAGTTGTGATTTACACATAGCTGCAATCACTCAATTAAATTGAATTTGATGTTGAAATTGAACAAGTGTAGTAAGACGTAGACGGAGAAGGTTATAGTGTTGTTATTATCCCAAGGCTTAGTGTAATATTTTTATAGTACAAATTAAAAAACGTACGCATGCGTACGTATGCCCAGCTAAATTAAATATGGCGCAATTTTCGTGTAACTGAATTGAATAGTTTTAGTTGTGAATACCAATAAAACTATGAATATTAGTTAATAATACGTGTAATAAAATATGTATACTTATGTGTAGGTATGTAGGGGGCGTCCATAAATTACGTGAGGCTTTTTTCAGGATTTTTTGACCCCCCCCCCCCTCCCCCTCTGGTGAGATTTCGTGAGATTTTCCTCTAATTTAAATTTGTATTTTGGCTGGAAACGCGTTGGATTAAAAAAAAGTCTAATAAAAGTTTGATGAAACACGAATTTTTTCAATCTTCAAACTGCTATAACTTTTAAATGAATCAACCAATTTTCACGCGGTTTGCGGCGATTGATGTAGTTTTTTAAGCTTAATAAAAAAAAATCTGATAACAAAATTTGATTTTTTGAATAAAAAAATAAATTTATCTGATAAAACATTTCGGAGTTATTACAAAAAAAACGCAATCGAAGAGCTACTGTGCTGCTCTGCGGGGTTCGGACAAATACGACAAACACTGTTGTGTGAAATTTCGCCATATTTTCATTCTAGTTTTTTTTTTACTTTGATTTAACTTTACTTTTTCGCAATTTTACACCGTTTTCTACAAGAAAACAAATTACGTGATATTTGCTAAAACCCCCGTCTCCCCCATGTGAGATTTGGAAAGATTTAGCTTGACCCCCTCCCCCCCTTAAACACCTCACGTAATTAATGGACGCTCCCTAAAGGAAAAAAACAGTGAGATTACTCCCCGGACATTTACAATGAGCCACAAGTCGCGTAAAATGAACTTTGGTTGCCGAAACCTTGAAAACCTTTTTTATTTACCTGTTTTCTCACAACTGTATTGAAAAATGTCGTATGATTACATGGGTTTAAAGGGTTTGTAAATAACTATTTCCGACTTGGCAATTATTTATAAATATTTATATCTCTAGCTGTTTTTTGACAAATTTTATCTTGATTTTTTAGGGTAACCACCACAGTATATAAATCATTTTTTATTCCTTTTCATAAATCTCTGTAAGTTACTACAACTATGTGTAGCCTATTTTATACGCTGTAGTTCGTTATTCTAGGCAAAATCGAAATACTCGTAAATGACCTTCCACGCACTTGTTACTTTTTCTCAAAAATGGCTCTAACGATTTTAACTAAACTTTGTGAAGTTAATGTCCTACTGCACTGGGTAGTTCATTATTCCGAAAAAAAAGAAAAAAAATGAGGTATCTCCCATACAAAACGATATGATTCGTGAAATTTTCATTAAATCTACACCTTTTTATTGCAACCAGGTACTTACCTAAGCGTAAAAAAATGACTTTATTGATTTTTTGTTTACTCCCGACTCGCCAGACGTAGACACGCCAGAAGTATGCACAGCGGGCCTGTACAATTTATTGAGTTTGTGGCGTTTACGAAGTAACTATATAGTATCTCATCTGTGGTAATGGCACAGTATATATGTCGGAGCGTCATTGAAAATACGACCAATACCAGCTCGAGATAAGTTTACATAGATCGTTAAACTTTGTTTGGATCAAACGTCAGGTATTAGTACCTGGGTGAAACCGGTGGTGGCGTGACGATCGCTTGTACTCGTGCGTGAGACGATCGTTTGTGGTAGCAAAGATGACGTAATAACGGAAGGCTGTTTGTGATGTGATCGACACTGAGTTGAGAATTTATTAGATCTGTGGAGAAGCCATATTAGCTGGACGTCAGTCTCGGAGCAGACACTTTTTCAAGGAGTATAGAAATCACTACGTTTATACTTTTTGACGGAGCGTCGAGCAGAACACAAGTAGTGGTGATCTGTGAGGAAAACGGACGTGTCACGCTTTCGCTGGGATCACCGCGTTTGCATCCATTGTTATCCAAGGCATCCTGTACAATTTCGATTACCAAATGATCAAGACTATTGAAGAAGGACCTCTGTGATATAGCTGCATTGTTATTTCGACGCCCAATACCGAAATAGTTAAGGACGTGAACCATAAGGCCATCCATAACCTAACCTAACCCTTCGACATATATATTAGTACTAAGTAATGGTTAATTTTCTTTTTTAGTCCATTCGCTTCACACCAAGAGGTCGCGAGTTCGATTCCCAGTGGGGTCAACTTGTAAGACTCGGTTTGATTGGTGGTAGGGCATTTTAAAAGTCCGCCTGGCTAGCTACCGGCTACCAATATCTTATATAAGTCTTGCCGCCCAACATCAGTGTTAACAACATTTATGTGTTCCGGCTTGAAGATAAGATAACCAGTTCTTCATTGCGTTGGGGAACCTTGGTAAGCCCGCTTCCTTCTTCGGCATCATCGTCAGTTACCATCCGTATTCTGAGGTTACCATCAGGTGAGATGATGCCAAGGGCTTACCAATTTATTTATTTTTTTAATATTTAGATTCACATTTTAAGTACGTTTTATTCACGTTTTAAGGGTTGGCTGGAAGAGATCCCTGTTTGGGATAAGTCCGCCTTTGTGCATACTTCTATTATGTATCTATAATTGTATATTTTGTTGTACAATAAAGAGTTCACAAACAAACAAACAAGTAAGTACCTATTTAGCATTTTTGAGCACAAAAACTATTTTAAATTATAAGCTTGTACCCAAAAGTGTTTAGGTTTTCGATGTTATTACACTTTAAATATGGTAAACATAACTATACTATATAATACTTTAAATAGGTGTAAATGACGAAGAGGCTTCTTGAACCATTGCCAATCAAATCGCGTTGCTCACCGCTCTCGCAGCGCACAGCGCACTATGTGGATGGGACTACTTTAGTAACCGACAAAATTTAATAGCCCTTATAAGCAATTATTTGTTGAATTTAATGGTGGCGTGCGCTCACTGCTCGCTCACAATATGACACATGGGCGGTTACGGCACGGCAGCGGGCAGGCCAGAGGGACTTGGCAACCACTCAATTGCACACAGATAACATTGCGATAAGCTTTTTCAAACGCAACAAAATATAGACACTGTAAAGCCATTTGAAGGGTAAGGGGGAAGAAGAGTCATAGTCAATGGGAGATAGTTTAGAGAAAAACCCAAAAAACTTCCTATTTTTGAATTACTTTATTATTTGAATGAAATTAATTTACAATAGCAAGAGAAATCATATTGTCTTACAATCTACTTAACTATTTAAAAACAATTTTAATAATTTTAGCTTTTACCCCAAATATAAACATATATTGTTTAAAAAAACTTGAAAAATAGGTCAAAGTCTATGGACTATGATTTTTTTTATAGGTTTATTTTTTTATTAATTTATAAGTACTCCAGCAGTAAATAACAAAAATAGGAATACAATTTATTATATTGCTAAAATAATATGTTAGAAACACGTTAGTTATAAAAATGGCCAAAAGCTAAACTTAAAACTAAAAACGCAAAGAAAGGTCATAGTCATAGACAATGATCTTTTTTCTAAGAATGTTGTTGACTATGATCTTTTCTTTTAAGTACCATGTTGACTATGATCTTTTCTTTTAAGTACCATGGTTTTTTCATTTCAAATTTCTGAGGACAGTGATCTTTCTTTTATGTTTCTGTTTTCACTATGTCATAGAACACCAGGCAGTCCTCTAGATGGCGTTGTTACCTCTAATTATGAAAAACACTGACTTTGATCTTTCTTTCCCCTTACCCTTCATTTGTTAGCGCACAATCCGAGTATCAGTGACAAAGGACATTACACACCTTTGTATTTTTTCCTCTACAAACAAAGTATTTACAGCTTTCGCATCCCTTAATTATCTATCAGTCAATAGCTGTCACTTTGACGCTTCCAACAATACAATAGGTACGTCCGCAGACCATCTGGCACCAACCTGTACCCGACAAACTTTAAATGCAGCCGTCAACGTGAGAATTATTTGCAACGGTGTATGAAAGGAGATGGATTGGGCGGTAAAGTTGGGATGGTAGTTGAGGAGGAGAGGCAGGCTGGCGCACAATTAGCGGCTGTCGGTGAACGTGCCGGGTCTGGCGATGGCGATGGTGGCGGGAGACGGACCGGGCAGGCGGATGGCCGCCATATGGACGCAAGCTGACAGAGCGGCAAGACAATGCCCGTCCATTGGACACTGGGTTGATACATGGTAAGTATGGGAAAAGAATACAAGGATTTTAGCCTAGCGCAGTTTGGGACATAACGTTTTTTTATCCAACTCATTTTGTACGCAGGCCGCTCTTCGAAACCAAATACGTACCACGACCGACTCACCGTCACACTGCTCTGTCACACTGTTGTGACGGCTAGGAATTTTTTTGTTTGTTTTATTTGAGAAAGCAAACAGTTAAATATACAATGTTAGCATGAGGTCTTAAATACTTATATATAGGTAAATAACCAACAACGCTATCCACGCATTAAATTAAAAGTCTATAAGGTGGTACATTAAATAATTATAAATGCTAATTTGCGAGTTTTGTGCGTGCGTGTGTGAGAGTATGTGGGTGTATGTGTATGTGCGTGTATGTGAACGTGTTTCGTGTACATGCCTAAATTGGGGAATATAGTTTCATATTTCAATTAAGCTAGTTCAATATGGATCAATATAGTTCAATACGCATATTAATCAAAATAAAATGAGTATGTTAAGTCTTATTTTACTAACCTTCATACTGTTTGAATAGCAGTGTGGAGGTAAGGAAACTTTCTTCCTTACGTTCATGTTAGTGTGTATAGTACCTATCTTTCAATATTTATCGATACCATCCCTTTCACACGTCACTGTCATTATCTCCTGGAATATTTTTGTCGTTAAATTGTGTCGTTATCCCACAGATTATGGTTGGAACTGTGACAGTGTCGATATTGGGCCGATACGACAGTCGACAGTGGATAGGGCGCGCCGCGATAACCCCGCCAAGGGCCGCGCCCGCGCACCGCTCGCTCTGTTTAGACCTCACTTTATCTCTGGTGTATTGAAACGAGGACTGAAAAAATTACATAGAAGAGCAAGAACGATTGTAACAATATATAAAATGTACCTATAATGCACTTAACAAAAGGCGGTGGTACCTACGTACAGTACATCAAGCTAGACACTTAAGACTTTGTACCGTTCTTCTTTGTACATTTATCCGACGCTTTCACGGTGAAGGAAAATATCGTGAGGAAACCTGCACACATCTGCGAAGAAACTCGCAGGTTGTGTGTGAAGGCGACCAACCCGCACTGGGCCCGCGTGGTCGACTAAGGCCCGATCGCCCTAATTCAGGGTAGGCTCGAGCCCCTCGGTAGGGACGTATATGAGCTGATATGATGACGATGACCGTTCTTATGCCGAATGGGTATGGATCAGAATCGCACTACGAGTGTGTAGCTTGATGTGCTGGCCTCTGTACAGTTGTATTATCCCAAAAATATTTAAGTTAAGACTAGGGAGGCTTTTTGGGTTTCACCCGTGGGACTCCTAACGCTTACAACATGCTACTGCAAAATACAATAGGTAGCTCATGACATGAGACGATGTGGCGATGTGGGTCAATTTATTTACAATTTAGTAATACTCTCAACTCTCACGAAGCCAAGCAGTTTTGACAAAGGAGGCACTAATAATAGGTAGGTAGGTGTACCGATATGCGGGCAGCCGGCGCGGGCGATCTGATACCATCACGTATTGGCAATATTGGGAGTTGGGAGATGTAGAGAGAGATCGTTTCAATGCCGGTGCGATAACAACAGTAATTAGGTGTCCCGCTGGTATTAGAGTAGGTATGTATTAAGGTTTTCTTTGGCTTATTTTTAATTATTATTATTATTTATTATAAATAAAATGAAAATTATTACTTTAACCGCTTCTGTGGCGTAATGGTTAGTCTATTTGGGTCTCACCAGGAGGTCGCGGGTTTGATTACAGGCGGGGTCAACTATGTAAGACTCGGTTTGGTTGGTGGTAGGGCATTTTCATAGCCCGCCTGGCTAGCTACCACCATCTTATCTAAGTCTTGCCGCTAAACGTTCCAGCTGTTCAGACTTGAAGATAAGATAGCCAGATCCGCATTGCGTTGGGGAATTTTGGTAAGCACGATTACATCTTCGGCACCATTGTCATTTACCATCAGGTGAGATGATGCCCAGGGTTTACTAATTGTGAGTAAAATAAATAAAATATGTAAGTAGTTTTAATTACACCAAAAAAAGAAACTATTTGAAACTGAAAAATAGGGGTACCACTGCTTTATCATTAGATATGAGTAGAACTGAAACAGTAGTTTGAATTATCATTTTGCGACGAGCCGATACGTGACGCGTGATGCGTGACGCGTGATGGATGTCACAAACACATCTCACCCAAGTGTAATTGTACTGCTCCAGCTACATATTAGGGAAAAAGGCAAGAAATAAGAGGAATTTTCAACAACAACTCAACAAATTTTCGAGATCAACTTCCTCATTCTCAATATTAATACATAATTAAAGTTCGTTACATTAATTCGCCTAGTTTGACTATAAATTTTAGAAAGTTAAAGTTATTTCCGAAAAAATATAAAATGTAAACTTAAAAATAAATTGTACAGACGCGCTGCGCATACTTTCTCACGATACTTTCATCGTACTTATATCGTATAGTCGGGCGTACGTCGCCGTATACGTACACGAATGAACAACAAACGTATACACGTACACAAATGAACAACAAACGTACACGCACACGAATGAAGAAAAAAAAAGTTAGGTAAGTATATATATTTATTTATTTATTTCACAATTTATTGCACACAGAAATAGGGACAAACAAACATTAAACTAGATAAGAACATACAAAAGGTACAGCTTATTTCTATTAGAAATTTCTTCCAGCAGACCTAGGAAAGAGAAATTACAAAAGAATGGCAGAAGACGTGTACATTAACAAAGACAACATATTCCTAAATAAATACCACGTACCTACAGAATAATACATAATATAATATACTACATAATGTAATTATACAATAATATAAATAAATTTAATTACATAAATATAATAAAATGCATATAATATAATAAATAAACTATAAAATATATATACCTAAGACTTGATGGAAAAATTACACATTATAGGTAGGTAAGTAGGTAATTTTGCGGAATTTTCCTGGAATAAGTTACTACCTAATACAGTAGAACTTATTATGTCCTAGTTATCCACAAAGTATCATTAAAATCGTTAGAGCCATTTTCGAGACAAAGTTACAAGCGACATCGATTTGTATGGGAAGTACTTTATTCCGATTTTCCTTGGAATAACGAACTACTGCGTGTTGTAGGCATGTAAAATAATACATAGTAACATACTGATTTTCATTAAAAACGTCAGAGCCATTTTTGGGTAAAAAATACTAAGTATACTTATTTTTATTATATCTATAGTGATAACAAGAAAGAGGAAATTTAAAAAAAACCGATTAGGTCAACTTTCGCCTATTTTATTAAATAACCTCAAAACTATTATCTTAAAATTATTTAAAAAAGCTTTTTTATATTCTTAATTTGCCTCCTAAAAGTGGCCCTGATGTTAAAAATTAATTTATTTAAGTTACATGTCCGTCTTTGGATCACTAACTTACATCATACTATACGTGGCACCGGACGGACGCACACACACGCACACACACATACACACATACACACACACACACACACACACGCGCGCGCGCGCGCGCAAACGCACCACAAAACAAACACACAAGCCTACTTAGCTGTGACAGTTTTTTTTTTTTTTATATTGCCTTACTGTTTCCGATACCCGCATTTCATAACTCTATACTTACAAACTTAATATTTCATCTAGAGCTGTTCCCCTTAGCAGCCCCTCAACAATTTTAAAAGACATATTCTACGACACCCCACTCAACATTTTCCTAAATTTTCTACTCATCACAGATTTATAGCGTAATAGTCTTTGAGTACCTACGACGGCTGTGACATGCCGACGGACGGACAGACAGACGGAGATGGTGAAACTATAAGGGCCCTCCTAATTGGCTACGGAACCATTCATCATCATCATATCAGCCGAAAGACGTCCACTGCCGGTGATAGGCCTCCTCCCAAGCATTTCCACGACGACCGGTTCTGCGCTGCCCGCATCCAGCGGCTTCCCGCGACCTTCACCAGGTACTCGGTCCACCGAGTGGAAGGCCTGTTTACACTGCGTTTTCCGGTGCGTGGTCGCCACTCGAGAACTTCACTACCCCAACGGCCATAATTACAACCGGCACGGAACCATTACAAAGTATAGTATGAACCGCAACAAGTGAAGTGCCGTTCGAAAGGGATAGTCGTAACGTCAATTAAAATTTTGCTCCTAACTTAACAGGAAAACTGCCGCGACGGTCGCAAATATATACCTACCTGTGTTGGCTTTTCTAAAAATAGTCGAATATAAGTAGGCCTATAGGTACAGAGGCCAGTACATCAAGCTAGACACTTGTATTGCGATTCTGATTCATAAGTGTACGGCATAAGATCGGTCCAAAGTCCAAAGTGTCTAGCTAAATGTGCTGACCTCTGTACCTGTATGAATACGACACTATGTTTGTACATACTAGAAGAGGTTATGTTTGTTTGTTGGCGGTAGTGGAAATATATGTGTATATTATGTAACCCTATGTGTATGGGCTTGCTTGACTCGCTCTTGACCAGCTCCACCCAGACCCAGCAGAGCTCTCGTGCATATTGGAAGAGTTCGGTGTTGTAGGTGTCGTCATTAACTAATTAGTTACGTACGTATAGGTACCTACCTATCTTACACACATTTGTTGTTGCCAATGTACTTTATTTGGAGTTATATACATATTTTAAGCTATTGTATAGCTTTTATCGCGGGCTTTGAGGGGACCGAATCAAGAAATTTCGTAACGAAAAAGACACCCCAAAAAACAAAGTATAATATTGAGTTCTAAAAAACTTACAGTGCCATTTATCTGTCCATCATGATGATGGTGATGGTGGTGGTTATGGTGGTGGTGATGGTCGTGATGGCGGTCGCGATGGCGGTCGCGATGGCGGTCGCGATGGCGGTCGCGATGGCGGTAGCGATGGTGGTCGCGATAGTGGTCGCGTTAGTGGTCGCGTTAGTGGTCGTGATTGTGCTCGCGATGGTGGTCGATGACGATGACGATGATTATTTAACTTTCTTAGTGTTAATTTATTACATAAACATCCTGCGCCCCAAGGATTATAATATGGTACTGGTAAATTGAATACTATAAAAATAAATAAATAATTATAATTGCATAAGTTGATAAAAAATGCTATGCAATAGCTTTACCGCGGCAGTCCCCGAGTGCCACACGTCTTTTTTATTATTATATAGATTTAATTTAATTTCTTTAACTTATTCTGCAATGAATGACTCCCGCACGATCCAATAATACTATATTAATAATTAATATAACTTCTTGAGTAGGTAGTAAGTAATCGTATTGTAAATTTTCGTGTCTTATTGTTTTCATGTTCTAATGACATCATTATTTGTGTTGTATCAATGATTTTGTTTTGACGTTATAAACTAATGGTTATGTTGTTTTTATGTTTTTCACAAAATTTAACATTATGTAGTGCAATGATTAATGATGCGGCTACTATTTTATGACTGTTAAAAAGTATGCACCTAACTTGAATAAACATTTTTGAAATTTGAAACATGTTTGACAAAGACTAAGTGGGGTAATGGGAGGCGATAAACAAAGGCACAACAAGGCACGTGATGTACCTACCTAGTTAATGCGATATTTTACATAATATATTCGTCGTCAATCTGTTTAGAATATTTAATTTCTTCAAATTTTTTGTAGATTACGTTACACAAAACATTATTTGTAGCGCCCAACAATATAAATCCACAATTTTCCGACTCACATCGGCCACGCGAATGACACAGAGCAGGCGGTACCTAGGTACCTACTCGTTTATTTCTGTGCCCATTTAGTCATCGGCACAAAGGTATATCTACATAATATGTACTAAGTACCTGCGACGATGCCCATAGCCGATAGCCACCCATAGCCGCGCGCGGCCCGCACGCATGCTTGTTTGTTTGTTTGTTTGTAAACTCTTTATTGTACAAAATATACACTTAAAATAATGTATTTAAAAAAAACCTTAAGTACAAAGGCGGACTTATCCCTTAGAGGGATCTCTTCCAGTCAACCTTTGCTATATTAAACAGAGGACTTAGTAGGACAAAGAAACACGTAATGCTTGCTCGAATCGAGTCATATTTTTGGCTACACTCGCTATTTTTATTTTATACCAATTCTGGACGTGTTAGTTACTTCGTACGGATTTGTTATTATTAATCAATTCATCTCAATTATGAGCTCTTATTAGTGAATGTTTGCCCATTTACTTCACACCCGGCAAACGAAAACAAACGAAAAAGTACCCAGGTAGGTATATTAAAATAAGCACCTACCGGCAAAGTGCGAATAGTACTCGCGCTCCGAGGGTTCCGTACCATCAGAAGTCAACCACCTCCCCACACAACTATGACAACGATACATACCTAGTCACATTAAAAACAAAGAACATCAACGCGAGCGACAGAAAATTGCTTTTTGTTTTATTCAGTTTGGACTTCTTAGCGCGAGTACGACTCACACTTGGCCAGTTTTTATTATTTGTTGTTTCACTTCAGGACAAGCAGGTGATAAGAATAACCACACCAAGTTTCTAGATTTTATGTATGTATTACCATTTTTACGTTTACGATAGAGCTAAATCAAAAATATACGTGTAAAATATCTATGTGAAACCAGAGATGTGCTATATATAAGGGGAGGTAGATAGGTTACGTGCATCCAAAAAGTGAAGCAAAAAAAAAGATGCCAATTGGCATCTCTTTTCTTGTAGCATTCGGTGCAATGGAAGCGAACTACCTGTAACATTGTGTGTGTAAATGGCTTCGATTTTCAAATGTTGTTTGTTAGTGCATAGCCCATCTATGATAACAAATCTCTGTGTGAAACAGGTTTTTGTATGGGGGCCCTTAATTTTACACTTTTTCTGATATCTATCTTATTTACTGTTTACTCCCTTCAGTGGACTGACGACCTGGTGAAGGTCGCGGGAAGCCACTGGATGTGGGCAGCGCAGAACCGTTCGTCGTGTAAATCCTTGGGGGAGGCCTTTGTCCAGCAGTGGACGTCTTTCGGTTGATATGACGATTACTGTAATTATAAATGCAATAAAAACATGCGCTCTGTGAACATTTCAACTGTCTCCCTATTACGACTCATGGAATAACTAAACTCTTTTTTTCTTTACTTGTCTTATGTTGTCAACAAACACCGCTCGAACAAAAAACACCACTTTCCGAATACACCATACACATTATGAGACTAAAAAACATTGTAAACGGTAACTACGACGTGGACGTATGAATTAACACTGAAAACTGCTATTATTTTATACATTTTTTAACACTTTTTCCATGAAATTGCGTAATTGATAAAGGATTTTGTCACAGATTAAAAATCGACATGATTGTTTTGTTGCTTTGGTGTAGAGATGGGATGAAGTGAATGACTGAATGAATGATTTTGAACTGTTGTTGCGAGCTAAAAATTAGGTCATCTTTAATAGTTTTTAAACATTTTATTACATTAAGTTTAGTAATTTTTATTTTATTAATCTAGACAGCTAGGGAAATAGAAAAATGACGGAAATATAAGCTTTTTAAACTCTTGACTATATATTTTTTTATTAAATTAGGTCATCTTTGATAGTTTTTATTCAAAGTTTAGCAAATTTAATTACTCGCATCAGCTAGAGAAATAAAAAATCACAGAAACACTATTTATTTATAGTCTATAAAATTGGCAAAAGTCTGCCATCCGCGGAAGTGTAATTATCTAGCAGTAGACGTCTCACGGCTGATATACAGCCTATGTACTCAAACAGAAAGTGATGGCAAGCATTATTGGCGATGCAAAGATTATCCGCGCGCCTCTAGCGGCGAAATGAAGAAGTTTCTAAGAACGACACTTTGCTTTAAGTTGAGGATAAGGTGAGGTTAATTTTAGACATAATCAGATGGCTCACGATTACATTCAGAAATCTGTTAATAATAAAAACAGAAAAACGAAATCTTGTTGGGTTCCTCAATTTAGTACTTACGGAGATTCGGGAATAAGTTTTCATTTGTTTCCAAAATACAAAATTATCAGGAAAAAATGGTAGACTGCTTTAAGAATAGGCAAAGCAATTTCACCAGCAATGAGAGTTTCTTCTCATCTTTTTTCAAGCTTCAAACTATTTTCCAAACAGTAAATATAATTATGTTTTAATTATTTTATTGTACTTATATTCACATGTATTTTATAAGTTATTTATTTAGTTTAGGCTTAGGCAAGTTTCTCGTCGGATAACGAGATTATGTTCCAGATTCTAAAAAACAGAAGTTGTTTCCTAAATAATGTCGTCATCATTACAGCTCATATACGTCCCCACCGAGGGGCTCTAGCCTACCCTGAATCAGGGCGATTAGGCCTTAGTCGACCACGCGGGCCCAGTGCGGTTTGGTCGACTTCACACACAACCTTCGAGTTCCTTCGCAGGCGTGTGCAGGTTTCCTCACGATGTTTTCCTTCACCGTTAAAGCAATCGGTAAGTATGTACGTAAGTTTTTGAAAAACTCATTGGTACATTGGCCCTCCAGATCGGGTTTAAATAATGTCGTACTGCCTCAGAATATTCCTAAGACCCTATTACTGAGACTTCGCTGTCCGTCTGTCTGTCCGTCCGTCCGTCTGTCACCAGGCTGTATTTCATGAACTGTGATAGCTAGACAGTTGAAATTTTCACAGATGATGTATTTCTGTAAATACTTATAAAAACAGAATAAAATAAATATTTAAGGGGATTCCTATGTAACAAAGGTGATTTTTGGAGTTTACTCCTTAAGAATCGATTTTCATATATAAGGCCGGGGTATGAAATATATGGGAGTAAAATCAAACTACGATGTCACGCGATGATACCCGAAGTGCGTTAAACGAAAAATTTTACTTATCCCCGACCACAGTGTATTATATAGGTATATTATTGTATGTATGTGTTACTTGTTTTCGCGCCAAATTTGAAAAAAGAACCGCATGCGCTTCGTAGTGAGTTTCCAAATATGAGACAAAAAAAATATTAAAAAAGTTTTTATCTAGTTACTGGACCGATTGCTTTCAAAATCGATATCTGAGGGTCCCTGAGGTCCCTTATCACGAATCCGTTGCCCGAATTGAAAAAAGTGGCCGCCATTTTGAACTATTTAGTTACTGGACCGATGGCTTCCAAAATCGAAATAATAATAATAATATTCTTCAAAAAAAGAATGTTTTTTTTGTTTTGTACTTCAAATCAAAAGGAAAAGCAGAACCCTTAAAAGATCACTTCGTTGTCCATCGGTCTGTCACCTGGAAAACAAACCTTTCACTTTTACTTCATTTAATCATTGAATCAACCAAGAATAAGAGTTAGTTCATCCAATGGTTCCCAACCCTACGCCACATTTGTTGATGAGATAAGACAAGTAAGAAAAAAAAACTTTTACATCATTGAATCAACCACGACTAACATTAATTTCATTCAATGGTTTCCATTCAGTTCATTCAATTGTTTCCAACCCTATGAAAAGCCATTTCCAGTGACATTGACATAGGGACGCCATATATGTTTACGAGATAAGACAAGTAAGGAAAAAAAGAGTTTACAGCCCGCTCTGACAGACAAACGGATAGCGGAGACTTGTTATATCCCGCTGGTCACCCTTTATGTGTACGGAACGGAACCCTAAAAACATAAGTATCATCATTGCAGCTCATATACGTCCCCACCGAGGGGCTCGAGCCTACCCTGAATCAGGGCGCTTAGGCCTTAGTCGACCACGCGGGCCCAGTGCGGGTTGGTCGACTTCACACACAACCTTCGAGTTTCTTCGCAGGCGTGTGCAGGTTTCCTCACGATGTTTTCCTTCACCGTTAAAGCAATCGATAATCCTACCTAATTAATTGTAATCGCAATGTTGACGACAGATAAGTACTTACCTACCTACCTACAAGTAATAAAAATCGTACAGGTAGGTATATTAAGTATTATTTATTTATAGCCGTATATTTAAAACAAAAGCTATTTTAACTTAAAAAGCGAAGCAAGCAAATAGCGTAAGTAATTCAATTGAAACTATTCCTGTTATTTGATTTACGGTAAGGAATAGGAAGACAAAGCATAAAGGTGACAATGACACCTCCGTCCGAGGTGTCGGCCACGTGCGCTACACGTGCGTCGAGGTGGCATTGTCGTTACACAACCATCCCGCTCCACCGTGCACCGCCAGACAAAGGAACTTTTTGTCACGAGGTAAATTATGATGGTAGTATAGTCTTACCGCTACCTACTAAGCCCTACGCCATCGTGCATCGCCCGCCGCCGACGTTCGACAGGCTTTAGCAATTCATTTGATTTACAGCTTCACTGACAACTTCAACCTCAACATAAAAATAAATGTTACCCTACTCACAGACTCACACTAACGAAGTATCTTATTTTGATCGATATTCGTGTACGGTGTCATACCGTTCATTTTAACCTACGTTTGCGGCGTCCTAATTTGATAACGCATCGATTTTATTTTAATGAATAAAACATATTATTTTACTTTGAGTGCGATTGCAACCGCCGAGCGGCGCGCACATAAGGAAGATTCGCCAACTAATTGATAACTCTATGTACCAACTAATTAAACCTTTTACTTAACTGTGAATCTTTTGCAACGTGCTTCATCCTCATTCTACTAACTGCGTATGTGTGGTGGCCATCACACCATACAGTTCGTAATCACTAATAATCATGTATCACATATGCTTTCTTACTGGAAAATAAAACAAATACATATAATTAAGTACTTAATTTAAAAAAAACATTTCATTTATCATTTCATTTCATTTCAATACTTAGTTAAAAAAATGTAAGTGACAACACACACGCACACACACACTCACACTCACATCACCCAATAAACAATCACATACCTACTCAATACTTCAGCGAGTTTCATTGAATCTCACGTGCATAACGAGCGCGCGATGCGACACGTAGCGCCACCTAGCCATCGAAAGCGGAACCAAAAATGCAGTATCGAGGTCAGAGGGCGGGCGGTCGCGGAATAGACGACGTGAGTGAGGCCGTGGCGGCACAGCGGACAGCGGGCACGGGTAGCGATCGGTAGAGTTGCGATACGATGGGCGTGCATATTGCACTAACAATATTTTATCTATTATCCATCGCTACATTTTGCATAGCAAGCAATCGCAAGGTGTCTGCCAAGGTGTTAGATAGAGACAGGTAGAACTAAGAAGGTGGAGCGTCGTGCGTGTAAATAAATGAACAGTTACTCGCTTGCTGGAATGTATTGTAAATATTAAAATAGGTATAGTACCTATTCCGCGAAGTGTGATCAAATCAAATCGATGAAGTACCTGTTGTAATATTTCGACATGATATTATCGGCAAGACACCATACTCACGGGCGGCGGCGGCGGCGGCAGGCGGCGTCGGGCTCTACTAATTAAGTATAGGTGGGGTGGGGGCGGCGGCGGGGAGGGCGGGGCGAGAGGCGGACACTCACCGGTGAGCTTCGCTTCATTCCGCCGCGCGCCGCGACGTAGAGAGCACGTTAGTCCGCGCGCGCGGGCCATGGTCGCGAGAACCGATGAGAGCATGTTCGGCTGCTATGGTGACAGCTACTCCTACCGCCTGTGGAGCTTGGCCAACGTGTGGGGCGCCTGCCGAAGTGAGTAGCGCCGTCGCGCTCCACCTGTGTTCACCGTATCGGGACTTTGCCGCTGCCGTCAGCGGAGGCTGTGAGATCTTTAATTTACGGCGTAGATGCGACCAGTGTCCAGAGTGTAGATAGCGCGATCAGTGAGGTGTGAGATCGGTGTCTCTCGATGAAAGTGCACAGCTCGCTTATGGGAGTTGGCGGTTGGTACGAAAGCTTGGCAGCCGGTTGGCTTGCGGACATGAGGAGTAAGCAGGTCCCCACATCCACCACCTCGGCCAGGCGGCTCGCCTCTTTCAGTAAGCTTTCTTTCTGTTTCTTTATTTTGCATTTTTTACATCGCTCTACCTTGTCATTTTTTTTAATTAATTTTCTTAAATCAAACTTAATCGAAACTTCCTATAACTTATCACGAGTGGTTACCTATTTGGTTTGTGATCTGTGCTAGTAAAATGTTTAAACTTGAGTCTAACGTATCTATGAAAGAAAAAGTTTAAAAGGGGAACAGGTGAGAAAGTATCACCTCAGCCGAATCAAAAATAAAACTCAAGAACGTCTTCATTAGAAATAACCTCGGTGTTCGGTAATCTCCCCTCGGCTCCCCCGGGATATAATTCATCCACTTGAGAATCGGGAACAGGTACACACAGACAGACTTGAAAGAATGTTTCGTTTGTCGAGGAGAACCCCTCGCTTTCACAGTCTTAAATCGTAAATGATTATGTTGTTTTAATTCATTTGCTTTTTTCTCTCTTATTTTTTATTTTATTCTTCTTTGAGTGCCGCCTGTCTGGAGTGGATGTAAAGTAGGTGGTAGAGGTGCGTTAGTTGCATTCCAATTCAGTTACAATGAACGGTGTTTCAGACCGGAGTCGGTCCCGTGTCCCGCGTGCCGTGCCGTGTCCCAAGCCCGTCGAATTCGGAACGCGGATGAATAAATTAGTGCAAGTTCTTTTATCGCTCTGCGAGTAGATCAAACGCCGCTGAGGCCGTGTAACGTTCATTTAAACGACGAAACGTGTAACGGTTCAAATTAATAGAACTAGTCGGAAAATAAAAATAATGTTGGCTTTAGTTATAGTTACTTTGAAAAATAATGAAAAGATTCTGTTTTTGAGTGACACGTCAAACTGAGCACAAAATAACAACAAATAAATGATTATTTTTAAATGTTTCTATGTAGGTTGATGTAACTTCAGAACAATGTAACTTGGTACTAATCTTCATTCTAAATAAAATACCCGAAACGAAATTAATTAGTTTCCTAACCCTCTGTGACTTTATCTGTCGCAACTCGCATTGGTACTTATACTAGGAGTTAAGAGCGATTTTTAATTTTGATTTAGGTACATGATCTTCAAACACGGGTACTTAGGTCTGTACCTGCTTGTACCTATCGATCTAACGGACAGAAACAAACAATCAAATTCATCATTGCACAGCAGGTAGAATATTTGTTTTGAATTATTTAATTATGGATTCTAATTCACTTTTAACATTAATATTATAAGTGCATAAGGAGGCCGGCTCGGCTAATATATTTGTAGAGTAGCAGGACCAGGAACTGATAGGTTTCTAATCATTTGTTTGCCAAATTAACGGCTTCATTAGCGCTACCGATCGCCGACCGACGCCGGCGCCGGCGCCTGGAGTCACTATCCATCCACTATCCAGTCGACATAATTGAAAACGAAACGATTTTCCCTCTAATATGGTTGAGAGGAGCGATGGCTGACTCTCGCGTTATACTCGTGACCGGGTGCTGTCCGTGTGAACTGGCCTACACTTGTCAACGGCATTCATGACATTCAATGATTTAATGTAGGAACTTCTCGTGTCATATTGTTTCCATGTTCTAATGACATTATTTGTTTTTTGTATCAAGGACTGGATTTTGACGTTATTAACTAATGATTGTTTATTTCTTGATTTTTTACAAATGCAATTATGTAATCACTATTTTATGACTATCAGAAAGAGTGTAATTTATTTTGAATAAATATCTTGAATCTTGAAACGTTTACAACAACCGACTTCTATCACAATTAAAAAAACTAAAAAACACGCTTTTAAGACACATCAAACTAAATGTGAAAAATAATTCTTAATAGGTATATAAGCTGTCAATGAAAATGATAATGAACAAAAAATACTAGTATTATTGTGAAAAAAGCGTGGGTTGCTCGATATACGAAACATATGGTACACGCTTTTTTCACAATTTTCGCTTTTTTCGTTCATTATTTTTTTCAGCTTATATTAAGAATTATTTTTCACTTTCTAGTTTGATGCGCTTCAAAAGCGTGTTTTTTTAAACTGTATTTATTTTTATTTTTTTGTATGATGTGCATTTTATCCTGGCGATCCCGATCAGGATAATGAAATAACTTATGAAAATATTATATTGTCACTGATTCTTGTACAAAGTTTTAATTAAATCTGTCCGTTTAAAGTGGGTCAAAATCGAGTGCAAAGGAGTCGGTTACAAACATACAAAGTTACAAACATACATACAGGTGAAGCTAATAAACGCGTGATAAAATAGCGGCGTTAAACTGTAGGTACACGTGTTTTCCAGTGATTGGTACTCACTTATCAATCCATGTCTGCCTTAAAACTACTAAACCGATTTTAATTTTCATTCATGAAGTTGAAAGGGTCCTTAATCAATTAAGAAAGATTTGTTGCAATTATTTTTCTAGTTTCCGAGAAATTTGTGAACAAGGACATTCACACATTGAATATACCTACATTAATACAAACATACCTACACTTATGAAATTTGACACAACTGTTTTAAAAGCCCTCATAGAGTATACGCATATTGTGCAATTCCAACAATATTACATTCGGGTGATACGGGTCAAATGGATTGCCTCCTTTTTAATTTGAAGTCGGTCAAAAATATTGAGATAATGTGCCGAGTGGATGTCGTGACGCCGCTGAGTCAACTGAGGTGAATCATTACATTATGTACCGCTACCTACGTTTCATCGGTTTGGTCACCTACAATCTCAGCGAGAGGGAGAGCTGCACTAGTACTATGTGCCTACACTACAAGTCCTAACAACTCACACAAGTGAAACTGTCAAAGTTGAATTCAGTGGAGATTGATCGACGGACAGAACCAAATCATAATGTATTAATTAACATTTAGGACATTTGCATCAATGAAATGAGTGTGAAGAAGAGTTTGAATATAATTATTAAGGTACATGAAAAAAAATGAGCGGATAACTGTACAAGATTTTATTGGCAGTGTATAAGATTCTACAATAAAATTCCAGAAAATGTAACTAGTTTGTCAGAGAAAAAATTGTGCTCTAGAGGATATTATAAAATAATAGATTATGTAAATGACAAAGATATATATGTTGATTCTATAACAAATACCATTACCTGACACAGTATAATCTGAATCAGTTGTAATGGACAATAAGTTTTTTTTGACTATTTAAAAGCGTGTGTAACACCTATTTAAAACAAATTATTTTGATTTGACGATGTATATGTTTACTTATCTGTTTGTCAAATCTTGTACCTAATTGATTTTAGAGCGATTTCCAGGGGTCCGATTGAGCTTAAATTTAGTATGAAGCCGTTTTCCCGGTGACAATAGATCCTGTTGGTGTTTTGAATTTGATCTGATGAACTTGAAGGTGGAATTGAGGTACAAGGGTGGTCTATTTTTTTCAAGTTTTGGTTTTTTAGGATAAATCTATTGCGCCCGCCTTTTTTTTTTTAATTTGGAAGCATACATTATGTCGTAATAGTGTCCGCATTAATGTAACCTACAGCCCTAATGGTCACTAACTCGTGTCATGGAATCCAAGTATTTTATAGTAGATATACATTATAACTTTATAAGCCTGCACCTAAAATTTTCTTTGAGTGTGTTTACATTTTTGTAATCCAATTTTTCGGGCGAGCGGCTCGCGGGTGTCATAGTAATAATCGGTCCCGTTGCGTCGTCGCGTCGTTTAACAGTTAGGTACACGATCACTACACTACCAGCCGCACACAACATTTTTACAATTAAAAGCATATTCAATAGTTGAATCTCTCTCTCTTATCGTGTGGCACAATAGGGGATCTGAAATAAGATTTCCTAAAGTGCTCTCCTCTTGAAGTTTCAAAAAACCTTAGTTGTTTTCTTTTCCGTCACGTCTTCAATTTTTAATTGATCAAATTCACAAAATAAATTCGTCAATGACGCTTAAAATCTATGACGTCACTTGTGGGTATTTCAAACATTTTTAGAACAAAATTTCGTTTTTGACAGATCATAAAAAGTAACTCAAATGACTAGCAGTCCGATACCCTATTTCGAAAAACTCATAGGTACATTGGCAGTCCGGATTTAAACCCGGGACCTCTGGTTAGGAGGACCGAGTCGTTACCGGTTGATCCACCGACGCTTTTATTGAATGAATTATTTATGTATGTCTCCTACAACGATTACGGTATTATACGACTCCTTTACTATAAATCACAAATATATCACAATACATAAGGTGCAAATCAATAATATTTTCATTATTATGTAAACATGAGAAATCAGTGATTAAATTCGTAAGAACTTATTAAGGTACAGGCAAGCATGAGCAATATACCTTTATACGAGCAATTCTTGTATATATATTTCTGTGATCTCGGAAAAGGCTGTAACGATTTCGCAGAAATTTGGTATATGGGGATTTTTGGGGGTAAATAATCGATCTAGATAAGTCTTATGTTTGGGAAAACGCGTGTTTTCGAGTTTTCATGCGTTTTTCTTTCCACGCAGGATATGGTCGCTAATTTCGTGTTTATTGCCGGCTGTCCGTCTTGTCCAGCGGGTTATCGTATCAGTTTTTAGGATCACTGAAATCAAACACCTGATCTACACAGAAATCGATTGTAAATAATAACAATTGTCAGTTCACATTTTACTTTTTAAGTTTATGTATAAACACTACCATATTACAATAAATAGTTATAATAACCGAGCTAAGCTCGTTCTCCCAGGTATACTGATCATTAATATAAGGAACATACCTCTTTCTAAAAAAAAATATTGTATTGTAAGTAGGTGATTACACACACTTTTAAATAGTGAAAAAAAACTTAATGTCTATTACAAACGATGTCGTGATTCAGGTGACAGTCTCAGGTTATGGCGATGGCTAGAGGATCAGTAGGTACATGACCATTAAGAGATCAGAGGAAAGTCATCAGTTAAACCACAATCTATTTGCCGAATTTTCTCTCGCACCTCTGAATGAAAAGCTCGAATCAATCAGTATGCCACCCGAACTAAACTCAACACTGCGATTTAATTCACATAATTAGGTAGATGCGTAGTTAAACAGCGAATGGTGTAGTTAGTTCAACGAGCAGTATCTATATTGTCTAATCTATTGTTGGTGCCCAAGATACAGGCTGTGCTTAGTTTGGGACCGATATGTACACATATTATGTAAATTACTGTTTTAAATAAATTATTAGTATTTGTAGTGTTGTGTGTGTGATTAATTGATTAATCCAAACTATCGGTCGGTAGTAAAACGCCAGTTAGAGACATATAAAGTAAGCCGCTGATGTGTTTTGGAGGTTCCATCAAAAAGGTTTAAAACAGAACATTTGTAACTATGTAGATAGATAGATAACACGTCTATCTATTTTTCACTGCAATCACACACATATTATTACACCCGTAAGTACATAATATAAAAACAAAACTTAACACATTAAAAATATCAAAAAAAAATATTCATAAACATATGTATTGCAGTAGTACAAAAGGGCCGTGAGTCAGTGTGTTTATTTGCTCTTGCGAGCAATCACTGATAGTTCTGCCACATCCCGATGCACTTTGTGTGTGTACTCGTCTCTACCTAACCCACTGCGTCTCATTTAATTTTTGTTATATTCTGTGATTTCCCTGGATTTAAGTGACCATAGAGTCGGTTACTTTGTTTAATACCTAGGTAGTTAAGTACCTTTTTATTTCGACCAACTAATTGAACTTATTTTCTTTCCTCAATTTAAGAGTAATGCTCTTATTTTTGAATTAATAATTGCCTTCCAACTTCAGCAGCCAGGATGTAAAACTCCTAATAAGACACAACAGCCTTTTCCTTTACTTTCTCTACACCCAGTTTTGTTAAGCCTCCTCGTTCTCTTGTTCCCTTAATGAAAGTTTCATAAAGCTGTCCCTACCTTTCAAACTTCTCACCATACGTACGTACGTATGCAGCAGACTTCTCTTCTCTTGCACCGAGTTGCACCATCATTATCCTGAAACTCTTGGTTTGTTTTCCTGTCCAACCTCTCAAAACGATTAAACAATTGAGTATTTAAGTGAATAACATAGGTTAGACTGAGGTCTCACTGTGAGCATGCTTGGTGCAGTTTTTTTAACGTGTACAAACTACCCCCTCCCGCGCCCCGCACGGCACAGGTGCGACCAATCACCACTCGTGCGTCGTGGCACGACCATCAATCGAGCTCTTATCTGTCGGACACACCGGATAGGCTTGTGTGTGTGATAATTGTTGTGAGCAGCGCAATGGGAAGCGAGGTGCAGCAGTGTGCGTCGTTTTTTATCAGCGGTTAACGGACGCACTCTGCCCGTGCGCAGAGATTACGCACCGACGCGACGGCGATATAGTGTTCTCTTGTGTGTAGGTGTGTTCATCCGGTCCACCTAACTTAACGATAAAACATTTGTATACCAACTCGCTTTACTGATAGCGATATGTACTGACGTAGCCTAGTTAACTTGCAATTAAATTAACAATCCATGTTGGACGTACGTATGTGAGTACATGTACGTAGCTATGTATGTGTGAATGTCACAGGTGAGATACGTTCTAGTTACTACCTACGTATTCACACTCACATTACACGAAAATTATACAAAATATTTTTTTTAAATTGGATGAGTAGTTTCGAAGATTACCTCCTACATACCAGCTTTACCTCTTTATAATATAGGTACATATGTTTATATATAGGTGCAAAAGATGCGTATCATTAGTAGATGTTCTGGGCTCTGGGCCACAAAATAGATAAGTACTTATCTGCTTTGTGTCTGGGCTCTGGGCTCTGGGCTAGCGAGTAGCGACACATGCTTAGCAGTAGCAATTCAATACACATGCTAATGGGACTTTATCATGTGTTTCCGAAATGCAGAAATCTACAGGGTATAAAGCGAAGCGAAGAAGTAAAAATTTTCGATGATTAGTAATATCACAGAAAAAAACCAGCCAAGTGCGAGTCGGACTCGTGCAAAGTAGAGTTCCGTAGTCTTTTTAAAAGAAATGTATATATTTTAAAAAACAAAATTGTATTTGTATGGAAAATCAGTAAAGTTTTTACAAATCCAACTGCACATCTTAAGTTAGTCGACTATTAAGGTACTCCTAAAATAAGAAAGTCTAAATAGGCCATTTCCGGCTAAGTAGCTGTGATAGTGTTCCTTTTTAATTTATTATTATTATGTCCTACTATTTACATTGTTAATTATAACTTTAAAGCTTAACATTTCGCCAACGGATCCCCGAATCTTAACAATGGTTCCCATCAGTATTTTTTGAAACACCTATTCAACGATACCCCACAATATAGGGTAAGTCAACGAAAAAACCTGACAGGACAGGTACCCTAGGTACCCTAAAAATGTTTTTTCAAGATTTTATTTTTTACCACTTTGTCGGTGTGATTAAAATGAAACCAATGCCAAATTACAGCTTTCTAGTTCTAATAGTCTCTGAGCTAAGTCGCGGCAGACAGACAGGCCGACATGGCGAAACTATAAGGGTTCCTTGTTGACTACGGAACCCTAAATTACTAATAGGGTCCCGTTGGTCACCCGTAGGGTGTAAAAAAGAGAACGAGGCGCTGTACGTAGCTGTACGTACGTACACTAATACAATCATCTGTGGCGCTGTATCAAGACTATTGTTTTATCGCTGGTCAGACTCTACGTGTTATTTATTTGTTAAATTTGTCAGTGAACAAAGATATGTAATAATATTTTTCGAAAAGCTTAATAAGTTTTAGGTACAAGCTTTAATTTAAAAGTAATTTTAATTTTTAACCCTTTCATTTGATACCCATATCAGAGGGGTGCATAAAAATAACTGGTCCGCCGTCTTTGGGAGTCCGGAATATAGGATTTAGCATGATGTCACTGCATTGTTCTCCAAACTTAACGTGTATGCAAAAATTTCAGCTCAATCGGAAATCGGGAAGTGGTTCCCATTTAGCTTCCAAAATTTGTCCCAACTTAACAGACTCATTGACTAACACGGCAAGTTAATATAAAGCTTGTAGTCAAACGCCTCATATTTTTTATAAAAAATATAGTTAAAAAAAATATAAAAAAACACGCTTTTAAAGCACATCAAACTAAAAAGTGAAAAATAATTCTTAATATAAGCTGAAAACAATAATGATGGAAAAATACTAGTATTATTGCGAAAAAAGCGTGGGTTACTCGATATACGAAAAATATAGCACAAAGCGCCCCACGCTTTTTTTACAGTAGTATTTTTCGTTTATTTTTGTTTTCAGCGTATAATAAGAAATAGTTTTCACTTTTTAGTTTGATGTGCTTTAAAAGTGTGTTTTTTATTTTTTTAAACTACATACCTACATATATTTATTTTTTAATTTTTAGTTCAGGATAATGAGATAAACTTATGAAATTTATATTGTCACTGATTCTTGATAAATGTACAAAGTTTGAATAAAAACTGTCCGTTTAAAGTGGGTCAAAATCGAGTGCAAATAAGTCGGTACAAACATACATACATACAGGTGAAGCTAATATATATAACCGTGTTAAAAAAAGGAAAATAAGTTACATCTACGAGTATCTATTCAATAATGGCTGCAGCACTATGTGCGATGTTTAGAAATAAGCAGCGCCATCTAGTAGCGAGTGGATATACCACAATTTAATTATTTTTTCTTTTTTGTCATTCATTTATTAGTTAATCTTGATTTCAAAATGCAAATAATACGTTATTTTGGTGTAAAACTATAATATAAATCGAGACCATCATTTTGTGTAAATTCTTAGTGAAACAGAACAGGCTGTTGTTTGCAGCGACATCTGTTAACGGGTAGCAAAACTTAATATAAAAGTTACTATAAAATTTTGCGTTTCTTCTTTTAAAATCTTAAATATGTACTTAATTGTTATTGCTAAGTACTACCTACATAAGTGACGACCTATATACCCATTATTTTGTTTACTTTTATTTAGGTGCGGTAGGTTTACAGTTTATGAAGGTCTTAGGGTACTGAAGGTTTCAAATGAAGGTCTGTATCAATTTTTAGGTTATAAACTTACTTGTAGCAATTAGGTAGAGATAATTTATACAGCAGCACAACTCGACAAGTGATTCGTGATGAGATGAACCCCTTTGTGAGGTAGGATATGAGCAGGGTGACCACGACGTGCCACATCTAGACACACGGCTGCGTGAAAAGGGCAATATCGGCCGTATCTTCGATATATTAAAATCCTTACTTAATATTATAAATATGAAAATGTGTTTTTTTGTTTGCTTGTTACCTTTTCACGCTTCAACGCCTTGACCAATCTTTATGAAATTTGTCATACAGGTAGCCTGTGTCACGGGGAAGGACATAGGCTACTTTTAATCCCAGGAAAATAGCATAATATGATGTAGTTCCTGAGGGAACTAAAAAAATACTCGATTGCTGTGATTTTTGGACAGAGATGGTTGAGTAGGTGGGAAACGACATAATTTACTAATCACCCTTAAAGACAGTCATAAAAACGATGTCCACGCGGGCGAAGTCGCGGGAAAAAATAGTAATTGATAAAAACCAATGCGAGTATATACAACCGATTTGCTTATTTTTTTAAAATGAAAGGTATTCATGCACAGGTTTGTCATCAAGCATTGGAAATCACACCCACGAGCGGCTAGTGGCTTGCGCACTGCGCTCCAATCTAGAATAGAATACGAATGTAAACCGATTTGCCTAATTAATTTTTAAATGAAAGGTATTTATGCACTGGATTGTCATCAAGAATTGAAAATCAGCTGACTTTCGCACTTCTCAAGTTGAACCCCAAGACTAAAACCCGATTTTCGTAGCTTTCTTTCTCAATATCTCCGATTCTTATCGTATCGTTTTGCTCTAAGAGCACTCGCTATAATGAGCTCTTGTGTGTCATCCATTTTTTATTTAATTAATTAATTTATTTATTTACACTTAATAGTACACCAAAAACAATTTATTAATTGTATAGTGATTTCATTATAGAGTGTGTTATCTTATCTTTGTTTAAACTGACAGTACAATTTTGACGAGTAGTGAGTACAAAGTTAGCGCGGTCGCGATTTTCTCATTTAAAACGCATAGTGACACCGCGCAACATCGATGGCGAACCGCTTGCGGGTTGCCTACCGCGCACCAACGATGTACATAATAAATAAAAATAATAATTCTGACAAGACAAATCTAACGACACCTCACACTCCAAAATCCACCAAGCCGTTTCGGCTACAGGACGTGCCAAAGAAATCAACATACATACATACACCCAAATAAGTTGCTCACAAAATTAATAACTATACCTACTATACAACCAAAGCATAACGTTTGATTTTACTCCCCATAAATTTTCTTACCCCGGGCTTATACATGAAAATCAATTCTTAACTCCAATAAACTCAAAAAAATGAAAAAGTTATAGAAAAATTCTATAAACAAAAAACGTGTATTTAAATACTCTATCGTAAAAACGGTAATACATACGAGCGTGAAAGTTGGTGTGATTAGAGTACCTACTAATTAATCCTAAAGTAATAACAGGCCAAGTGCAAGTCGGACTTGCGCAAAGTAGGGTTCCGTAGAGTTTTCAAAAAATAAATGTATATTTAAAAAATCAACATTATTTTCGCAGTTTAAAATAGAACATTTTGTATGGAAAATCAATTAAGTTGGTCGACTATTACCCCTAAACTAAGAAAGCCTACTTAACCGTGATAGTTGTCTTTTTAAATTGATTATATTTCCTACTACTCACATTTATTTTCAGATGTCCTGAAATAGCAGTTTAGCTGGTGGGGACACACACAGGACTACCAAAAAATGCTTATTATTACTAAGCAAACGGAACCATGAAACAAAAAATGGTTTTAACAAACGCTCAGTAGTTTTGAAAGACCTGTGCAACGAGACCCCACACGATGATACGTCAAATAGCACCCCATACCCCCTCTCTGATTGTTTTTTTTTTTTCAAGATTTTATAGTACCACGTTGTCGGCGTGACTGATATGCTGACAATGCCAAATTACAGCTTTCTAGTGCTAGTAGTCTCTGAGCTAAGCCGCGGGCACATGGACAGACACGGCGATACTGTAAGGGTTCCTTGTTGACTTCGGAACACTTGAAAGCATTTATTGTCGCTCGTGTTGATATCTTTTTTTATTTAAAATTGGTAAGCCCTTGGCATCATCTGACCTGATGGTAAGTGACGATGATGCCGAAGATGCAAGCGGGCTTACCAAGATTCCCTAACGCAATGGAGAATTGGCTATCTTATCTTCATGCCGGAACACATCAATGTTGTTAACACTGATGTTTAACGGCAAGACTTAGATAAGATGGTGGTAGCTAGCCAGTCGGGCTTAGAAAATGCCCTACCACCAACCAAACCGGGTCTTACAAGTTGACCCCGCCGGGAATCGAACCTGCGACCTCCTGGCTAACCAGTACGCCACGAAAATAATAGGTATTATTGTTATACTTGGGTGGAGAGGTGTGACAGTCCGGAACCCTCGGTGCGCGAGTCCTACTCTCACTTGGCCGGTTTTTTTTAACATATATATGGCAATATAGAACATAATATGTAATTGGGTAATTAAAGCTTGCCAAGTTACACCATTAGTTAAGCCACCACCATTTATAAAGTCCCCTTTTATCTTCGGCATCATCATCACTAACAAATACAAATATTATTTATTTGCCATTAAACAAGGTACAAAATTGATGTTAGTTTAAAGACCGTAGACTCTCTTGTTTAGCCATATTATGTTATAGCATGCAAATTTATAACTAGAAACATAAAAAGCAAGAAAAGAATAGATTAACAAACAAACAAACAATTAATTTCACTCCACATTTATAGAATACGAAAACATGTCAATATTTTAAATTAATTCACATCATGTCATCTATAATATAATAAAACTGTAACGGGGCCGCGTCTGTACATGAAATATTTTTGGAAAATAATAACTGTGGTGGACATTACTAACGATATAGAGGCCAAAACAACAACTTTTGGAATTTTTGTCTGTCTGTCTGTCTGTCTGTCTGTCTGTCTGTCTGTATGTTCGCGCATCACGCAAAAACTACCGGGCCGATTTTGATGAAATTTTGTATGGTGGTTCCTTATAGCCCGGGGTAACATATAGGATACTTTTTATCCCAGAAAATTAAAGAGTTCCCGTGGGAAAATCAAAAGTATTCATTTATAGAATGGCTCACCACGCAAATGTGGCTTGACCTATTACAATCTAATTTTACACTTTGATACCCTATATCGCGAACTAAAACTGGGACATTGTGAATCCCAAAAAAAATTAAGGGTTCCTGCAGGAATGCAAAAAATTGTATCTTTAGAATGGCTCAACGTAACAATATGAAACCTTTACATTGGGATGGGGTGTTTTGACCATCATTGTATAGTCGGGAATTCTTTATCCCGGAAAACTAAAGAGGTCCCGTGGGTAATTAGATCTATCGATATACTTACAATAATAACAATAGAGTACTTTTTTCTCCATATTAGCTACAAATACCACACATTATAATCATAGCAGCAGAATGTCAATAGATGGCACTGCAGGGATAATAAAACGCGCTCAAGTTGTATTAAAAAAATAAAATATAATTTCATACTTTTGATTGGATTTCTTTTATGTATTTTTCAGCATACGGTACTTTACACAACTCTAACTCTGGAACTATGGCACGTACCGATGTGTTTCATAGACGAACCGATAGGTATTTTTTTACAGATTCCAATCGTGTAAAAAAATAATTAAAAACACATAAATCGAGTTTAGCATCTTTTAACAGGAGGCACAGATATGGGAACTCTTCTGACGGCGACTATTTGCGTGTGGCAGTTGCTCTCCGCCTGCAATATCAATATCTTTGATAGGTTCACTCAATCAATGTATTTTCGGGTCCGCGGTGGAGGCAACTGGCCATCACGCACTGAGTTGCGGTCGTTGTTTGTGAAGATTCTCACGAGTGAGGTCATTAAGGAATTGGTGCCTTAATGACCTCACTCGGAGGGTACTGGTCTCGGCCAGATGGAATATTCCATCTTTGATGCAGACGCCGGGCTTTAGGCGATCTGATGGCAAAAGGCCGGAGGGTTTAAACAGGTGCTATGGCAGAGAGGAACGTGTCTGCTTTGGGACGCCACTTTTTCTGCCTCACTTCCCCCGTACGGCACTGTTGCTCAATTTGCGGCGAGAAAAAGCATAATAAGTACTCGGTCTTGGAGGCAAATTACTGCTTTGTGCCGCTGGTCTGTGAGACAACCGGCTGCTGAACCCTCAGAGGCCTTTGCCTTCATTAAGGAGATTGGCCGTCGCATCGAGAGAGGAGACGTGACGCCCGCTCCGGGTCCTACCTGCTGCTAAGGTTGTCTATTGCCATCCAGCGCGGCAACGAGAAGTGCGTTATGGGCTCCTTTGGAGATGATACGACTCAAGGATTTGACCCATATTAATATTTTTAGGAAATTTTATTACTAGATTGATATAATGATTTGAATTAGTTTTTTGATAATATAGGTATATGTGTTATTTCATCATATCAGTTTATATACGTCCCCACCAAGGGGCTCGACCTGCCCTGTGTTAGGGCGATCAGGCCTTAGACGATCACGCGGGCCTATTGCGGGTTGATTGACTTCACACATAAGCTTCGAGTTTCTTCGCAGGCGTGTGCAGGTTTCCTCACGGTGTTTTTCTTACCGTAAGAGCGACGGATAAACGTACATACGAGTATGAAATCGATATTCGTATAGGTATTGGTAAGTGACAGGATTCGAACCACGGCCTTCCGGACAAGAGGTAGTGGCCCTAACCGTTACGCCACCGACGCTCTATATGTTATTTAAAATTTAGAAATCCTTACTTAATATTATAAATGTGAAAATGTGTTTGTTTGTTTGTTACCTATTCACACTTCAACACCTCTACCAATCTTGATTAAATTTGGCATGCAGGTAGCCTGTATCACTGGGAATGAAATAGTCCACTTTTTATCTCTGTAAATTATCATAGCCCGATGCAGTTCCTGAGGAAACTAAAACAATACACTTTGTTCGTTAAGTTATTTAAAATCGCAACGAAAACATGGATTGGTGTGATTTTTAGCACAGAGATGAGGTGGAAAATTATATAATTTACTAATAAGTATATCCTGACATAGTTCCCGAGGGATCTGGGGACAACTTTTTTCTACGCTCGCGTACGTCGGTGGCGTCGCAACGGAGCAACGGATTAAAGTGATTTTTTGTATAGAATTTGTTGAGGGGGTGGGAAGTGACAAAGACTGCTAATCCGAATAGCCCGATACAGTTCCTGTGGTACCTGGAGAAAACTCATATCCACGCTTGCGAGCTGATTGCGGCTCGCGCACCACTCACCCTCAAAAAGAGTCATAAAAGTTATGTCCACGCGGGCGAAGCCGCGGGCAAAAGCTAGTGTTTAAATATAGTTGTAACAATAATTTCTATAGGGTTATTTATGTGTCAAAAATTCATTGACTGAATAAAACATATTTTATTACATAACCATCGGGAGAGGTGATCCCAAAGGCTTATCAATTGTGGATTACAAAAAATAGTAGCACAGAACACAATTCAAGTCAAATTTTCTTTTAAGCAACTGGAAATCGTTGCATCTAGATAATACATTCTCTATTATTTGAAGGTCTACAATAAATATTACCACTGTAGAACTTGGTAACCATTCAGATTTCCAAGACACAGTCTAACGACTAATTTGAAAATAAGGGCTTTATAAAATGTGTTTGTAACTTGTGAGAGCCAAAATAAACTATTTTCATTTATTTTGTTGGCGAAGCCATTAACCGACTATCTCGTTAATTTTTGTAGGTATATATGATTTGGCTCCCTTTCACATGTATGTTTTTGGTGGTACCTATTATCTAGACGGCGGCGGGGATTTCAGTTTACGAGGTCGTATATCCTAAAATTCAATACCGGTGCTCCGATAGCCGTAGCTTGTAGGTAATCCAGCGCTCGGAACGGCAGAACGGCAGAACGGCAGGCCGCGAACGCTTCGCGCACACAACACATGACCAACGCGGCTCTAATTAATACGTCGAGCCGTTGTTTTGCTCTTTATTATATTTGATTTACGACACGCGCCACCACCGGCCGGCTTTTAAAAACGATATTACGCGGGAAAACGAGCCGTATTACTAAAATAACCGACTCCAAATTGAATTGTTGCCGCCATGTTTGTTTTTACATAGCGGGCGTAAAGGTGGCTGCGATAATTTTAATCGCCAACAATATGTATGTTCCACGTTTATTATTTAATTTTCCGGTTTTCTTACCGTTTACTGAGGTACGCACGTGGGGATCGGTTATTGAATTGTATTTTATAGCCAACTTCGTAATAAATAATGAATGATGTTAAAAAACTATTTATACAATTACGGTCCTTTGATGTACGATTACCTAGGTATTCAACGAGCATTGACCGCTCAATTACAATTAGTAAGCCCTTGGCATCATCTCACCTGATGATGGTAAGTGACGATAATGCCAAAGATGGAAGCGGGCTTACCAAGATTCCCCAACGCAATGGAGAACTGGATATCTTATCTTCAAGCCGGAACACATCAATGTTGTTAACACTGATGTTTGGCGACAAGACTTAGATAAGATGGTGGTAGCTAGCCAGGCGGGCTTAGAGAATTCCCTACCACCAACCAAACCGTGTCTTATAAGTTGACCCCGCCGGGAATCGAACCCGCGACCTCCTGGTGTGAAGCGAATGGACTAACCATTACGCCACGGAGGCGTTTGAGGGACGGCTCTAGTCTTATTTGTGTATTGACAATAAATCCTGAGTTTGATTTGTGTTTGGTGCAGTGCGGCCACTGGCAGGCGCAGGCGTCGCAGTAGCGGAGGGCAAGGGCGCGGAGGAGGAGGAGCGTGGGGGCTCGCCGCTGGGGCCGGGCGGGCCCTTCGGCTGCAGCCAGTGCCGCGGCGCCTACCCCACGCGCGAGCAGCTCGAGCGCCACGAGACCCTGCACTCGCCCAACACTCAGGTGGATACCGTCAAATATGTCAGTGCTCTTGTCCTACGTACGACTAGCTTACGCGCTTACTTACGAAATTAATCAATCAAAATGCAAATCTTGCTTTAGCTCTCCATAAATGTATGTAAGTCCTAAGAGTTGCGCGAGTTGACGTTTTTAGTAGACAAATAACATTGTTTCTTTATGTTGTCAACAGACTTGCAAGATCTGCCACAAGAGCTTCGCAAATGTGTACCGATTACAACGCCACATGATAAGCCACGACGAGAGCGCCAATCTCCGCAAATTCAAGTGCAACGATTGCGACAAAGCGTTCAAATTCAAGCATCACCTCAAGGAGCACCTGAGAATACACAGCGGGGAGAAGCCGTTCGAGTGCGCCAACTGCGGTAAAAAGTTCTCCCATTCCGGCTCCTATTCGAGTCATATGACGTCGAAAAAATGTCTCGTTATGAATCTTAAAATGGGACGAATAAAGCCAAACAATCCTGCACTGAACCCTGACCGTAGTCCTTCCAGAAAGAGAGCCAACGCTATGGTATCTTCGCAACTGAACAATAACATAACGCCTAATGGAAACACTTTCCTACCGATCCTGCCAAAATACACAGAGGCTGCTGCCCTATTTGCATCCATGGCACAAGATAACAATTATCACAGACCAACATTAGGTCAACCGGGTCTTAACCCATTCTACATGCCTCCTGGAATGCCTATGAGCCCCGCTAGTGGAATTACTCCTTATAGTTTTCCAGCTTCTCTGAGTCATTTTTTCGAGCAGTTGGCCTGTTCACAATATCAACATCGAAAGATGGAAAACCCAGTTGGTATAAAACAAAATATGTCCCCACCTCTTAACAACCCTGAGGATTTAATAGAGGAAGTAACAGAAGAAGACGACAAGCGATCGGAAGGGAGTGCCGATCTTGTAATGGATATTGACGATGAAGAAGGCATAGCCGTCAAAAAAGAACAGGAAGATCGGGAGACTGATGAACGATCTCCTATTCGCAATTCTGATTCCGTCCTTATGAACAACAACCTTCCACCAGTCGATAACAATCACCAAAGATTTAATACTATTTTAGAATCTGTAAGCGCATCAGTGACAAAACATTTTTTTCGGGCCAACATGGAAAATCTCTCACCTGTTACAGCAATTACTTATCCTAGCATAGAATCACCTCAAACTCCGTATATCACTGTGAAGGAAGATCCAGACAAGGAACGCAAATGTTTGAAATGTCATGCAACTTTTAATAACAAAAGTGATCTGTTAGATCATGAGAAAGTGCTGTGCGGTAGTTTGTTTAGAAAACACGAGGGACTTGCAGCTCAAGTTGCTGAGACGGTGGCTCTCAACAGAATAGAGGCCGAAATGAGAGCCTCTTTACAAAGCGGAGCAAGTGCTAGTGAAGATGAAGATTATAATAAGGAAGACCGAGATGACAAGATTTCACCACATGATGCTGATAGAAAAATAAGAGTGCGGACCGCTTTAAGTGAAGAACAGCAGTCAGTGCTTAAAGAACACTATTCAATTAATCCCCGACCAAATCGCGAGGAATTTAGAAAGATAGCTCAACAAATAGGGCTCGATAACAGAGTTGTACAAGTTTGGTTCCAAAATAATAGAGCCAGAGAACGAAGAATGACGCAGAATGTATCCGATCAACCTCTGGACTTGTCGACAAAGAAGTCAAATATATCTGTAACGTCCAGTCCACTGCATTCGCCGTGCAGCGTGTCCGTAACACATTCCGACTCGGAGGAAGCGGTCAACTTGAGCCAGAAGTCGTCCCGCAGCACAACGCCGCATCGACCCTGCTTCATGAGCACATACCCACATTCCAATTGTTCCTCGTCTTCGTTAACGGATTTCCGTTTGTCGCCGTCTCCGGGGGAGCCGATAAATGGTCACAGAAGATTATTATCACAAAAAATTCTCACTAACCCAATAATGCCTATGGAGAAGCTACTTCATTATAATGATATGGCAAATACTAGATCTCCATTACTTAATATGCATATGTCATCGGACATGATCAAGCACGACTCGAGCCCATCATATGACAGAACTGCTTGGGGAGAAGACATGCCTACGTCAAATGACTATGACGACGATTCACCAGTACTTAAGAAAGCCAAATACAAAACGGCAGAGTTCAAGGAAGGCGAGGGCCAGTTTGTCTGTGACCAGTGCGACAAAACGTTCGTCAAACAGAGCTCTTTAGCTCGACACAAGTATGAACACTCAGGTTAGTATCTATAGGTGATAAAAGTCTACTACCAATTCATTTTACATACAATACACTAGACAATTTTTGTAGAGTAAATAATTTTATTTATTTTAGGAAAACTTACAGACAAATTAAAAACTATAAACAAACTTATATAGATAAAAACAATGCCATTAAGAAGTTTCCACCTATAAACTCACATTGTTTCAAACGTTCTAATTAAAAGCATTATTTATTTTCAGGTCAGCGACCCTACAAATGCGTGGAATGTCCGAAGGCATTCAAGCACAAGCACCACTTAACGGAGCACAAGCGACTCCACACCGGGGAGAAGCCCTTCCAGTGCTGCAAGTGCCTCAAGAAGTTCTCGCACTCCGGCTCCTACAGCCAGCACATGAACCACAGGTTTGCCATTTGCAAGCCTTACAGAGATTAAGTAATGCACCGTCACATCACATACTTAGAAATTACTTCCAGGCATCTTCCAGGTCAAGCGTAGAAAGAGCACCAAAACAACTGAATCCTGCAATAAAAGAGATAGTTGTTTTATTTTAAATGGGTACCTCAAGTCATCAAGCGTTTTGACACTTAAATTATTAACCCCGCATAATAATAATTCGTCGTAATAATATAGTATTTATTGCTCGGTATTTTCTTGCGAAGTAAGGTCATCGTTGCTCAACGTCTAATTTTTACTTTATAGTGTTTTCCTAGTGCCAAATAAGCTTACCAAAGATATGCATAATACTATGTATATTACTGTGCCAAAAATATTTGTTTAAATATTATAAGAAAGTAGATAATGTGCCAAATCAGTAAGGGCCAGTACCTGTAAAACAATACTCTTATTTAAAAACGGTACAATTTAAAAATGTTATTTTATTTTTGAACTAAATCAGTGATTGATTAGTTAAGTCATTGTTATATTTATTAATTTAACATTTAAAGATTAGTAAGGATTTCTTTTTTTTTATCAGTGCATTTACAAACGTTAGGTACTCGATCAATACAAACCTAAGTTAAATACACCTATAGTGTCTAATGTGATGACAATATTCATAGTGGTATAGTAATTAGTTAACTCAATCTCTGGAAAATGTATCTTCTGTCACACTCACTATTAATATTTTACTAAAATAGTAACACTATACGTACTCGAATACAACAGAACAAAATGCGTAAAGTACAATGTTGTCGACGTGTCGATGCACACGCACACACGCACCACGTAACGGCCTTAGTTTAATAAACCACTGAGTATTTTTAAAGTTTCAATTTACCTTTTTAATCTTTCGAAAAAAAAATGTTATGTTATTTAGATGTACGACTAGTACATAGTGATTCTTAACTTCTCCTATTTAACTTAGTGTAGATAGATTCAATCTTACTTTAAAAGCATTCCATAATACTCCTATGGGATCTCTGCTGTGTTTAAATATGTAATCTATTTCGATTAGTCCAAAGATAGCATAAAATAAGTTGTATATAGAATAAATACTTAAAATTAACTATTGATATTACATTGTAAGTTTTGTAAGTATTGTAAGAGTTCAAATTAATGTAAATAGTAATAAATTAATAAAGTTTGATTATCTACAGTCTGATTCAGAGACACTTCGCTCGTGTCAGGCGGCGCGGCGATGTAGGCGACAATAATAGTAAACATCTTCTCATTGACCACAATTAATTAATTAATTAAGCACCTATGTTCTTACACCAAAGTTTACTCAAATAAGTGTGTAGCGTAGTTTGGATCTTATTTGAAATTCAAACAATCGAAGTTTTTGAAATTTTAAAAACGCGTTCTAGAAGCTTATTATGTTTGTGTCCATGGTTTGACAGGTTCCTATTAATTTCTTCAGAAATTCGTATAAAATCTATTAAGAATTTAAAAAATATATGACGAATTTATACGGAAACCTGCCAAACCACCGACATAGATACTAGTTAATAGAATGTTTGTATGCAGCGCGCTAGGGCGGCCTATACAAGCGCCGGCGGCGGCGGTACACTAGCTGCCTATAGCTCAGTTCTTACATTTAAGGTACCTATCTAAATACCTATTTAAATTAATGTACTTAATTTAACTTGTATTTTGTCCGTGCATGACGTCACCTGGGAACATCTCTGAGCGTTTTTGATGTCTGTTACGATTTTCAAATTTCTTCGCCGCTATAGATGTATTTGTCCTGACAAAACTACAATTTTATTTACTTAACATTAATGAGAACTGAAAGTTCCTAAAAGAAAACACAATTATTTCTAAATTTTGTAACTGTAAGTAGATAAATAATTTTTGAAGGTTTCCAATCAACGAACTACATAAATTATTGCAAGCAGTATACTTAATAGTTCTATGATACAGTGCTTTAAATATAATTGATCATCAGTTCTTCACAGTATTCAAGCATTCTACATCAACGATCCATCACTAACTGTAGAAAGACAATACTTTTAGTTCAAAAAACCTAACTATATAGAATACAGTATTTTCCACCACAACGAAACGAATGAAAGGAATTGAAATCTACATATTTTTATGAGGTTGTCGTGAAGCTTGCAGTAGATATAATAATTATCTACTAAGCTAAAAAGCAAGTACCATAATATGTTATGTACCTTTAATTCACGTTCATTATATATATCCCTATTAGAGTACACTAAGATTATAATTTGTACCTAGAGCTATTTAATTAAATTCCCTTGTACCACTGGTGGGCTAGATAAACCAAAGATTACATAAGTTAAATTGATGTGGAAACTGTAAAATATATTCATCCCATCGTAATGTTTAGTTTATCTTAGTTTTAATTTAGTTTGTGCCAAAAAATATTTACAGGTTTGAAAAAAATCTAAAAATTATAATGTCCTTGTATTTTATTTAAAAATGGCTTCGTGTCGGTACTGCTAAGTATAGTGGCAAGTGTTACTTGTGCAATATGAATGTTGCACACAGTGTTTCGTGTTTCCTCTTCAACGATAGGTATAGTAAGTGGTAATGTTAAGCCCATGTGAATTCCTATTGCCATATTGTGAACTTGTTGTATTTGTGATGATTGTGAGACAAATACATAAATATTTTCAACCGGTTGCTGATCATTTGTTAAAATAAGAACTTTAGATTGTTAAATTAAACTATAGATTAACATGTGTTAAAATATTGCCTATTATAAAGTATAGTAACTAATTTTACTTGATATTATAATGTATATTGAATTTATGAATATTAAAATATATATATTATTGACATTTCAATTGAAAACTAAGTTTTTCATTTTATTGACTAAACAAACCCAAAGCTTACATTTGGAGTGTTTATTATATTATGATTGTGAGTGAAATACTAAATCGTAGGTAGGTAGGTAAATAAAGCACACTATTAAATCATACTATGTAACTAACTACACATCGTGAGGAAACCTGCACACATCTGCGAAGAAACTCGAAGGTTGTGTGTGAAGTTGACCAACCCGCACTGGGCCCGCGTGCTCGACTAAGGCCCGATCGCGCCCTAATTCAGGGTAGGCTCGAGCCCCTCGGTGAGGACGTATATATGAGCTGATGTGATGATGTTACAACAACATATTATGTACTATAATATAGGTATATGCAAAACATACTGTTATTGCAGCGCACAGCGCGCTCCACACTAACGCTGTTTCCTTCTAATTTGATTATTAATCTATAAAGTTATCGAAGTTTTGTAAACACGTTCTAGAGCGTATATATGTCGCAGGATAATTTGATAATCCGTCGTTTCGCGAAAATCCTAGGAAAATTGGATACTATGGAGTAGAAACACAGTAGAAAACTCCTAATAAAACCAAGTCGGACGGAGCCCCGCTATGCGGGGCTCCTTTTTACGGTAGAAAAAGACATGCTAACATAACCTAACCTATTTAACGAAGCGGGGCTCCGTCCGACTTGGTTTTATTAGGAGTTTTCTACTCCATAGTATCCAATTTTCCTAGGATTTTCGCGAAACGACGGATTATCAAATTATCCTGCGACATATATAGGCAACGCGGCCCGCCCTAGCTTATGATCCGGCCCGCGGAGCTTTTATAATCACGCACGAAAAAGTAATATAATCTCAATTTAATGTTTCTTAAATTTTTAACTAAACTGAGATAGGCAGAGCATCCCCAGAAGGCTCGAGTTTCCATACAAACGTAGTTCCGCTTAAATATAAAAACTACGTTTTTTTTATCAGCTCATATACGTCCCTACCGAGTATTAGGGCGATCGGGCCTTAGTCGACCACGCGGGCCCAGTGCGGGTTGGTCGACTTCACACGCACTCTTCGAGTTTCTTCGCAGGTGTGTGCAGTTTTCCTCACGATGTTTTCCTTCACCGCTAAATCAATCGGTGAGTATATTTACGTAATACGTAAGTTTCGTAAAACTCATTGGTACATTGGCCGTCCGGATTTGAATCCAGAGTTAGGTATTGGATTACCGATAGAGCGCCCCATCCGATAGCGGTGAGAGGTGACCCGTCGGGCAGGAAGGAGTTGGGCGCCACGATGCGAGCCACGGCGACCATGGGGCCCGGCACCTCTGGTTCGAGTCGTTACCGGTTGAGCCACGGACGCTTGGACGAATAGTGGTTTATTCGTCCAAGCACCGACGCTTTGACAAAAACTACATGCCGGATTGAATCTAAACTTTGAAAATATATTTTGTAGACACATATCGATGTTTTTAATTATAGTTTTCATCGTAGTTAAACTGTAAACATAACTAAACGAAGGCTTAAATTAGTTTTGTACTGAAAGTTTGAAACTTCTCTTATTTTTTTCCGTTTTATAAAACATTGAAAACTAATTACCTACTTACAAACATCGATATGTGTCTGCTCAATATATTCGCATAGTTTGGAATCAATCTGGCATGTAGTTTTTGTATTAAAGCGGAACTACGTTTGTATGGAAACTCGAGCCTCCTGCCTGTTCGTAAAAACTAATATGTATATGAAAACGATGTCCACTGCTCGTCCGTTCTGCGTCTGCGCCTCTGTATTGTGTAGTGGTATTGAATGTAGTGGGTACCAACTAATAAGATCATCTGTGGTATTGATCCCAATATTTATTTATTTATTTTTGTTAGAAAATTCACAGACAAATATTTCATTTTTTTTATTAAAAATTTGAGTGCGTTTGACTACATCTCACCTTGTGGTAAGTGACGATGTAGTCGAGGATGGTACATGCAAAATTGCAAACTCAAATAATGGCTATTCACTCTCGCCTTGAAGATCTCCAAATTGTAGGAGTCGGGACACAGACGCTGGCAAGGAGTTCCACTCCAGCGCTGTAAATTGTCTTAAATAACATAAAATAGGTTAAACAATGCTAATTAAAAATTTGCACCGATAGATATTTTTATTTTATTTTTTTACTAAAAATTTTAGTGCGTTTGGCTGCACCTCACCTGATGGTAAGTGCCGATGCAGCCGAGGATGTGACACGCAAGCTCAAATAGTGCCTATTCACTCTCGTCTTGAAGATTCCTAAATTGAACATAACTCACTGAACATTTCAAAAATGTTGTCTGTTTCACCGCGCATCACTCAAAAACCACTGAACGGATTGTGACGAAACTTTGTATAGTGACAGCTTGTATCTCGGAATCACATAAAAGGTAGGTACATAAAAAATACCTCGAAAATTAAGCAGCAACAAAAACCTTTGATATGGTTCACAGTTAGTATACTTCAGAGTTCCATTACAACTGGACGTGAGCTTATCTGACGTACGGATAGTACCTAAACTACTTATGCCGAAGATGGAAGCGGGCTTACCAAGGTTCCCCAAAGTAATAGAAATTACAACTAGACGTTGACGTATGTGACGTGTGGATGGAACTACGAGTATGATTCCGAAGATGGAATCCCACTTGGGTGATTTTTAACCGCATCTGTGGTATAGTATTTAATCCATTCGCTTCACACCAAGAGGTCGCGGGTTCGATTCCTATAGCGGGGTCTAACTTGGTAATACTCAGTTTGTTTGGTGGTACCTAGGGCATTTTATAAAACTGCTTAGCTAGCCACCACCATCTTATCTAAGTCTTGCCGCCAAAACATCAATGTTAACAACTGTGGTGCGTACCTACTGAAATGAAGATAAGAAATCCAGTTCCCCGTTGCGTTGGGGAATCTTGTCACTTGCCATCAAGTTAGATGATGCCAAGGGCTTATCTTTTGTGAATAAAAATTACTTTTAAGATTCCTTTCTATTTAGACGACACGGAACCTCCTATTTGTGCAGGGGTGTCACGTAACAGTGACAAAGTCCGGGTGGTCTTAGCACGTTGTCTAATAGTTTGGTGCTAGTGCACCGTGGTCCACAAGAAAGGTGTGAACAGAACGCTCCAGGACATCCAGGGGGAGAAACGTACGATGATTGATATGTTCTCTTTAGCGATTATTATATTTTTATTGTTTCTCAGCTTTTTTTTGTAAGCCCTTGGCATCATCTCACCTGATGGTAAGTGATGATGATGCCGAAGATGGAAGCGGGCTTACCAAGATTCCCCAACGCAATGGGGAAACTGGCTATCTTATCTTTAAGCCGGAACACATCAATGCTGTTAACACTGTGAAAAATGTTTGACGGGAAGACTTAGATAAGATGGTGGTAGCTAGCCAGGCGGGCTTATAAAATGCCCTACCACTAACCAAACCGAGTCTTACAAGTTGACCCCACCGGGAATCGAACCCGCGACCTCCTGGTTTAAATAAATAAATAAATAAATATTCTCAGACAAATCACACACATGGTCATCTGGCCCCAAAGTAGGATTCCCTGTGTTATGGGTTACCAGAGACTGATATACATACATATATACGTTTAAATACATACATATATAGATATTTAACATCCAGACACAGAGCAAACAAATCTGTTCATCACACAAATGCTTGCCCTGGGTGGGGATCGAACCCACAACCCTCAGATCAGTAGTCAAGGGCACTAACCACTGAGCCACCGAGTCAGTCAAATTTGAAGCAAATGGACTAACCATTACGCCACGGAGGCGCTTAAAGCTTTTTTAAACTCTGCTTTTTAAAAGGCCGGTCCTTTGGAAGGCGTAAGTGAGGATACAGATCCAACACGCAGAAGCCCCTTTGAGATATTATAATGTGTTGTGATGTGTACACCTAGCGGGTGCCGTCTCTGCCTGTACCATATAGATTCACCCAAAGACAGCACCCGCCAGGTGCAAGGACTATTTCAGAAAAGATGGGAACTATGTCGGGTTATAGGCGGGTAATTTCTGGACTGGTTGCTGGAATATTGATGAGACTAGTCTCATCTTATAATCATGGCAGGCGGTAACTTGCCGCTCACTGAATGGCCCTCCTATAAGTGCTACCAAATGGCACCAGGGTGGCAACATTGGTGTGAGCGTCTAAGGTTGTCGAGAGGTGAATGTGCGGGGTCCAGATCCCTGTACGATCAGCAGGCCCTCGGCGCTATGACGGCGCTCTTGGCCGGCCAATTAAGTCAAGCACAAGAGGCGCGGGCCAAATGAACACGGGCCCTCTGGAGTCGGGGTGCGAGGTGTCGCCACTCACCTACAGCTCGCCACAAGCTGCCCCTGCGTATTATTATTTTTAATTTTTATCCATAACAATTTACGCCAGACGATACCTATAAGGTGAACGCCTGTCTCAAGCGCTTTGTAATGGCGGAGAGTTCACGCTTAAGACGTGCTCCTCAGGGTCGAAAAGGGGTAGACATCGGACACCAGTGGATTGATACAACTGACAACTGTCAGTCTCTGTGTAAAATTGTACCGTCAGTTGAGGTACTGATTTGCAGCGTGTAGGGGTGATTTTAACCGCCTCCGTGGTATAATGCCAGGTACTAACCATATATTACCTTCATATCAGGAGGTCGCGGGTTCGATTCCCGGAGGAGTTTAACTTTGTAAGGCTCGGTTTGGTTGGTGGCAGGGTGTTTTCTAAGTCCGCCTGGCTAGCTACCACCACCGTACCTAAGTCTTGCTGCCAAACATCAATGTTAACAGCATTGATGTGTTCCGACTTGAAGATAACATAGCCAGTTCCCCATTGCGTTGGGGATTCTTGGCAACCCCGCTTCTATCTACGGCGCCATCGTAACATACCATCAAGTGAAATGATGCCAAGGGCTTACTAATAGTGAATAATTAAAAAAAATCATGGTTAAATAATAGCGCAACAAGAAATCTCTTATGTGTTTGTGCGGGCTACAATCACCCCAAAAACAAGCTAATATGGCGACTTTAAATGATCGCATCCTTAGCGAGATCGAAGGGCTCGAGTTCGTGATAATATATTAATAAACCCAAGCTAAATAGGAACCTCTTAGTTTCACTATATCGGTCTGTCTGTGCCGATGACCTGGTGAAGGTCGCGGGAAGCCGATGGATGCGGGCAGCGCAGGACCGGTCGTCGTGGAAATCCTTGGGGGAGGCCTTTGTCCAGCAGTGGACGATTTGTGGCTGATATGATGATGATGATGGTCTGTCTGTGCGTTCGGTTCGGTATGTCACAGATGTTTTACTCAATCTAGACACACTATTTGGAAAACTTACAGCTAATTATCAATATTATGAAGAACAGGATAGCAAGAAAACATAAGTACCTAACTATTACTAATTTCCACCTATAGAACGTTACTGTAACATATTAGAGAGAATATAAATCACCGGCCAAGTGCGAGTTGGACTCGCGGTACGAGGGTTCCGTACCACCACACAACTACGACAATGACACCTATTCACATGACAAACAAAAGACACAGACGCGAGCAACATAATAATACTACTAGCGCTATCTAGTGGTGTTTTAGTGTACTATTTTTCGTTAGTGAACATATTATTATATTGACTTTAACACTTTATTTTCAATTGATAGAATTCTTATAGGTTTTCCTGTAATCTACAAGCAATAAACTATATTTTTGTATTTTTTTCAAAATTTTAGGCTCAGTAGTTTCGGAAATCAGGGGGGGGAGGTGGTCAAATTTCGACTTCTCTCATGAATCAAATCAAAACTATTTATATTACAATAATAACAAAAATATATTTGAGATCCTCATATGGAGCCTTCATTTGATAGGTATATGATACAGTTAGGTTTGAATTATTATTTTTTTAATTTCTTATTTTTTCCCCCGAAAATGAACCTTATTTAAAAAAAATACTTTGCACTGTATTTGGGTCATAGGATTACACTAACCTACCAAATTTCACCTGATTTGGTCCAGTAGATTAGGACGAATTGGCTGTGACAGACGGACGGACAGACAGACAGACGCACGAGTGATCCTTTATGGGTTCCGATTTTTTTTTGTACGGAACCGTAAAAAATAGACAAATGAACACGTTGCCCTTTAGATGAGATATAGCTGAGTAGGAAGTATACTTCCTTTACAATAAATAAGTACGTAGTATAATGTATGTATATAGTAAGGTTGCGAAACAATAAGTGCAGATGTTAAATCAAAAACAGATAAACGAAAAAATAAAAATAAAACATCTTATTTCAATTTGATTATTTTTTGTTACATTAGCCTTGTCCTTTTCACCGCATAATACATTACATAAAGGTGTTTTTGAAAAAAGAGTCGTTGCAGTGAAAGGTATCAAATCAAACTTAGAAGAGTAGTTTGTGTTAATGTTAGCGCAAACCCTCGGTACGTACGAACTACACCTGTAGTTAGAGGAGGCGTGGGGGACGTTTAGCATGACATGATAACGCCTAGAAGGTATTCTCGCGGGCGCGCGTAAGCCGAGCAGACAAAAAGGTCGGGAGCATCGAGGCGACTATTGTACCTACAGTTTGGTAAGAAGAAGGTAACAAGTGCCAGATCAGCGGCTTCCCTACGCAGCGACAGAGGAAAAAAAGAAGGATGTGGTTATTGGACGTATAAAAAAGAAAAATTCGAAAAACGGCCAAGTGTGGATCGTACTCGCGCACTGAGGGTTCCGTATCACCACTACAAAAACCACTATGGAGAAACAGAGCATAAACCGCTAAACAAAAATCAAACTCATGCGAACTCTTATTTTCTCGATATTCTTGTATGCTTCAGAAACCTGGACTATACCTAGGCTGTTTGATAAGTACTCTCTCTTTGCCTAGCCTTATCCCATTTCATTTGGGGTCGGCTCTCCTAGTCATCTTTCGCCAGGCACGTCTGTCCTGGGTCATCGAGTCATCTGCTTGGGTCATCTTCAGGTCGTTGTTGATGACTGACTGCCAAGTAAGTAGGGGTCGTCCTCGCCTTTTTGGGCCGGTATCAAGCGTCAGAACCTTCCTGGTCATATGATCCTCTGGCCGCCGCATAACATGCCCATACCACCTCAACCGTGTCTCAGATAGCTTGTCTTCGATAGGGCGGACTTTAAAGCTGCCAAGAATATGATTGTTCTTCACTCTGTCCATCAGGGTGACTCCTCCCGCCCATCTCAACATCCTCATGTGCATTTGATCGGTATGAACCTTTCTCAGAGGCCAGCATTCAGCGCCGTAAATGAGGGCGGGACGGACCGCGGTTTTATACGCTTTCCCTTTTACGCGTATCGGCATTCGCTTGTCACATAATACACCAGAAAGCTCCCTCCACTTCATCCAACCGGTGTTGATGCGGTGGGTAACGTCGGCGTCGATAGCGCCGTCGTTCAAGATGGTTGAGCCGAGGTACTTGAATTTGTCAACTTTTTTCAGCTGATGGGTCTGTAGCGTTACTGTGCTGTGTTGGTTAAAGTTAGAAAAGCAACATTGCATGTATTCCGTTTTTTGACGGCTTATCTTTAGCCCAGCAGTCTCTAGCGCAGACCTCCAGATTTCAAGTGAATGTTCCAGGTCTTCAGGGGTTTCTCTAACGAGTACAATATCATCTGCATAGAGCAGGTCCCTGTTGATAAGTACGGCTGTGTACGGATTAAGAACGGCTGTTTGATAAGTACCCGTTTACTAAATATATTAATATCACTGGCCGAAAATAAGTATACCACCTTTTTAAGCCATTTTTCAGAGGCGGGAAAAAGAAAAAAAAATGCATTATTTTGTTTCTTTTCTCATTTGACAGCGATTTAGTGAAAGCGTAAACTTAAAAGTGTTAAAATGGAGAAAGAACAGTATCGGTCTGTAATTAGATTCTTGTTTTTGGAAGGAAAAACATGTGATGAAATAAAAGTAAGAATGCAAGCGGTTTACCATGAATGTGCTCCTTCCATGACAACCGTCAGATATTGGTATAACGAGTTTAAGCGAGGGAGAACAACCGTCTTTGATGAGGATCGCCCAGGCCGGCCAATTGAGGTGACTACAGACGATATGGTTAAGAAAATTTAAAATATCGTTTTAGCCGACCGCCGAATTAAACTTCGAGAAATCGTTGATGGTGTAAAGGTTTCAATCGAGAGGGTACAACACATATTAGAAGAAAAATTGGGTATGAAGAAAGTATAACAGGGCAGTGCTATGCTAATTTATTGAATGAATTTGACGCCGTCTTAAAGGACAAACGACCCCATTTAAAAAAGAATAAAGTACTGTTTCATCACGACAACGCCCCGGCTCATTCGTCCAGAGTTGTGACGGCTAAATTAGCACAGTTACGCTACGAACTATTGCCTCACCCCCCGTATTCTCCAGATTTGGCCCCATGCGATTTCTTTTTGTTTCCCAACCTAAAAAAATGGCTCGGTGGTAAGCGATTTGGATCAAATGACGAAGTCATTGCCGCCACAGAGGCCTATTTTAATGACTTTCCAAAATCATACTTTTTGGATGGTTTATTGAAGCTTGAGTATAGGTGGAACAATTGTATAGAGTTAAAAGGTGACTACGTAGAAAAATAAATGCATATATACAAAAAAAAAATGTTTTTTTTTGCCATAAACGGGTACTTATCAAACAGCCCTCGTAAAAGCTCGAACTCGTCGCAGGATAGATGCATTCGAAATGTGGTGCTGGCGCAGAAAGCTCCGAATATCATGGAATTAGCACCGCACAAATAAGTCTATCCTCGAAGAACTCAACATAAAGACGAGGCTCTCCTCCACCTGCATGCAACGAATCCTCAAATTCTTTGGTCACACGGTCAGGAGTGGATCAGACTGCTTGGAAAAGCATATCATCACGAATGCCTATGCGATGGGCCGATGCGATAAAAGAAGTGACCGGGATGACACTGCAGGCTAATATCCACAGAGCTCAAAATTGAGCGGCCTGGAGAGCTGTGGTGGCACGTGCAACCCACGATGGTCACGTCCCTCAGCCATGAGGATACGACAAAGAAGAAGAAGAATCACCACTACTCAACAAAATGTATAGACCACATCCAGGTAACTTATAAACTTGAAATTTGCCATGAAGACAATTGATTAGGTGCACCTGTACGAAGAAAATAAACTGTACAGCCACGTTGTGCATACTTTCTCACGGAGCTTTCACCGTCTGTCGTAGTCTGGTATACACAGCTCAACAATAGACATTACACAACGAATAAAGCAAGGTATCAGACTTGATAAAAAAAATTAAAAATTATTTGTGTGTGTATAGAATAGAATAGAATTTATTGTAAAACAAACAGTAACATATACATGTAAGTACGTAACTTAATTTTAGTACTTAAGTAAGTATCTAACTTAATGTTAGTATATTTATAGGTACATAACTCAGTTTCAGTAAGTAAGTAATTTAGTTTAAGTAAGTGTGTATTTTAGTTTAGTCAGTAAGTACATAACTTTAGTTTAGTATATAAGTTCATAAGTTCATAACTTAGATTAATTATAAGTACATAACACAGTTTTTGTAAGTATAAATACAAGTCCATGCGTCTTATGAATCCGATCTGAATTTATTAATAATAAAATAATAAAAACTTTGTGAATAACTAGAACTTAATAAGACTAGGAATTAATATAAAGGTAGTTACATATAACTTACATCCTAATTTTTAATTTTTTAAGGTAGATGACATATATTTTCACTGTACATATTCAATAACCACTAGCATCTAAACTAGGCCGAGCCTGTATCTTAGACGCTAGTTACTTCCCGTGACGTTGCGAACAAATAAAATATTTCACGCATACCCTCATTCTGTGGCACAGTCTTCGCGTCATCGTGAGTGTAACAACTTCTATAACATGATTTACACAATAGGAAAGTTAGACCACTGATAGTATGAACTTGCTTATCTGATAGATTTACGTTAGGTAGTTATTTTTATTACAGATACTACGATACACATAATAAAGGTTACATTAAGTTTCGAGTTTTAATTTGATGGAATTTACAAACAGTAGGTTTTGTAGGTAGGTATATAGGTAGGTAGGTAGGTGTTTTTTATTATAAGTTTTTATTTTTTATTTTTTGTAATGTATGTTGTTAGTGAGTACATACCAGAATAAATTAAATCAATTATTAATAATAAATAATATATAAATATAAAAATAGTTAGTTTTTTTTTTTGTCTATCGTTATTTTATTACAGTAAACAAATTTTCAATTTCATCATAAGTTTTAGTCTTCAGCCAGGAAATTAGTACTTTCTTGCACTCATTGTGATTGAGTTGGTAAATATTTAGAATCTTATTTAGTTTATTGTAAAGCATGGGACCAAGATAACACTGAAATTTATTAATGTAAAATGTATTGAACTTGTTGGTACGTTGTTGTTCCTACATGAGGAGAACATTAGGAGATATCTCCGCCAGGCGAGGTAGTGTGCCTGGGGTCCGGCCGTGGACCAACCGTGTATGGTTGGTGCTTGTATATATGCTTAGCGCTGAAGAAATTCTAATAGCGCGTTCTAGATGCCATCTATCAAGATGAAGATGTAATTCCATATAGTATGATCGATGGTTCAGTCTTGAGTTGAGGTTATGTAGTTTGTATGTGGCGGGTACTGCAGATGTCGCCACATTACTCCCCCTCCGAGACCGGAGGTCGATATCCATTTTGAGTTGGCAGTCCAATGTTGCGGGTGCGGCGGAGCGACGATACGCGTCGCGATGCGGCGTCTGCGGTGAGTCGAGACGCCAGGCCAATGTTGCTCTACTCGAGTCCACGGTGAGTCGGGACGAGGAGGTTGTTCAGGCGTACGGTGCAAGGGAAGCAGGTCACGTGGAGCGCGTGCTCTAACAGCGTGAGCTGCCGACGGCTTGCTGCCTGAAGAGTGAAGCTGCAGGTCCTTGATGCTGCGTCGACGGCTGCGAACCTGATGAGGCTTCGGAGTGAAGTGCAGGGCCAGGAAGCTCGATATGACGGCTGCGATGGTCCTGGTAAACTTCGCATTGGACTGCTATGCTGCTGTTGGCTTGCATTACCGGCTGGAGGGCTGTTGAGGAGTTGTTGCCGAAGGTGCGTCAATGTTCAGCGTCGGGTCACCAATGTTGGTACGGTGTTGCTGGCTGAAGGTGCGTCGATGTTCTGCGTCGGGTCACCAATGTAGGGATGGTGGTGTTCCTACTCTCGAGAACATTAGGAGATATCTCCGCCAGGCGAGGTGTTGTGCCTGGGGTCCGGCCGTGGACCAACCGTGAATGGTTGGTGCTTGTATATATGCTTAGCGCTGAAGAAATTCTAATAGCGCGTTCTAGATGCCATCTATCAAGATGAAGATGTAATTCCATATAGTATGATCGATGGTTCAGTCTTGAGTTGAGGTTATGTAGTTTGTATGTGGCGGGTACTGCAGATGTCGCCACAAACTTTTTAACCTGACAAACGTTATATTTTCGACGTTTTTGTGTTAGTTCATGTTGATAGGCAGTTTGGTGATGTTGTGAAACTATGGTATCTTTAATAAAAAGCTTCCTTACGGATAAAATATTACATTCAGTGTAAAGGCTCGAGGTGGAATATCTGTAGGGCTTAAAAAACATAACTTTTAGCAAGGCTCGCTGCGCTCTTTCTAATTTTAATAGGTGTGTCTTTCGTGCTCCACCCCATGATGTTATACAGTAACATAAGGTAGACTGAGCAAGGGCAAAGTAAACTGTTCGTAATAAATTGAAGTCAGCCACATGACGTAATTTTTTAAACACATATATAAGCCTTCTTGTTCTGTCAGCGAGTTGATTAATATGAGCACACCACGTAAGATGTTCGTCTATGAGGATTCCTAAATATTTTACAATTTTTGTCCTCTCTATATAGCTACAGGAACATGGACCTGCTAACATGTCACTATCTAAGCAAGTATGTAATTGAATTTTGAAGTTTGGATCTGATGGTAAGGTACGATGAGTGTTTGTAAATACCATGAACTTAGTTTTGGTAATGTTGAGTGTCAGCAGATTTTGATTAAGCCATTTTGCTGTTTTCCGTAACCCTTTTTCTGCAATTTCCTTTACCTCATTCCATGTATTTCCATAAAAAATTAAAGCAGTATCATCAGCAAAAGTGAAAACCTTACAATTTTGCAATTTAAGCTCACAAAGTTGATTAATGTAAATAAGAAATAAAGTCGGCCCAAGAACGCTACCCTGGGGAACACCATAGGTTATTTGGGCGTCATCACTATATAAACCATCTATTGACTCTTTGAGACCTGTTTTTCAAGTAGTCCTGAAATAAACTCAGTGGTGTCCCCCTTATGCCAATTTTCTCCATTTTATTTAGTAGTAGGGGAACAGAGACTGTGTCGAAAGCTTTTGTCAAGTCCAAAAACACACCCAGGCATCTGCTTCTGGAATCAACATTCGTAGCTACAAATTCAGTGAGTTTAGAAACTGCCTGCGCTGTCGATCTACCTACTCTAAAACCGTACTGGTTTTCAGATAGTAAATATTCTTTCCCTAAAAAACACAGTAATCTTTTGTTCATTATCTTCTCAATAATTTTTGAAAGAGCAGGCAGTACCGAGATGGGGCGGTAGTTACTTACACAGTACCTGTCCCCTGCCTTGAAGATAGGATGGATTATTGATATTTTAAAAACACTAGGAAAGACACCAAACTCGATGCACAGATTTGTGATGTGCGTTATAAGAGGCACAAGTATGTCTTTTGCTACTTGTAGCAGTTTTGTAGAAATTCCATCCCATCCTATTGCACTATCAGATTTTAGATTAAGGAGAACGGACATAATCTCTTCGTTTGTCGTTGGTAACATAACCATAGAGTTCGGCAATGATGGAGAATCTTTAACATTAGAATTACAGTGTTCCTCAGAATGCTTTATTTTATCAGCCAGATCTTTTGCGACGTTAGCAAAATAGTTATTGACTTTTTCTAACGATAGATGAGGTTTATTTTCTATTTTAAAAAGTTGGGTTGGGGATTCTTTTTGAATATTCCTATTCGTTATTTGGTTAATTATTTTCCATTTTGTTTTAGGATCTTTTGAGTATTTTAGAAGTTCATTCCTCTCATAGTTTCTTTTTAGGCGCTTTAGTAGATCATTGCAGTGGTTTTTATATCGATTATAAGTGATTTTAAGTATTAAATTATTAGGTTCAGTTTTAATTTTTAAATGCATACGATCACGATTTTTTATACATCGAATCAGCCCAGGTGTGATCCATGGTTTTAAGCAGCGGAGTCTCTTAGGTACTAGAACTTTTAAAGTATTTTTAAGTAAAAGAGTATTCAAAATATTGACCAACTGTTCAGCAGACCAATTTGCATCTTGAGATTGTAATATGCTACCAAAATCCTTAGCTTTAAGGTCTAAAAGAATGTTTTCATAGTTAATTTTACTAGCACTATAACTTTTTAAGACGGTCATTTTTCGTTTTTGATTAACACATGTTAGGACAGCGGAGTGGTCTGTTAGGGGAGCAAGCATAACAATAGTAATTATAGGGTGTTTTGTTTTAGCCATAACATGGTCAATGCAATTATTGACTCTCGTAGGAAATGTATGACCAGCTAAAAGACCATGAGATGCTATCAGATTTAAATATTCAGTCGAGTTACCATCCTCAGAATCTATTTTAATATCTATATTTATGTCACCTATAAGTATTACATTATTGTACTTTTTGTAGGAGCTTAGTAACTTATCTAGTGAAATTATGAAGTTATCTAACACTTTAACCGACGGAGATCTGTAAATCGCTATTATCACTGTATCATTCCCAACTTTCACTACAAGACAGGTGGCATCGGTTAGGTGTATTTCTTCAGCTGCGCAGTTATAATCGATTTTGGTGTAAGCTACAATGCCATCATTTTGATTACTGTTTTTTTTAGTAAAGTGAGTGTTATAATTATTTAGGTGTGGAAAATAAGTAGCTTTAGAATTCCAAGTTTCAGTTAATATATAAATTTCACAATCAATATTAGGTCTTTTCAAGAATACTTCAAATTCAGAGAAATTTCGGTTTATGCTTCGGATATTTTGAGTAAGTACTTTTATATTGTGATTTAGATCTATGTGGGATGTTAGAAGAGATCTGGAGGTTTCTGGGTCACATCTGTAAGATTTCCCAGCTTTTACATTATCTATGTTGTCAGCTAATTTATTATTATTTATAAAATCGAATTTTGTAGTCAAAAATTTGCGACGTTATTCTAGAACTAACTATGTTGGTTATAAATTGAATATTCTTCGGGCATTCTATTTGTACTAACATATAATTTACATTTTGAGAACATAAAGCGATATTAGGTGTATGTGCACTTGATGAATTAGGGGTAAACATGCATACTATTGAAAATACCTTACACGAATACTGTTGCAAATCTAGTCAATTTGGGGTTGCAAGTGAGAGAAATTGAGTCTCATCCTTGATTTCAACATGGGGCGAATCAGGTGTTTTCCGTAGATAGATTCTCCCGTTATTCGTCCAGCAGAATCTAAAGTCTTGTTTCTTTGCAAAGTCTCGAGCAAGAAAGAATAATCTTCGACCTTTGTTTGTCAAAGCCTCAGAGACATATATTGGAGAGGATTGTCCTTTAAGTCCTATTGTGGTTGAGTTTAAACGTTGGTCAGGGTGAAGTTTATTATAGGACTTGGCTCCTTGGATGATCTCGTTTTTCAGTATTACTGAGTTAAATTCAGTAATTATTGTTCCTTTACCTAATTTACCGCTTAGACGAAACACATCTCTTATGTCGTATTTTTCAACATTTATTTTAAGTGCGTGGCATGTGTTTAGAACAATATTGCACAGGTCCTTTTTTGTTTCCGGTTGCGAAGGTACTGGAACATTTCTCATTTCTATGGTTGAAGATTTGGAGTGTCTTTGCATGTCCTCTATTTTAGTTTCCATTGAAGCTATCTGAACCAGATGTTTGTTACGTTCAGTCTCCAGACTTTCAACTTTCTTTTTCATTTCTTCATACTGATGACTCATATATTCAAGAGATTTTTCTATTTCTTCGTAAGAGTGTTTTATTTGAGAGTTCTGCTGTTTTATTACCGCAACCTCTGAAATGAGTTTTTTCAAGAGAGAGTTTTGATTTTCTATCATTACTTTCATTTCCTCTCTAAGGGAAGAGATTTGTTCCTCGCTTGATTCATGTTTTCTTTTATTTCTTTGTTGTTGAAATAATAATGCATCGCTGGGTGGAATTTTGCTGACATCAGAGTCGGACAATGCATGTTGTACTGGTTGTTCAGGAGACGATTTCGGAACTAAAGGCATGGTGATATCTCGCAAGTATTGAGGTTCAAAGTTTATATGGTCGTAGCAGTGACGGCAATATACAAAGTTACCTTAGCTTGTATCTCCAAGTTGGCGGTGTTGAGCACGAGTCGCGATACGCTGGTCGACGTTAACGCACAATGGATATCGGTGTCCTGCTCCACGACTATTGAGGTGCTTCACACTTAAGTTCGCGTACTTTATTTGATATAATTTTAAATGAAGTTGCCACACGCACACGGCACGTCCACACAATAGCGAGATCCGGGCGGAAGTGTATAGAAGGTACCTTACTCAGATTTTTTCTAGAATAATGAAGTACCCAGTGCAATAGACCTTAAGAAGACCTAATTGTTCATAAATTTCAATTAAAATCGTTGAAACCATTTTTGAGAAAAAGTATCAAGCAATCTGGATTTGTATGGGAGGTACCTTATCCCGATTTTTCTTGGAACAACGGAATACCGAATACTGTAGGCCATATACAGTTATAGTAACATACCGAATTTCATCAAAATCGTAAGATTCATTTTTGAGTGGAAGAAGCGACAGATGTACGCAAAGAAACAATTACAAGATCAAGAAGAGTAGGAGAGCTATTTGGTGGGTGATGTGCAGCAGAGAGAGGAAGGCAGTTAAATTGACAGACGACAAAAGATAGAGAAGTTTAGAAGTACGGGAATCGTTCTTAATAAGGCAGGTATTAAAGTCGCCGAGAAAGATTGTGTGGTCATAGGAAAGGCATAGGGAATCAAGGAGAGCTTCCAGCGTATTGAAATAATGTATGTGACAAAAGGGGTTGTAAAATAAGGCAAGAAGTATTTTTTTGAAGTTAAGAGAAATTTCCAGAAAAAGATATTTAGCATTCTTACTTTAAACATGATAGACAACAGTCAAAATCAGCACGAAGATAAATAGCCACACCTCCGCCGCCCTTTCCAGTTCTGTCGTTACGGATAAGTTTGTAGCTAGGAAGAGACACATGGGTCGACGGAATGGACGTTTTTAAGAAAGACTCGGAAAGATAGCACCCCACTTTGCCGGACCCCTTTTTGTTGTGTATGCTGTGAACATACCCTTATTATAAGGGGGTTAGCACCCTTAATCTTACTTAATTTTCCATTAATCGACACTACCGTACAAATAAAAGAATTTCAACTGTCAGAAGCCTTTCTTTTCATCTTTGTCCATATCCTACCTTGATTAATAGTTTAGTCAATCTATAATTACCTACTGAAAGAATCTAAGAGGGCAATGTAATGGCCAGGAACACTGGCTGTTGTCAATATTGAAGTTTTTGGGAAAGGGGGAAAAACGGAAAGGAGCTATTCAACAAGGAAGTTTTTCGAAGTTAAAGTTTAGGAACATCAACTCTTATAGACAGTGAAGAAATTTACAGGACGAATATTATTGTACAGTAGTTGTTATGAGCGTATAACAATGTAGTTTGTGATACTTAGCTAGTAAATTTTGTTCATTATTTTTATTCACTATTAAAAAAGCTACAACATTAATAAATTTATTAATTACTAATTATACCTTTGTATGTGCCTTACACGTTATTTAGGCCTTATTATAATTCACTGTATAAAATATGTACATACATACACCACGTCATATGTGTGAATAAATAATAAAAGTTCATAAGGACTTTTGACATCAAAAACATATTACAATTTTCTCGTTATATATTAAAATTTTAAAAACTGTTAGGATTGTAGGAATTTTTAGATAAGCAGAAGGTGAATAACATGGTTTATATACACGGAAAGAAATTTCTAGGAATTTTTACGATTCAACTATTGTAATTTTTATGAAAGAGAATCGTAACGGTGGATACTACTTTCTATATAATATTTTTTACAATATACTATAGGAAATTATATTAAGCAAATAATACGAGTCGTTTTAGTAAAGTTTCCAATAGAACTATCGTAAAATTTAGTCAGCAATATAGAATTTTTTCGAGCATTTGAATAAAATAATAATTAATGCAAGAGAAAGAAAAGGGGTTAGAGTTCAATGCATACAAATATATTTATGAAAATATTTGCTGTGCGTTGGATTCGAACTCGGTCCAGCCGGGTGCTAAGTGAGAACTTAGCCCGAAGGCTATCACCAACTCCTAGTAGTAAAAGTGTAGCTGACATAATATAACTCAATGATAGGTAACTCGTACACGAGCGCTTCTTACGACCAATACTCATACTAATTCATAAATACTCCAATCCAACTACTGTAAAATTTAAAACTTACATTGGAAAGATACAGAGGCAGCACTAACAAAATTTAATGCACTAATCTATCAATGAAAATTACAATAGTAAATCGTAAAATTTCTTATACAAATAGTAAATTTTCGTCTAAAATATTTGAAAGTTGCCAGTAATTAAAGTATAGTCCAGGATTACAATAGTAGTATTGTAAATTTTCCCAGAATTTTTTTCCGTATGTATGTAATCAATCACAAATACATTCAGTTCATTCGTTTTCTCAGGTATTCGATTATTGTTTTCCAAATATTTTGGAGAATCATTGATAAATTCGTGTCACTTTGGCTGAACACAATCGTTTCCATACTTTGTATTGATCTCTGTTCGAGTTCGTTACAAATCGTAAGTACTGTCTCCATAGTTTCTTCTTTCGCTTCATTATTTGGTACAATAGATAATGAGTTCTGATCACACGATGATGATTTCGGCGATTGTTCCATAGTTATGGTTCCACTGAAACAGTAAATGTCAGAGGACGATATTTTACTGGACAGTTCTTATAAAATTACAAAAATTCATTATATATAATTAACTGCTATTAAAATTAATATTTTTTAAAATTTATTTAATTAAAATTATTTATTTGGTTTTTCTTCACCTTTGAAGAAAATATATAAAATAAAATATATAAAGAGCATATGTATGTTTATCTTTTACTCTTCTTACAAATATAGTCTTTTTTTTTTTATTCACAATTGGTAAACCCTTGACAACATCTTACCTGGTGGTAAGTGACGATGCTGCCAAAGATGGAAGCGGGAATTATATATACAAAATTCTTGTTTTTAAAATATCATCATCATCATCATCATTACAGCTCATATACGTCCCCACCGAGGGGCTCGAGCCTACCCTGAATCAGGGCGATTTTAAAATATAGCGAGAAGAAATGTAAACAATAATTTAATTTTCTTTAAACTAAGATGCAATTATTTTATTCTTAGTTACACAATCTACGTACTGACCTTTTTGAATTGTTCACTCGATTCAAAACACAGATCACAAAATTTAATGGTGTAAGCGTCTGTCCACCATCCGGCTGCATACGATACTGCATTCGGTGTCAATTGGATAGGTCACACTCTGACTATCAGCCGCCACCCAAACATGCAATAAAAAATAAATACAGAACGTACCCTGATTGCCACCTGGCATGATAACTTTCAAATAACTTTAGTGCTCATATTAAAGGTAACTTTAAGATAAGTACTTTAACAATAAGAGGTTTATGTGCAAGTTATGGTAAACTTATAGTAAAGTTTACTTCAAAGAATTGTAGTATAACATTTACCGTTAAGTTGACCGAAATTTTTCTGTCAAGTTTACTAAAAGCTGAACAACTAACTTAACTTTAAATTGCGGCACTACATTATCATTAACTTGCATGTAAAAACTTGCATATGAGCACTTGCCGCTCACTTGACGATAACTTATCTACAAATCACTTTTAAACTACAAGAACTTTAATAAGAAGCCTGGCTGTTAGGGATAAATAAAACGCATAAAGTTGAAGAAGATGGCCTTTATTAACCCTTTGCGTCACGGATTTTTATTGGCAGTAATAATGACATAATTTGGTTTATATAATTTAACATCTAAACCTCAAAAAAATAGAAAATAATAATAATTATATCCAGAAATACATATTAAATTAACTTTTTTGGACTTTTTCAAGTTAATAATTTCCTTCTATATGTGCCTTTTAAAATAAAACGTTAAAAATACGGTAGATTTTAGGTGGTTAGCGCTGCTTACCACCAAGACTGAAAGAGCGATTACAGATATGAACCTACATCTTTAACTTTTTGCCCTGCCAGAATATTCTCAGTCATTTTCGTTCTTCAAATATTCAGTTATTAAGTTCGTCATATTTTCAGTAACTGCTGCTAATTGCATACTCGTTTTCTGTATATTTGCTATCAGTTCCTCACAGTGTGCTGTGATTTGTCTGCGTTCAGACAGAGACAGAACAATTTTTTTTTAATTTTTATTTCTCTTTTGCTGTTTGACGTTTTCTTCATCGATCTTTCTTTCGCAGATGGGATTTTTGAGAACAACTTCAGTCCTTTCGACAATGATCTTGACGACGGGGTCATACTTGAGAATATATGAATTTTGCACTGGCAAACGTCAAAGAGGTCCTGAAAAATAATAAAAGTTAACTTTACTTTGATCTATGAAATTATGTAGATTTTCTTATTAGTAGTTTACGGTTTTGCTTAAAACTTTTCTAGTAAAAAAGTAAAAAAATAACTAATTTAGTTTTCCTGTCAAGTTTTTAAAAGAAAATATGATTTAATTTCAGAAATTTATAAATAAATTATGTAATAAAATAAAAATCCTCAAGAAAATTAAATAATTTTACCTAAACTTTTGAAAATTTCACGCCAAAACAATATGCGCAGAACTACATGCGCCAAAATTGTTTTCTCTTAAGAAGTTATGTAAAGAGAGAAAAAAATCTTTTTAAGCTAAAGACGTAATTTTTATTCTTAATCACACAATCTATACTTACTGATTTCTCCGAATTGTTCACACAATTCAACAGACAAATCACAAACTTTAATGCTGTAAGCGTCTGTCCGTTTTCCAACTGCCGGAGATACTGTGTCAACATCGTTTGGGTAGAAAACATTTTGATTTAGTTAATCACTGCACGCTATCTTTCGAGGCAACAAACTCCATATAGCTGTATCTTTCATCCCATACGTTATCGCGCGCAGCAGTTTCATGGTCACAATGTACTGTTTCTATTTTGTCCATAGATGACGCAATTCACTTTAGTAAGTAAATAAGGCATGAAACATAAAATGCATGTATAAGGGGCAGAAGTGACTATAATGTCAATGATTTGGAGTTTTCCGTTAGATATTATCGTAAACAAATGATGCGCATCATGATTACTTTTAATCAGTCGGTATGTTATGTACTGATTTAGATGCTTCTGTAGTTCATTATAAGCTATAATAATCTAGTGTTAATAAACATTGATATAGGGGAGAGATGTGTCAATTGAACCACTCGACTTGAAAAATCGAAAAAAATAAAAAAATTAAACCTTTTTTTTTAAATTAAGGGGACAATTGAACCACTGGACACAGTTAGACAATTATCATTTTCTAGAAAAATATTATCATTTTTTGATTAAATTATTCATCGGAAATGTTAAAGAGAATATCACAACGACAATATGAAAACAAGTTGTTATTTTTCATTAATACTACTAAAAAAATTCTCAAAGTTTTTTTGGTTCAATTGACCCCCTTCTCCTCTATACATTTTCTGTGAAATATAAACGTTAGTATTATATTTCTAGTACAAAATAAGGAAAATAAAATAGACGAAATCATACATCATTTATTACGTTAAAAATCATTTGACACATTGTTTTAGATAATAAATTTCCTTATCCATACTTCCCTCTCATTTCTTGCATTTCATTGCGTAGAGTGTTCAAAATTGTGGCTCTATCCCGACGAACCCACTTTTGAGCAACTGTATGCTGGTCAACAAATTTCAATAAAACATTTCTTGCATGTTCGTCGAGCCCGGGCCTCATACATGTTCCAGTAAATGCATTAGCCTTTTTCCCAGTAGGGGAGCATATACTCAATAACAAGCTCTCGCGAAACACTTCAACCAGTAACATCCTTGCCGAGGATTTACTGTCTCTGGCCATATTCTTGCACTGGCTCAGTTTATCAGCGTCCACGAAAATATGAGATTTCGGAATTAATTCAAACAGACCTTTTTTGTACTCTCGGTGCTTTAAGGTTCATTTAGAGTCCTCTAGATCATATTCTGGCGGCAAAATAAACTTGCGCGCTTGACCACGAATTTTATCTGATGGATTATTATTTTGACTTTCAATGTTATCATCTTCATCTGTTACATCCGTATCATCATCATTATTTTGTACTTCTGACCAAGTTACTTTCTTTTCCTTATTTGGAATCACTTCCTGACCATCATTGTCACTATCTGATATCTTCTTTAATTCCGTGAACGTCTTACAGTGTTGAAGAGTATCGTGGCATAACATATGAAACAACTTATAGCGCTTGCAATACTCAGCATAGAGCAGACTTACTATTTCTTTGTAATCATCACCCAAAACCTCTCGTAAAGCCTCTCGCAGAATAAATTCCTCTGTAAACTTCTCATAGCTCTGCACTGATGAGTTTTCTGTCTGGCTGTGTTGAACGGTCTCTTTACTACAGCTGCTAGCTTCCGGGGAATCATTCTCCACAGTTTGATCTACACTAACAGTATTGGCTGGCGAAGACATTCTACTTGTCAGTCTTGTGAAATATCTTTTAGCATTCGGGGAAGAATCTTCAACTTTAGTTTTCTTTTGGGATTCTTTAGAAGCAGTCGACTCTTGTTCTGAGGTTTTATTACTCATTGTTTCTGAAGTTAGGCCCGATGTTGATGGTACACCTGAAATTAATCTCTATCAGTAATCGGTAAAAAAACTATTTATTTTTCTGTGAAATTAGTAATTAGCCGAAAAAATTTAGCAATTAGACCAAAAATAATAACATTTTTTTTAAATTAGTAAATAGTGAACAAGTATTGGCAATTACTTTGAAATATTATATAAGGGTATGCTGAATACTAAGTTCTATTAGTATTGATAAATAACTTGCTAATATTTTAATAAAATTATACATACTTTCGTCTATTTTTTTACTCTCTTGTTCCGATATTTTATTTAGTATCTTAATGTAATAAGTCGCTTCTTTATAGGAATCTGTAAAAATAAAAGTCAATTACAACGTATAGTTAAACTAGATAAACGTTATTTATATGCATGCAACCTAAAAATGGCCTCTTATCGAACTGTATGATGATAAGCGATAACGCGTCGTGATCGAAATTTTTATATTCGAAACTTGACAGAGGTTTCAGGATATAGTACGCAAGCTCAAAAAATTTATAAATAATCAAAGCTTACTTGTGCCAAGTTTTATCTCCGCAAAAAAAATCGGCCAGCCATTTGAAGATTCTTCTCTATTCTGAACACGTCTCTTAGTTACTGATTTCTCTTCTATTGGATATTTAATTAGAACTTCACCATCTGCTGTCTCGCGGTATTTCATCCAGGAAAAGGGAATACAGACGTAATTATCTAAGCTCTTTAACGAATCTTCTGATTACTCGACCACATAATACTTGACGTTTTCCGGAATCATCTAAAAATAAATCGTAAAAGTTATTAATAATTATAAAAAGTATTTAGGGTATTAGCTAATGCCGTGAAGCTACGTACCTCTTATAAGTATTAAAATTTCCAAACAAATTGTCACCTTATAGTTCGAACTTTAGTCTTGAACTCTTAAAAAATACTTTATGGTAAAATTTTTGTATGTTTTCCGAAGAAATACGACTGATCACCAGCAACAAAGGAAACTAATGAATATTTTTAGAGCTATCTATTGACTTATGGAGACGTGTCGTGGGAGTAGGAAAGAGACAGCTATATATAAACGCTTCAGATTGCGATTACGCTTCGCAACAAACGGGTCAATGAAACTGCGCATCATGTTTAGAACTTGTTTGCGTACATAATAATTAAAAGGCCAATATAATACGTAATAAGTGTTGAATAAGCCATTAAACCACAGTAATGAAAAATTGGTTTTTGGAATTAGCAAAATTAAAATAGCTGTCAGCTAAAAATGATCGTTTATTTTAACTTAAAGGAAAGTTGATATAAAATGGTGATTTCTTAACTATATACATAATATATATAAATCAGTGATACAATAAATACAAATATTGAACAGTTATCAATGAAATCAATAGACTTTGAGAATAGAACTGTATATATTCATATATATTATATATGCAAATTATATGCTGGATCTATTTTCGACATATATATTTTTCCGTGCGGGATATTTGTTATATGTAGTATAGTATAGTACATAGTATACAGTATTTATTGTATAGTATAGTAACAAACAAACTCACATTTGCATTTATAAATATTAGTAACAATAATATACTTATCAAACATCACCTCATGTTAATAAAAACAAAATTATCGGTCAGCCAAAAACTAGTTCATATTATCGCGTGTTCCAATGTTTGGCTTATAAGGCAGATAGTATTCATTCATAGAATGTTCTTGTTATGTCTCGATCGAATAGAAAAACAATTTTCTATAGGTGTTTCTAAAAAATTCTCTAAAAAGAAATGAAAAAACAATGTAAAACCTTCAGATGTCCTCAAGTGTTATTTTTAGCATCGGCGAAGAGGCGACTAAGTCAATCGAATATAAAATTCACCTATGGTTTTGTCGATTAGATGACAAAGATTGTTCATAGATTTGAAAAGATATAAGTCTTTTAGGATCGAGTTTTTTGAAGCTCTAAAGGTGGAAAGTGGAAAGGTTCTAACAGTAACAAAATTTTGCATTAGTGAGGTATGCTAATGAGCTTGACGGCAATTAAATTGTTATATAACTTAATAGGTATGTATTTTATACTACGCATTTCCTAAATAGAGGCTTGCTAATGACAAAATATTAATACAGGCAGTACACTGTTGCCATGGGTTCATTGATTTCCTGCTACGGTATTTAGTGATGTCACAGTTGTTGTTTTTTTCTTTATTTAAGGAGCTTTATTAAAAAATAACAATGTCGCTCCGTAGAGCAACGAAATTAAATTATCTTACTCTAAAATAAAATATAATCATCCTGTATAAACTCTTGGCTAAGTCAGAAACAGGAAAAGCTAAAACATTGTTGCATCCACCAACATTCCAAAAATTAATGTCAATTATTTGTTGTCTCTGGGATTCATTCCGGACACATTCCATCAATTGATTTTAAATTGATTTCTATTGTCGATGACTCAATTTTTATCGAGGACACTTAATAAGACAATTGAAATAATTGAGATATGGCTGAATTTATTTTAATAAATTGAATAATTGCATATAAAATATGTAAACAAAAACATCATCTTCTACATTGAAGCTTTTTACCTTTACTTTACTTAATAACTACATCGTCAAATCTAGCAGCTGTTATTGTAACAATTCTAAAGCAATAGTTGCCTGTTCAAAATCATCTGAAAAAAATTTTAGCATATTAGCATTTTATTTAAGTCTTAGAATTATTAGAATTATGTAACATTCTCACCACATGCATATTCAATACTAGCAGGAAAAGTCAGCCACTTGTGACTAGGTGGTACGCTTTTTTGTGCCACATTTAAAAGTTTTTTTCGGTTCATTAATGGAAAGGCTATCATAGCTTCCTTTTCTGAAACCGATAGAATCCACGTGGATGGCACTAATTGGTATTTTTCGGTGTCCAAAAAAAGCATTTCTCGAAATTTAACCACAGAAAACTTTTTTTGCGTCACATCCATACTCTGCAAACAAGAATATTTAATCAGATGTCTCAACTGGTGCGTGATTAAATAATGCTACATCAGAGCCATCTAGTGTCCAAGAACAGTAAACCGAGAGAATATTGAAATATACTAAAAATTCAGCATATTACCTTTACAAATCACCAGTTCGTGAATATTAGTAATCGTGAGCTAATTCTTTAGATGACAATATTTATTCTCGACGCAACGACTTTTTTGCGGCAAAATGTAGGAGAATAACTGCTTTAACTGTTTAGGAGAATAAACGAAATTGTTTTTCGTGTACTGAATAACAAAGCATGTCAAAGGTTATAAATCATTATAAGCGGGTCATAAAAAACAGGATGAATATGGAATGAATAACAGCTTCGTATCAATTCATCCGCATATTGAAAATCATGTGACGTGGGTTTGGGAGTTGTTTTGAGGTCGTTATTTAAAGCGCTAAGCTCTTCGTTGCTCTCTCATTAAACAGATTAGCAATTCCCTTTGAGCTAACCAAATTATACAATCTAGAATAAATTACCATTCAATATAATCAATAGCACTGTTATGAAGTGAAAAGTGTCTAATATGGAAACTACTTATGTGTGCATGCTACCAGAGAAGTGGCAAAATTATTCGCAAGCCCTATTGGAGATCATTTTGCATAATAATATTCGGAATCAATGAAAATCTTATGGGACTTTGGATGTGGAAATGGAAGAAATAGAAGCTGTGATAGTTTTTCACGATGATCTACTTTGGTTTCGCCGGTGTGACGACTATAGCCTGGAACCAGATGATAAATATTTCATGATGTATCTGACTTTGTGTATATAAGAAACAAAAGCTGGATATAACTATTCGGTTTGAATTTTCGATTTCTGCTCTATTCAATACAATGGAGTTTTTGTTTCAAATTAGTTGAATGTCAATTCTAGGCTAAGGGCGACGGAACTTGGCAGACGAATGCTATTATTGTTTTTGATTACCAATAAATCTTCAGTTATTTAAGTTGTTTTATTTTTTAAATTTCAAGTGACACAAACTTCTGTTACATTAATCGGATAAGATTATATTCATTACTATTGTGTAAGCTAAACCAGCTTTCGCCATAGCCGCGAAAAGAAGCAGAGCATTATAGCCCGTCGCTCGGCTGGAACAAATAACGTGATGAATCTTTAGAAGAAACAGTTTTCAAGCATCAAGGTTTAAATAAAATGCTATGGTACCTTTTAGCACGTCAAGCCGAAAATTTTTGTTTTTCAAAATCTATTCTTTTTTCAGGGCTAACTGCTCGTACACTAAAAATATAACAGTAGTTTAGTAAATTTATAAATTGAACAGCTGGCACAGAAATATATCAACTCACTTTTCTTTAGCAGCTATTAAATGGTAAGCTGTTCTGTTCTCGCTCTGGTGGGTGACTGTGATGTATTCATCTGACGAAACTTCCTCTGTAGCTTAATCTTCTGATTCCATGGAATTAGATGACATATCATTTTCTCCGACATCAATCACATATGCATCGATCTGCCATCTGCAATGACAGCCACCATTGAAACATCCAATGTCCATCAAATTCAGTCTTAGCATTGCAACAACTACTTACGGCTTGGAAATTATTTCGAAGAAGTAACGAATTTCGTGCTTTCCTTCATCTCGCACCAACATTGTAGGTATATTATGCACTTGTAAAACGATAAATTTGGCGGAAGTAACATCATCAATAACCGTCTCAGCTAATTTTAGAAGAAATGTCTCTATTACTCTGATACTTAACTTTTATCTAAAGAAATGCTATAAAGTGCTCGACAACTGATTCGAATCGCATTTGAAATAAAACTGGCATAGAATACCTATGATTTTTTAAAGCAAGGCCAAGAACCTAGCAAAAAATACTCTGAGCAGAAATATAGCCTGTCAGATTTTTTTCTGGAGATACAGTCGAAGTGCACTAAAGTTGCGCTCTCTAAAGCTGCTAGCTCCCGAAAGTTGTCAGGATACGCTCTTTGTAGTTGGCAGGATATTCCCCTACTCTGAGCGTAAATGACAAATCGAGATGAAGAGTTTCAGCGCGCTATTCAAACGCGTATGGAGATGCGTTAAATCTACTGTGCATCCAAGTCGCGCAATAAGCATGTTGGGGAGAGCAATTTAAGAGAATGGTCCTGAACAAAGTGAGCAACTTTAGGGAGCTTCGACTATATTTATATTACGGTTGAAATTGTATTTTTCTTTAGAAATTGGTTGTCAGCCAAAGCAACGCTAAAAACTTGTAGTTAAAACCACATTTTTATTTTATTTAAATCATAATGATCAATTGTTAGTTGTACATTGAATATCATTATTTTTGTAGGCGCGTAGTGAGATAAATGATTTTAGATTTATATTTTTTTCTGTACCGTTGAAAAGTTATAGTTCAGCACAATATGAGCTTCATTTTCTAAAATCTGTTTTTTGACGAGTGAGAATTAAAAATTTTGACTTGGAAAACGTTCTTTGCAATGCAGCGTCAGGGCGTCGACGGAGACATCACTGTTGGAGTCAGCACTAAAAAAAACACTATTGAAAGAAGAACAAGATAAAAAAGTATCATCGAATGGAAGTGGATCAGCCATGATCTAAATAATAAATACATCATTAAATACGAATAAATATACCTTCTTATAAATACTTAAAAGAATACCCTATTACATGTTTCAGTCACAACATCGCTGTTTCATCGCATGTTTCAAGTCATGCTGGAAGAAATACACTGAGCAAAAATTCAAAACAATACAGATCAAAAGAAAAAATGAGACTGATTCGTAAAAAAAAGTATACAAAACAATTACCTGAACCATAAGCCAATAAAAAGTGATAAAAAAAATACAATGGCAGCCATATGGGGTACGTTCCACTAAATGCCCGCCATCGACCGCGACCGCTAAAACTGCCGTTCCACTACGTAAAAAGGCCGCGGGCGTTGTAGGCGAATGTTTTAGGTGGAACGCACATCTTGAGCGCTGTGTGCTCGCAATATGGCGGCATGGTGAAAGGTTTCTGTTTTCTCGTATAAATAGTTCATTATATAATCGATATTAAATCTGAATACTATAGATTTTTTATAACTGCGTATGAAAACTTACACTATTACACTTACTTTCTAGTTTTTCGAAAATGATCATATAATCTCTTATAAAACGTAACGTAAAAAACAGAACTTTACGATAAAACTAATTACTTTTTATCAACTAATTTAGAAAGTAACGCGAGCATTTTTTCGTCCATTTCCAAGCGCTCCTGTCGTTTGGCACGCGCTTCTTCCTCTTCTGATTTTTGCCGGAGTCTCTTCTTCAATAGGGAGGCCACATTCTCTTTGGTGAAAGCCCACTCTGACCCACCAATATTTTGTGGGCGAAGTGGGCGCGATGTGGTCGCAAACAGTGACGTCATCTATGACGTCGAACGATCGCTCGCGACGACCACGGGCCTTAGGTGGAACGATACAGAGGGTGTTACAATCGTTGCGGGCGTTAGTGGAACGTACCCATGGTGACGTGATGGTGACTTAAATACTGTTTGTCTAATGTCTTGTCTGTTTCTTAATTTCTTTGGCAAATAGGGGGCAAGCAAATATAAATACCTTTACAAACCTTCGTGCGTGTTGCTTTTAGCTCACTGAGCATTTATTTGTAAATTATGATGGTGGCTATCCAATAAAATGGGCGGAAAAAACAAACAAAGTCAAAGAACGAAGAACAATGCCAGGGTAAGTTGATGGTCTTCGCAATCACAGCGCAGTCGTGGCGCAGTCTTCATCATATCAGCCTTACGACGTCTACTGCTGGACAAAGGCCTCCTCCAAGGATTTCCACGGTGACATGTTCTGCGCTGTCCACATCCAGCGGCTTCCCGCGACCTTCACCAGGTTATCGGTCCACCGAGTGGGAGGTCTTACGTTTTTGTAATTTTACTGTTTTGTTTGCTTGCCTAAATCCTACACTACGTTGGCTTTGCCGGTCACAGCACCGGGGTTTGGTGCAGAGTACCTATGGTGTATAGTGTATAGTATAGTGTGCATAAGTAGGTTTAACTTGTCCGTTAGTCTTTTCGTGAAAATAATAAATAACAATGTAAGGTTTCTCTTTCACTGCGTCGAATTTTCACACCATAACTGATTCTGCTAAACTGCATAAATTTATTCAAATATTGGTTGGAGTGCACTTAAAAGAGCTGTTATACAAAAAAAATATCTCTAAAAGATACATTTGCTATCTTTTAGAAGTGCTAGATAAAGACATCACAGTGATATATATATATATTATAGCCAGATACATAAACAGCATTGTATTCTTTACCTTTTCTTTCTTTTAAAAAAACCAGCCACATGCGAGTTGGACTTACACACGAAGGGTTCTGTACCATTATCTATAAAAATCACAGTTGTTGTATGGGAGCCCCCCTTAAATATTTGTTTTATTTTAATTTAACTATTTATTTTACTAAATATTTCAAGTGTCTTCCTGTTGCCGTTAACAATATTGAACAAAAATGAGCAAAAAAAATCGCGTTTGTTGTATTGTAGTCCCTACTTAAATATTCATATTATTCTGTTTTTTAGTATTTGTTGTTACAGCGGCAACAAAAATATCAAAAGTCTAGCTATCATTGTTCATGAAATACAGCCTGGTGACAGACAGATGGACAGCAAAGTCTCAGTAATAGGGTCTCGTTTTTTCCCCTTTGGGTATGGAACCCAAAAAAGTGTGGGAAAATTCCTTTTCTTCAAAATGTCAGCAACACCTGTCAATTTGTCTATGTTTAAAATTAATAAGTTTAAATTATGAGGGCACAGGTTGTACTCTTTCATTTCCTTTTTTAGCCTTCGAGCAGTGGTCGCAGTGCAGATCTGCTCAGCAACTCCTTGCGACCTGAGGGTGGCACGGTTTTGGCTGGAGGGAAGGCCTTCCCTGCACTGTTTCCTTCGCTAGCGGCTGCCGCACTTGACACTTCGATCCCATCGGAGTTTGCGCTCTGCTTCAAGAAACTGAATAAGAAAGATCCCATCACTAGAGTTAAGGTTTGTGGCTTATAAATTAACTTCCTGCTTTTTAGGGCTTCAAAGTTGTATATTTTTACCTGAGTGCACAACAGCAATGACAAGGTATTATTTTTCACAGAGATCTGGGTATTATGTTGGATTGTGTTTTCAAACACGTGATCAAACCACAAAAAAAATTAAATTTCATTTATGTTTTTTATACAGAAAATGACCTTATTTTTTTCAGAACATTAATAAAATATGCTTTTTAAGCGACTTCCAAAAAGGAGGAGGTTCTCAATTCGTCTGTATGTTTTTTTTTTTTTTTTTTTTTTATGTTTGTTACCTCATAACTTTGGACTGGGTGAACCGATTTTTACGATTCTTTTTTTATTTGAAAGCTAGTGCTTTCCATGTGGTCCCATATAAATTTTATCAAAATCGGTGATGTACTTTATTAGAAAATTAACAAAAACCAAAAATAATAATGCAAAAATGTACTAATTAGTTGCGATGGAAGTCGGTTTTTTAACGTGTTTAGCGTTTTCAATTATTACATTACATTTTATTAGGATGACAACAAATTGTTACATATTTTAAACATAGTCAAAATGCCTAAATAAAGTTAGGTTATTATTAATACCAGTGATATAAAAGGATATTTTGAATAAAATTAGAAAAAGGTTTTATTTTCGAGTCACTCAAAAGTATAAAGAGAAATAATGTGACTCAAACAGATTAAGAAAGACTTAAAATATATTACGAAATATAGTATGTATTGTTTTGTTGAGCAGGCATTGCAGGAGCTGACCGAGCTGGTGGGCAACAGCAAGGTGGAGGAGGTGGCGGCGGCGCTGCCCGGCTGGGCGCCCGCGTACCGCGCGCTCGCCGCCGACCCCGACCGCAAGGCGCGCGAGCATGCACAGGTCAGTGCACAGTGCAGTTAACAGCCCATAAGTATGATGCTACCAATATAAGCTGACCAATGATATGATAAGAAAATTTAATTTGAAGTTACACCAACTTAAAGTCAAATAATTTCTTATGCCTGAATGTATCTACACACCAAAATGTGTCTGTATGTACATGCTTTGTGAGATTTAACAATTTCATAAGGTTGATGGATCCATCTCAGTTCTTATGAAGATTGTAATTTTTTAATGTTTATTACAAAAATCGGCAAAGTGCGAGCGCACATAGGGTTCCGTACATCATACCAGATGGCGTTTATTAACTTTTAAAAAAAACACGTCTTTTTGTATGGAGACCTTTCTTTTTTCTAAGTTTTAGTATTTGTTGTTATAGCGGCAACAGAAATACATCATCTGTGAAAATTTCAACTGTCTAGCTATCACGGTTCATGAAATACAGCCTGGTGACAGACGGACAGCGGAGTCTTAGTAATAGGGTACCGTTTTTACCCTTTGGGTACGAAACCCTAAGAAAAAAGTATACAACACTTCTACCATCATCAAAAAAAACAAAAGATGAAAGTATCAAGCGCCACAGACAGCCTATGGCCCATGCTACGCACGCCGTATGCGTTTGCTATAAAAATATAAATAAAGAGTGGTGTTATTGGTGTGTGTGTGTGTGTGAGCCCAGTTTAGAGTGATGTGTGTGCAGCTGAGTGATGGACTGCAGTAGCATTAGTGTTGTGTCGCGTTGCGATTTGATTATTAAGTTGTTTGTGTGCAGATCTGCCACGGCGCTTTCGTGGCGGCTTGCGGGCGGAGGGTGGCGCCGCAGCTGCGCGCCCTGCTGCCCGCGTGGCTGCAGAGCCAGCACGATGAGCACGCACCCGCGCAGGCCGCGGCCCGGCGCACGCTGCAGGTGAGAGACACTGCACGGCCCTGATGAAAAGCAATGACCCATAGGTGAGGGGATGCCAAGTGCCTGCACACTCAGATTCGAATCTAAATGGCATTCTATTTGAATACGGAATAGTGTATTATTATGTATCTATCTAGTTCGGGGCCTTTGTCCTGCAGTGGACGTCTTGAGGCTGATGTGATGATCCAGTTCGAGTATGTATTGCAATGACTCTTGCCCGTACATTTTGGCGTGACAGTCTATTTTGATGGTTCGGTACTACATTTTGCTATTCTATGTACAGTATCAAGTCGATTCTTCTGAAATTTATGTCTGAATGTGAGGCCCGGTATCAGCCAAGCCAGAGAGATATCTGATTTCGCCATACATTGGACCGTAATCCGTAACATGTGCGGGTCTAATGTTTGGAAAAATAAGACATCAGTTCTCTCCGCTTGGGTATTGCCGGGCCCTGCATTTTGGTGTTGTCGCGCAGAGCACGTTCCCGGAGAGCAAGCTGCCGCAGGTGGTGGCGTTCTGCAGGGCGGAGGTGGCGGCGCACCTGCTGCAGGCGCTGCTGCAGCCCGCGCCGCCTGCCGCTGCCAAGTACGTACCAATACCCACTAACACTAAGTAGGTACCACGATACGAGGACGAATTGAAAAGTTCGCGGCCTGGCCATTAAAAAAAACTGGTTCTTTTTTCTGCCGCCATTTTTAACCTGTCATTAATCATTTTTTCATCCCGCGAATTTTCTATTGGCATATTTATTTAGAAGCAATTAAGTTACGTGTAGACAGATTTTTGATCATGGAGAAATTGGAGCAACATGCTGTAATTAAATTCCTTCATAAAAAAGGATTGACTCCGAAGTAGATTTATGAAATTATGCAAGGTACATTAGGGCAATCCTGTCCATCATATATAAAGTGTAATAAAGTGTGGGCAGCCGAATTCCATCGTGGACGAGACAGTACCGCAGATGACCTTCGTCCTCGGAGGCCAACAACAGCGACCGATCCACATAATGTGGCAATTGTATGCGATATGATAATGAAAGACGATTGAAAGTAAGAGAAATAGCTGACATCGTTGGCATCTCATATGAAAAATATTATTGTCAACGAATCAGGTTATTCCAAGATGTCTGCGAAATGGATCCCGAATAGGGTTTGTCAAATCTCGAGGTTTTGAAAGTCTCCGGCCTCGAGATTTCTCGAGCTAAAATTCCCGGGAGTTTCGAGACATTCGAGACATAAAGTAAAGAATTAATTTTGAAGTTTTTCATGATACATTTTTTTATAAAATAAGTACCTATTATGGTAAATTCAAATTATACTTAACTTAACCGATCACGGAAATTGACAAATTAGGTGAAACACTGTACATACTGTAATGTAATGTAAAGTCATCCGAAAGGAAGGGTGCTTGAAAGGATATATTAATATAATGTAACCCATTATGAAAGCGTTCTTTTAGGGCCAGCAATCGCGTAGATATAGGTATTAGGTACTGAACTAGCGACCGTATGCGTCTTCGTCCGCGTGAACTTCATTGTAAATTTTTAACACGTTACCATAATAAAAAGTTGCAACATTAAGTTTTAATGTGTGCCATATTTCTGCTGAATCCGTTCATTTTTCAGAGCGTGATTGAGTAACAAACAATCATACTTTTATAATGTTAGTAATAAAAATAACTGCCTTGAAATTTTTTTAATATTAGTTCCAATCCAAGTCAAAAGGTAACATGAAAAATACTCAAGTAGGTGTAAAGTAATAAAATTGCTAACATACTTACTTAAAATTATAATATTGTGCGATTTTTAAGATAAATAAATGTTGTTACATTACTTTCCTCAATCCGTTTTAACCAAAAATAATAGGTATGTGTTCGAAACCCGCAAAATAACGCTAAAACCACTGACTAGTCCGTACGCGTGCACAATGAATTTTCAAATGACGGGCCGCGCGGCGGAGCAGGGCTTTTTCCCCTTTATTCGGAAGGAGGGGAAGAGATGCATCATGCATACCAATACAGCCCGGCTGTACTGGTTATGTTGTACTTGCAGCGGAAAGCTGAATCTACCCACTAAAACTCCCCCCATGGATTTAGGACCTAAATCCTAAATTTTAGGTCAATCAAGACCTGTAAAATCTTTCATCGGAGCAACCCATACCCTTAAGGAAGGGCCCCCCCTGTGGGTTGCTTCGGTGGTGCGTAAGAGGAGGGGTTGCACCAAACGCACCGTGGAGATTGCCGGCTTCTCCCAGGGATTGATCTGAGTGGTGAATGGTGACGGAAGTGACCGTAAAGACTGCCTTGAAAAAGGCGGCCCCGAAACTAGTAAGTGCCGCAGACCGACCATGTCTCCCCGACGATGAATGGCGTGCGCATTATCGAATTACGAACGCCTGGTGAGTATACTCTTACGCCAGCGATCCCTGCGTCCGCAGATCCATCGCCGGGGGACACCACCGAAGCACACGATACAAGGGTCTCGATCATCCGAAACAGGCCGGCCGCGACGTGTATGGTCACATTGGCTTTCCGACAATGGAGGCATGCACGGTGACCGAGTTACGCTCGCTTCAGGTCGACGAACTCCCCGGGGGTCAGAAGTGGCGGTTCGACTCCCACGGCAGCGATCCTGCTGGCTCCGTCCATGCCGCGATACACCTCCGAAGCACACGACGACCCGAGAGCGCACGTCCACCTCGGGCGACGGGCAGCGCAAACTCCCGGTGCAGGGCCTGGTGGCGCGCGGCGATAACTCACACCGCTTCAAAGGACGCCGCCTCTATGGCGGGTCCTTTATCGGCACGGCGGCTACGCGGGCGATGCCACGACACGGCAGTGTCACACGCCTACATCGCACTCTTACGTATTTCAAATCATGTCTCGATGTCTCGAATATCTCCGAGCTAAAAGTCTTGAGATTGAGACATGCCAAAGTCCCGGGAGTCCCGGGACGAAATTTCCCGGGACACAAACTCTAGTCCCGAAGCTCCTTTCAGTGGAACAAAAAATCACTCGTCTTACCAATTCACGTGCCTTTCTAGACCTTTATGAAGCCGATCCTCAAGACTTTTTGAACAGATATGTAACTATGGGCGAGATGTGGCTCCACCACTACACGCCAGAGACCAAACAGCAATCGAAGCAGTGGGTTGGTGCTGGATCTCCCCTCCCAAATAGTCAAAGCGGTTTTGTCGGCCAATAAAGTCATGGCATCAGTTTTCTGGGATGCAAAGGGAGTAATAATGGTTGAATATTGCGGCGTCCACTACGCCGTTGCACGCACGAGAAGAGGAATAGGTACTGGAGGGAAGGGCAGGGTTCTTTTTTAAAATATAGAAATCCACCAAAACATAATATAGTAAAAAAACTGGTTATAAAACAAATAATGAAAAATATGGAAATGGAAAGTATCGTTGAGCAGGATAGGAGCAGAGTGACAGAGTGACAATTTGAAAAACGAACAAAAAGTAAAAATAGTCAAAAATATTTTTCTTTGCTTAGCAGAATATGTTTAACAGAATAGCACTAGCATGCACAAAGGCGGACTTATCAGAAACAGGGATGTCTTCCAGCCAACCCTTAATAGCAAATAAATAAAAAATAAGTAAAGAAACAAAATATAAAAGTAGGTTGAAAATTAAAAAAAAGACCAAAAAGATTGAGTTCGTCACAAGTTCGTTCACTCCAGAAAGATACTACTATAAATTCGGACTATTATTGTGAACTCGAGAGGATCTGAAGATAAAAAGACCTGGATTGTTGACAAAGAGTTCTCTTTCACCAGGATACCGCACGTGTTCACACGTCACTAAAATCGATGGCGGAAATTTACAACTGTGGGTTTGAATTGTTACCCCACTCACAGTACTCACCCGATTCAGCGCCATCGGACTTCACCTATTCCCTAATGTTTCCCCAATTCCCCCTACGAGGTCCAAGCTTAAGTGAACACCTATTTTTGAAGGCCTGAAGGAAAGTTTCTTCAAAAGTGGGTCATGCCTTGGAGTCCAGACGAAAAAAGTGCATTGACCTCGACGGGGACTACGTAGAGAAATAAAATATATATATTTTTAATGGTTTTCTTATTTAGACCGCTAACTTCGCAATCCGCCCTCGTACTTTCTTGCTCCTTCGCCGCACGATTTTTTTTTGTTTTTGCTTTATTGTAAAAACGTTAACACATACAAGCAAGCAAGCTTCGCCCGCGCAAATCCCGTTTTTTTCCGTTCCCGTGGTAATTTTCCAAAATCCTTTCTTAGCGGATGCCCACGTCCTAATTGCTATCATTCTAAATTTCAGCGAAATCCGTTCTGTGCTGTGCGTTGATACTAATATATATACTTTGGCGTTGACATACCAGTCAGTCACCTTTTCCTTTCATACATACAGATAATCCTACTGTAAAACGACAAATAATAATTACCTAACCTAACCCATTTTTTTTATTTTATCAAACAGTCACAAACAGAAATGGTAGCAAATTAGTGATTTATGATACAAGGGTGGACAAAGGTAAATAAAAAACAATCGAAACTCAGCTAGGGGCTCGGCTGTACTAGATATCACATTACTTTTTAACAGTGAAAGCAATGAACTTGTGAGTCTTGGCTACCAACTGAAATGTTTTTGGTGGGATATAATTGTCAGAAAATATACATTTTATTCAGTCATCGTTAAACCTAGTTTCGCTGCACCTCACCCAACTAAGAAACGTCGCAACAACTATTGCGCTGCCATCGAACTTTGATATAAAACACACTGTCATCGTACTTTTGCTTTGAAACTAAACGCATATAGTGCGTTTACAGCATGTGCATTGTGTACACGCAAGCTCCTTCGTCCTGTTCTGTTATGTCGTTATGTTGGGTGCAGAGTGGAGAGTGGTGAGGAGCGCGAGCGGCTGCAGGCGAGCGCGCAGCGCGGCGCCCTGCAAACGCTGCGCGCGCTCGCCGCCACGCTGGGGCCCGAGCACGCCGCCTGGCTCGCCGCCACACTGCAGCCGCTGCTGGCCAGCGCCGCCTTCTGGCAGCTGCGCTCCCATCCCGATGCACACCTCAGGTAACAACGCTTTCCACGAGATCGAGGTAACCTAAACAAATGTTTTGATTGCAACTTGTTGATTAAAAAAACACATTTTTTTTTACTTTCTGTTGTTGTACTTTGTACCTTAGAAGGGTGTTTTCGACTCGACAGCAAAGTGCAAATATATCTAAGCAATGATAACTTGTTTACTTGTGCAGGGCAGCGTGGTATGCGGCAGTGGGGCAAGTGTGGGCGCGCGCAGGGCCGCACCTGGAGCCCAGCGCCAGTCAGAAGGCGCTCAAGCTGACTGTAGCGAGCAAGGAGCCGAGTGCGCCGGTCGCGCCGCACTACTGGGCCGCGCTGCTGCACCTCATGCACTCCAACGCGGTGAGTGATACGGGTGTTGTGTGTGTGTGTGTGTGTGTCTGAGCCGCAGCGCAGGCTCCATGTACACCTCCTTTACACATACGTCTAACAGTCGTTCCTTTATCCGACAACGACTATTTAGCAGGGACACGTCATTGTCGACAATTATTTATTTTACTTAAGGTAGGCTTTCGAGCCAGGCGTCACAGACGCGGCGTCTATAGCGTCAGCGACACCGCGTCTGAGACGCTGCGTCAGTGACGCCTCGTTGACTTTGGATGCTCGCGACAGACGCAGTCGGGTTGCCTTCGCCGAACTGATCTCCCGTTAAATCATATCATTTGTCATGGATCTACTAAAATTGATCAAAGAAAAAAGGGAAGATGATGTTCTCGAACTTCAGACTACATTGTCTTTCTTTCAGTCATTTTTATAATCTTTTAAACTTAAATTATATAATTATGGGTATTGAGACACCAGTGTAATGAAAAGTTAATCTTTTTCCTTAGTAAACACCTCGATAGACGTCATTTTTAATGAAACTATAGTGAAACAACCTCAAAATGAACGTGGACGGCAGCGACACTACAAGCGCGTGCGCGGGACTGACGTCAGCGTCCCGCGTCACTGTTGCGGCGGCACAGACGCTGCGCTCGAATGCAGTTTCCTAAATGTTCATAGTACATTCATCTGACGCTCTGTCGCGGCGCCACTGTCGCAGTGTCACTGACGCTACTGACGCCTGGTTTGAAAGTCCACCTTTAAAATTACTTGTTATTTTGTCATTACTTCGACAACCTTCTTTGAGCAAAGTCGGCCTTGCCATACTACTCGGAAAACAGGATCTCAAATTGAATTGCGATCTTAGGACCACAATTTCCTGAACAAATAGATTTTCTTCCGAATTAGGCTGTATCTATCTCACACAAAGGATCTCGCATAGGCATAACAATCATCACTTACCTAATTAAAAAAAATGCTGTGTTGAAGAAGTGATCCACCAACCAAAATTCGCGCTAGGATTATCACAAATTATAAGTAGTATAAACCCAGGAAAAGCGGTCCTGAATTTTAGTATTCATAATTTATCTTTTAATTAAATCCTTACTGTTCATATCTAAACTAAACTGGATTTATTTAAATTACTCGCATGTTTGCGTAAAGCACTGTACAAACCTTGGTCCGTAATGACTGCAATGCTGGCGACAGTATGATGGCCTCGAGCTTAGCATCTTGGTCAGCATTGCAGCCCTTGATGTCCGGACTATAAAGACCTCCACCTTCGGTCTCGGTTTTTATTCCAGCTTGGACATGAAGGACTGCAATGCTGACCCGCTGTGATGGTCTCGAGCGGCGCTACGCTGCGCTCTCGGCCGATAACGTGGCTCGCAACGCAGTCATTACACACCGCGGTAGTAATGTACTGTTATTGGTTTGGGAAAACATACAGCTCACCTTAGTTGCCGGTCGCAGTTTCACTCGAACATCGTTGCGATTTGCTTACCTACTCGAACACATCGAAATACAATTTGACGTTTATATTTGACAGGAATGGTACGAGTGGCTAGACAAGAAGGAACTGCTCGTCAAAAGGATTCTAGATCTTCTCGAGAGTGGTATGTAGATTTAAAACAACACTTCCACTCTACACTATCAAACTTTTATCAAGGGATGTCCAAATAAGTTCACCCAATTCATTAATGTAATTTCACTTTGTTTTACATACCTACAATTGTATTATTACTTAGTACGAGTAGCATTCATGTTTGGATATTAAAAGGCGAGTTTTCGGCGTGTGCTCTAACTGGCTTGCCGTTTGTCGTGCTGTAGGCGGGTGGGGCGAGGCGCGCGCGCTGGCCGACACGCTGCTGCCGCTACTGGCGCGCCTGCCGCCCGCGTTGCGCACGCGCGCCTTCCACCAAGACTTCTTTCGCGCCAGCCTGCACGGGTGAGTTCTTCGTCGGTTCGGTTGCGTCTCAATTAATTAAACTGACACATATTGGCTTGCAATATATTGTTACTGGTATGCAACTATGCAAATTTTTAACTAGATGAATGTCTGTTTTAAAGTGTATTCCAGAAGAACCAGAAAAGTAATTAGTCTGGCTCTTAAGGTTCCTCAGGAGGCTCGAGTTTGCATACAAACCTAGTTCCGCTTTAATACAAAAAATACATGCGGGATTGAATCCAAACTTTGAGAATACATTGAGTAGACGCATATCGATTTTTGTAATTATTTTTAATCGTAGTCAATTGAAACACAACTAAACGAAGGCTTAAATTAGTTTTTTTAATACATCGAAAACTAATTAAAACATCGATATGTGTCTACTCAATATATTCGCAAAGTTTCGTTCAATCCGGCATGTAGTTTTTGTAGGAAACTCGAGCCTCCAGGGGGGGAACCTTAAGATTACACTGAAAAGCACTGCAGTTCAAAAGTAAATTTTACAGCCACGCCGTCCGCTGTGCATAATTTCTCGCGAAGCTTTTACCGTCTGTCGTAGTCGGTAGTAACAACAAACATTATACCTAGTAGCAAATAATAACATGATGAGTAATTTAGAAAATAAATTGTGTTTATATTATTATTTATTAATTTTTCATTATTATTTTTATTGGATTTATTTTATTGTATTTGAAAACTGACTCTTATTATACAAACATGCGTTACTTACTTATACCTAAAAGCTGATAACAAGTTTTCGCTTAGCTTTAGCTTCTTTTCAAATTTTGGATTATTATTTTTTAAAAGGTGCTTCCCACGGAAAAAGATATCGTATAAACTTATGAATTAGATACATTTTCTATAATTTGAGCTTAATTGCAGTTTTGTAGGTCCAATAGCACCCGAGATATAGCACTTCAAACATTGGTCATGTCCCACAAAAAGTTCGAAATTGTAGTTTTAGCCGCTTTCCGAGCGGAATGACGGCTATAGCTACTCTTTCTACGAGGAAAGTCATAGAAAAATAAGTTGTAAAACAGTTATTTAGCTTTTGTTCCCTGTATGTGTTCTGAATAAAATATAAAGTTATATGTAATAACGTACTGAGTTTCATAAAAATCGTTATTTTTGAGTAAAAAGATAATAAGTATTTTACTATGATGGCAAAATTGGCTGTCCAGCTGTCTGTCTAAAACAATCGTCATTGTCCTTAATCTAATTAAATTTTCCACAGGTTAGTGACGAAAAACGTAATAAGCTCAAAGAGCGAGAGACAGTGGTGGATCACGAGCTTGGCCGAGTGCCTCCGATACGTGTCCATACAGGGCGAAGACTTCGTCACGGAAGTGGTGACCGCCGTGCACAGGGACTGGCTCGAAACCGTCACCATTCACTCTGAACCACAGACCCGAACCAATCTCATCCGACATTCCGCCACGAACATGACCTCCTTGCTCAAGTACTGGATGAAGCTATCGAAGAAAGAACACGGCGAGAAGCACGACCAGCTCGTGAGAAACTTCTGGCAGAACGTAGGGTCGACGATGGTGACGCAAATCGACAAGGCTACAACCGAGCCGGAGGAGGTGTCCCGGCTGATCGAGAGCCACACCTTGCTCTTACACGCGCTCAAGGTTTCTTTCCTTCAAGAACTGAAGAAACAGCAGAGTATAAAATTCGAGGGTGACCCAAAAGAGAAGGAGAGTGCAGTGACGGAGCAGGCGGAGCAGAAGAGTGATACAACTGACACTGATAGATACGTACACAACTTGAATGACGTCGTTTGGAAAGTCTGCGGCAGTTACTTTGAGTTCGCAAGTAAAAAGCAGTTGGCGGGAGTAGTGTTCGGTCCTCTTGTGACGCTCCTCTTGGAGTTTGAGAGTAAGGAGTTGCTGACATCAATCGCGAGGCAGCTGGGTGCCGGCTCAGTGTACAGTCTGTACGACGGGGTGCTGCGGGGCTGGCTGTGCGGAGACACCATGCGCTGCCGGGCGGTCGTGGACGTCGTGTTCCTGCTCGTAAAGCATTTGACGCAGACCGAACAGGACTCGTTGTTCGACTCGTTTAAACAGGTTAGGAGTTTGTTTCGTAATCTTGCTGTTATCTCGGACGAAAATTACGTTTAAGATGTGTGCAAGTTTAATCTAGTTTGACGAAATAATGACTTTGTTTTATAGATGCTTATGAAAATCACTTGTTTGTATACGTTGCCGGAATATCTCAAATTTGTTGTTTCGCGAAAAACTCGGATATACGCGAAATTACGCCGACGCCGTATGATCGCGTAACGAGAACTCCCTCGATACAAAACACCCAGTCTCCGTCATTTCCGACCGCTTCGCGCGCGCATACGTGATGATAAGGTACCGCTGAATATCAGCACTGTGACGCCCGCCACTCAGCACATGCTGAGTCGGAGTCCAGTTTTTTACTTTCTGTTTGTTTATTTTTTTTCTAGTTTAGTAGTTTTACTTTCTTGACCCCGTAGTACGGTACAATACCCACCCCGACTGCTCCGACAGGCACTTAAAACTAAATTCGTACTATGGCCAATGTCTCAACCTAATAATCAGGCATTCTCATACCTGTGCCAAATGACACTCGGACATTGTACGAAGGTTACTGCCAATAGGCAATAAATATACAAGTGACGGGCCCGACGCCTCACTTATTTGATCAAATGCCCAATCCCCACGTACTCGTGGTAGAAAATGCCCACACGCGTCGAAGGGTTAAATCCTACACAATGCAAAGTTATATTAACAAGCCTAATAAATTAGCTAAATTCCTTATCGCATACGAGTAGGTACCTCCCTTGTGGTACAAATGTGAAACTTTGACCATATGACCGCGTTGTCGCGTCACTAATAAACTGTTCTCCGTATTCTATCCGTGTGTCCGTAATACTGAACACTAACTAACCACAATTGTTCACTTACAACAACTCGCCGGTCCACGCGGCGGTGCAAGTATGTCCACGCGGCCAACTCTCGTGTGGCCTATAACGTATTTCGCGACACTCGCTTATCCGGACAATAATCCGTGTGCGTTTTTCGTAATGGTTTCGCCCTCGTGCACCTTAAATCAAGAAATGAAAATGAAAATTTTATTAACAACATGTTCTGTTGCACGTTAATGTACCTAAATATGTTCAGTTCAGTGTTCCAACAAGAACCTACTATCGCAAGCATACAATACTTAAAATATAATTGAAGCACAAATTAATTTATAGTATTAATAATATGTATACATCTAATAATGATTATTAGTAATAGCACTAATTTTATTAATCAATGTCAAAAAAATAAAAATAACTTAGATACATCTTGTACGTAATAAAAATAAAAATATATATAATGACTCGTACTATTGCTGGCACTTTAGAAAGGCGAAACAACCCGGCAAGTCCTCACGTGTATCTTTCTGACCGTTCTCGCCGTCCTGGTTGGCGACTTGGCGCCTCGCAAACCCCTTTCGCGGCAAAAATGGACTAGGGACCGTCCATTAATCACGTGAGGCTTGAAAGGGGGGGGGAGGGGTTTGACAAAAATCACGAAATGTCACAACTGGGGAGGGGGGGTGTAGTAAGATATCACGTGTATTTATTTTTTCAAACGCGCGATTTTTAAATCGAAAAGCGGCGTGTAGTGTGACCTTGACTCGCCGTTGCTAGGCAACGAACGAAGTACCTACTCACGCGCCGCCGACGACTTCCCGGCTCGCTCGGCACGCCAATCGCCAGTTATTCTGTTGTTTTCGCGCCGAATACTTGCGTAAACCGTTATAATACCTAGTACGTTTTGCATTATTAAAACAATGTTTAAAGTAGGTGATCTGTATAAAGACCTTTTTGCAGAGTATAAGAAAGGAAAAAAACCTAGTATCGCTCAGAAATAATTTAATGAGTTGTGGGCTAGTGCGAAACAAAAATATGCTACAAAAGAAGAAATTATGAAGTGGGCGAATGATCTTTTACTAGATTACCGCCGAAAATTTGAAAATTAGTGTTGAAGAATGTCTTGCTAATCCGTGGTCCGAGGACAATGCACATTAAATATGTTCATCTACTAAGTACAATTATATGTTTTTCGCATGATTAAACCATTCGTTTATTATTATTTTTATGACAATCAAAACAACCTGCAACCTTTCTGTTTAGCCATTTTTATCACGGTCCTTAATTTCAGAATAAAATAAGATTATACTTTATACCTGTATTTAAGATAATATTCTAAAAAAATTAAGATTTTTTGTAGATACTAAAAATACACGTGATGTTGGGTGGGGGGTGGGGGGTAGTCTTAAACCTCACCATGTATCACCAAGGGGGAGGGGGGGTTAAAAAATACTTAAAAAAAGATCACGTGATTAATGGACGGCCCCCTACAGCCGACACGTGTCGCTGTGTGACGTTACTACTGAATCCCATAATATTTCTAGGCTAGCTCCGAGCTGAGCACAATCCAAATTCATAATTTGCGCCGTGGCCGGCCTGTCCAGCTATCTTTCGGTGGCTAAGCAGGTCAGTGCGCCTACGCGACACCGAAGCCAGCGCAGCAGCCGCGCCAATAACCGCTTCATACCGGTTATGCAGCCCACTGCGGAAAGCAGCCAGTCTATAAATAGAACGTCGCTCAAGTATTATGCATTGTGAATGATAGTTTAACATGTACTTACGACTGTCGCGTTTTCGAACGGTTTGAAATTGTACAAAGGCAAAACTATACGAAACCAGCGTGTGATCCGCAGCTCCCACCGAGCGTGGTGGAGTGGTGCATGGGCGCGGCGCTGTCGCATCCGCACCGCTCGCTGCCCGCCGCGCGCCGCTGGCTGCGCGGGCCCCTGGTAGCGCACACCGCGCTGTCGGCGTGCCGGCGCGTGCTCGACCACGGAGACGACCATGTGACCAACTTGCTGCTCATGTGTCTGGCGCACGACGACGACGGAGGTAAGCTGTGTGCCAATATGTGTGAAAGGCATTGGATGCGGAACGCTTTTTATCCTTTTTATTAGGGTTCCGTACACCCAACGGGTGACCAACGGGACCCTATTACTAAGCCTCCGCTGTCTGTCCGTCCGTCTGTCAGCGGGCTGTATTTCATGAACCGTAATAGGTAAGACAGTTGAAATTTTCACATAATGTGTATTTTCTATCGCCGCTATGACAAGAAATACAAAAAACCTAAAAAAGTAAAAAAATAAGGTGGTCTCGTTTTTTAACGTGTTTTTTATAGGTCTTTAGAAGCATATTACATTTAGCTCTATTGTAAAAACGGTAATACATACAAGCGCGAAAATTGATGTGAATATAGTACTAATACTCAACTAAAACAACAAATATTAAAAATCGGCCAAGTGTGAGTCGTACTTGCGCTAAGGAGTCCGAACTGAATGACAAAAAAATCTCGCGTTGATGTCTTTTGCTTGTAATGTGAACAGTTATCATTGTCATTATATTATGTAGTTGTGGGGTACGGAACCCTCGGAGTGCTAGTCCGACTCGCACTTGGCCGGTTTTTAGGGTTACATAGTCAAACTAGGAAAATTTATAGTTTCGCTTTGTCCTTCTGTTTGTCGGTCGGTATGTCACAGCCGTTTTTCTCAAAGACTTGGAATGGTTATACAGATCTGAGACCGATCCCTATTAAGGAATGGAATAAAATCTGTAAACAAAAAGTAAGGTTACCTCGCTCGTAAGTGGGAGTGATTTTGTGATTTTGCTTGTGGGGGATGTGCTAAGGGTAAGATAATGATTTTAATTGGCGTCTGTGAGCCTGGTCTAGACAGTGTAAGGGAATCTTTGTTTCTATTATTTTTTGGCCATTTCCATTTAGAATCAGATACCAAATCATCAATATTGGTATAATTTTCCAACAACAATAATTTTCCGTGTAATGGTGCAGAGCTGACGGTGAGCGAGTCCTGCCTGTGGAGCCTGGTGGCGCTAGTGAGCAGTCACGCTTGGGAGGGGGGCGCCTCGGTGACGTCACCAGTGGGCGAGGGGTGCGCGGCGTCAGCTAGCGTGCGGGTGTCGCTAGCGGCGGCTCTGTCGGCCGCGCTGCCCGCTCACACGCCGCCAGAAGTGCAGCTGCAGCTCGCCGGCAACATGTTCCGCCTGAACCTCTACGTGCACGTGAGTTCCATTTTTGATGACGTCAACGAGAGTCGATAGGCGCGTGACGTCAGCATGCGCCCCTTTAGCAGTGACGCTGTCAGCCGCGTTATCTGCTCGCACGCCGCTGGAAGAAAATATGATCTGCATCGACCTCTACGTGCACATTTCTATTTCCTCTAGTTTATTGACAGGTAACTAAACGAACGGAAAGAGCCACGCTCGGAGATTAACTCGGAAGGCCTAGTATTGGATGGACAGCCACACGGGAAACATGAACGAGTACATCAAAAACATCCTTACTAATATTATTATAGTGAAAATGTGTTTGTTTGTTACCTTTTCACGCTTCAACGCCTTGACCAATCTTTATGAAATTTGGCATGCAGGTAGCCTGTGTCACGGGGAAGGACATAGGCTACTTTTTTATTCCGTGATAATAGCATAATCTGATGCAGTTCCTGAGGGAACTAAAAAATATCCGATTGTTGTGATTTTTTGCACAGAGATGGTTGAGTAGGTGGGAAACGACATAATTTACTAATCACCCTTAAAGACAGTCATAAAAACGATGTCCACGCGGGCGGAGTCGCGGGAAAAAGCTAGTTTCAATATAAAGGATATGAACAGCGGGCCGTGTCTGAGATACAACCGCCAGTCATTAAGTGGATACTCTTTATGTTGGCGCATTTGCATTTCAAAAACTTTATTATTTCGATCATTTAAACGGCAAATCATGATTGATTAAATAAATTGTACATCCACACTGTGCACAATACCTCGTGTATCCGTCTCCCTCTGGCTTATACAAACAAGCTCTCTAGATACCGACCTCACCCCCTCCGTCGCCCAGATTGATACACATTGGTGCAGTTTGGTTCCCGAACGTATAGAATCCCACCACGATTTAATTTTTTCCGTCATATGTTTTTGATATGTCATTCCTTGCCTGTTGTGTGAGTGTCCAGGGTGTGGTGTTACTAAGGCCATAAGACTGTGCTGGCTGTCAGAGGGCTGTATTTCATGAACAGTAGTGGGTAGACAGTTGAAGTTTTCACAGTGTGTTTTTTTTTTTCCATTGCAGCTGTAACAAAAACGCTAAACACGTTAAAAAACCGACTTCCATCGCAACAAATTAGTACATTTTTGCATTATTATTTTTGGTTTTTGTTAATTTTCTACTAAAGTACTACACCGATTTTGATAAAATTTATATGGGACCACACGAGAAGCACTAGCTTTCAAATAAAAAAAGAATCATAAAAATCGGTTCACCCAGTCAAAAGTTCTGAGGTAACAAACATTAAAAAAAAACATACAGACGAATTGAGAACCTCCTCCTTTTTGGAAGTCGCTTGATAAAAAATAGATTTAAAAAACTGGTCAAATGCGACTCGGGGTCATAAAAATAGGGTTCTGCACCAAAACTTTACTTCCAACAGAACAAGACCTCTCAGTACATACTTTGCTTTAAAATAGGGGTTTACTTATTCTGTACTTTAAAATTTTTATTTTGCCTGTGGGAACGGAAGGACTAGATTTTCTCATAGATTTTCCTGTAATCTTGAATAATTTTAGGTCCAGTATTTTCGGAGACGGAGAATGGTCTATTTTTGCCTATTTTCTTTAAATAACTTCAAAATTATTTAAAAAAAAAATTGAGATTATCACGTTCATTTTTTGTCACACAATATACAACGTGGACTATTGAGACACGTTCGTGGAAATTGACCATACGGTCGGGTCTAAGATTTTAAAACTCGCCGATCAGACAGATTACAGAACCAAAAAGATCTCGGACTGAAGTGAACCACCACAAACTCATGGAGGAAAGACGTAGTTTGATTTTGTTATCCGTTCCGATTTGAACTAACAACTTGTCGGCATGCTTCTCCAGCACTACATTTCCAGCGCATCGATTTTGCCTCTTTACCCGAGGGTCCAGGTTTCAGCTCCATAAGAAAAATTGGAAAAACAAGACTTTTCCTATTTTGCTACCTTGGTAATTCAGTTTCCTGATAGCAGATCTTTTGATGGTACACCAGAGTTTTCCTCATTCAACTGTGTCAAAAACCTTCCGGAAGTCTACAAAAGAGATGAAAATCTGGATATCAAACTGTCTAGTCCTTTCTATGACGAGTCTGATAATGGCACCTTAACACTTTTAATTGTAAACTTCCTTTGCTGAATTAGTTACAGCTTTGACGGCTCACGATAAACACTCCGTCAAAAGGGGCCGCTCTGAGTTCAATCGCGCCGCGCCGCCTCAGCGCAGCCCATTTGTCGAAGTGTTTGACTGTCGCCGATGCCGGCTCGCGGCATTCAAATTTTTTTTTCAAAATTCAAAACAATTTATTTCAAATAGGTGTTTACACACACTTTTAAATAGTCAAAACAAAAAAAATACAATAAAAAATAAAATTACAAATAATGGCATTCATCAAAGATGCAGTTAATTCAGCGAACGAACTATAATTGCAGCGCGGCGACCCTCGCCTGCCGGCGGACAGCTGGGACGAGGCGCGCGGCTGCTGGCAGGAGCTGCCGCCGTCTGCCGCGCCACTCTTCCTGCCCGAGGCCATCGCTCTCATCAAGCAGCGCCTGCAGCAGTAAGTAACACACATTGCTTTTCAGATGTATGAGCTTAGTGATTTAAAAAACAGTATGTACTAGCATCACGACTATAACTATGCCGTGAGGCGTCCGCCGGTGGTACGAAGAGATGCGCAAGAACGCTGGTGACATCACGACAAGAAGTCCAAGATCGGTCCAAGTGACGCGCCTTGGAGGAACCAGCGTCCTATATATCTTTTACTTATTCTTATCAATCCGGAATATGAAACAGAACTTTAAGAAGAATTTCCTTTCAGATCGGAAACACTAAACATCACTGAAATAGAGCACATAGCTTCCCTCTGTCCGTACTTGCTGGCGCAGTGCGAGGCGGAGCAGCCCCCACATGCGAGCGAGGTGGTCGCCCTGACCAGGCGGCTGCTCGAGTGGCCGCCGGGGGACGCGCGCCCCAGTGTGGAGGTGTTCGCGCTGAGGCACGACTGCGTGACGTCACACCTCAACTGCTTGTTCGACGACGACAACGAACATATAAAGAGAGTTATCGACGATTCAGCCAGCGATGACGCGGAGGACCTCCCCAAGGAGGCCGTGACCTGCCATCTGAATCAATTCTTATTCAAAGCGATATATTTGAGGACGATTCTTCTCCGCAAGGTGGAGGAAGAAGATGAAGATAGCTCGGAGAAGGCGCGGTGTTGGTGCGATACGCTTTTCAAGGATAAATACATAGTGGAGGAGTTCACTCGAGTTCTGTATGACTACTGCGTGTTGTGTTCTCTGCACGAAGGATATGCCTATGTAAGTACACATACACACTTCCACCTTCGGCATCATCATCACTTACTATCAGGTGAAATGATGCCAAGGGCTTACCAATTGTGAATAAAAAATGCTTTTTCTACATTTTTAGGGTTCCGTAGTCAACAACTGTGCGGTTGTCCGCGCCTTAGCCCAGAGACTGTTAGTTCTAGAAAGCTGTAATTGGCATGGGTATACATATTAATCACGCCGACAAAGAAGTAACTATTTAGTAATCTGTGGACAAAGTGGTACAATAAAATGTATAAAGAAAATTTTTAGGGTACCTCCCTTACATGTAAAGAGGGGATGATTTTTTTAGACGTACCCTGTCGAGTGGGGTATCGTTGAGTAGGTCTATCAAACTACTGAGGGCTTGCTAGAACCATTTTTCAATTCAGGTATCCATTTGCAAAAATTAAGCTTCAAAATGATAATATTTGTGAGATTCAAGTGCCCAACCCTACCAGCTAAACCGCTATTTCAGGACATCCGAAAAAAATTGTAAATAGTAGGACATAATTATAATCAATTTAAAAGGAAAACGATCACGGCTAAGTAGGCATTCTTAGTTTAGGAGTAATAGTCAATCAACTTAAGTAGTGCAGTTGGATTTGTCAAAAGTGCATAGATTTTCCATTTTGACTGACTCGGTGGCTCAGTGGTTAGTGCCCTTGACTACTGATCCGAGAGTTGTGGGTTCGATCCCCATCCAGGGCAAGCATTTGTGGGATGAGCAGATTTGTTTGCTCTGTGTCTGGGTGTTAAATATCTATATATGTATGTATTTAAACGTATATAAGTATGTATATCAGTCTCTGGTAACCCATAACACAGGGAATCCTACTTTGGGGCCAGATGACCATGTGTGATTTGTCTGAGAATATTATTATTATTATTATACAAAATGTTCTATTACCAACTTCAAGTATATTTTTGTTTAACAAACTAATTTAATTGAAAATTAAAACCCGTCTGCTTAAAATGCATCCTATGTCACTTACTCGAAATACTTCAATCCGTCTAGGCTACAGGCTCAGAGGAAGAAACAGTCTTTCACAAATACATACATACTCGTAAATACATCCAAAAAATGTTACCTTCGATTAAAAAAAAAAGTCTTATTAATACTTGGGCGTAAATGGTGTTTAGCAAACTCGTGACAATGGTACACCTTCGTTTGCCTAAATGCCACTCGTTTGCCAGTCACCTATTTGCCACCCTTATATCATACATAATATAATTATACCTAACTATAAATAAAATAAAAAGAAGGTATTTAAAATCTAAGAAGCTGTATGTAAGAGTGTATAGAAGATATAACGTTAGTGCAGCCTGAACTCCTGGACCGATTTAAAAAAAGTTGTCGCAGCATTTGACTCGATCCCGAATGTATCCTCGGCCACATGAAGTCACTCACGACGCGGGACGACATTCTCGGTAGTCGGGTTTTACTTTAGTTTTATACACTTTGTCACTAGTTAACGCCACTCGCGCCTTTTCTCCTCGAGCTTCTACCAGTCCTCTATAGTTGGATACAAAACACAATGAGACCCAGTTCAGTTTACTGACTGGTAGGAGAGAGAAGAGGCATCAAAACGGCTGCTGTAACCATGCTGTAACGTGTAAGACCTGTGATGATGATTTTGTGTTCTACAAGTAATTATATTTATGATTATTGTTTGTTTTTGTAGTGGCCACACTACGACCTGATACAGCAAGCCAAGCAAAAGCTGGACGTACTACTGGATGACGTCGTCGAGGAGACCAGCACGGAAGCGAGAGGCACCATCATGTCGTTTCTGTCGGAGATGGCGGCCACTGTCGGGTACTACTGGGCGTTCGCGCGGCGCTGGTACGAGCTCCACACAGCGGGCGATGGTGGCCAGGGGGACGGGGGGAGGAGTGATGGCGAGGGGGAGACCAATCTGGAAGACATAGTGACTGGAAATGGGTTCTTCCATTGTATGCAGGTCAGTTATATTCTATTCTTCATCATTTCTATTTATAAACATATAAAAACGATTGGTTCCTCAATAAGTGCGAAAAAATTGTACTTTGCTACCTCTAGGGAGTTTTGTTTCTCTCTTCGCGTTCGTGAAGTTTGGATGTTGAAAAAAAATCAAATATCACAAATTAACATAAAATAAAAATCTCTATGGTGATAAACTCTGTTTTTGGGTTGGTTAGCAAGGAGTTTGTATAAAAAAACTAACTCTTTGTTGGTTAGTATGTGAAATTAACCAAAGAGGTCGAACGCATAATGTATGAAGAAGCTTCTAGTCGGTTATGTTTTGGCGGCTATGCGCGATGAAAAAAAAAGAACGGTAATGTGCATTGTACTTTCTTTTCGTTTCCTTTTCTTCTTTCAAAAGTTGTGTGTATGTCACTTGGGGCCGAAATATTTTATTATCGGGCTACGTGTATTGAATTCCTCGCTAAGCTCAGTAGTCTACTCTAGTATCCTTCGCTTAGCTCAGAATTCAAACTAACGCCCTCGGAACAAAATATTACTTTGTCCCCTTGTTACACACATAACTATTGGTAAATTTACAGTCAATGTACTGGGTGGCGCAAAAGTACTGGCACTGTAAAAAAATCATTTTTTTTATATGACATCTGTCATTCTGTTGTTAAAAATTGTGTAGCAAACAAATAAAATTTCACGGGATAAAAAATACACTGAAAATAAACATGGATCGTTTTACTCCCCAAGATTTTTTTTTATTTTTTTTATTTGAGTGCGTTTGGCTGCACCTCACCTGATGGTAAGTGCCGATGCAGCCGAGGATGTAACAGGCAGCTCAAATAGTGCCTTTTCACTCTCGTCTTGTAGATTCCTAAATTATACGAATCGGGGAATACAGACGCCAGCAGGGAATTCCACTCCTTGGACGTTCGCATAATAAACGAAGAAGCAAAACGCTTCGTGCGTAAAGGTGGAACATTAACGACAAAGGGATGGAATCGCTCTCCGCGCCTAGTCGTACGGTGATGAAATAGAGAGGGGGGAATGAGGTCATAAAGCTCCAGGGCACAATCTCCGAAATTAATCCTGTAGAACACAAATAGACAGTCGGCGATGCTCCACGCTTTGGAGCCTGTTTAATACAAGTTCCTCATCGCCAATGAGTCTCCTTGCGCGTCGGTCGATAGAATCCAAGGCATCTAGCTGGTAACGAGCCGATCCGTCCCATAAGTGAGAGCAGTACTCCATACATGACCGAACTTAGCACGTGGAATAATCGTGTCAATATTTTTACGGAGTAATCCATCATCATCATATCAGCCCACCGAGGGACTCGAGCCTACCCTGAATTAGGGCGATCGGGTCTTAGTAGACCACGCGGGCCCAGTGCGGGTTGGTCGACTCGAGTTTCTTCGCAGGCGTGTGCAGGTTTCCTCATGACGTTTTCCTTCACCGTAAGAGCGTCGGATAAACGTACATATGAATTCGAAATTCGAAAACACATTGGTACGTGGCAGGATTCGAACCACGACCTCCCGGACAGGTGGTAGCGGCCCTTGCCTTTACGCCACCGATGAAAATGGAATAATTCATCAGTGATAAAAACACAACAGGAATTTCATCGACGATTTCCCCACCGTCCGGCACCGATTGGTCGCACAATTCGACACTTTGCCACACGCCTCGAAGCAACACTGGCTCAACATTGGATAGACCTAAGTCTGGCAGACCAAGAACAGGCCGTTCAGCCAAAAATATAGATGCTGTGCGTGAAGATGTGGAATAGTGTTCAGAAACATCAACGAGGTGACGGGCCCCGCAATTGGGCATTTCCAGGCGGACTCTGCAGCGTATTTTGGGAAAAGACTTGCAGATTTTCCCGTATAAAACTCAGATGACTCATCAGCTGCTGCCTACTGACCACCGAGCTCGTCTAGAGTACAGCTAGCGCGTCATAAACCTCAACCATGAAGAGAATGATTTTTCTTCAAAATAGGTTATGAGTGACGAAGCGCATTTCCATCTCTCGGGGCATGTCAATAAGCAGAATACTCGGTTCTAGGGCACTCATAATTCGAGCATTATTCAAGAAACAGCTTTACACCCCAAATCAATAAGCCATATCTTAGTAATGATGCTACATAGCCATAGTACGCTGTTATAGCAGTTTTCTGTGAGACTGTTTTAGTCAGTCTACTTAAGGCATTCACAAAACAATTTATTCTCTTGCATAGGTTATCTAAATATCACTGTAAAATAAAGATTCTTATCTAATATTAGACCCAAAAATTACATATTATCACATTCTTCTAGCACTGTATTTCTGTATCGTATGTCTAAACTTAAATTATTATTTCTTGGTAGTAAAAATAGTACGTATTTAGTTTTTTCTATATTTATACTTAAATTATTGTCAGAAAGTCATTTAATTACAGTTTCAATTGTATCATTTATGTCAGTTTGATAAGTACTAATATCATTCTTATTTGATGTCACTATTATGGAGATGTCATCAGCAAACAATAACATTTGTGGCGGATTTTTATTTATTTTTTATTATATCAGCTCATATACGTCCCCACCGAGAGGCTCGAGCCTACCCTGAATCAGGGCGATTCGGCCTTAGTCGACCACGCGAGCCCAGTGCGGGTTGGTCGACTTCACACACAACCTTCGAGTTTCTCCGCAGGCGTGTGCAGGTTCCTCACGATGTTTTCCTTCACCGTTAAAGCAATCGGTAAGTATATGTACGTAAGTTTTTGAAAAACTCATTGGTACATTGGCCGCCCAGATTTGAACCCGATACCTCTGGTTAGATGGACCGAGTCGTTACCGGTTGAGCCACCGACGCTTTGCAGATTGCAGCAGGCAAATCATTTATCATCATATCAGCCGAAGGAAGTCCACTGCTGGACATAGGCCTCCACCAAGGATCTCCACGACGACCGGTTCTGCGCTGCCCGCATCCAGCGGCTTCCCGCGACCTTCACCAGGTCATCGGTCCACCGAGTGGGAGGCCTGCCTACACTAAGCTTTCCGGTGCGTGGTCGCCACTCGAGAACTTTACCCCAACGGCCATCTGTTCTACGAGCAATGTGCCCCGCCCACTGCCACTTAAGTTTAGCAATTCTCAGAGCTATGTCGATTACTTTGGTTCTCTTACGGATCTCCTCGTTTCTGATTCGATCACGCAGAGAAACTCCGAGCATAGCACGCTCCATTGCCCTTTGGGTGACCTTGAGCCTTCTTATGAGGCCCATAGTAAGCGACCATGTTTCAGTTCCTTACGTCATCACTGGCAACACACATTGGTCAAAGACCTTGGTCTTAAGACACTGCGGTATCTGGGACGTAAAGATATTGCGAAGCTTCCCGAACGCTGCCCAGCCGAGTTGGATTCGACGATTGATCTCTTTCTCGAAGTTGGACCTACCTAGCTGGACTGTTTGTCCCAGGTATACATATTCGGTAACAACTTCGAGTGTGGAGCCTCCAACCTTCAGAGGAGTACGTATGACACGGACGTTTGACATAATTTTCGTCTTGTCCATGTTCATTCTAAGACCCACTTGTTGAGAGGCTCTACTGAGGCCATCAAGCATTGTGCCTAAGTCGTCCATAGTCTCAGCCATGACCACGATATCGTCATCCAATCGAAGGTGGGTGATGTACTCGCCGTTGATATTGATGCCGAGTCCACCCCAGTCCAAAAGCTTAAAAATATCTTCCAGGGCGGCGGTGAACAGTTTCGGAGATATAACGTCTCCCTGTCTCGCCCCTCGCTGCAGCTGGATAGGTGACGAGTTTTGATCCTGGAGGCGAATCATTTATACAAAGTAGAAATAATAGAGGGCCCAAAACACTTCTTTGCGGGACACCAAAAAGATTAGTTTTAAACTCTGATCTATAAGATGTTAAAATATTTAGTTCATTAAGTTCGCTTATTTCAACACGACCAACCCGCACTGGGCCCGCGTGGTCGAGACGTTTGACATAATTTTCGTCTTGTCCATGTTCATTCTAAGACCCACTTGTTGAGAGGCTCTACTGAGGCCATCAAGCATTGTGCCTAAGTCGTCCATAGTCTCAGCCATGACCACGATATCGTCATCCAATCGAAGGTGGGTGATGTACTCGCCGTTGATATTGATGCCGAGTCCACCCCAGTCCAAAAGCTTAAAAATATCTTCCAGGGCGGCGGTGAACAGTTTCGGAGATATAACGTCTCCCTGTCTCGCCCCTCGCTGCAGCTGGATAGGTGACGAGTTTTGATCCTGGAGGCGAATCATTTATACAAAGTAGAAATAATAGAGGGCCCAAAACACTTCTTTGCGGGACACCAAAAAGATTAGTTTTAAACTCTGATCTATAAGATGTTAAAATATTTAGTTCATTAAGTTCGCTTATTTCAACACGACCAACCCGCACTGGGCCCGCGTGGTCGACTAAGGCCCGATCGCCCTAATTCAGGGTAGGCTCGAGCCTCTCGGTGGGGACGTATATGAGCTGATATGATGATTTCAACACATTGCTTTCTTTCAGTTACGTAAGAATCAAACCAAGCTAGTGCCAGGCCTCGTATGCCACAGTGACTAAGTTTTGTCAATAATATTTTGTGATCCACAAAATCAAAAGCTCTCGTCATGTCAAAGACGAGTGTGGTTACAAGTCTTTTATCGTCAAGGTGCTTAATGATATTATGAACTAGAGTGCAGATGGCAAGACTCGTTGATTTTCCCTTTTGAAAGATTAGTTTTAAACTCTGATCTATACATACTGTTCATCCTAAATTATGTGATGTTTAAAAAAAGTGATACAAACGGGAATACATACATTTTTAGTTATTATAAAGTTGATGTTTTGCAAATGTATACCTTTTTGGAAAGCTGATAAAACAAGAATTTTCCCCGTATTTCGCACGCTTTGTGTATATACACCTCTTAGTAAATTCTATTTTCTGGATAGTTATTTTCGACGCTGAAGCTGCGCCCAATTCATTTGGATAGTAAGAGTACCTCTTCATGTGAATCCACAAGTTTAATGTGTCATAATTTTTAAAATTAATGGCACGGGACATGTTTTCTTTACAATACATACACATTGCTTGGGAATTATCAAATATCGAAATTTCAAAATCATTCCCTCAGCATATTAAAATCAAAACAAAAGTCAACAAAGACTACAGTTCTTACCTCATTTACAAGGAAACAGACGAATCCGAATTCGTCGACGAAGTAAAAACCCGAAGGTCGTCCTTGGGGGATGCCTATGTCCAGCAGTGGACGTCCGTCGGCTGATATGATGAGGTTTGATTGATTATACAGCCATACATACATACTAGATTTAACCAAGAGTAAATGGTTACACCTAGTTCTAACCGGGTGAAACTAGGCGTAGCCGCACTTCGGGTTCTAGCCGTTACATATACATAACTCAAATCAATAGAAAACAACTTGTATTCCGCAGGCTAACAGCAAGAACTCGTCGGACTCTGGCGTCGTCCTGCGCACCAGCTACCTGACAATGCTGCGCAGCCTGTACGCGGCGCACAGCGCGCGCAGTGACGTCATCGACGAGCGGTTCCTGCGCGACGCGGCGGCCACGCAGAAGGAGTGCGACGCGGATGTGCTGGTCAACCTGTACTACCGGCACAACAACACGCTGCTGGTCGATCGGTGTGTACTATGTACCTTGTACTGACGACAGATGACGCCAGATCTGAGCGCACGGCAGTACGATAGGCCAAGTTCCAGCTAGCACACACGACGTGTATGTTTACCACGAAGCCGTTCACTCGGTTTTTCACATCCTCACATCTCTCGTTCTATCAATCATTCATTCATTCATATCAGCTCATATACGTCCCCACCGAGGGGCTCGCGAGCCTACCCTGAATTAGGGCGATCGGGCTTTAGTCGACCACGCGAGCCCAGTGCGGGTTGGTCGACTTCACACACAACCTGCGAATTTCTTCGCAGGCGTGTGCAGGTTTCCTCACGATGTTTTCCTTCACCGTAAGAGCGTCGGATAAACGTACATATGAAATCTAAATTCTAAATCACATTGGTACGTGGTTTTATCAATCATAAAGCTTTGAAATTTTTTCACATAGTATATTTTCTACATGTTATCAAGACGCCCTGAAAATTTCTAAACGATATGTTGAAACCTCGCGGAGAGAGCAAAATTACGTGGCACTTCCCGACTAACTAGAAACCTGAAATTTTGTATAGTGATAGGGATTGATGTGTAAGTAAAGGGAATCAAATCTGGAAACCGGAACTTCTTAAAAAGTTGTCGCTTCCGTTTTGCACTTTGCATACTCTTTAATTGTACAAAATATACACTTGAAATAATATATTTATATCCCGACTCAAACGTCAACATCGACGTACCTAACTTGAGGAATGTATGCTTACTTAGATCCCTTATTTTACAAAAAAAAACCGTCCAATTGCGAGTCAGAATCCCACACAAAGGGTTTCGTACCATCCCAGTAGGTATCGCTAGTTTCTTTACGTTTTTAAGAAATCGCATTTCTTGTATGGTGGTCCCCATTTAAAAAAATATTAATTTGTTGTTATGGCGACAATAAAAATAGACATTGTAAAAATTTAAATTAATTTCAGGTTCTTGAAATACAGCCCACTGGCAGACAACGGACAGACGGACAGCGGAGGCTTAGTAAAAGGGTCCCGTTGGTCACCCGTTGGGTGTACGGAACACTGTAAGCAGTGATATCTCTCAAAAATGCTAAACTCGCGCAAATTAGGGTTCCGTAGTCTTCTATGCTCTAAAAAACAAAATTATATTTACGGTTATTAAGAGATCGTTTTGTACGGAAATACTATAAACTTTTTAAAAATCCACCTGCATCATTTTAAATTGATTACATGTCCTAACTATTTTTTTTTTCAGATGTCCTGATATAGCGGTTTAGCTGGTGGGCTAAAGCTTAATATTCCGCAATAGTTTTGAAAGACCTATTCAACGATCCACATTATAGGATACGTCAATAAAAAAAATCACCCCCTCTTTATACAGTTTTAAAAGATTTGTACCACTTTGTCGGCGTGATTAATATGTAATATGTATGCACGTGCCAAATTACAGCTTTCTAGTACTAATAGTCTCTGAGCTAAGCCGCGGACAGACAGGCATGGCGAAACTATTGTTGACTAAAAAAGGGTCGAGTTGCCTTTCTATAAAAATCTGCTTATAAAAGTAATGATATCTAATTTGCGACCAAGTTTATTATTATTATTATAACAGCTCAACTCTCTCAAGCTCTTTAACGGTGAAGGAAAACATCGTGAGGAAACCTACACACGCCTGCGAAGAAACTCGAAGGTTGTGTGTGATGTCGACCAACCCGCACTGGGCCAGCGTGGTCGACTAAGGCCTAATCGCCCTGATTCAGGGTAGGCGACCAAGTTTATATTCTTAAAATTCCTGCTGTTTTCATGGGGCTATTAGCCTAAAATTGAAATAACCTGTATAGAATATGGCCCCTGTACGAGTGAACCAAAGCTAGGTGCTCTTGATAAACGGATTCTAAAACCTGCACTTGCACTAATCAAAGTGTATAGGTACGCGATGCCACGTTCAATAGATCCATGCGGTGACTGAGTGTGTTGTGCGGGCAGGGACGTGCGCTCGGCGCCGTGGGCGCAGGTGGCGGCGACGGCGGCGGGCGCGCAGTACCTGGCGGCGCTGGTGACGGCGCGCGGCTGGGACGCGCCCCAGCACCACTGGGACTTCCTCACCGTCACGCTGTGCTCGCTGCTCGACTCGCTCGACAAGAGCAAGGACGCCTGGGGCACCACCAAGGTACGAGCTCACTGCCGTGTGTCACGCGTCACGTGTTGCATGCTCGATCCGGTTGAGAAGCGCAAGGAGACTCGGGGGACCGCTAAGGTCCATCCAGGGATCTAGCCATGTGTTGCGCGTGAAATACTAGTCAATTGTAAAAGTTAACAGCCGTTATGTTATGGAGCGTCGGTGGCGTCCTGTCCGGGAGGTCGTGGTTCGAATCCTGCCACGTACCAATGTGATTTCGAATTTAGATTTCATATGTACCTTTATCCGACGCTCTTATGGTGAAGGAAAACATCGTGAGGAAGCCTGCACACATCTGCGGAGAAACTCACAGGTTGTGTGTGAAGTCGACAAACCCGCACTGGGCCCGCGTGGTCGACTAAGGCCTGATCGCTCTAATTCAGGGTAGGTTCGAGCCCCTCGGTGGGGACGTATATGAGCTGATATGATGATGTTTTTTATTTTTGAAGTGAAAACTTCTTTACGTCTATTGAGCATTTTTTTTTTGATGGGAAAAAGCCATTGAACTCGCGACACTGTTACCGTTACCGACGTATTTTTTTAAGAATATGTTAAGGCGGTTGCAGAGGAAACAAAAATAGACATCGCAACCTAGATGGCGCTGGCGAGCAAATATTGTTGTTTTTGACAAATATTTCGTAAATTAGATAAGTTTGAAGCAAAATTTGTTTATTCGCGAGCCCTTTTATTGATGTTTCGATGATAGAGTAAGTGTTTAACTTCATTTATTGTTTTATTCTCCCGTGTTATCCCACAATCAGCAGCTGATAGCAGTCACGCACACTGCAGGCACGAATTGTAAGTGTGTGGGTGCAATTCATTCAATAAAAATTCGCGTAATATCTGTCAGTTTACAATAGCGGTATACAAAGAGAATAGAAATCACTACGAAATAAATACCTACCTAAACAAAATTACATTATATTCCTGGGACAAAAAAGCAAAACATAGAGCACATCGGATTTTCAGAAATCGTTTTTACGATTATCTTTTTGGATACAGTGTAGAATCCTTGTAAAAATGCAGATAATTAGCAGAGACGTGATTGTAATGGAAGACAAAATGAAAATGAGGAAACTGAAGAATAGTGTTATCTGGTTTCATGGAGAAGAAATGTCACCTGAAGACAGCCAGGAGGACAGATTCAGTGGGGGAATTGAAAGAAAGCCCATGTCTACTCCATGTGCTATAGAGAACGAAAACAGAGAGAGGAAACTACCTACCTCAATAGATATGGTTTCTCCGTGTGTACATATCCAGCTGCTGAGCCATAGCAGTCGTTCAGGGAAAACAATGCTCGGGAGCTTATTGATATGTCAGGTGGTGCAACAATAGTTGATAAGTGCAAGTGGGTGCTAAATAAACAGTTTCATGTGAACAACAAAGTGCGTTATCATAGGAGACTAGTGACAAAAGGTTTCACGCAGCAACCTGGAATAGATTATGAGGACACCTTCTCTCTGGTAGTTAGACGTGAAGTTTGCATATCTTCCATTAAGTCTTTATGTTCTGTCTCTTGTATGGTGTGACACAGACTTTATTGTTGTGATTGATTTGTTTCTCATTGTAAAAATATAAGTACTTCCAGCCCAAATAAACTTTTGTTTTAATCATTTAATATAGCAGATCGTGGTTTAAGATATGAAAACCTAGGTCCTGTGAGATGATATCTAGAAATGAATATCAATGTAGATCGAGAAAGGAATGTAAATACAGTTGATCAGCAAAAATATATAGAAATTATCGCTGAATGTGAGAGGTCTTTATCCACCAGTGGACGTCTTTTGGCTGATATGATAATGATCACCACCTTTACACATAATAACTATTTTCATGGACGCTGCTGAAGCCTTATTATTATTTTTTAATTCACCATTGGTAAGCCCTTGGCATCATCTCACCTGATGATAAGTGACGCTGATGCCGAAGATGGAAGCAAGCTTACCAAGATTCCCCAATGCAATGGAGAACTGGCTATCTTATCCTCAAGCCGGAACACATCAACATTGTTAACACTGATGTTTGGCGGCAAGACTTAGATAAGATGGTGGTAGCTAGCCAGGCGGGCTTAGAAAATGCCCTACCACCAACCAAACGGAGTCTTACAAGTTGACCCCACCGGGATTCGAACCCACGACCTCATGGTGTGAAGCAAATGGACTAACCATCACACCACGGAGGCGGTTAAAAGTTGGCACAAGGGACATACATAAAATAAAATAATCATATTCAATATCATGTTTTTTCAATTTTAATCATTTAATCCCAGAGATATAGATAGGTTACATGCATACAAAAAGTGAAGCAAATAAAAGCATTCGTAGTAGCATTCGGTGCAATGGAAGTGAACTACCTTTAATACTGTGTGTAAAGGGGTTTGATTTTCTAATGTTGTTAGTGCATAACTCATCTATGGTAACAAATCTTTGTTTGATCCCCAAAAAATTCTTCAAGATGTTTTTCAAATGTAATATAATATCTATAATATGCTACAAGTGGTACTTTATCTGGTAAAACTCTAACGACCTGCCATGAGAAAAGGGTAAAACATAGGTTTCTCAAAAATGGCTCTCGATAATTTTTGTCATTACAAAAAACTGGACAAGTGCGAGTCAGACTCGCCCACCGAGGGTTCCGTACAAAATTGTAGATCCATATTATAAATCATAACAGTGCAGACTGTTAGTTACTACATACTTCAAAATTATTAGGTACCTACCTACACATATAAAAAAGGGGAAAGTTTTTTTTTACATTCTTGTCATAAATCGAAAACTATACATCAAAAAAATAATTAAAAGTCTGTTTAAGCTTCTGACAATGAAGCCCTTTCATAGGTACCTTATATCCCTCACTCCCGAAGTCGTTGGCACCCTGCGGGGGCTACTGGACTTCCTGGAGGAGCTGAGCTGGCAGTGATGCCAGCTAACCACGCAAAATGGGCGCTCGGGCACCTGGTTGCGGAAACCAGCCCGTCCTTACCATTACCTCATATGACACGCTTATAACTCAATTCAAAATTTGGACCGCCGTTCCTTGCATAATTGATTACATACTTTATATAAAGATTATATTTTTACAAATGTATAGTTTTCAGATTTATCCCTTTACTTGTAGTACAAGACGGTATTACATGCCAAATTTCATAGTTCTAGGTCAACGGAAAATACCCTATGAATTTTGATTCCCTTGAGAGTGTCGAAATATACGTTTTTTGCAGCATAAACGGCCGTATCTTTTATTACGTTAACCTAGAAGCTTGATTTTTTCACAGCCTCAAGGGACAGTCGACCGGACTATACGGTTGTAATTTCAACTCGATACCTCCACGCGTTTCCGAAATAAAGGGTCTTGACAGACATACGGACAGACAACAAAGTGATCCTATAAGGGTTCCATTTTTTCCTTTTTTTTTAAACTTATCAAATGGAATATCTATGATTTACTTACTTATATATTTATTATATAGCTTGTATATTTTAGTGATTGCTGTTGTTGCCTGTGTTCGGCCTAAAAATAGCACATTATGATATACAATTTACTAATTATTGTGTAAATACACTCGACAGCAAAGGAAATGGGTCTGTAACAAAAACCTCAATAACTTCCAAAATATTGTTTATTTATTTATTTATTTATTTGATAAACAAACACTTACAGTCTAGCCAAACGTGAATGTTACAAAACAAAAAATATTATTTGCATATTAAAAATGAATAAAAACAGCAGTAGGAATGTAGGATAAAAACAATTCGAATATTTTAAAAATAACATTATATAATATTAGTGTCTAACAACAAACTCGGAGTAACAATAGATTCGAGCTATTGGCTTGCGGATCTCATAAATAGCGGATCCGAACAAGAAAATATTTCAATCTTATAATCATTAATTGAGATACTATTTACAAGGTTTAGAGCACGGGACACTGGTGGGTGCTTAAGTATGTTGGTTTATGAAATAAAGACTGTATTATAAACAATTTTATAGTGCATCTATATATATAAAAGAAAGTTGTGTTAGTTACACCATTATAACTCAAGAACGGCTGGGCCAATTTTTATGATTTTTGTGTTTTTGCATTTGTCTTTGTCTGGAATAGGATAATAAGTATTAAAATATGATATTCATCAATAAAAAAAATATCAGTGAAAAATAATTGGTTTTAGGGTAGGGTAGTGTAGTTAGTGTAGGTGTAGTGTAGTTACGGTAGGGTAGGGTAGTGTAGGGAAGGGTAGGGTACTGTTGTGTAGTGTAGGGAAGGGTAGGGTAGTGTAGTGTAGTGTAGTGTGGGGTAGTGTAGTGTAGGGTAGGGTAGGGTAGTGTAGGGTAGGATAGTGTAGTGTAGTGTAAGGTGGAACGAAGTTCGCCGGGACAGCTAGTATAATAATAAAAATAAGTCATAAAAGTAAGTTAAGAAAAAATGTAAATTTTTCACTAGATTTCTAAATTGCAATTTTCACACATTTTAGTATTTTTTATTACCACTGAGATCTATTAAAACAGCTGTTACACGGTTTAGCATGCTTTCCACATTCGATTTCTGAGTTGATGCTGAGGATTATTCTCCCATTCCTCTATCACTGCTTCATCCGAGCATGCTCGATGAAGTTCAAGTTTGGGCTGCGTGCTGGCCACTGCATGCGTGTGATAGAGACTGTGTGGGGATGAGCATTATCTTGCATAAGGATGGCATTCTTGCGCATGTTTATTAAAAGTGGGCCAACATACTCATTTAAGGTTTCATTCACGTATCTCTCTGCAGTTAAAGTTTGTCTCCCATCGTGCTTGTATAGCATGTATCTCGACTCGTCCGAAAACATAACTGTTGACCAGTCATTGAAAGTCCAATTCATGTGTTCTCTAGCATAACTCAGCCTTGAATTTCGATCCTGCCTTCCGAGTTTTGGACCATTGGTGGGTCTAAATGGCTTCATGTTCGCTTCAACAAGACGCGGCCTCACTGTACACGTGCCCGGATAGCTCTCTTCAGCACGTAGAAGGTGATTTTTGACTTCAACAGCCGTTTGAAATCGATTTCTCAATATTGTTGACACCATATATCGATCGTCCCGCGCTGTCGTGCACCTTGTTCGGCCTGTTCCTGGTCTGTGCATATTGAATCCAGTCTCTTCAAATCGCTGGAGCACTCTGAACGGTTGATAGCGACACACCAACAGTGTAAGTAATGTTCACAAACACCGAAGAGGATTGCCTGTATGATAGGTAGTACCTACTTACGAAGCCATTTCTATTCTAGTGCATGATACCGTAACAAACCGGCTCGCGATCGTTTTGGGTTTACTTTGCGTCCTGAGTATACGTATTTATTGTAAAAGCGTTAATTCATTTTGTTACAAAAGCCATTTGTTTACCAAATTCACAAAAATTCACAAAACAGTGTTGCCATATGGAGGAATCAAGAAATCTATCTTCAGTCCAAAATCTGGACAAAATTCGTGCAACAGTAAATAATTGTCAGTTAAAATTGTTAATACAATCCGGTATTTGACAGCTAGTCATTTGAGTTACTTTTTATCAACGGTCAAAAACGAAATTTTGTTCTGAAATTGTTCGTGTTACAAAGTTGTGACGTCATTGTCTTTGACGAACTGATTTAGTGATTTTGATAATATAAAATTGAATTTAGAATAAAATGTTAAATGAATGTTTTTATGCTTTTGTAGGAGAAATGCTATTTAGTGAATAGTATTTTTTAATTTATTTTAAACACTGTTAAATACCCTATACCGTATGACAAAAATGATACGCCACAAGTCGCATAAACTTTCTCGTAAAAATATGTACAGAAGTCTAAAGTGTAATACATATTTTTTTGTTATCTTATCCACATGTTTGGACTCTCCATACAAAGTTTGAGAAGTCCAACAAAGCTAAATTTGTATGAATATGACACAGCAGCCGGTACCTTGGGGAAAGTTTTTCAGTTACATGAGTACAAGTCAAATTTTAAAGAAAACGAAAGGAATATACATAAGTTCAACCTGTAAACAATACCTTTGGATGTAGGAATATGATATTTGTGTCGCGTAAATCCATAATCATGAATTATCCGCATTGGACCTCAAAAATCCATACGAGTGCAGATAAATCCGTATATATAGCAACACTGATTCATTCATATTCAGCCACAGAGTGTTACGGGGATAAGTGCGTTCGAAAAGTGTGTTGTTTTAAATTTTTTAACAAAAATATAAGAACATCTTTGAAAAACTAAATCTTTGTATTAGTTTTTTACACTATTAATTATGGGTGTTATTAATAAAAAATAAATCGATTTGTATTCACTCTGAAAAAACATTTTATATTTAGATTCCTATAACACAAGTAGAGTTTCAGAACGCGCTGTTCATACATAGCTTTACGGGACGCATAAGTGTCTATGTTGTGTAAATGTAACGCACACATACGTAAAATCGACACTTTTGAACAAGATTTAAAACCTTAATAACTTTTCAATTGTTCGATTTATCACAAATCTGATTTCATTCGCGAAAACAAGATTTTTTAAACATTTTTTTGACATTGTTTGATAACCTAATATTCTAACACTCGATGAGTGTATTAGTCAAACGTTTTGTATGAAAATGACGCCTCTGCAACCACCTTAATGTCCCTGGGTACAAGCCCTTTAAGTTTTCTCGAGGATTGGTTAGGTTGTTTTCTTTTTTAAAACTGTCAGCTGTTCAAGGGCATCCCCTTGCCCAACTAGCGCCGCCATCAGTAAAATAATTGTACAATACGCTGTGCAAACTTTCTTGCGATTCTTCACCGTCTGGCGTAGTCAATCGATTTTTATTGCTATCACAATACCTTCTTCACTTCTTCGTCGCTCGCGAATGCCTGCTCCTCAGTCGCTGGTAACTATAAGATATCTTAGTTATAAGCTAGTAGTAGGATGTTTATGTGCAAAGTCTGAAGTATGAGGCCTGGTGGTCGGTGCGGCTTGCTCTACACCTGTCGCCAAGCTACGTGGTACGACTGGCGGGCTTTCCATCAGATTTGACGCGCTATTTTTTGTATGGAGTGTCAGTGCACGCTGCGTCGTCACGCGTGTCACATTTGTTTACTCACTGCAGGTGGCGATGCTGGCGCATTCAGTGTTCAAGCTGTACTGCGCGTTGGAGGGGTTCATCAGCGGTGTGCGCGAGCAGTGTGTGCGGCGCGAGCCTGCCGCGCACGTGGCGGCACTGCCTAGAGAGTGGGCCGACGTGTTCGCGCCGCACGTGCAGCGCTGCCTCGCCACCTGCACGCTGCGCACACTAGGTAAGTGGACGGGTTAATCAGCTGTGTGCGCGACCAGTTCTTCTAACTAAATTAATAAAGTTGATTTAAAACGTTAAGAGGACTGTGAACCCACGGCGAAAATTCGACTTTTCATACAAACGGCGATAACGTTTACCACGTCTTAAATGTTAACCGATTTGGACCAATTTTTAATAGGTTGTCAGTCAGAACAAAAGCTAGGCTTATACGTCTCGTTTTTTAAAGTACTGATTTTAAAATAAAAAAAATCCCTAAAATTAGTTTTGTATGAAAACACGTAAACAACAACAAAATTAAAGTTATTAACTTTATCGAAAAAACAAAAACGTATAAGCCTAGCTTTTGTTCTGACTGACAACCTATCAAAAATTAATTCAAATCGGTTAACATTTAAGAGGTGAAAATGGTTATCGCCGTTTGTATGAATAGTCGCAGTTTCACAATCGTCTTAAGAACGCCGTCCTCGGCCCCCCGCCGTCCATACAAATCGTAGTCTACTGATAATTTAAAAACAAAAAGTTGTTTTAGATCCGTTTATTCACTGTCGGATAAGAGAAATCAATGTCCGTATATAAAAATTAATTTATACTGAAATATAACGGTCAAAAGACAAGGATTAAAAAGGTTTGAAAAAGACAGGGATATACGTACATAGATTTCTCTTATCTGACCGTAAATAAACGGATCCTGAAACAGCTTCTTGTTTTTAATTATCAGAAGACTGTGATTTGTATGCACGGCGTTCTTAAGGTGGTTGCAGAGGCGTCATTTTCATACAAAACGTTTGACCAATACACTCATCGAGTGTTAGATTATTAGGTTATCAAACAATGTCAAAAAAATGTTTAAAAAATCTTGTTTTCGCGAATGAAATCAGATTTGTGATAAATCGAACAATTGAAAAGTTATTAAGGTTTTAAATCTTGTTCAAAAGTGTCGATTTTACGTATGTGTGCGTTACATTAACACAACATAGACACTTATGCGTACCGTAAAGCTATATATGAACAGTGCGTTCTGAAACTCTACTTGTGTTATAGGAATCTAAATATAAAATGTTTTTTCAGAGTGAATACAAATCTATTTATTTTTTATTAATAACACCCATAATTAATAGTGTAAAAAACTAATACAAAGATTCAGTTTTTCAAAGATGTTCTTATATTTTTGTTAAAAAAATTAAAACAACACACTTTTCGAACGCACTTATCCCCGTAACACTCTGTGGCTGAATATGAATGAATCAGTGTTGCTATATATACGGATTTATCTGCACTCGTATGGATTTTTGAGGTCCAATGCGGATAATTCATGATTATGGATTTACGCGACACAAATATTATATTCCTACATCTAAAGGTATTGTTTACAGGTTGAATTTATGTATATTCCTTTCGTTTTCTTTAAAATTTGACTTGTACTCATGTAACTGAAAAACTTTCCCCAAGGAACCGGCTGCTGTGTCATATTCATACAAATTTAGCTTTGTTGGACTTCTCAAACTTTGTATGGAGAGTCCAAACATTTGGATAAGATAAAAAAAAAAAATATATTACACTTAAGACTTCTGTACATATTTTTACGAGAAAGTTTATGCGAATTGTGGCGTATCATTTTTGTCATACGGTATAGGGTATTTGACAGTGTTTAAAATAAATTAAAAAATACTATTCACTAAATAGCATTTCCTACAAAAGCATAAAAACATTCATTTAAAATTTTATTCTAAATTCAATTTTATATTTATCAAAATCACTAAATCAGTTCGTCAAAGACAATGACGTCACAATTTTGTAACACGAACCATTTCAGAACAAAATTTCGTTTTTGACCGTTGATAAAAATTAACTCAAATGACTAGCAGTCAAATACCGGATTGTATTAACAATTTTAACTGAGAATTATTTACTGTTGCACGAATTTTGTCCAGATTTTGGACTGAAGATAGATTTCTTGATTCCTCCATATGGCAACACTGTTTTTTTTGCTCTGCAGTTAGTTTGTGAATTTGGTAAACAAATGGCTTTTGTAACAAAATGAATTAACGCTTTTACAATAAATACGTATACTCAGGACGCAAAGTAAACCCAAAACGATCGCGAGCCGGTTTGTTACGGTATCATGCACTAGAATAGAAATGGCTTCGTAAGTACCTATAATACAGGCAATCCTCTTCGGTGTTTGTGAATATTACTTACACTGTTGGTGTGTCGCTATCAACCGTTCAGAGTGCTCCAGCGATTTGAAGAGACTGGATTCAATATGCACAGACCAGGAACAGGCCGAACAAGGTGCACGACAGCGCGGGACGATCGATATATGGTGTCAACAATATTGAGAAATCGATTTCAAACGGCTGTTGAAGTCAAAAATCACCTTCTACGTGCTGAAGAGAGCAATCCGGGCACGTGTACAGTGAGGCCGCGTCTTGCTGAAGCGAACATGAAGCCATTTAGACCCACCAATGGTCCAAAACTCGGAAGGCAGCATCGAAATTCAAGGCTGAGTTATGCTAGAGAACACATGAATTGGACTTTCAATGACTGGTCAACAGTTATGTTTTCGGACGAGTCGAGTATCATGCTATACAAGCACGATGGGAGACGAACTTTAACTGCAGAGAGATACGTGAATGAAACCTTAAATGAGTATGTTGGCCCACTTTTAGTAAACATGCGCAAGAATGCCATCCTTATGCAAGATAATGCTCATCCCCACACAGTGGCCAGCACGCAGCCCAAACTTGAACTTCATCAAGCATGCTCGGATGAAGCAGTGATAGAGGAATGGGAGAATAATCCTCAGCATCAACTCAGAAATCGAAAGTGGAAAGCATGCTAAACCGTGTAACAGCTGTTTTAATAGATCTCAGTGGTAATACAAAATACTAAAATGTGTGAAAATTGCAATTTCGAAATCTAGTGAAAAATTTACATTTTTTCTTAACTTACTTTTATTCAAAATAAACTTTATAAACTTTTATGACTTATTTTTATTATTATACTAGCTGTCCCGGCGAACTTCGTTCCACTTTTAGGAACTATAATTATCTTTGGTTCCACCTTACACTACACTACACTATCCTACCCTACACTACCCTACCCTACCCTACACTACACTACACTACCCTACCCTTCCCTACACTACCCTTCCTTACCCTAACTACACTACACTACCCTACCCTAAAACCAATTATTTTTGACTGATATTTTTTTTATTGATGAATATCATATTTTAATACTTATTATCCTATTCCAGACAAAGACAAATGCAAAAACACAAAAATCATAAAAATTGGCCCCGCCGTTCTTGAGTTATAATGGTGTAACTAACACAACTTTCTTTTATATATATAGATGCACTATAAAATTGTCTATAATACAGTCTTTATTTCATAAAGCTTGTTACAATATTTTGGAAGTTATTGAGGTTTTTGTTACAGACCCATTTCCTTTGCTGTCGAGTGTATTTACACAATAATTAGTAAATTGTATATCGTAATGTGATATTTTTAGGCCGAACACAGGCAACAACAGCAATCACTAAAATATACAAAGCTGTTCATAAGTAAGTAAATCATAGATATTCCATTTGATAAGTTTAAAAAAAAAGGAAAAAATGGAACCCTTATAGGATCACTTTGTTGTCTGTCCGTATGTCTGTCAAGACCTTTTATTTCGGAAACGCATGGAGGTATCGAGTTGAAATTACAACCGTATAGTCCGGTCTACAGTCCCTTGAAGCTGTGAAAAAAATCAAGCTTCTAGGTTAACGTAAAAAAAGATACGGCCGTTTATGCTGCAAAAAACGTATATTTCGACACTCTCAAGGGAATCAAAACTCATAGGGTATTTTCCGTTGACCTAGAACTATGAAATTTGGCATGTAATACCGTCTTGTACTACAAGTATAGGGATAAATCTGAAAACTATGCATTTGTAAAAATATAATCTTTATATAAAGTATGTAATCAATTATGCAAGGAACGGCGGTCCAAATTTTGAATTGAGTTAAGCGTGTCATATGAGGTATCCTATGAAAGGGCTTCATTGTCAGAAGCTTAAACAGACTTTTAATTATTTTTTTGATGTATAGTTTTTGATTTATGACAAACTGTAAAATTAATTAAGACAAAATGTAAAAAAAACTCCCCTTTTTTATGTGTAGGTAGGTACCTAATGATTTTGGCGTATGTAGTACCTAACAGTCTGCACTGTTATGATTTATAATATGGATCTACAATTTTGTACGGAACCCTCGGTGGGCGAGTCTGACTCGCACTTGTCCAGTTTTTTGTAATGACAAAACTTATCGAGAGCCATTTTTGAGAAACCTATGTTTTACCCTTTTCTCATGGCAGGTCGTTAGAGTTTTACCAGATAAAGTACCACCTGTAGCATATTATAGATATTAAATTTGAAAAACATCTTGAAGAATTTTTTGGGGATCAAACAAAGATTTGTTACCATAGATGGGTTATGCACTAACAACATTTGAAAATCGAACCCCTTTACACACAGTAATAAAGGTAGTTCACTTCCATTGCACCGAATGCTACTAAGAATGCTTTTATTTGCTTCACTTTTTGTACGCATGTAACCTATCTATATCTCTGGGAATAAATGATTAAAATTGAAAAAAACATGATATTGAATATGATTATTTTATTTTATGTATGTCCCTTGTGCCAACTTTTAACCGCCTCCGTGGTGTGATGGTTAGTCCATTTGCTTCACACCAGGAGGTTGTGGGGTTAACTTGTAAGACTCCGTTTGGTTGGTGGTAGGGCATTTTCTAAGCCCGCCTGGCTAGCTACCACCATCTTATCTAAGTCTTGCCGCCGAACATCAGTGTTAACAATGTTGATGTGTTCCGGCTAGAAGATAAGATAGCCAGTTCTCCATTGCATTGGGGAATCTTGGTAAGCTTGCTTCCATCTTTGGCATCATCGTCACTTATCATCAGGTGAGATGATGCCAAGGGCTTACCAATGGTGAATTAAAAAATAATAATAAGGCTTAAACAGTGCCCATGAAAATGGTAATTATGTGTAAAGGTGGTGATCATCATCATATCAGCCAAAAGACGTCCACTGGTGGATAAAGACGTCTCACATCCAGCGATACTTTCTATATATTTTTGCTGATCAACTGTAATTACATTCCTTTCTCGATCTACATTGATATTCATTTCTAGATATCATCTCACAGGACCTAGGTTTTCATATCTTAAACCACGATCTGCTATACTAAATGATTAAAACAAAAGTTTATTTGGGCTGGAAGTACTTATATTTTTACAATGAGAAACCAATCAATCACAACAATAAAGTCTCTGTCACACCATAGAAGAGACAGAACATAAAGACTTAATGGAAGATATGCAAACTTCGCGTTTAACTACCAGAGAGAAGGTGCCCTCATAATCTATTCCAGGTTGCTGCGTGTAACCTTTTGTCACTAGTCTCCCATGATAACGCACTTTGTTGTTCACATCAAACTGTTTATTTAGCACCCACTTGCACTTATCAACTATTGTTGCACCACCTGACATATCAATAAGCTCCCGAGCATTGTTTTCCCTGAACGACTGCTATGGCTCAGCAGCTGGATATGTACACACGGAGAAACCATATCTATTGAGGTAGGTAGTTTCCTCTCTCTGTTTTCGTTCTCTATAGCACATGGAGTAGACATGGGCTTTCTTTCAATTCCCCCACTGAATCTGTCCTCCTGGCTGTCTTCAGGTGACATTTCTTCTCCATGAAACCAGATAACACTATTCTTCAGTTTCCTCATTTCCATTTTGTCTTCCATTACAATCACGTCTCTGCTAGTTATCTGCATTTTTACAAGGATTCTACACTGTATCCAAAAAGATAATCGTAAAAACGATTTCTGAAAATCCGATGTGCTCTCTGTTTTGCTTTTTAGTCCTAGGAATAAAATGTAATTTTGTTTATGTAGGTATATTTCGTAGTGATTTCTATTCTCTTTGTATACCGCTATTGTAAACTGACAGATATTACGCGACTTTTTATTGAATGAATTGCACCCACACACGTACAATTCGTGCCTGCAGTGTGCGTGACTGCTATCAGCTGCTAATTGTGGGATAACACGGGAGAATAAAACAATAAATGAAGTTAAACACTTACTATATCATCGAAACATCAATAAAAGGGCTCGCGAATAAACAAATTTTGCTTCAAACTTATCTAATTTACGAAATATTTGTCAAAAACAACAATATTTGCTCGCCAGCGCCATCTAGGTTGCGATGTCTATTTTTGTTTCCTCTGCAACCCCCTTAACGGTTTACAACACCAGTTGCTACGATAATGAGTTCCTACAATAGTCAAATGAGACTATGTCGCATCTATTAACACCCTCTCCGTGAGACGCGAATAAACAACGCACTAAATGAACACAAACATTTTCTTTGTTCGTGTTTTTAGGTACTTTAATCGTGTAATTTATTGCGCATTACCTGTGAGCGGTCACCTGCTAATTTTCCATACTATTCCTCGTGGAACTTGTATCGTGTGTGTGGCGTCTGGCACGGGCCGTTGACAGTAACCTGTTATCTGCGATGAAACCACAATACAAATAACTCTTGGGATCACCTTCATACACATAAATACACACACTTCACACTAGGTTAGGTACACCAAGGTATCCCAACACCTCCAAGAAGGCAAGGACCTGCTACAGGCTGAACTTGGGTAAGAGACAACCTAGATTTATTGAAGTGACTGGGCGTTAGCAGCTCATAATCTTGTAACAGTTGCATGGCAAGGGCTGTAGCGTCCTGGTCTCAGGCAAGCATTTGATAGCAAGTTGGTCGCTACCTAGCTTGAGACAGGGGCGATATTTAGTCCTAGTTTTAGTTGTCTGGACGAATGATCGCCCCGCGCTTGCTCGGATTGTTCCTTCAAACTGGTAGCAGAGAATTTAGGGACTTGTAGATTAAGTTTAACTTGCGCGGTGAATCGCCTGCGCTTCAATGAGCCTCCCTCTGTCCCGGGGACGAAATTAAACATAAACCAATTTTGTTACACCTACCCTGCATGCATTATATTCAAAGACCCTTAAATTTTCGAACATTGAAATTACCGCCTCCGTGGCGTAGCGGTAGTGCTAAGTTCACTCGTCTCACACACATCAGGACGTCGGAGGTTCAATTCCCTGCGTCGTCTCACTTTGTAAGACTCTGTTTGATTTTGGTGTGGTTTTGACAGTTTGGTAGACTTAAAGCCTAAGTCACATTTCATCTTATTCCGGTTGGATGAACCAGAGATACAACTTGACCTCTCCGTATTACTAGCCACCCTACACTAAGGAGGTCACTTAAAATTAACAACTTATTGTAGTCCACGCGGGTAAAGCTGCGGGCAAAATCCAGTAAAAAATAAAACATACTAAATGTCAAGAACTTTTCAACATTTGCCAGAAGTAATGCACACGATCAGTAAACAAATGAAGAACCTAAAATAAAATAAATAAAAGCTTATTTCCAGAATCCACGAGCGCGCGCATCACAGCAGCGCATGCGTGCTACATCTCGTCGCTGTCGGGCGCGGTGGGTGCGCTGCAGTGGCCGCACTTGCCCTCACCGGGCACGCCGGCCCTTGAGCGCGTGGCGCGCGCGTGCTGTGACGTCATGCGCGCCCATACGCACCACGCGCTGCTGTACTTTGCGCACAAAGTTCTGCTCGCCATTGCCGACGCCCTTGTGCTTGAGGATGGTCAGTCACTCGACGTCATAATTACCGCTTGGTGTTGAAGCTGCTTTCTGTGAGATTTACTATACGTAGACCATCAGTGTACCCATTAATGGGCAGTCAGGATGCCAGGCGGGCGTCGCAACGGACAGAATAATGTTCCTTTAAACATTGAGCGTCGGTGGCTCAACCGGTAACGACTCGGTCCATCTAACCAGAGGTACCGGGTTCAAATCTGGACGGCCAATGTACCAATGAGTTTTTCAAAAAAAAAAAAAAAAACTTACGTACATATATTTACCGATTGCTTTAACGGTGAAGGAAAACATCGTGAGGAAACCTGCACACGCCTGCGAAGAAACTCGAAGGTTGTGTGTGAAGTCGACCAACCCGCACTGGGCCCGCGTGGTCGACTAAGGCCTAATCGCCCTGATTCAGGGTAGACTCGAGCCCCTCGGTGGGGACGTATATGAGCTGTAATGATGAAACATTGAGTTGTAAAGCCGCCCTAGAATAACACCCATCTCCCCCAATCTCCTCCCGAGGGTGTCGTAAGAGGCGACTCAGGAAACAAACCGGACGATGGGCAGCAGCGTCGTTTTCGCGTACTGCGCCATGATACCACGGCGATCGTCAACCCAAATAAAAAATTACGGCAAATAAAAAAAAATCATTTTTAGTAGTTTTGACGTGCTGTTGTTTTGACGGTTTCGCGAGAAAGTATGTGCAGTTGTGCTGTACAATTTATTTGGTTTACTCTTGTTAATTTTTAGTGTTTTAGTGTGTAAGCTTAGTTGCAAGTAATGTGCGCTGTGTTTTGCAGCCAAAATACATATAACCCACTATAGTTTTGTGCTCGACAAGAAATTATATACATTTTTGCTTCCACTGCGCCCCCTGCCGACGACTTGTGGAGCTACGGTCGGGTTGCGTAAGTACCGTGTCAGTGACTAGTGATGTTCTCATGGTCCGGCGCGGGCGGCAGGTCGCCATGTGATGAGAGCTGTTGAGAGGTTTAAAACGATAAAAATGTATTAGATATAGCTTTGGATGACGTAGTAGGCACAGCACTAATAAGTTCTTCTATGATTCTCATTGTTTCGATGTAGCCAATGGCACAAGTATATTGACACACAAACGAACAACACATAACGCTCCCACTGCTGGCCTGCTGGGGCGCGCCGCACGGCTCTCCTCCCGAACTCGGGAAGTTCGGGCCACACACCACACGGGCGCCAGGGCCGGGTTGTGGAGATTGTGGGGCCAGTGGTTCTCGTAGCCGCCTAGACATCGATACGGCTTAACGACTGCTATCTAGTGATAGCAATCGGCACCAACGTAAACCGACGCAAAGCACGGAAACGATCGAGAAAAACATCCAGACCCATCCAGAAAATGATCGTGCCACAGGTCAGTTGACCTGCGTGATCGACCCAAACACGCGAGTCTACAAATATAGTTAAGTTACTCAATTACGTACTCGTGTGACCCACAGCGGAGAAACTAGCCACGTGGGAAGCGCTGGCGGCCGCTGAGGAGGACGAAGAAAGCGCAGCCCGGAAGAAGCCGCAGCTGGCGCTCGCCTACTTCCAGCCGGCCGTCTGCGAGCTGGAGACAGCTGTCGACACCATGCTGGAGCCCTACAGGTACCACGCTACCACCTCACTTCCGCTTTTACACCATTTACACACCCGTCCCCTCTTAGATGCTACAGGTACCTACGACTACCTCTACATTATCGGGATTCCACCTTCCAGTTTTACGGCAGGGCTCACTATTCCAGTGCAATAAACACGCTTGGCGAGGGCGCTGATACATTTGGAAACAATGACACCTTGTTCACCGTAGGAACAAAGTGACCGATAAGAAGTTGGGAATCGCATTTTAACATTTCAAAATGTTTTTTTTTCAAAATAGGTGCAAATTAAACTCTTTCTGATGGTCATACAATAGTAATAACATGTACCTACATAATGTCATTTGTGTAAAATATTATAAATAAACCATCGTTAGTTAATAACGTGAAAAAACAATCATAGATATAAAACCAGGTGAGATTTGTCAAGGGTTTACCAATTGAGCATAAAAAAAAAAAAAAAAAAAAACTATGTCATTACAACATGAAAACAATTACACGAGAAGTTATACATTAAAATCAATGAATATGTCATTAATACCATCAGGTGAGTTGCAGTCAAACGTACTCAAATTTTTAATAAAAAAAAATAATTAATGCCTTTGAAAAGAGTAGGCCAGTTTGCTCGGACAGCACCCGGTCACGAGTACGACGCGAGAATCAGCCATCGCTCCTCTCAACCATATTAGAGGGAAAGGATCGAACCGGCTCCCGATGCGCCACCGTCCGCACGAACATTTAAGCAACCATCCACCACTCATCTTCACGTCACACTTTCTACCCGCTCATCACAATAATAATGGATTTTTACACACTTTTATAACCCGTTCGGCGCATTAACAATTGATCTTAATACACTTGTTACGCCCGCGTATTTGTACGACAGTAATGAGTTGTGTTAGCCTTGTTTCTGGGGTGTTACCCGAGCACTAAGTCAACGTCGACCGTCCGTCTTCTGTCTCACTTTTAAATATCTATTCCGAATGAAATGTTCACACAATATGTGTTATGAATACGTATTACAGTGGATTTGCTTCGATTACGTAGGGACACTCCCGATAGGAGCACGCACGCCCCATCACCCTTTGGTGGTCCTTGTGCCTTCTTACATAAGCTACCTAACTGAACTGTTTATCCCAAGTATATATATTCGCCAACAAATTCGATGTAGAGTCCTCAACTATCACGGATTGGGTGCTACATAAAATTTGACATGATAGTAATTTTAACGTCGTCGTGTTTTCTCTTGTTTAGGTGGTGTAACCGATAACCACGGCCACTTGTTTGGTTTGATGAGTTTCTTTATTCCTTTACCATTCTTGGTTGGACGAGCGAGATGTGGGAAATTAAATCACTGTTTTAAAAAGGTATACGTTGTAAAAAATATAATTTTAAATGTCATGACTCATGAGCTACTGGAAGTTAAACCACAACTGGTTAGAGGGCTTACAAAAATAACTTAGCTACGTTACATACATGTGTAAACGAGCTGCTCGTACTTGTGTCGCTGTTAATGTACGGCTGGCGGGCTTGCGAGGGAAAGAGCTCAAGTTATATGAGCGAAGGGTGGGTAGAGTTTTTTCTTTTCCTCGCAGTATCGCTGCGTCTCAAGTGTCTGCGTCATCGTCACAGCAGTGACCGTCGTGGCGTTCGTTGCAGGATAGGCGAGGACACGTGCTCGCTGGAGCCGCACACGGCGGAATACAACGCGGCGCTGGGCTACTTGCTGCTGAGCGACGCGCTGCACGGCGCGGTGTGCGCGCGCCAGCGGCAGGACCGCGCCATGCACTACATCGAGATGCTCAGGTACACATTAAACAAGTGGACAGGCCTAGCAACACTTACTTATCTCACTGGCGGTGAGTTGCAACTTGTGGGCGACAGTTTGCAATAAGTCAACACATGCGTCGTGTGCCGCGAGACAAAGCTGGTACTATGTCTGTCACCCTCCCGCACGAGCGCTCGCCGGCAGGCGACGTCTCAACGTATCGGTCAGACTGTGACAAGGATAGAGCTATAAGCGGTGCTGTATGCACGTCTTTTTCTAAACTGTAGGACAATCTCGACAAATCGTGATCTCCATTTGTTCTGCTTGTAACATATTTGTTGTTCAGAGGCAACCGCATGGCGGAGCTGCTGCTGACGTCGTCGCTGCGGCTGCTGCCGCCGGTGCTGGCCGCCGCGGCCGCCGACCCCTCCACCACCGCCAGCGCCGCCGGCGTGCCGCAACACTACCTCGACATGTTCCTCGGTGTCAAGAACTGGAACGTGTACGGTGAGTTAGTACACACACGTGCGGCACAGTACAGAGGATTCGCTCGTGTGATGATTACGTTCCTATTCGAGAGTAGAGAGCAACCTATATAGTAGATTGTGATACAAGGGTCGTAAATACGTAGTTATACTCTATTTATTTTAGCGAGCTGGTACTGAGAAAATCGTCTCGTTTGTGATTGACCGGAGTGATTACGCTAACCCGCGTTCACGGTGCGTATTTCTTCAGTCTAATCATGCGACTCGTACTGTTTAGACGTCTCCTCCTCTGCGATCGATTGTTGTGAATCTGATTGTGAAAGTGATTTGGACTTTTGATCTTCTAATTTGTGATTGTGACTTGGCTTAACTCCGAGATTGAATGCTAATAGTATATTTTATTTACTTTATATTGTAATCTTAAAAAATATATATTTGTAGGAGCCAGCGTACATTTTCATTTTAATTTCTTATAAGAGAAAGGCATGCCAATGCGGCGCTACTTTTAGTAGGTCGCGATTGCGCGCAGCACAGAGCACTTTGTACAGTTTACGTTAAGACATAAATTAATTAAATAGTCTAATTTTAGCACTCAACAGGATCGGTATTATTATTTATCACTCTTCGGAGACGCCGTACCCCTCAATATCATAACATCATCTTAATGTAGGGAGCACCCTCTACAATATTATTTTGTGTGTGTTTCGATTTTGTTAAGTAAATAGGCACACTTCGAGAATAAAAAATATTTTTTTTGTACATAATACTGTTTTAACTATTTTAAAAATATAAATAAATATTTTTCAATCTGCGTTTTGGCACACTTCGAGAATAAAAAATATTTTTTTTGTACATAATACTGTTTTAACTATTTTTAAAATATAAATAAATATTTTTCAATCTGCGTTTTCGTTTTCCTTCCAAAAATAAATAGTAATTATGTTTAAAAAATTAATTTAAAAGTTTTCAAATGTAAAAAAAATATTTACGATTAAGGCTCATTGTGAACGCACCTTACATTTCTTTACAGTTTTTGACGCCCATTTGACCTTGTGGCGTGATTTTCTGTCTTGGTTCTCATTTGTTCTTGATTGTGCGATAGAGAAAGCGCTTTGCTAGCTCGCTAAAATAAATAGTGTATACAAACGAGTGACATTTGTAAACCCGGTCACGAATTTTTATGTCCATGTGTCGTAAGATGTTTTTCAAGACAGTTACGAGAAAACATGTAAAATAAAAGTGGTCAAGTGCGAGTCGGACCACGCTTTCCGTAGTCTTCAAAAAATCCTTACTTATCCTTACTAATATTATAAATGTGAAAATGTGTTTGTTTGTTACCTTTTCACGCTTCAACGCCTTGACCAATCTTAATGAAATTTGGCATGCAGGTAGCCTGTGTCACGCACGAAGAAGGACATAGGCTACTTTTTATCCCGTGAAAATAGCATAGTCTGATGCAGTTCCCAATCAGATGGTCCGATCGGGTGCGTAATACCGAAGTTCTGCGACGAGCCAATGTCGGTGGAATTGAAGCCTATTTAATGCGTCGGCAGCTTCGGTGGTGCGGTCACGTAACACGTATGAAGGAGGAGAGAGTGGCGAGGCGCATCTTCTATTCTGAACTTACCTTCCAAGCGGAAACATGGCGGACAACTCCTCCGGTACAAAGATGTTCTGAAGCGACATATGAAAGGATGCAACATAGAACTCTCAGTGGGAGAGTTTGGCAGCAGAACGGCCAGAATGGCGCAGGTTTGTGAATAGGCAAGTTCGTGAGATCGAGGATCAGCGTAAAGCTGACCTTGATACCAAACGCGACCATTTAAAGGCCCAACCACCTGCGACCATTTCATACAATTACGAGGGTGGCATACTTAAATGCCCTCAGTGCGCGAGGAGTTTCGCTGCGAAGATTGGCTACAGAAACCATCTTCGAGCGCACGTGCGGCAAACCGACTAGGAGTCGAAGTGGTCGCCATGACCGAAATCGGTCGGATAGATAATTTCATTTCAGAACTGCCCCTGTGAACGTGTTTGATGCGTCGGCGTGCAGGGGCGTAGGTACGATAACGTGACTGCCTTCTCCAGTTGCAAACTTATTAACTAAATGCTATTTCAGCGTATGTTGACCACACAGTATACAACAAGAAAGTGTTTTTTTTTCTCAAAAACAGCTCTTACGATTTTGATGAAACTTTGCATGTTGAAGTTGCTTATGTTTATCTATTAAATGGCAATATCTATTAGTCTAAAAAAGCGTCGGTGGCTCTACCGGTAACGACTCGGTCCTTCTAACCAGAGGTACCGGGTTCAAATCTGGACGGCCAATGTACCAATGAGTTTTTAAAAACTTACGTACATATACTTACCGATTGCTTTAATGGTGAAGGAAAACATCGTGAGGAAACCTGCACACGCCTGCGAAGAAACTCGAAGGTTGTGTGTGAAGTCGACCAACCCGCACTGGGCCCGCGTGGTCGACTAAGGCCATATCGCCCTGATTCAGGGTAGGCTCGAGCCCCTCGGTGGGGATGTATATGAGCTGATATGATGAGGTACTTAAGTATGGCTTGACTGTGGACTGCATGTGGAGTGTTTGAAATCTGCGAAACTCGTTGACATTCTCAGGTTGGAAAGTCGGTGCCATCTGTCGATGGTGTAGCTGAACTCTGTGGCGGTACTGCAGGTTTTGCCATATTACTGTATATCCAGCCGGAGGTTGATCCATCTGCGTTGAGTCGAGACGCTAGGCCGATGTGCTCTACTTGAGTCCATGATTCACGATGACTTGTAACATACAGAAAAATAAATACAAATTTAAACCTTCACATTGGAGCATGATTATTTTACCGCCAAAAGCAGTAGGTATCTCTTAGGTACTTACGTCCTTTTGACCTCAATTTTGATTCATCTTAACTTTCTTTTTAAATTTTACAATTAATTTCAGACCTTGTCCATGTCCTTGTTTGTTATTAATACTTGGAATTATGGTGATTTAGTATGGGGGAGTCAAACCGGGCCACAATGGTTTCCAGAATGCTGTTGTTGCTGCCCCTACGCCCTAAAAGTGACACTATTATCTTATGGATAACAGCGTGATAGCGTGAAAACCGTCTGCGCGCGCCTTTGAAAACACATCTGATGATCTGACGCGCTGCAATGTTGCGGCAGCTCGGCCCCAACAGCATCATATAAGCATGATTGTACGTCACTCGCAAGACGTTGTAGGCCCGTTGTGTATACCCGACCTCCAGGCTGCTCGAGTCAAAATTTCATCATAAGGCTTTTTTGCAGCTGTCATTTTGATCATAATACGTTTCCCTTGAGATTGAAGATTATTTCATATTGGTTAAATGTTTCGTAAAAGACAATTTAAATTGGTATACAAACGGTTTGATTGCGCAGAGGCGCCGCAGCCGGGCGACATCGGGTCGCTGGCGTGCCGCGGCGCGTACGTGGCATGCGCGGGCGCGGGGCGGTCGGCGGCGCGAGCGTGGTGGGGCGCCGCAGCCCCCCGGGCCGCGCGCGCCGCACAGCGCCTGGTGCGGCTCGCCATCGCGCCGCCGCTGGTGCGCGCGCAGCTGCAGGACCTGCACGCCAGGAAGCACCAGCTGCAGCAGGCGCAGGTTAGTACACCACACGTCTGCATCTAATTTTGTTTCTCGCTCTGCACTTCACTTGCACTGCACTACACTTATTTACAATTTAATGGCGGGAACAATTTAAATAAAAGCAACTGTCAAATATTACGTCATAATTACAGCTCAGAACAAAAAAAAACTTCACGTAAAGAGGTTTTAAAAATACGCAGTTGTAAGAACTTTTTGATTCACTCTCGTTAGATACGTATAATAGGTCTTTACCTATGAAATGGCCGATTGTATAAAAAAGTTTAAAGATGAATATTATTATTAGGAACAATAGTTATTAAAACAAAATTTATTCTCAAAATAGCACTATACTATTAGACATTAAATGGTGGTAAACATATGCCTATTGTTTAGATATTTTGAGAGCACGGTGGCTTTAACCCCATGAAGTCGGGTTTTTCACCTGAAAAAATCGCCTTTATTTAGGCAAAAAATTCACATTTTTAATTGTTAAGCTCTAGAGTTATCGCAGCAGTTTCTTCGTTACTAATGTCATATTTGGGAATACACCGCATAAGATTTTCTCACTTTCAGGAAAATTCTAGAAAATCAACTAGTCTAAAAAAATTGCCCCATCTGACCACTAAGAAAACGCTTTTGTTCCATTCAATGGTACATAGCTCAGGGGATTGGAACATGAAAGGCATGCCACTAGTTACTAATAAAAGACCATAAGTACTGTCACCATAAGGTCAATAATAAAAAACAATAACTTTTTTATTTTCAATAAAAATTGGCATTGAACTTCAAAAACTGAATCGACAATTTCATAGGTAAAGACCTCTATTATAATAGATACCTAATTGTAGAAGTTTTTGTCGAGATCGCCTCACAAAATTAGTTTGAAGGCTGTGGTGTTGATTTTATGGGGGATGGACCTTCTTATTATATAAGGTGCTTCTAAAATATATGCCACGGCTGCAATGGGAGAAAGTATCATGTATAGTGATAACGAAAATTTTACATTTCTATCCGGAAATTAATCTTTATTTTTCCATAAAAAAATAAGTCATTAAAATAAATTGTTTTACTTGTATTAAGCCATCCCGTATTGTGTTGCATGAAAACAGACAGCCCACGTGGTCACGTGGTTTTTGCGGCTTGTTTGTTTGTACGCTTTTGTTACAGTGACATATTTCATAGTAGTCCCTACTCTCGAGAGGATGGGTTTTTTCCAGTAACTTTCAACCTCGGTGCAGGAAGGTTCTTCACTGCGACGATGGGTCCACATTAAAAATGCCACTGCATGCTCACAACCACCAGTTGAAGCTGCACAGTCCAAGCACTGGCAACTGACCATTTCACCTTTAGTCTCGCTATCACCATAGTGACTTTGTATGAACTAGCCCTCTCTTTGTGCTCGGGGCAGATCTTGCAATTGAGCATGCTAAGTTCTGATCCACGACGTAGTTGCACGTACCCAATAGCATCGTCACCATAAGATTCTCGTGCAGCCCTCAAAATGTAAACTAATTACTTACTGTAAACAAAATTTATTCTTTATAACCTAAAAAACTACTGAAAGAAAGACTATTATTTCGCCTTCGCAGGATTAAGGTTACTTACGTAGGTAGTGTTATATTATTTTATAGTACTTACATCGCTGTTTTTACATTTCTCAGCTCTGCAGAATAAAAATCGGGGTTATTTTCAACATATTTTCAACCATGATTGCGTCCACTTTGGGCACGTTTCTGCTATCTGCTTTCACAAAATTGACATCCATGATGGAGCGGAAACCCAAATTATAGGATGGAGATCGTACCGGTATTCGAAAATTATCGTACAATTGCCCGAACCGCGCGACACGCGCTATTTCGCAAAACAAAAAACAAAGTTAGTCACTTACCAAAGTTGAAAGTATGGTAATCCAAGTAATTTAGAACTTTTTAACTTTTTCAAACATTTTTTTTAAATTATCGGACTTTGACGTACGGTAATACATATTGTATCGTAAGTCGTTTTGGTGTCGAATTAATCGTACATGTACATGTTCGATAATTATCGTACTTCTGGCAACGCTGAGTGAAAGGTGCGCACAAGAGTTTGCGCGCGAAAAACGTGACACGATCACTAGATTTTACTCCTCATATTTTTTTCATACCGGGCGCCTTATATGAAAATCGATTCTTAAGGAGTAAACTCCAAAAACAGACACGTTAAATAAAGTGCAAAGACACATACGCAAGCGTGCGTACATATGTGTGTGTGTGCAACGCGAAGTCAGTCAATTCGTGCAATAGTTTTGTACCAGATAGTGGAATAAATAATAATAATTGCTATGTAATGTGTAAACTTTGTGTAAATAACTTGTTATTAAGGTGATGAACTTGGAAACACCCCAAGTTACTCTTTACGGGAACTCGTGAAGTCAGCCGTTTTAATAACTGGTAAGTTTGTGTATTCTGCGTTGCTACTTGACGGACGTGTTATGCAAAATGAAGCAATTTATTTTTTAAATTAGTTTAATTTCTCAAATCAATTTAACGATTCCGGGGCACGAAATTTTTCACTATTGTAATCTATATGCATGACTCTTACTCCCATTGCAGCCGTGGCATATATTTTAGAAGCACCTTACATATCGAATACTTAAGCAAACTAAATCCCATCATATCAGCCGAAGGACGTCCACTGCTGGACATAGGCCTCCCCCAAGGATTTCCACGACGACCGGTTTTGCGCTGCCCGCATCCAGCGGCTTCCCGCGACCTTCAACAGGTCATCGGTACACCGAGTGGGAGGCCTGCCTATCTAGAAGTTTCCCCTCGACAAGCCCCACTCGAGACTGCCATCTGTTTTACGAGCTATGTGCCCCGCCCACTGCCACTTAGGTACTGAAGTGTTTGTATGAAAAAGCCACCATTTCGGTTCGCCTGCAGAACCAAAACTCGGAACCTATCCGGCTGCAGCGAGGGTGACACAGGGAGACGTCATATCTCCGAAACTGTTCACCGCCGCCCTGGAAGATGTTTTTAAGCTTTTGGACTGGGGTGGACTCGGAATCAATATCAGCGGCGAGTACATCACCCACCTTCGATTCGCTGACGATATCGTGGTCATGGCAGAGACTTACGGCTTAGGCACAATGCTAGGATGACCTCAGTAGAGCCTACTTGTTGGTCTTAGACTGAACACAGACAAGACAAAAATTATGTCACGTGTTTCGAATTGAAGATTACATGCCAGTTCCCCATTGCGTTGGGGAATCTTGGTAAGCCCACTTGATAAGTCAGCATCGTCACTTACCATTAGTTGCGATGATGCCAAGGGCTTACAAACCCGGCCAACCCGGACTTAGCACCCGTGTGTTGTGTTCGGCGGTGCAGCCTGGCTTTCCCGAGTTTGGGAAGAGGCCTTGCCTCAGCACAGCAGTGAGGACGTTTATGAGTTGGAAACGATAGCAAACTGTTCACTGAATAGATCATAAAAAGGGAACCTATTGACTTAGTGCCTTCTGGTGTTCTCCAGGATCACCATTAGAACCGTTACATTGTATCGTAGTTATTAATGACATTGTTTCGTGTTTCAAGCACACGAAGGTTTCTTTTACATGCCTCTGATATTAAAGTTTTTAAACAAATTAATACTGTTGATGACTGTCATCTCTTACTAGAAGACCTAGGCAGATTTCAACGGCTTTGTAATATTATTCTTTTAGATATCAATCTATCGAAATACAAAACAAAATGCCACTGCCAGGTCAAGTACGATACGTTGTTCACATTGCAGATCTCGATAGTATGGTCGTCGCGAGAGGCGACGTGCAGCTTCCGCGTGGAGGAGACGCCGCTGCAAGTGACGGTGACGTTCAGCGACGCACACCCGCTGCAGCCGCCGCACGTGACCGCACCACACCGCGCCTCCCCGGCGCACGCCACGCACTGGCTGCAGCTGTATCTCGCCTATCAGGTAAGTTCAGCGAAGTGCACCTGCTGCAGCTACCACGCGTGTCCGCGCCACCCTGCCCGCACTGGCTGCAGCTGTATTTCGCCTGTCAGGTAAGTTCAACGACGCGCACCTGCTGCAGCCTGGGTATCCTGCAGATGTCAGAAGATGCTGCAGCATCAGGTCAAAGTTACCATATTCTGTCTAACTCCTATTTATTGTGACTATTCCAATGAGCCCAAGCACGATACCTCTGCTGTAATTTGGCGAGGAGTTGGGTATCCTGCAGATTTCAGGAGATGCTGTAGCATCAGGTCAAGGTTACCATGGTTTTGCAATGTTATTACAGTAATATTTCACCTAGATAAGAGCTGATGATCTTCAAACGGCTAAAAAGATCTTCATTAATTATACCTAAAAGCCACCTTGATCACGTCAGCTTTCAAACAAAAAAAAAACGCATCAAAATCGGTCTATTCGTTTAAGAACTACGATGCAACAGACACACAAATACACACGTTAAACTTGTAGATCCCCTCTTTTTTCGTCGGGGGTTAAAAATAGGCGAAAATTGACCACTCCTTCACTCATTTCTTTATGTTTTGTAACCCATGTGACAACCTAAAAATGTGTTCTCTCATGACGAGTAATATGTTTGTAACTTAAGCGTAGGACTAGTAAACATGATTGTAATCTTGCGATAAGTGGTTCAAAGACAAGTTTTCACAGAAAATCAGAAGTATACGTTAACTCTTTTTTTTAATGAATATAAACATTCTGTGTACTTTGTGTGACGCATAACTCATCTCTTTAAATAAAATAAGTTGGTCTACTGAATGTACTATGGTATTTTCATTGTACTTCCAAAAATTTAATGCCACGGTCTTTCGGCGCCAAAAGTCTGCTGATGTACCAGCCAGGGTAACGTCCGGCCTCTTTCCTTACTAACGAATTGTACTGTCCAACTCAGTCTTACAAAAATCACCCTATACCCCCCCTTTCCGTATAATTACTTATTTTTTTATTTTTAACACAAGATACAATTGCGACCTCGCTTCATGTAGCGGATGCTCTGAATGTGCCACACGCTGCTGCAAACGTCATTCTCTCTGGTCGACAGAACGGCTCGCTGGTGAAGGCGTTCCAGATGTGGATGCGAGCCGTGAGCGCCCGGCTGGAGCGCTCGCCGCAGTGCTACATCTGCTACTGCCGCCTGCACCCTGCCAGCGGGCACCTGCCCACCGCGCCCTGTCACCAGTGCGGCAACAAGTTCCACACGCAGTGTCTGGTGAGTTCCACATGTGGATGTGAGCCAGCGCGCGCCGCAGTGCTACATCTGCTACTGCCGCCTGCACCCTGCCAGCGGGCACCTGCCCACCGCGCCCTGTCACCAGTGCGGCAACAAGTTCCACACGCAGTCTCTGGTGAGTTCCACATGTGGATGTGAGCCAGCGCGCGCCGCAGTGCTACATCTGCTACTGCCGCCTGCACCCTGCCACCGGCCCCTGCCCACCGCGCCCTGTCACCAGAGCGGCAACAAGTTTCATACGCATATTTTGGTGTGTTTCATCATCATCATCATCATATCAGCCACAAATCGTCCACTGCTGAACAAAGGCCTCCCCCAAGGATTTCCACGACGACCGGTCCTGCGCTGCCTTGGTGTGTTTACGTAGACATTATAGTAAGTATAATGATACAGGCTCAGTAGTTCAGACGACATAAATTTAAATCGGGGGGTGTCATCATAACAGCCGAAATACGTCTTCGGCTGGACAAATGCCTCCCCCAAGGATTTCCACGACGACCAGTACTGCGCTGCCCGCATCCAGTGGCTTCCCGCGACCCTTACCAGGTCTTCGCTCCACCGTGTAGGAGGCCTTCCTACACTACGTCCTCCTTAGCACGGTGGCCACTCGAGAACTTTACTAATTAATCGGGGGTGTACCTTTAAAAAATAAAATTTAAGTTATTTTTTGAGGATTTTTCCTTCAATTTTCACTGTTCAAGCTTATTTTTTGGCCCCGTACGTACCGAGATTGTTACAAGACTTCAAAAGAGTAAAAAAAATATCAAATCCGTAAAAAATTGAAAAGGTGTGTGTATCTATATGTATTTATCATTTTGTAACATATTCAACGTTGTTATAGTATCTTCTTTTACTTTCAAATGTTCAACTTTGTCTTAATGCTTCGCGTTTTGTTGTACTAACGACGTGGACAGACGCACGTGGCTTATTTTATACTCTTTCAAGTGTTACATGTACACGGTAGTGGTGGTTGATGGGAGTGTGGGGGGGGGAAGAGTTGAACGTAACAAAACTAAATCAAATAACTACGACGGTTTACCACACTAAACTTTTTTTTTTTAATAAATTGTGATTGTGTTGCAGCGCAAGTGGTTCTCGACGAGCGGCAAGTCGAACTGCCCGCTGTGCCGCGGCACGTTCTGACCGCGGCGTCCACGTCTGCTGCGGCACGGATAGCTACACACACTTCAATACAACAAAACATTTGATAATATAATGGCGCTCTGTACGTCCAACATCGCAAAACGTCTCTGGTATATTATTTTATTTTAAAATATTTTGACTTCTAAAAGCTGTGCTTTGTCGCAACAAACATAAGTAATTCATTAATTTCATGTCCGTATTGTCTGTAGGTTGTTTTTTTCTTATGGTTACATCGATTAATAAGTGTTATAAATAATATTACTTTGCTCCAACTTTGTTTATAAATTATTGAAAAATATCTTTTTGGTTTTAATGCACTACGAAAGCCTTAAAATAACATGAATAATAAAATTTATTTTTTGTTCATGATCAAATCTACATAACTATACGAGTAATTCATTCTATAGGGATGACCAATGCTAGTCATCTGATTTACTTTTTCATCTGTCAAAAACGACATTTTGTTCTAAAAATGTTTGAATTACCTAGGCGTGACGTCATAGTTTTGCAGCGTCATTTGTGTATTCATTTTGTGGTTTTGGTGAATTAAAAATCGAAGTTTCAATGGAAAACAAAACTAGTAAGGTTTTCCGAAGTTTAAGTAGGAGGGCAAATTAGTGATCAAGAGTTCATAATTTATTTCTGATGCTGTCGTCATCCCTATTCCATTCTCATTCTTATACACCGATTGCCTTTATAGTCCAAGTAAACTGAACCAAAATACATTGTACAGTCATGCTGAGCATATTTTCTCGCGAAGCCTCCGCCGTCTGCCGTACAAATACAGACACACGCACACACAAATCAACAACAAAAACAAAACGCTGATTTAGTAGCAAAGACTAGAGGTATATCAGACTTGATGATTTTACAATGTAGTGTGTAAATGACTCGTCTCACACTCCGTGACATCTTGCTTCAGCTGTAGTAGTGCATTATACGAGCAACTACTGAGACTATTTAAAAAAACCTACGTACGTACGTAGGGTAGGGGAGTATTGTTATCGCGAAAACAAAGTAATGATCAATTACGTATACTTATTCGTCGTCGTAATACACGACAATTCAATAGCTCCAACCATTTGTAGGAGAACCATACAATTCGGCATCATCGTCACTTACCATCAGGTGAGATGATCAGGCTTATCTATCAATCATGGATAACAAAACACGATTTTTCGTAGACCAATGGGTATTACCATTTAATAGAAAACATAAGAAACTTCAACATGCAAAATTTCATCAAAATCGTAAGAGCTGTTTTTGGGAGAGAAAAAATCAGTTTTTGTTGTATGACAGCTACTATAATGATGGTATGAAGAAACTTTTGATAATCCCTCGATGAAACAATTTAATACTCTTAAGTTCCAAATTTGGTCCCAATCGGACTAAAGATTTAGCCTCTAGAGCCAAACGGGACGGACGGATCAGTTTTTCGGTATGTGTTAATGATATATAAGGTCTAACAAAATTAGCTGAAACTATTTTAATTGGTGCTTCTACCCATAAAACTGAACAACTTTCCCTATGAAACCCATAGTGAAATCTCAAAAAAAAATTTGAACTTCCCATACTAAGTTGGCTGATCAGCTGATCGAGTTAATAGGGGAGACCCAATTTTTTTTGCGATTTGACTATGGGTTCCATGGGGAAAGTTGTTCAGTTTCATGGGTAGAAGCAACAGTTAAAAAAGTTTCAGCTAATTTTATTAGACCTTACAGAACACATTTTCAGGAAAATTGGAAAAGCTCTCTTTTTCGCGATAACAACACTTTCTCTACCCTACTACGTACGTACGTGCGATATACTCGGGGTTGAGAAGTAAAAATTAAAATCGACAAACTACGTCAAGTGCTGTATCATTCAATAGGTACCTATTTGAAATCATTGAATAGGCATCCAGCGGCTTTTCGCAACCTGGTCCGCTGAGTATGAAGCCTGCCTACGCTACGTCTTCCGGTGCGCAGTCGCCACTAGATAACTTTACTGCTCTAACGGTAGCTATGTTCCTCGGCCATTTAGCTCGTAAAACAAATGGCCGTTGGGTAGTAAAGTTCTCGAGTGGCGGCTGCGCACTAAAAGAATCATGCACACCGCATTGAGAATGACCGGTTTTGCTCGTCCGCATCCAGCGGTGTTCCGAAACCTTCACCAGGCTATCGGTCCACCGAGTGGGAGTTCTGCCTATGCTAAGTCATCCGGTACGTGGTCACCAATTAAAAACTTTACTGCCCCACCGGTCATTTGTTCTACAAGCTATGTGGCACATAGCTCGTAGAACAGATGGCCGTTGGGGTATTAAAAATCTTGAGTGGTGGCCACGCACCAAAAGACGCACAGCACTCCGCATTGGGAATGACCGGTCCTGCTTGGCCATATCCAGCGGCTTCCCTCGAGCTTCACAAAGTCTTCGGTCCACCAAGTGGGAGGTACGTGGTTACCAGTTGAAAACTTTACTACCCCAACGGTTATTTGTTCTACGAGCGATGTGGACGGAGCACATAGCTACCGTTGGGACAGTAAAGTTATCTAGTGTCGACCGCGCACCGGAAGACGTAGCGTAGTAAGGCCTTCCATTTGCTGGACCGATGACCTAGTGAACGTCGCGGAAAGCCGCTGGATGTGGACAAGCAGAACCGGTCATTCCCAATGGGGTGTGCTGTGTTTTTTGATGGTCGTTCACCACTCGAAAACTTTACTACCCCAACGGCCATCTGTTCTACGAGATATGTGCGGGCCACATAGCTCGTAGAACAGATGACCGTTAGGGCAGTAAATTTCTCAGGTGGTAACCATGTACCGGATGACGTAGCGAAGGCAGGCCTCCCAATTGGTGGACCAACGACCTGGTGAAGGTCGCAGATAGCCGCTGAATGTGGACAAGCAGGACCGGTTCTCAAAATATCTTATTTATGAATTGAGAAGTTAAATTACGTAAATTTATCTTACTGGTAATAAGTAACACAGCATCAGACCTTGGAAACTACCTGAGACCAAAGTTCTCACCAAGACGAGCTCAAATTCGAAGTGAATTGTTTTTAGAATTAAATAAATCTTCAAGAAAAAAACTAAAAACATAATTAATTCTACAAATATTTTCCTTACTTATTCCGTTAGCGGCTGGAAGTGGAAGGCATATTGCGTATATGTGCACACTTGAAAAAATATACCTACGCGCTGGCATAGAGCCGGCTCTTAATAATTCCCTCGTTCATTTGATAAATTTAATTTCTAACATATGATATGAGCGAGCAAAGCGAGCGATGTCAGGTACGGTTAGGTTTGATTAATTATACAGTCCCTAGTTAAATGGAGTCGGGTTATGAGTGGTCAGTTTACAGAACTCGCCAGTTTCCAACACGAAGCATTTTGCTACCCAGTGGGGACGGTTATGGGGGGTGGGGGTAAGGCCTCGCATTCACGAGGCTCTTTGACTGTATAATCATTCAAACCTGACCGAACCTAATTGGTCGTTTGTTTTATTACTTTAATCGAAACAAACAGAAAAATATTTTTTCTCAAACATGCTTGGAAATTTGAGCATTATTTTGACAACCTTCTTCGAGATAAATAAAAATTGGTCTATACTGGCCAAATACATGCGAGCAGCGGCCGGCAAAAGTTGTATGAAAATCCATATCTGTCGTGTTTAGCGGCCAAATAACTCATATCTGTTTTACTCCAAACCTGGCAACCAAGGAGGTAACTTATCATTTTAAAGGTTTTTTTTTAAATTTCGGACTAACTTGCAGAGAACGCTGAAAAATTACAAAATTAAAAATTACTGTTCGTCGTAAGTAATTATTGAAGTTTTAATTTCCGCCCATTATTTGAGAAAAGTACTTATACAGGCCTTGGCCACAATTAGGCATTCATGGACTTACGTATGTGTGCCTCGCCTTCGCCTCGGCCCTCATATACACGTTCGTCCATCAATGCCTCTTTTGCTGGCCGCTGCAGTAATGTATTATAGTAACCGGTTAAAATGATAATTTTCCCGAAAATAATTACATTATAACCGTTTGATGCGGTTATTTATAATTACCAACTGGTATTATTACAATAAACGTTAACATATGCATTAAATTCATGAGACACATTTTATAGTTAGATACTTTATTTTTAGAAAGTACGACCTACTTACATTTTTTTAAACTTGCATAGTTTTATTTATGACATTACACATAATAAAATGGATATAGTAATTTTACATAGGTTGACTAGAAACATGAGATCAAACTGTTTACATATCGTTAGGTGAATGTGCAGATTTAGTGAGTCTATAGCGACGTGTATGAGGGTGAGTGTAGCGCGCGGCTAGGGCGGCCTACCGCGGCTGCAGCTGGCGGCTGACCCAGTCGACGTCCTCGTAGAAGCGCGGGTCGGCCACGCGCAGCGCCGCGCGCTTGTACAGGAAGTAGTACCACGGCGACACTGCACACATGGAAATTTAAAAGTTTTATTCATTGCTGCAGTGCAACTCCTAAGCGTTGGCACTTACAGGAAATAGGACCGGTGACACTACATACAGGGGAGAAAAAGGGTGAACTGTATTTATTTATTTTTGCTTTTGGATTATTTACAGTACAAATAATTTATATAGGTAAGTTAAAAAAAATCTTATAACGAATTTACGCCTATAAGTATTTAAATGTAAGTACCTATAAAAGTATCAACAGAGATTACAACAAAATGAGCTCATTTCTAAAAACCTAAAACTTTTAGGCAAGCTTTTATTTCAAAGTAGTTTTTAATTTCAGTCATTGCAATTTTTTTTTAAACCGGCCAAATGCAAGTCGGACTTGCGCAAAGCAGGGTTCCGAAGGGTTTTATTTATTGAAATGTTGATTTTTTAACACAAAATTATATTTACAGTTGGAAATTGTATCTTTTAAATGTAGCAGAATAAATAGAGTTTAAAAAAACTAAAAAACACGCTTTTAAAGTACATCAGACTAAAAAGTAAAAAATAATTCTTTATATAAGTTGAAAATAATAATTAACAAAATACTAGTATTAATGTGAAAAAGTGTGGGTTGCTCGATAGACGAAAAATATGGCACAGAGTGCCCCACGCTTTTTCACTTGTTAATTATTATTTTCAACTTATATTAAGAATTATTTTTTACTTTTTAGTCGGATGTACTTTAAAAACGTATTTTTTTTAGTTTTTTTAAACTCTATTTATTTTTTAGTTCAAACTTATGAAATTATTATATTGTCGCTGATTCTTGATAAGTCTACAAAGTTTGAATTAAATCTGTCCGTTTAAAGTGGGTCAAAATCGAGTCCAAAGGAGTCGGTTACATACAAACATACAGGTGAAGCTAATAAAAGCGTGATAAAAAGAGTATAGCGGAAAGAACAGAGAGGTAGTATATAGGTAGAGGAGCAGCCATCAATGACTACTCGCATAAACCGTTCCCTCAGGAAATCAGATACCCAGTTACACAAGCCCACAGGCAGTCCGTATGAAGGAAGCTTGCCAATAAGGCTAGCGTGCCATACTCGGTCAAAGGCCTTCGAGATGTCAAGAGTAATAACCGCCTCCGTGGCGTTATGGTTAGTCCATTCGCCTCACACCAGGAGGTCGCAGGTTCGATTCCCAGCTGGGTAAACTTTGTAAGACTCGGTTTGGTTGGTGGTAGGGCATTTTCATAGCCCGCTAAGTCTCATCTTATCTAAGTCTTGCCGCCAAACATCAGTGTTAACAGCATTGTTGTGTTCCGGCTTAAAGATGAGATAGCCAGATTTGTATGAAAAACGCATTTTTCATACAAAATTAGAAAAAACAAATATCTTTAAAACTAGTGGACTTTTACTAAGAGTATGTTAACGTTATAATAGTCCTATAGCCAATCTATCTGCAGTGTCACTCTGACGTGTCATTTCTGGGACACCCTGTATGTTGAAAAATAAATCAAACATACATATCTATATTTGTCACAACAATATTCAATTTGTTTTATTTTCTTTTACCATTTTATTAATATATTACAGACTGAGTTATAGATGGATTTAACGTCTTGTTTGGTGAGATCGTTTTTTCTTAAGGACATTTTGTCATCTCAGCGCTTTTATTATTAATGAATGAACAAAATATCGAAAACTTGCGAGTTTGATCTGAGGGGGAATTCCCGAACTGCTACTAAAGCTTAGCGTCCACAGCCACAGGATTTTTGCCGACGGAATGGGCGGAGACTTCCGACGGCATTTTTGCCGATGGTTGCGTCCACTGCTTCCGGATTCCGGACGGCATTTTTAGGCTGTTGGGTACTGACTGCTGTATGACATGGACGCGTTTCCATCCAATATCTTCCCAAATATTATCTTTTCTTAAAGTATTGTGAAAATTAGTATTTCTTAAATTGTATAACTCCTCATATTTCGCCACTAGTGTAATAAGTACTTCTTCGTCCATGTTCTCAGCGTCGTTGCATACGATAAACACCAAACGGTAAACACCACGCGCGCTCGAGGCGATACGAATGCAAATGACGCGATTGGTTAATTGAATACCGATGACGTCATCGGCAGAAATTCCCGTCACTCCGCCCGGAAATGCTGTCTCTGAGGACGCAGTTCCATAAAAATTCATACAAAGCAACAACCCCATCCGCTCCAGGCTCCAGGCAGGTAGTCGATCTTTGTCTAACATATGGCGTTGTCTCTTTCTCTCCGCAGCGGCGGATAAATTCCGAAGGCTATGGACGCGCAGCTTCAGGTGTGTGTGCGCCGTCGTATCTTAAGTTGGGCAAATCCCTAAACATTTATGGCTGTTTTCCGTTTCGAAGTCATAAAAAAGTTTGATTGATTTAAAACAAGAATTGAAATAAAAAAAATAATTTTATTTTAACTGTGATCTAAATCACCTCAATCCTGCTACAAGTTAGAGTAGTAATTTTTTTGCCTTTTACTACTGGTTATCAAAGTTGTTCTACGGATAGATGGGTTGTTTCTTTCCCGTGTTACTACCAATCTTACTACCAGTTGTAAGAGTAGTAGACTTTTTTGCTTGCGTTACTACTGGCCCTCCAGTATATAGGTAGGCTATACATTAACACAGTGAGACTGCACTCACAGCAGCGCTGCAGCGTGAACAGCGCGGCTATTAGCGGCGAGGCAGGGGTTGGGGTAGCGCCGGCACCCCTCAGCAGGGTGGCGGCATGCAGGGCGGCGCTGGCACACAGGTAGGCGCCGCTCGCGCCCGCCGCCGCGCCTAACTTGCGCACAACCACCTCCACCAGCCCTGCCTGGCAATAAGATAGTATTGTTCATGTTATCAAAGCAAAAAAGAGGATACCTTAACCAGAACAAGCACCTAATAGGGCACTACTAATACACTCGAGAGCGATGAATCCGGGTCACTTAAAGGATCCTAAAAATCTCGGAAACTAAGAAGGCTAGCTTCATGAAAGAAATTGTGTTAATAGACACTTTAATACCCCTTAAATGAAAGTAATAAAATTTACGAGTCACTACATTTTATTTACAAAAAATTACATAAATTAAAAAAAACTGCTGATCTCGCCTTAAAACAAAATTAGGAAACATGACATTTTTGAACAACATTACGATTTACTTGAATTTTAATACTTCGTATTGCCTCCTCGTGCTTCCATCACTGTGTTTACGCGGTTTGGCATGCTGTACACCAAGTTCCTTATACGATTTTGGGGAATATTCTCCCATTCCTCTGTGAGAGCAATTTTGAGCTCACGAAGCGTGATTGGGGGAGGGCTTCTTTGTTTTACGCATCTCCCAAGCTCGTCCCAAGCATGCTCGATCAGGTTGATATCCGGGCTGCATGCTGGCCACTCCATACGAGTAATGTTCATCTCTTGAAGGTAGTCATTCACAATCCAACCCGTATGAGGCCGCGCATTGTAATGCATAAAAATAGCATCCTCACCCAAATTGACCATAAATGGACCAACGTGTTCATTAAGGATTTCTTCCACATATCTTTCGCTAGTTAAGAGCCGTTTTCTATGAACACCAGTTCTGTGCGACTCTCAGAAGAAATTCTGGCCCACACATGTACAGACCCACCACCGCAGGCTACTTTTTCTTCGATGCATGCTTGCTTGAATCTTTCCCCTGGTCTTCTATACACTCTGTGTCTTCCATTGTGCTTGTAGAGCATAAATTTTGATTCGTTGGAGAACATAACTTTTGACCAATCTCCAATACTCCAATTTAAGTGGTTCTGGGCATTCAAGACTATTGAAATACGATGCCCACGCTCCAGTTTAGGGCCGTTTGCAGGTCTAAGTGGTTTCAAGTTAGCTTCAGCAAGTCGTCGCCTTACTGTCCATGCGCTTGGGTTACTTCCTCCGAGGCGTCGAAACTGATTTGTAAGTTCAGTTCCTGTGAGAAAGGGATTACGAAGCATTGTGTTCACCAAGTATCGATCTTCTCGTGCTGTGGTACACCTGGTTCTGCCTGTTCCTGGTCTGCGTAGGTTAGAGCCAGTTTCCTCTTAACGTTGGAGAACTCTTTGTACTGTTGAGAGTGACACACCGACAGTCGTGGCTGTATCGCGCTGCCCCGGCCGTTTTCCAGCATTGTGAGTATTCTGGTGCATTCTTCAGGTGTAAGCGACATGATTACTGTTTGAATAATAAATATTGAACACTATCAACATGGTTTATGTACCCATTTAAATGACAGATTAAAAACAAAAGCAGACAAAAGTAGTAATTTCGTAGTTCAATCTTCGAAAGTCTCCCTTTTTCAAATTTGATTTTTTTATGACATAACTTTACAATAACTAAGAAGTTTTAATGACTTTATTTAAGGAGTATTAAATTGTCTATTAAACACAATTTATTTCATTAAGCTAGCCTTCTTAGTTTCCGAGATTTTTAGGATTCTTTAAGTGACCTGGATTCATCGCTCTCGAGTGTAGTTAACTAAACTCATTTCTTAACATTTCAAGTCAAACTTATGGAACTCTCTTTCAGATACTGGTTAGAGTCCCAACAGAGAACAGCGTTAATAAAATTTGACGATCATTTTGAAAATAAATGAGCACAAGTGCAGTGATATACATACACTAAAGATGAAACATATAATTGTTTGGGTATCCGGCCAACCTTGAAGCTGGATAACCCTACCACCTAGCGAACTTGTGTAGATGGCGCACAAACGATTTGACGGACTCATGCAGATTCGGATCTTCATTCATGAGCGAAGTTAATATGTGTTTCATTGACTTGTTGAGTTGATTGCAAACACCATCATTTGGGGTTATTAAGAAGAGGTGATCTTTTAGTTTCAAGTAATCATAAAAGTATGATTATGTATATAAAAAATTGAGCATAGAAAAGTTATATCATATTTTTCACTTTTATTTGTTATTTGGATTAAATAAAGCAGGTAACAAAATTACATGTCCTGTTTTTTTTAAAATCCAGCATCTTGCCGAATACTTGCTTATTATCTTGTATCCATGGATAATAAACTTAGGCCAGATAGGATGGCTACTGGATAATTATTGGATATCCAATTCATCTCTAATATACACACATAGGCTAGCTAGGGCTGCTAGTAATAATAATAATCAAATTCAAGCTAAGGGAGATGATGTCAAAGGCTACTCAATTGTGGATGAAAAAAGCACCACTACTTATGAGGCTCCAACAAAGTCAAGCAAGTTGACTTCAAGCTTTTGTAGATGTCATACAAATATAGGACCAACTACTGATAATTATACATGAAGGCCACTGTAATACAATCCTTACTTAATGCTCTTCCACACCCCAAAAGTACTTACCATATTAAGATTCTAGCTTTAGCCTGGTTGGAGGGATGCAAACAAGATGTTGTCTGTCAGTTAGTCACTGTTATAAGTAGATTACAGATACTTACTTGGAACAAATACGTTGAGAAGAATGTCATAAGCATCATAGTCATGGAAAGCACGAGGAACAGGTCCTGGAATCTAAAAAAACCTGAGTTGTGATGTGTGATGTAAACATAACCCAAATAAACAAGTTCAAGTCGGAGCTGTACATGGCCAGCCAAGAGTACTCAGAGGAAATGGAAATGAAAATGGCTTAAGTATTATGCACATTTCTTACATGAACAAGACGAGCAATTCATCGCGACTTCTTGGGAACAAGCTTACGCAGTTAAAAATCAAGTCACAAAACAAAAACGCCAGTTGTAGAAATAAACTGAAAGTATATCTAGGCGTGGAAAGTTTCATAGTTCATGTTTCGTGTAGTAATTTCAGTGAAAAGACTTAGTTAATTTAAAATCATTATAATATACAAATACACCCCATTCATGACCCAAGACAACCAAGAGCAAGGAAGGAGTATAGAATAGAAACAAACACAGAACACTATTACTCCACAAGTCACTTTGCTATTTGATGCAGAAACAACCATAGATAAACAGATGAACTAGAATTATTAGATCTGTGACTAGAATATGAAACCACAGATCTAATAGATCTATGTACGAAACAAATGTTGCTCTTTCTTGTTGCTATACATAGTTACATACTAAATACCTTAGTAATTTGGAACTTTGTAAATATTAAGTCGTTTTCTATTTTTGTTGCATTGAGGTGGAGACTTGTTATAAGCATCGTCATGTATATTTAGTTACTAATTGTAAAATTTTGCTGTGAGACTCCCAAATAAAATAAAATAAATAATAATAATAAAACACCTGCAAAACACAGATATTAGATCTGTGCGGTCATCACCCGTGGTACGGTTGGGTTGTCTGGCCAACCGGACCATGGAAAAAACAAATTTTCCGTGGTACGGTTGACCGGTCCATGGGTAATATTTTTTTTCCATTGTCCGGTCAACCGGACCTCGGAAGATTATATAAGGTCTAACAAAATTAGCTGAAACTATTTTAAGGGCAAGTTCAGCAAACGAAACTGAACAACTTTTTCTTCAGCGACCATACTGAAATCTAAGAAAAAAAAACTACAATAAAAAAATAAGAAAACTTAATGAATCCGGCACTGACCATCTCACCGTAGAAGCCGCAGCCCACGCGCCTCCGCCACAGATGATAATAATAGCACAAACCTCCGCTCCGATCCTTTACCCGCAGCCTTCCTTCTTACATCCCAAACTTGTGGTTACAAACTTCATAGCACACCGCCATGTCCAAATACTGTTGTATGGCATTTCACAATGAAACACTTAACTTAGGCACTTAGGTAGGTCACACACAATCTGTCGTTAGGCTTTGTGCAACGTAACTCAATGAGTGCGCGTTTTTTTCGCGCATCGCAGTATTCACATACAATTCGCGTGGTTCGTTCAACGACCTCAGGCACCTCAAAGGAAGGAGCCGCCGCCTTCAATTTCAATTTCTTCTTTTCCGTAAAGTGTAAATAAAAGGAACTGTAAGGTTTTAAGTATTTTAAATATGAATTGATTGAGAGAACTAGTAAAGGTCAACGGCTGGGCACAGTGCACAGTTTCGTTGCGGGTGGTTGCGTCACGGCACGAATCTAGCGATGTAAACTAAACAGGGCCGCACTACGAGAAAATTATTTATTTAAGTAGGCAATAATGGAATGTAGCGATTTTTTTTAGAATTCGGTATGGTCGCTGAAGAAAAGTTGTTCAGTTTCATTTACTCAACTTGCCCTTAAAATAGTTTCAGCTAATTTTTTTAGACCTTATATGTACATTTTATTATCACAGTAGAATCTCTTTGTTTCCACTTATTGCGAAGTTTATTAAAAGTATATATATTTATTGTCATTCTTATTTAATTAAATTACGCTATATATTCTGCGTGAATTCTAAAATAAATCGGTCGATACACAAAAACACGGAAAACATATTGCAACTCCTAACCTATTTAGAGAAGACTGACAAAGAAACACATAACAAATCAACAAAGTAACCAAAAAACCCAAACAGGAAGACATTGAAAAAGGTGATGCAATATTCAATTGCGACAAATTCATAAATCAAGAGATTGTGTTGGGTCATATAAAATATTGAGCGCAACCACCAAGATCCCTAGCCCTATCCTCCAGGGGCGCCTAGTGAACTCATCATTAAATAAATACATCGCAAGTGGGTATTCCAGTAACATTTTTAGGTGTACAGTTTGTTGTTTGAATAATAGTATTTTATTGAATAATTTATATATCAAGTTCAGTTAGTATTTGATAATAGTACAGATTGATAGCCTGTACTACCTTATCTCTTACTTAAGGGGGTCGTAAGAGGCGACTAAGGAAAAACTGGAGGGCGCACCAAGAACTACACTGCGATTGCTAACCCACCTGTCATACGTGGCAATTTTGGCAAAACCTTCCCGAGTTTGATAAGAGACCTGTGTTCTAACAGTTGACAAAAAGGGGAAGCGGGCCTAAAGGGAGCACCAGCCTAAAGTGATCTTTTTTAAACCAAATATTATAAACTCAACGTGATCTTTCGACTCATTGTTCTTCTTCCCCGCCCCGCCCTAGTCCGCGGCAGTTGCGATTTCCCCCTGCAAGAAAACGCACAACGCGAAAAAACGATTTTTGAGATTTTTATACATAAAGAGGAAGGTATATTTGTGTTTTGTCTAATACTGAGTGAGCTATGATATTATCAAGATGTGCCTAGTGTTTACATTGCTCTGATTTAATCATATTTGCATGTAACTACAAAACAAAATTTAACTTAGGTTATGTAAGAATGTGAGCGTAACGCAAAAGGCAAAGCAAGCATTGTCCGCTATGCCCTTTAACCCGTAATAATTTTCTTAAAATTGGTATTATTAACTCTAGTTATTTCTAGTATTTCCTTTTTTTTAGTCTGCCTATGATTGCTTTTCTTGTGTTTTCATAGATTTATTCCTTATTATTTGTCAATTATATCAGCGAAGATAATATAAAATAAGCCTTGCTTGCTTTGCATATTGCATGTCTATTTTGCCCTTAAGCTCATGCCAGCGTTAGCGAGCATTCAAAACGATTTCGTATTTGTATTCCTATTTTACATTTTTGAGACATACAAAAAAAATAATCATTGATTATCAGACTAACATAAATTTAGCATCTAATAGCAAAGAGTTTTTCTCTTTTTCATTTTTTTCTCTTACTTAATCTTACGGTGCTCGCTTTGGGCCCCTTTCCCTAGAACTCGAGGACGGTAAGGGTTTGAACGACAAAGATTGAGTTAAAAGTATTGTTAGTAAAGTTATTTCATTTATTTTACCAATCCTATTATGCGATGTAATGGTAAGTCGTACGCATTTCGCAGCCGAATTGTAAAATTTGCCATTTTACAAACGGGCTAACCTTTTGTAAAGTCCTGTGTAAAAAATCTCCAAATAAAACTGAGTCTAACGGACGAACACACGGTAGGTTAGGCTAGGTTGTTGGTTATCTGGGGAAGAGCCCCGTAAAATGGCTAAATTTACAATTCGGCTGAGATACTCACATAACACAATATTCGGAAACGAAAACTGAATTGTAGAGTTTTGAATTTGAATTGGGTTCCGTATTTATTTTTCTCAATAACTGGAGCATACCACAGATAAATATATTCACAGAACCATGGAAAAAATGTTTTTACTATAGTCCAGTTAACCGGACAACCCAACCGTACCACGGGTGAGGAGCGGAACAAATCAAGCAAAACTGTGAGCAAAACGTAGTGTATTATATTCTCTTTGATATCAAGTCAAAGTTTCTATCAAAAAGTATGTAAATACAATAATTATGTATGTATATTTCGCAATTTTCGCATTTATTTTCATAACATGTTCTAATTTCTAGTTCATTTATTACAGAGTACTTTATATATAAATGTACCTATGGATTATCGTGGTGTGTGCTTTATAGCAGGATAGCAGGTACAATAAATTGAATGAAACCTGCTGTAGCCTGTAGGTACACCTACCCATGAAGGAAAAATGTTGATGTTGACTTGAACTGAAGACAAACGTTTACACGCAATCAAGCTCGTTGGTGGTTAGAAGTGATGGGAGGAGACCGTGAGGAGGGCGCTCGGCACCACAGCCGCACGCGCGATCGGCGACGCAGCCACAGCAGGAGTCGTGACCACGACAGACGACGTAGTCGCGAGCGAACGCGCGGCGGCGGGGACCACCGTGCCCGGAGCTACCATCATGTGTCCAACGGAGGAGGATTAGACGGTGGTAAGCTGAGCATACATCGGTAGTAGAGTAGCTCTAGGTTCTTAGCAGATCCTTACATTTCAATTTTGATGGCCAAGTGTATGAAACTAATTATTAAGGGGGTAGGGCTGTACATTGCGGTGGGGTGGGGGGGGGGGGAGGGGGTCGGAAGGGGGGTGGAAAGTAACCCTCCCCTAGAAGAGGAGGTAGTTTATGAAAAAATGAATTTTGAAAATTGGTAATCTTAGGTTGAGTTCCTTAGTCGTTGGGGCTCCTACTTCTGCATTCTTATGTTAAAACTAACACTACGACTGTGCGGGGAGGTGGGCCAAGCTCGCCTCCCAGCACAGTCTCCGAACCTAAAGGATCCAAGTCGGGGTGCTCGAAAGTCCGAGCTTGCTTCGCTCGCTCCCGGTTTCATTTGCCGCCCGTAAGTCGGCCCCGCATGCTTTCCCCACCCTGATACTCCCACATCCCCCTCGGATCCCTTTCGAAGGTTTGTTAGGTTTCGAAAAGGGCAGCGGGGGACCACATATTATGAATCTTTGGGACCTTCTGTTGCCATACACAATCAACAATAGGTCATCTTTGGTCCAACATAAACTCAAAACAAAGAGCAAATATTACCTAAAATACAAATTTCAAAAATTCATAACTCAAAAACCGCTAGTTTCCCAACCTTGAAATTTGGTGTGGGTGTTCAGCTAAAGCCTAGACCAAAAAATCGCAGACTTCCAACTCGATGTACCCTATTGTACAGTTGAGCCTGGGTGAGTTTTTTTAAGGATCAGTATGGAGAAATTCTGAAGTATAAGAGATAGAGAAAAACACTCAGTGATCTCAATTTTAGACTTAATAAAAATGACGTTTAAAAAAAATAAAATTTGGTGAGTTTGTGGATAGACAGATAGATGGATTACTCATTTATTTTTCTAGCAAAACAGCACCATTTTTGTTGTTATTTCGATAGTATATCACTATCATCATTATCATTACAGCTCATATACGTCCCCACCGAGGGGCTCGAGCCTACCCTGAATCAGAGCGATAGAGTACAGAAAGAGATATATCACTATACAAACCAAAAATTGTATTGAGACCATAGGTCTCAAGTTGCTAGAAGATTTGTTGAAATCAGGGTTCGCATGATATATAAATTGATATGTATTAGATATATATCATGCATGATATATCATCATCATAATTTAAGAGCCGTGCTCTTGTCAGTGTAGCATGATATATATCAATTGATATTTATGCTTGATATATATATACATATATATCAATATTGATATTTATATTTTTAACTAGCTGTCCCGGCGAACTACGTTCCACCTTACACTACACTACACTGCCCTAACCTACACTACATTACCCTACCCTACCCTACACTACCCTAGCCTACACTACACTACCCATCTCTACAATACCCTACCCTACACTACCCTACCCTACACTACAATACCCTACCCTACACTACACTACCCTAACCTACCCTACATACACTACTCTACACTACCCTACCGTACACCACCCTACCCTACACTACACTACCCTACCCTACACTACACTACCCTACCCTACACTACCCTACCCTACACTACCCTACACTACACTACCCTACACTACCCTACCCAACACTACACTACCCTAACCTACCCTACATACACTACTCTACACTACCCTACCGTACACTACCCTACCCAACCCTACACTACACTACCCAAACCTACCCTATGCTACACTACCCTACCCTAAAACCAATTATTTTTTGACTGATTTTTTATTTATGGATTTTTTTTAATTTAAATCCGAGCGTTTTCATATTTATTCACCTTTTAAACCTTCTGTGGACTTCCACAAATAATTCAATACCAAAATTAGCCAAATCGGTCCAGCCGTTCTCGAGTTTTAGCGAGACAAACGAACAGCAAAAAAATATACTTAAGTGTATGTATATAAGAACGAAGGTTGTGTGTGAAGTCAACCAAAATTAATTTTTTGATGTGTAACATCTTTGCTCTCGCTTTCCTGCAATTTGTGGGAGTGATTTCGTGAAATGGGACGGAAATGTGTCCCATTGTAACAGGAAGTCGCGTTTTTTCAGGCTTTAAAAGCGCGGAAAAGGCAAAGGTATCTATGACCATACAGCCTAGTCTGCCGTATCTTTGCCGTCCTTTTTTCAGGCTTTAAAAGCGCGGAAAAGGCAAAGGTACGTATGACCATACAGCCTAGTCTGCCGTATCTTTGCCGTCCTTTTATAAAGTATTTTGTCACATGTTACACATCATATGCGAGTACTGTAGGTCTCGCTCGAATTTTTTTTTATTTAATTCCGAGCGTTTTCATATGTAGTCACCTTTTAAACCTTCTCTGGACTTCCACAAATAATTCAATACCAAAATTAGCCAAATCGGTCCAGCCGTTCTCGAGTTTTAGTGAGACTAACGAACAGCAATTCATTTTTATATATATCGTTCTCGAGTTTTAGCGAGACTAACGAACAGCAATTCATTTTTATATATATAGATGTAAAAAAAACATACATTAAATTAATTCGACTGATAAACTAGTTTCTAGCTTCTAAAAGTTGATTCTTAAAACTGAATGAGCTAAATCCAAAGAATAAAGATATGAATATAACAATATTAAATAAATAAGTGTAATTTAATTAACCATCTTTAAATTATCAAACATATACATTTTAAGTTCAGCTATTTCTAAAAAAAAACGTATAAGAGTATGAAATTAGTATGTAAAAATTTCTCCTTCATTACCAATTCCACTCACAAGAAAACCCTCTAAACGTTGGTAAGTAATTTACTAAGTAAACATACCTGTTAACATTTCGTCTATTCCAGCCTTCCTTCATATTGTTCAAAAATCTTAAAACTAGAAAAGGTGTAGAGTAATAATTTTCCACTGCAGGAGGCTTTCACCTACACATCAATATATTATATTTATGTGCCTACGGAATACAATAATAAATAAGCTATTACTTACGTCAGATAATTACTATTGATATTAGTGAGATAACCAGGCTTTTTATTGCAGTTTTATAAATTTTACCAAATTGGTGTTGAGAAAAGTTTCTTAGTATTTAAAGTGATGTAAATAAATGGTACTTTTTCATTAGAACTGGAAATAAATGGTAGAGGATATTAGTATGCATGTGAGTTAGTAAGTTTTGGGAATCAATTTTTCTTTAATGGAAAGTAATATTAATGTTATTTGAAAGATCCAGGAACAAAAGCTGTTGCTTTCGACCTTAGTGGGCAAAAAATCCTTTTCAGTTTCCTCCATTTCACCCAAGTGGGTTAGTATTCTATTATGACAAGCTCAAAGCCTTAAGATCTAGTGTTTACTATACGAGGGTGGTTTGATAAGTCCATGACTTTGGAAAGAAGAAACACTCTTTTTACATATATTTTTTTTTATTTTTATACATAATCTCCTTTCAACTCTACGCACTTAGTCCAGCGATGTTCCTACCTCTTACACCCATCAAAAAATATTTTTTGTAAAATCCTTAAAAATAGGCCTCAGTTTCGTCTACCACCTCTTCGATTGATGAAAATCTTTGCCCGCCAAGCCTTTTCTTCATGTTTGGGAAGAGGAAAAAGTCACAGGGGGCTAAATCTGGCGAATACGGAGGGTGTGGCAATAATTCGTATCCTAATTCGACAATTTTTGATGTCGCGATTGCAGACAAGTGGGCCGGTGCATTATCCTGATGAAATTGAATTTTTTTCTTTGCTAGATGCGGTCGTTTCTTGACCAACTTTTTATTGAATCTATCTAACAATGCAGCATAGTAAGCTCCGGTTATTGTCTTGCCTTTATCCAAAAAATCTATGTAAATGACCCCTTGGCTGTCCCAAAAGACTTCACAAGACCATCACTTTACTAGCCGAGCAAACAGTTTTTGCCTTCTTTGGGGCACGTTCCCCGCTAAAAGTCCATTGCTTCGACTGTTGCTTAGTCTCTGGTGTATAATGATGGACCCACATTTCGTCAACTGTTATGTACCGACGCATAAACTCACTCGGATTGCAATTATACATGGTTAGGCATTCCTCAGAACCTGTTACACGTTTTCGTTTCTGGTCGACTGTTAGTAAACGCGGCACCCTTCTTGCAGAAAGCTTTTTCATGCCCAGAAGATCATGCAAAATATAAAAAACTCGTTCAGTCGAGATGTGCACAGCATCACTTATTTCGCGTATCTTCACTCGACGGTCTGCCAAAACAATATCATGTATTTTATTAACCATGCCCTCCGTAGTGACCTCAATCGGCCTTCCTGGGCGCTCCGCGTCATTAGTGGTAGTACGTCCACAACGAAATTCAGTGAACCACTTATGTACCATCCCATGAGAAGGCGCAGAATCACCATAATACTTTTTCATTTTGTCTCCGGTCTGCTTAATAGTTTTACCACGTAAAAAATAGTGTTTAATTAGCACTCGAAACTCGCTTTTCTCCATTTTCAAAGAATACTTAGAAGTCGCCTAACTGTTTTGTTTCTAAAAAGCTTGTTTTCGCGCCAAATTTGAAAAAAGAACGGCATGCGCTTCGTAGTGAGTTTCCAAATATGAGACAAAAAAAAAAGTTTTTATTCAACCTTAAAGTCATTGAGTTGCCAAACTGCCCTCGTACGTAAGCCATGAAGTTTTGTGTCACGTAGTGGAGCCAATGACAATAATATGTTGGGTGTGTGCGACAGGTCTGGGTGGAGGCGCAGGGCGCTACAAGCCGCAGGAGGAGGAGTTCCTGGACGCGCGCCGCGAGCTGCGCGAGCGCATCGGGCTGGCCGGCGTGGCTGCTGCCTGGGGCAAGTCGCCGCAGCGTCTGCAAGAGTCAGTCACTATTTTTTCCTAATTCCTGCCAGCTGGGATTGATAATATTGATATCCCAACGGCAGAGATGGGCAAAGTAAATCCAAATGTTAACTTTGTTGTTCATTAATATTCTTCTCTAAAATTTTAATTCGATAATTATGAATAATAATAGTAAAGCCTTTTATTCTGAGCTACAAAGTTAAATATAAATATTATTTAAAAATGTGTTTCTGCATTTCTATAAAATGTCCAATAGTTCAGCGTGCCTCTTGCCGTAGGCCTCCTCCAACATTTTCCACTGGGTTCTATCTCTCGCTACCCTTCTCCATTTGTGTCCCGCCGTGAGTTCGAAGTCGTCTTCCCATCGCATTTGTTGGCGTCCTCTATTGCGTTTGCCATCTCTTGGGGGTACCAGTCGGAGACAGTTGTGCTCCATTTATTTTGTTTGTCACTGGTCATGTGACCAGTCCGTCTCCACTTTTGTTGGTCTATTCGCGAAGTATATCAATCAATCAATCAATCAAATATGCTTTATTGTACAATAAATCAGTATATCAGTATATCAGTTACTTTAGTTTTTTCTCTTATTTTACTAGTGAGAAACTTTGTGTTGTTTTTTTATTCCTGTCATGCTTCTCTCTCTACATGACTCTCTGACATCTTGCAAGCCCTATCGTAATCAAAATTTACATCATAATGTACCTACCATTAAAACTCTCTCTCTCTTATCGTGTGGCACAATTAACCGTGCTATCCAAGGGATAGACGGCGGTTGCCACATTAAGACTTGCGACAACAGATATTAAACTAGATGAATGGATCAATAAAGTCTATGATTTCAGGCGGGAAACTCTTGTTTTCATACTTTTCAGTAAAGATTTTCCGTAGTCGAGTTTTAGTTTCTTGAATTTTATTTTTTTAAATTTATTGGCAATCGTTACATTTATAGTGCAAACTATTAATTTAAAGGTACTTAACGCAGATTTAAAAGTAAAGTGGAAACTATCAATTTAAAGTTCATTATAATTACCAATCATCATCATCATATCAGCCACAAATCGTCCACTGCTGGACAAAGGCCTCCCCCAAGGATTTCCACGACGACCGGTCCTGCGCTGCCCGCATCCATCGGCTTCCCGCGACCTTCACCAGGTCATCGGTCCACCGCGTGGGAGGCCTGCCTACGCTACGTTTTCCGGTGCGCGGTCGCCACTCGAGAACTTTACTGCCCCATCGGCCATCTGTTCTACGAGCTATGTGCCCTGCCCACTGCCACTTCAGTTTAGCGATTCTGTGAGCTATGTCGGTTACTTTAGTTCTCCTGCGGATCTCCTCGTTTCTGATTCGATCACGCAGAGAAACTCCGAGCATAGCACGCTCCATTGCCCTTTGGGTGACCTTGAGCCTTCTTATGAGGCCCATAGTAAGCGACCATGTCTCAGTTCCGTAAGTCATCACTGGCAACACACACTGGTCAAAGACCTTAGTCTTGAGACACTGCGGTATTTGGGACGTGAAGATATTGCGAAGCTTCCCAAACGCTGCCCAGCCGAGTTGGATTCGTCGATTGATCTCTTTCTTGAAGTTGGACCTACCTAACTGGACTGTTTGTCCCAGGTATACATATTCGTCAACAACTTCCAGTGTAGAGTCTCCAACCTTTAGAGGAGTGGGTGCGACACGGACATTTAACATTATTTTCGTCTTGTCCATGTTCATTTTAAGACCCACTTGTTGAGAGACCTTACTGAGGCCATCGAGCATTGTGCTTAGGTCTTCCATAGTCTCAGCCATGACCACGATATCATCAGCGAATCGGAGGTGGGATATGTACTCGCCGTTGATATTGATGCCGAGTCCACCCCAGTCCAGAAGCTTAAAAACATCTTCCAGGGCGGCGGTGAACAGTTTCGGAGATATAACGTCTCCCTGTCTCACCCCTCGCTGCAACTGGATAGGTTTCGAGTTCTGGTCTTGGAGGCGAACCGACATGGTGGCGTTTTCATACAGACACTTCAACACCTCGATGTATCGATGGTCAATTTGGCACCGCTGGAGAGACTGTAGCACAGCCCAGGTTTCGACTGAATCAAAGGCCTTCTCATAGTCCACAAACGCCAAGCATAGTGGCTGATTGTACTCTTCGGTCTTCTGTATAATCTGCCGCAGCGTATGTATGTGGTCTATGGTACTAAAGCCTTTTCGGAAACCGGCTTGTTCGGGAGGCTGGAAGTCGTCAAACCTGCGTGCGAGACGATTCGTAATGACTCTCGAAAACAGCTTGTAGACATGGCTCAGAAGTGAGATGGGTCTGTAGTTCTTCAGCAGGGTGTTGTCGCCCTTTTTGAAGAAAAGCACGACCACACTTCTGTGCCATGCCTTAGGCGTTTGTCCCTCGAGTATAACGGAATTAAATAACTTCTGAAGAGCTTTTAGTACCGGTGATCCACCTGCTTTCAGAAGTTCAGCCGTAATTCCATCATCACCCGGTGCCTTGTTGTTCTTGAGCTGTTTGAGAGCCATTCTAATCTCGTGCAGGCTGACGTCCGGGATATCTTCGGTATAGTGTCGGGTTAGTCTGGCTCTTGGGTCTTCAGCCAGATCACTGACAGGCAAACGTGTGGTCGTGTACAATTGTCCATAGAACTTCTCAACTTCTTCCAGCAACTCAGTCTTAGACGATATGGTCCTGCCGTCCTCAGTCTTCAGCTTGGTCAGTTGGCTTTGTCCAACAGACAGATCTCTCGCGAACACTTTTGAGCCTTTATTGTGCTCAATCGCCTCTTTAATACAATTTGTATTATATTGGCGTAAATCGCGAGTTAGGGACTTAGAGATCTGCCTGTTTAGTTGCCGATACTGAGTAGCGTCTTCAGAGGACTGCAAAACCAGTCTGCGTCTTTGTTCCATGAGGTTGCTGGTGAAGTCGGAGATTTTTTTGGTTCTGTTTGAACGGCGAGTTTTAAAAAACTTAGACCCGACCGTTTGAACAATTTCCACGAACCTGTCATTATAATCGTCCACATTCTCGCAGTCTTCTAGGCATTCGAAACGATTGTGCAGCTCGAGCTGAAAGCTCTCGGGGTTTTGGAGCTGGATGGGCGCTGGTCGGAGCGTAGACTTCATCAGTCGACATCTTTCTAGCTTGGTATTTAGATTCAATGTGCCTCTGACCATCCGGTGATCACTTCCTGTTTTGACTGAATTGATCACGGAGACATCATTGAATATTTGCCTCCTTGTCGACAAGATGAAGTCTATCTCGTTTTTTGTTACGCCATTGGGATGCAACCATGTCCACTTCCGCTGTTTTGACTTTTTAAAGAAGGAGTTCATCATAAAGAAGCTCTCCTTCTCCATAAAGTCGGCCAGCATCTGGCCACGTGCATTTCTTACTCCATATCCAAATTGCCCCACTCTCAGCTCACCATCGCTTCGTTTGCCCAGTTTCGCGTTAAAGTCCCCCATAACAACGGTATAATGGGTCCTGGTGCTATGTAAGGCTGTAGAGATGTCCTCGTACATACTCTCTACCTCGTCGTCGGAGTGTTCCGTAGTCGGCGCGTATACCTGTATGACCTTCATCGAATACCGTTTGGTGATTCTGAGTATAAGGTATGCTACCCTTGTCGAAACGCTCACGATTTGGACCACATTGTTAATGAGGGACTTGTGGACGAGAAACCCGACACCACCCTGGGACTGTTGGTCGCCCTCCCGGAAATAGAGCAGGTTTCCGGATTTAAGGATCATGGTGTCCTCTCCCTCTCTTCGGACTTCACATAAACCTACGATATCCCACCGTAACCTGCTCAATACTTCTTCGAGTTCTGCAAGTTTCTCGTCAGTCCGCAGTGTGCGCGTGTTGTAGGTTGCCAGGGCCAAAGGTCGTTGGGTTTGGTAGCCTGGCATCTGCCGGGGATTCTTCGCACCCCCTACCCCGCCGTTACCATGACTGCTACCGGAGCCAGGAATAGCGGAGCTGCCGGGGACTAGGGGCCGTTTTCTGGGTGTGATATTCATTGGGGGGTTTTGCCGTAATCGCCACGCTTGGCAGGCGGGTTGGCGATCGCAGTTTGATTGCAGGTGTGTTGCAATGCACGGAAAGACGCTGCTGCCCATCCTCCGGTTTTAAGTCCCTTAGTCGCCTCTTACGACACCCATTGGTAGAGATGGGATGGTCCTATTCTTAGCCGGGAACCATACGGACATCCAACGCCAACGCTAATTACCAATAGTTTTTTAAAAATAAAACTGGTTGAATGAGTTTGTTTTGGTTTTTTGTAGTTCGGACGAAGAGCCGCAGCTTTCGGACGCCAAGGAGAAGGGCAAGCAGAAGAAGAAACGTTCGAAGTCCAAAGAGGCGGACAGCAAGAAGCACAAGCTGAAGAAGCTAAAGAAGAAATTAAAGAAAATGAAGAAAGAGCGCAAGAAAGCTAAGAAGAAGGCGCGTAGCAGCAGTAGCGAGGAGGAGTTGTGGGTGGAGAAAGGAAGTGAGTATTTAATATACTGTACAAGAAGCCAGCACCGCGTCCAGCAGCGAGGGAGAGCTGTGACCAGCTTAAGGATAATGGCTAACGTGTCTTGGCCACAGTAAGAGGACGCTACTAGAGAGCGTGTAGTGGAGAACAAATGTTTAAGTCTTAATAGACTCGACACCAATTTGATAATTAATTTATTGAACGAGCGAGTGAAGAGAGCTAAGTTCTCCGAGTCTACTGGAACAATCCGACATTTGTATGTGTCGTTAAATTTGGGAGAAAAATCATTTTTAAGTTCGAATATGAGCCAAATCGGTCAAGGGGTTACCGAGATATAAGGGATTATGAATGTTGAGAACATGGTTTCTCTAAACACCACTAGATGGCGTTGGATGGATCCTACCGATATCGTGCGAGCTATATATTTAAGAAAAAATAACAGAAAAATCATACATCATATCAGCCGAAGAACGTCCACTGCTGAACTAAGGTAGAGTAGAACCCAAGGATTTCCACGACGACCGGTTCTGCGCTGCCAGAAAAACAACAAAAAAACCTAACCACTCCGGAAGTGCCGACAAATGTCAAAACTTTTTACAGTTTTATAAGTAACAGTTTTATAACTCCGAGTGACGCTGTCGGTTACGTTACATTACAGTGTCGCGAGTTCAATGGTTTTTTCCATCTCAAAAAATGCCCAACGCGCCTATAGAAGTTTTCACTTCAATTAAAGAGGCAACACATTTAAAGGAATAAATACACAGCGATGGAACCATATCAAACCAGCCTTAAAATACAGTTGTTTTTAAAAAATGGCTTAGAGTTACAATACCTAGATTAGGGAATTCCGCAAGGTACCTATCTGTTTTGTGGTAAGGTTGTTAAATTCGGTCAATTTTTAATGAAGAAAGTGGCCAAGTTTATGTTGTTTATGTAAAGTAAGGTTCCGTTTTTTGACACAAAAAAAATGTAAATTAAAAATAAACTAAATTAATAGAACATTTTGTATGGAAATCTATGAAATTTTTACAAATCCAAGTGCACATCTTAAGTTGGTTAACTATTAACCCCAAACTAAAAAGCCTATTTAGCTGTAATATTTTTAAATTGATTATATGGCCTACTACAAAGACTAGCACATTAGGACATGGTGAAACTATAAGGGTTCCTTGTTGACTATAGCACATTAGGACATGGTGAAACTATAAGGGTTCCTTGTTGACTATAGCACATTAGGACAAGGTGAAACTATAAGGGTTCCTTGTTGACTATAGCACATTAGGACATGGTGAAACTATAAGGGTTCCTTGTTGACTATAGCACATTAGGACATGGTGAAACTATAAGGGTTCCTTGTTGACTATAGCACATTAGGACATGGTGAAACTATAAGGGCTTCGTGTTGACTAACACACATTAGGACATGGTGAAACTATAAGGGCTTCGTGTTGACTAACACACATAAGGACATGGTGAAACTATAAGGGCTTCGTGTTGACTAACACACATTAGGAGAAACTATAAGGGTTCCTTGTTGACTATAGCACATTAGGACATGGTGAAACTATAAAGGCTTTGTTTTGACTATAGCACAGTAGGACATATCGTAACTTGCAATTGTATTGTAGCAGAGCTGATATTATAACTTGCGTTTGTATTGTACTCGTAGGGATCTCACAAAGTATCGTTTATGTGCTAGCTCCAGTGTATCACTGTATATATTTACTAATTTGAGGACTCCATGCAATCTCAGATGGGAAAAAGAAACAAATTGAGAAAACTTAAAAGACATGTAGAGACGAGACAATTTAAATATTGGGAAGTAGATAAGGTATCGCGTGGTCCAACTTTTGTACGTGTTGTTCTGCCCCACCAGCGGAGGAGCTGTCGCAGAGTGGGGCCGAGGCGAGCGCGGGCGGGGCGGGGGGCGAGGTGGTGGGGCCGGTGCTGCGAGCGGGCGCCGCGCTAGACGCCAAGGACTTCGGCCGCGCGCTGCTGCCCGGCGAGGGCGCCGCCATGGCCGCCTACGTCGCCGAGGTAACGACTATAATAATAATTATTATTATTCTCTCGAAATGTAGTACATTTTAGATGAAATAAATTTATATAAGTAGTCTACATTTCACCACCAGCTGGCATGCACATTGGAAAATAAATATAGGTACTTACGTACGAATTTATATTAATATTTTAAGATCATTTAAAAATAATAAATAATGCACCAGCACAAAATTATAGGAACGCCACCAGTTATAAAAATATAATATCACAGAGCTTGCGGTGAATCAGAAAACAATCAATATTAAAGTATCGTGTCATTGTATAAATTTAAAGGGACATAAATAACCTAGATTAGAATAATACTGTAGTAAAAACAGAATTCAACTCACTACCAAAATCGTATTTCCTTACGATGCTGTGGCGCTGCACCGGACCACCCAGATGTGTGTGGAGATCACGTGCCGCTTACCGTACCGTACTTACTGCACGCGTAAACTAGTTCTAACTCACCGCGACACCACCTACACCTTACTTACTTACGAATCATAAGCAGAGTATTTATTGTTGATTGTTGTACAGAGATCTAATAGTAACATTGAAGTTTCACATAATCCACATAAAGAGGCACACAATACACCTAAAGAGGCACACTATACAGTTGCCAAAAAATTGAGAATAAAATATTACATATTAGCAAAACATCTAAAATTTAAAGTTACCGATATAGTGATCGTGTCCGACACACGATCACTATATCGGTAACTTTAAATTTTAGATTAATAATGTCAAATATTGTACTTAAGAGTCCCCAGGAGGCTCGAGTTTCCATACAAACGTACGTAGTTCCGCTTTAATACATAAAAACCGTTTTTAACCGTTCATAAAAAGAAAGAAAAGCAAACACATAAATACATAAAAACCGTTTTTAACCGTTCATAAAAAGAAAGAAAAGCAAACACATAAATTCAGTTAAGTTTGTTTTGTTTACAACTAAAGCAACATCACTGTGCATTTTGATTAACACGTTTTTATTAAGTCAATTTCTTGTTTGTCTGTCTGTCTGTCGTTCCGGGTGGAATCTTGCAACGGATTTTTTAAATACTTCCTGTTATCAGATTGTGCTGAAATTCACACAACCTCAGTTCCGATGACACCACAATATAGTATATTCAATCTGTCTGTTTATTCTTTTTAAGGCACATAAAAACGCACACAACTCTTTTGTAATAGGTCAGTCTTCACTTAGTCTTAAACATTTAAACAAGAGATTGCTTCAGTTGTAACAAAACAAAACAAATTTCATTCATGTTTTTGCTTTTCTTACTTTCTTTTTATGAACAAACAGTAATGATGTGACATTGTCATGTCGACTTCGGGTTCAAACCGGAATTTTTATTCCTGTTTGTTCTCTCGTGGGCACGAGCGAGGGAACAGCCAGGAACTACCCGGCTCGGTTATATCCATTTCTCCCCACGTCTATTCCCTAAAAGTGGAAATCTCCGAAAGGCTACTCTCTGAAAGTCTTATTACTCTAAATGTCAATTGCCCCGAAAGTTTGTTCTCCTTCTCCTCGAAGTAAGTAGGAGTAGGTACACCAGTTTTCTTACGTTGCCGACTACGAAAATGAAAAGACGTTTAAATATTTAAGATGGCGAACATTCATTTCAAAAAAATGCATTTTCGTTAAGGATGTAATTTTTGAGGTTTTTGTTGGCATTCATAGTAAAACTGTCAATACATATTTCTTCATACGAAGCCCTTCATTGCCCAACTTTATCAATAGTTGGCCTATCACTGGAGACCTGTGATCCTACTGGTTGAACAGATCAGTTGGACCGCAACCCCGAAACGAATTAAGATACAAATAACTTTTGCACGTGCAAAAATATTTTCGACACGATTTATTTAGAGAGTCAATTACAGTAACTGCACCATGTTGTAACTACTTGCAGGGCAAGCGTATCCCGCGGCGCGGAGAGATCGGCCTGACGTCGGACGAGATCGCGTCCTACGAAGCCGTCGGCTACGTAATGAGCGGTAGCAGGTACATCGGGCGGCTCGCTCTCTTCATTATACAAGTTATTAAGTGAATTATTCAAAAGCGTTACTCGGCTTTGGAGGAGCGAGCCAGGCGAGCAGGCAGCGATAGCGATGTCGGCCTGTCGCACAAAATGGGTTGCCTGGTTGGCACAACCTAATAATTATAACCTACTAGCTTTTACCCACGGCTCGCGAGCGTAGACAGGAGTTTCCTCCAGATTCCCCAGGAACTACATCGGGCTATTCTGATTAGCAGTCTATGTCACTTCCCATACCCTCAACCATCTCTGTGCAAAAAATCTATTGCTCCGTTGCGATGTTAAAGAAATCAACCATAAGTCTTTTTTTCAGTTCCCTCAGGAACTGCATCAGCTGTTTTAACGGAATAAAAAGTAGCCTATAACCTTCCCTATGACACATATATCGTCAAGATTAGGTGTTGAAGCGTGAAGAGGTAAAAACATTAGGTGTTGAAGCGTGAAGAGGTAACCAACATTAGGTGTTGAAGCGTGAAGAGGTAACAAACATTAGGTGTTGAAGCGTGAAGAGGTAACACACATTAGGTGTTGAAGCGTGAAGAGGTAACAAACATTAGGTGTTGAAGCGTGAAGAGGTAACAAACATTAGGTGTTGAAGCGTGAAAAGGTAACAAACAAACATTTCACATTTATATAAGTAAGGGTAAAGTGAAATAGAAGCAGGATTGTGATAAGAGTGATGTATGTGCGTTGTGCGCAGGCACCGGCGCATGGAGGCGGTGCGCATCCGCAAAGAGAACCAGATCTACTCGGCCGACGAGAAGCGCGCGCTCGCCGCCTTCAGCAAGGAGGAGCGGCAGAAGCGCGAGAACGCCATCCTCGCGCAGTTCCGCGACGTGCTCTCTGCGCGCGCCGCGCGCCGAGAGTAGCGCGCCGCGCGCATGCACAACACTTGGCAGGAAGGAGGGAGGAGCCACACGGCAGCACACGACTCGCGCCGTACACAGCACTGGTCTCACCGAGCCTGGCCGGCGCGAGGTATATACTCCGCTGAAGACGCTCTACTCGCACCCCTTCTCCAGCGACCTCGCGCGGTCTCCACCTACTTCACGACTATTTGTCGCGCACCAGCAGCCTTTTACTATCACAGAAGACAGGAGCAGGGTTGTCTGGGTTAGCCGGCCACACCACACCAAGAGTCTGACCCACTCTACGTCACCACAGTGCCTTCCTTCAGGTCCAGACGCACTGGTGGGCCCAGTGCGTCAGTGCCAACAGTGCGCCATGGGAAATCATAGTTGTGGCTGGTATTTTTATTTATGGTCGAAGTTGTGGATGAATACAAACGAACAGTGTATTGACCAGGGGCAGCGCTTCGGAGTGTTACACTTATCGATAGGATCTGATGCATGGAAGTGATCGTTTGTGTAGTGACTAGTGCCGTGTCGAGTGACTTGAGTAGGTACTGCGAGTGTAGTGGGGTGCGCCGAGCTTGCGGTGCAGCGGTGTGCAGAGACACACATACCTACCTAGATCGAGGGCCGGGTGAAGTTTGCGTATTTTTGTAGTTGAAATTAAAACTTGATGAAATAAACCATTGTTAGATATATTTAAGGGTTTATCGTTATGTAATATAATATGTAAATAAATATAAAGATTAAAGTATTTTTTAACAATAGATGCATTTTCGGGCCCTAAACTGCAGAAAATAATAAAATGGGGTGCGGTTCTATGATGTTTCTAAAAGGACTTCTATTCTCATCATCATCATATCAGCACATAAACGTTCCCGCCGTAGGGCTCGAGCCTACTCTGAATTAGGGCGATCGGGCCTTAGTCGACCACGCGGGCCCAGTGCGGGTTGATCGACTTCGCACACACGAGTTGCTTCGTAGTCGTGCGCAGGTTTCCTCACGATGTTTCCCTTCACCGTACGACTGTCGGATAAACGTGCATATGAAATCGAAATTGGAAAACAAATTGGTACGTGGCAGGATTCGAATCAATTGTATAATCGTACATTACTACACTGTACGTGTGTATCTGTCTATACAACAAGCTGACATGACACTAAAACACAATTTCAAGTGATGGCTGACCCGGAGTCCCTAGGTCAGCTTTTGCCTGCTGTTCGCTCCCCGCCCAGGGCAAGCAAATGTGTGACGGACAAGTTTATTTGCTGTATGCCTGGGTGTTTCACATCGCAGTGTGACCACTGTCCAGTACATATCGCCACAAACGGAAACTGGACGTAGATATAGGTAGGGACGTGACGTCATGACCTATCAGAATTTAGAATTTGATGTTTAGAGAAACCTCGACGGTTTCCCAGATATGGCCAAATTATAAAAACAGGTAAATCTGTGTTTCCTCGTGGCCAAACTATTTCGCCAAACTGATTTGGCTACGAGGAATCCCATTTCTTTGTGGCCAGACTGATTTGGCTCCAGGAATTCCATTTCCTTGTGGCCAAACCGATTTGGTTACGAGGAATTCTATTTCCTTTAAAAATAGGCACAATACACTCGTCACCATAGACGATATTTATGATAAATTATCTTTGTTGGTAATGGCTACTTAGAAGAACTTCAGATTGTCTATACAGGATGTAAAAAAATTGGTATAGGAACCGTAAATTGGGGGTTCCACTTATCATACTGAACAACTTTCCCCAAGGAATCCATAGTCAATTCTCAAAAAAAAAATTGGAAAATGCACAAAATTGGTCGATCAGATGTATGTATGAAGAGTAAACATTTTTTTTGCGATTACAGCGAAGTCGTAGAACAAAAGTTGTTCAGTATGATAAGTAGAAGCCCCAGTTAGCGGGACCTACACCAATTTTGTTACAATACTTGACGGTAAGAAATATAGGATTAATTAATTCTGTGGTTCAATTTAAATAGTTTGAATTTTTCCAAATTGATTTATAACACTTAGTTTCATTTGGAAATGTAATTCTTCGTAGCCAAATCAGTTTGGCGAAAACGTTACTGTTCAACAATAACGTAACGGCATGTGACTGCGATATAATAGCGCTGACTTTGACTTTCTTAACGAGCTCTGTGTGTGACGGCGAGCTGTTCCCGCCCGGGTGGACCGTGTCGCGGCGCGACCGCGCCGGCGACGCCGGCTGGGGCGGGGTGCTGCTCGCCGCCAAGCAGCCGTACGCGCTGCGCACTGTCACCGACATCGACGGACTCACAGTACAGGACAAAGAACTGTTATTTGCTGTGGTTAGTTGGAAAAATGTAAAATATTTGTGTTGTGTTGTTTACTTACCACCTAGTTGTAATGACGAGCAATATCTTGATGTTTTGACATGTATTGAAAATGCAGTATGTATATACTCTGACATGGAAATACTAATTTTAGGGGACTTCAATTTGTACTCTTGTAATTTAAACGTAAAAACTCAGTTTAATCTTTTTACCGAATTTTGTAAATTGACACAATACAACTATGTAAATATTAAACAGCTTTGACGGTATATTAGATCTCGTTCTGAGCGGGCTGTCGCGCGAGTGTGTGTCTGTGTGGGGAGCCGCGGGCGCGGAGGCGCTGGTGCCAGCCGACGCGTACCATCCACCGCTATGTGTGCGCGTGTCGCTGCCGCGCGGCGCGTGGCGTGCTCAGTACAGTACAGCGGATGTTAGTGGGCTGTATGCGGCATTAGTGGAGGCGGACTGGTCTGACTTATTCGATGCCAAGGAGGCAGATTCTGCAACTGACATTTTTTACCATAAACTCTATGGATGTTTAAATGCTTATGTACCTCATAGGAAACCCTTTCAGTGTACAGACAAGTACACGTATCCGCGGTGGTACACAGCGGAAATATCAATTACAAGTATTTCCATTTCGTTAGGTACAAATCAGCGGGCAAAACATTTAATAAGGAGCTGTATAAATATTATAGATCGCTTGTGAAGACGTTGATTGATGGTGCATATCGGCAGCACATTATGACTACCCAAAGACAAATAATTGACGAACCTGAGAAGTTTTGGGAATATGTTAAAGACAAGCGGAAGAATAGACGACGCTGTGAGAGCTTCACGTGTCAAGATGCGAAGGTGGAGGGTGCGGAGGCCGCAGCCGCGTTCGCCCGCCACTTCGCATCCGCATTCCAGCGCGATATGCCGAGGCTAGATGCAGCGGCAGCGGCGTGCTGTGGCGTCGTGCGTGACTCCTACCGAGTCGCGATCGATGCAGTGAACGGTACTGACCTGCAAGCGGCAGTGAAGCGACTCAAACTACGCTCTTCACCTGGTCCTGATGGCATTCCGTCCTTTCTTATAAAAGACTGTTTGGGTGTTCTAGAGCTGCCGTTATTGTATCTATACAATTTATCCTTGGGCACATTGACCTACCCTCAGCAATGGAAGACGTCCAGAGTAACCCCAGTCCCTAAAGCTGGCTCCGGCTCTGATTACAGGCCTTTTGCGGTGCTGTCGGTCTTCGGGAAGGTATTTGAGTCCATTTTAGATCGTCGTATTAGGCAGTACGTAAGTTCTGTTTTTTGATGACTGCATGGCTACCGTAGGGCTCGGTCGACTACCACAAACCACATTAACCTCGTAGATTATGTCGCTGCCTAAATGGATGCAGGTCGGCAAGTCGATGCGACCTACATGGACTTTAAGAAAGCATTCGGTTTAGTAGATAACGACATATTACTTCAGAAGCTGGCTGGATTCACACCCAAGCTCCTAAATATCTTCTCGAGCTGCCTGTGTGGCCGTAGTCAGTTTGTTCGAGTGGTGGGTCACGAGTCCTGCGACTGTGGCCGAGTGGAGTGCTACGAATCGCCTGGCTTTTAATACTTCTAAATGTAAGGTTATTACTTTCTCTCGCTTGCGTTCTCCTTTGTACACTACGTACAGTTTAGTTGATTGGAAAGAGTAAATGAAATCCGGGACTTAGGACTGACCTTAGATAATAAACTTGACTTTCGAACGCATATGACGAAAATTTGTAAGAAAGCTAGTAAAACGCTAGGCTTTGTAATGAGGACTGCCTCGCAGTTCAATGATGTAAAAGTGGCGAAAGTCCTGTTCAATGCCTACGTCCGAAGTACACTCGAGTTTTGCGCGGTCGTCTGGGATCCATAAGGAAGGAAATACTCCATGATGAAATGTTGAAGCGTGAAAAGGGAACAAACAAACAAACACATTTTCACATTTATAATATTAGTAAGGATTTTGTATTAATTTAATTTTTGTAATGTAACTGAATGACAGGTTGGTGATTTCGAGAAATCTGTAAACCAATTATGACTGAATAAATAAATAAATGAGGAAATGGAATTCCTCGTAGCCAAATCAGTTTAGCGAAATAGTTTGGCCATGAGGAAACACACGTTTTTATCTCACTGCATCGTTGAGCTGGCGAATAAGAGCTAGGCCGAAAAAACTGGCCATGTGCGAGTCGCACTCGCGCACTGAAGGTTCCGCACCGAAACACATTCGGGAATGACACCCTATAAACATCAACAAGTATAAATAACATTTGGACAGAAGGATAAACCAAATTTGTAGTTGAAAAAAATGTCTACCGTCCATTTTACACCAGTTTACGAACTTTTGTGGCGTATAGGGACTATATTTTTTTTTAAAGTCTCGCGCACCTATATTCGATAGAGACGGCAAAGAAAAACCGAAAATACCTACTTATACTAGAAAATTTCGGCCTAAAGCGTTACTTAAGACGTTACTGGGATACATTGAGAAACGGTGAGAAATTGTTTTGACAATCTTTAACCAAAGTATATATAATAGTACTAATATACGGTATGGACACTCCCTTCCGCTCTCTAGATTGCAACCTCACCCTCTTGTTACCCAGATTGGTTATAGTTTGGTTCTCGAACGAATGGGATTATGCTTGCTCCGTCATTTGTTTTTGAAATGTTATTTCACGACCGTTTGTATGCAGTGTCCGGGGTGTGCTTTAACTCTAAATATCACGCTACTGAGATATTGAGACTGAGAGAAATTGTTTTGACAACCTTTAACTCCCAAGTATCTCAGCAACGTGACGCTGTAGAGCCAGCCTTTCGCAACATTTTTTTTGATCAGGGACAAGGTTATAAAATAAACCGTGTAAATCTAGTAAAAACAGTTTTTGTTCCTAATATTTAGCATAAGTAATCATAAAATTTAAAAGTAACTGTAGATGACCACGCTTGTGAGGACTATAAAAATGGGCGGCATCCCTTCGGCAAATGCATTCTACAGAGTAGGGCATCGGAAATTTTAATACAGGAGTATATAATCCGGCAGGTAGAGAGGTGTTAGTAGATTGCTTCTTTTAGACGCACGGAGGAGGCATACGCACTCAGGCAGTTGTTTGGGCGTTGCGTGGGAGTATCGTCGAGAGAGAGAAAATTGCGCAACCCACCCTTAGGGCTGCGTTTTAGCACAGATTACTAAATAGCTACTTCGTAGTTTTAGGCCCTATGACAGGGACAATGCTATTGCCAAAGCGATACGGAAGATGTGTCGCAGGCAATACCCTAAAGTTACGCCTTTAGGGTATTGCCTGCGGAGGTGTCCTAGGGGTAGTTTTGATTATGCCTGAATATGTTAACCGGTCCTCCATCTCACCAGCCAGGGCAACCTTATCCTATACCTGAAGTGTGCAACAATACCTACTTAGCCTCCTCTTTACCTCCGACAAGAAAACAACCACCCTCAACACTCATTTAAGTATTTCTAAAATTCTTCCTAGCTAGGGCATTAACAAGGTCTTATGGTCTAACTTATGACTAAAATCTCTTTTAACTATAGTTCCTACAGGGATGCCTAAACAAACTTTATACAACAAGAGCCCGTTCTAAGCAACATGTGATGAACTCTACTTGTTACAATCATAAATAACTAAATTAGCATACCTAATGCGTTATACATAGGCAAATACGTAACTCTCGTAACAAAAAATGGGCGCGGACTCTCCTATATAGTCCCTGAGGGGCACTCAACGCGATTTATTTATCTTTGGACAACACATAACTATGTTATGTACTATAATACCTATATATAGATTTCGCATTGTCTGTACCTCGGAACCGTACGGCCTCTCACTACGGATGACGCTCGTCTCATGCTTGCCTCGTCGTGTACAGTAACATTGTCTGTACCTCGGAAACGTACGGCCTCTCTACTACGGATGACGCTCATCTCGTGTTTGCCTCGTCGTGTACAGTAACATTGTCTGTACCTCGGAAACGTACGGCCTCTCTACTACGGATGACGCTCGTCTCGTGCTTGCCTCGTTGTGTACAGTAACATTGTCTGTACCTCGGAACCGTAGGCCTCTACTACGGATGAAGCTCGTCTCGAGCTTGCTTCGTCGTGTAGGTATGTACAGTAATATTGTCTGTACATCGGAACCGTACGGCCTCTACTACGGATGACACTCGTCTCGTGTTTGCCTCGTCGTGCACTGTAACATTGTCTGTACCTCGGAAACATACGGCCTCTACTACGGATGACGCTCGTCTCGAGCTTGCTTCGTCGTGTATGTACAGTAACATTGTCTGTACCTCGGAACCGTACGGCCTTTGTACTATCACGGCCTTTGTAACAGATGACGCATGTCGTGTACAGTAACATTGTCTGTACCTTGGAACCGTATGGCTTCTCTACTATGGATGACGTTGGCTTGCCTCGTCGTGCATGTACAGTAACATTGTCTGTACCTCGGAACCGTACGGCCTCTCTACTACAGATGACGCATGTAGTGTACAGTAACATTGTCGGTACTAAGGAACCGTATGGCCTCTCTACTACGGATGACGCTGGCTTGCCTCGTCGTGCATGTACAGTAACATTGTCTGTACCTCGGAACCGTACGGCCTCTCTACTACAGATGACGCTGGCTTGCCTCGTCGTGCAAGTACAGTAACATTGTCTGTACCTTGGAACCGTACGGCCTTTCTACTACAGATGACGCATGTCGTGTACAGTAACATTGTCTGTACTTCGGAACCGTATGGCCTCTCTACTACGGATGACGCTGGCTTTCCTCGTCGTGCATATACAGTAACATTGTCTGTACCTCGGAACCGTACGGCCTCTCTACTACAGATGACGCTGGCTTGCCTCGACGTGCATGTACAGTAACATTGTCTGTACCTCGGAGCCGTACGACCTCTACTACGGATGACGCTCGTCTCGTGCTTGCCTCGTTGTGTACAATAACATTGTCTGTACCTCGGAATCATACGGCCTCTACTACGGATGACGCTTGTCTCGAGCTTGCTTCTTCGTGTATGTACAGTAACATTGTCTGTACCTCGGAACCGTACGGCCTCCACTACGGATGACGCTTGTCTCGTGCTTGCCTCGTCGTGTACAGTAACATTGTCTGTACCTCGAAACCTACGGCCTCTACTACGGATGACACTCGTCTCGAGCTTGCTTCGTCGTGTACAGTAACATTGTCTGTACCTCGGAAACGTACGGCCTTTCTACTACAGATGACGCATGTCGTGTACAGTAACATTGTGTGTACTTCGGAACCGTATGACCTCTCTACTACGGATGACGCTGGCTTGCCTCGTCGTGCATATACAATAACATTGTCTGTACCTCGGAAACTTACGGCCTTTCTACTACAGATGATGCATGTCGTGTACAGTAACATTGTCTGTACTTCGGAACCGTATGGCATCTCTACTACGGATGACGCTGGCTTGCCTCGTCGTGCATATACAGTAACATTGTCTGTACCCGGAACCGTACGGCGTCTCTACTACAGATGACGCTGGCTTGCCTCGACGTGCATGTACAGTAACATTGTCTGTACCTCGGAACCGTACGGCGTCTCTACTACAGATGACGCTGGCTTGCCTCGACGTGCATGTACAGTAACATTGTCTGTACCTCGGAACCGTACGGCCTCTACTACGGATGACGCTTGTCTCGTGCTTGCCTCGTCGTGTACAGTAACATTGTCTGTACCTCGGAAACATACGGCCTCTACTACGAATGATGCTCGTCTCGAGCTTGCTTCGTCGTGTATATACAGTAACATTGTCTGTACCTCGGAACCGTACGGCCTTTGTAACAGATGACGCATGTCGTGTACAGTAACATTGTCTGTACCTTGGAACCGTATGGCCTCTCTACTACGGATGACGCTGGCTTGCCTCGTCGTGCATGTACAGTAACATTGTCTGTACCTCGGAACCGTACGGCCTCTCTACTACAGATGACGCTGGCTTGCCTCGTCGTGCATGTACAGTAACATTGTCTGTACCTTGGAACCGTACGGCCTTTCTACTACAGATGACGCATGTCGTGTACAGTAACATTATCTGTACCTCGGAACCGTACGGCCTCTCTACTACGGATGACGCTCGTCTCGAGCTTGCCTCGTCGTGTACAGTAACATTAATTACCAGTGAAAACACAATTTTTAGTACATTATTCAGTCTGCATCTTTGTGAGGTGGCATCTTCTGTACATCCTTACGGTGTCGGTGGTGTAACGGCTAGGGCCACTACCTCCTGTCAGTAGGTCGTGGTTCGAATCCTGCCACGTGTTTTCGAAATGCTTTTTCATTTGTACGTTTATCCGACGCTCTTACGGTCAAGGAAAACATCGTGAGGAAACCTGCACACGCCTGCAAGGAAAATCGAAAGTTGTGTGTTAAATTGACCAAACCGCACTAGGCCCGCGTGGCCGAATAAGGCCGGATTGAGGCTAAGCTCGAGCCCCTCGGTGGAGACGTGATGATTAAATTTACGAATAAATCTAAAAAGTTGAGTGATTGAGATTGGATAATTTGAGAAATAAAATGTCAATAAAACAATTGATTACTTTTATTACAAAATGTGTACAAAAAACAGTAAAAGTAAGCTAGGAAATAAGTAATTTAAATACAATTTATGTAATACAACACGGCCAAACTGATGGGCAAGTAGTCGTGCACTTGCAAGCTGCACACTGCACATGCACAAGAGAGTAACAATCCTTTACTCTCCTGTGCATTGTGCATGTGCAGTGTGCAGCTTGCAAGTGCACGGCAACTTTTCCGTTACATGAAACCTTCAATAACTACCAGTTACGGTAACACCACTCGGCCACCTCGATGTTCAACTCGACACTCGACAGTCCCTCCTGTGCCGGAGACATCCATTTATGTCCAGTTACATAATATAACTACTTTTATATACGAGCGTATACTAATTGAAATTATCAGAGTACTGCTAATATTCCATGTTCAACTCTATTACTTTTCTTATACCGACAACACAATCTTAAAACAGATGACCTTTGGGTCAGTAAAGTTCTTGAATGGTGACCGTGCACCGGATGACGTTGCGTAGGCAGGCGGACTGACGACCTGGTGAAGGTCGCGGGAAGCCGGTGAATGCGAGCAGTGCAGGACCCGTCGTCGCGATAACCCTTGGGTGGTCTTTTTTAATTTTATTTACAAACTGACATTATGTAAATGTTTGTTTGTTTCATAAGAAAATAAAAGTAATGTAATTACTATTTTATGACATCAGAAAAAGTGTAACATGCATCTATTTGAACAAACATTTTAAAATTTGAAATCGAAGGCTTTCGATAAATTGCAAAAAACACCACATGCATTCTGCGATTTCTCAAAAGCGTCATAGATGTTACGAGCGTCGGTAGTTGATCGGCCTTATGCAGATTATGCATATAGTAACGATTAATTTAGCATAAAATTTTCAAATACGGTAAGAGCTAAGAGCGGGTACATATTTCCATTGTTCCTGGCATAATAGTCTTTATAATCGAACACTCCTTGGTTTTATTAATCGAATATCTTTTATTTATTTAAAAAAAAAGAAGTAAAGTCGGTGTGAAAATGGAATTGACTCGAGAAAATTCAAAAGCAATGATTTATTACGACTTTCGAAAGAAGTTTAACACAAAAACAGTGTGTTGATCCGATGCTTTCTGCATTTGGTGATGAAGCTCCATCTAAAACCACAATTTATCGCTGGTTTGCGGAATTTCAACGTGGACGTGTCAAGCTCTGTGACGATCTCTGCAAGGTCGCCCAAAAACTGCAATCAACCAAGATAACGTTGATGCCGTGCGTAAGCTGATTGGGGAAGATCGACATGTCACATATCGCGAAATTCTGGCAACTTTAGACATTGGCATGAGTCATATACAAATAATTAGGTGTAAAAAAGTTGTTTTCCCGATGGATCCCGCATTCGCTCTGTGAGGAGCAAAAAGCGGCTCGCGTTACTTGGTGCGTCAGAACTCTCGAGAGATTGCACGGAGGATCTTCAAATGCTATATATAGCGTCGTATCAGGTGAGGAATCCTGGATATACGCATACGAACCCGAAACAAAAAACCAGTCACGAGTTTGGCTGTTCGAAAGTGAGTTGAAGCCAACAAAAGTTGTTCGTTCACGGAGCGTTGCAAAAAAAAAAAGGTGGCCACGTTTGTCTCCAAAACCGGCCATGTTGCGACTATTTCTCTTGAGGGACAAAGAACAATCAATGCAGAATGGTATGCTAGCATTTGTTTGCCGCAGGTCGTCTCTGAACCCCGTAAAGAGAGCTGCAACCGCCGCATCATCCTCCATCACGGCAATGCGGGCTCTCATACCGCCCACAGAACAAAAGAGTTTTTGGAACAAGAAAACATTGAATTATTAGACCATCCGCCGCCGCCGTACAGCCCTGACCTGAGCCCGAATGATTTTTATACTTTCCCCAAAATTAAGAACAAATTGCGTGGTCAACGATTTTCGTCACCTGAAGAAGCTGTAGACGTCTACCAAAGGGCCATTTTGAATACCCCAACTTCAGAATGGAATGAATGCTTTAATAATTGGTTCCATCGAATGGAAAAATGTGTCAAGGAGAATACTTCAAAAACAATAAATATCTTTTCCACTAATAATATTGTATCACTTCCTTGATTCCCGAAATTCTCAGTGCCGCCCGCGTAACACTCCGATTGGCCGGCAATTGCCTTTGATTGATTGATTTGATAGCAGGTCGTCTGCGGATCGTCGCTCATAACCAGCCTATTGGAATCCCTTTTAACTGTGGCGTTGTTACTACTCTCGCTTGAGGTAATAATTTTCCATTTTGTTTTACAAAGTAGGGACCCCGCTCGTGTTCAACTGGACGATCTTTATGCTACTGGCAACACCAATTGGGTATGCTAAAAAAAAATGTATTTTTTTTTAATATTTTTTCTGATGGTTTAGACCATTTTGAAAAACTAATTTGAATATTTCATTTTTTAAGCCTCTAGATATTTTTAAATATTTTTTTAAATTTTGAAACCTTGATGACGTCATCGGTTCACATTACTATGAAACGAACAGCCCTATTTCTATGACGATGAAATGAATAGGCCTTGACGTCAACTGTCAAGTCACTCAAGTCAATCATTCCCAAAGGTTTTTTGGCGGGATTTGTGGTAGACGCATTCGTAGTTTTATTTTGTTGTTTTTTCATTGCACCGGCACTAGCATTACAAATCCAACAGCTAAGGAAGCCTAAATACGTCAGACCTGGCTGTATGGTCTTAGTAACCTTTGCCTTTTCCGAAACGAAACTATCACAAAGCCAACAACGAAACGTCAAAGTCAAAATTTATCTGTCATCAAACATCATAATCTATGTATGGACAAGGCCTTCAGAGTTTAAATGTTTTTTAGAACCACAATAAAAATTGGACCTCTAATGAATATCTTACCCATTTAAGTATTTAATTTGAATGACGTTCTAATAATATTTGATTGTTTCAAACGTAGTTTTTGGTGGATGATAAATAAATAGTGCCTTTTTCAGTGCTCGACGAAAGCTCGTCCTCAAATGCAAGGTCCGTAATTGATATGACAAGTAAGAGTGCACGTTCCGTTCAGTGGTGAAATAAGGTTTTATTGTAAACTCGTGACGTCATAGGGGTCAAATGACGGTTATTGTCCTTTTCCGATTTTTTTACGCAATCTTTTACTTTTTCGAGTGGAAAATAAAAAAATATGGCTTTAAATAAAAATATCTCGAAATGGTTTTTTTATTTTCATGGCTTATAAAAAATTTAGCATACCCAATTATAACAATTAATATTGAAATCATTTCCTAAAAGCTGATTGGTTTGATCTAATTCGATTTATAGCTTAAGGCCATATTGCCCTCCTTGTAAATTAAACGGTCTTTCGAAAAGGATCCTATATAACATTGTAGTAAGATTATTTATGATTTGGTTTCGATACTTTGTATACCTAAATAAAAATACACACGTGGCATTGTACCATCGTCGGAGCGTCGGTGGCTCAACCGGTAACGACTCGGTCCATCTAACCAGAGGTACCGGGTTCAAATCTGGACGGCCAATGTACCAATGAGTTTTTCAAAAACTTACGTACATACTTACCGATTGCTTTAACGGTGAAGGAAAACATCGTGAGGAAACCTGCACACGCCTGCGAAAAAACTCGAAGGTTGTGTGTGAAGTCGACCAACCCGCACTGGGCCCGCGTGGTCGACTAAGGCCTAATCGCCCTGATTCAGGGTAGGCTCGAGCCCCTCGGTGGGGACGTATATGAGCTGATATAATAATAATAATAAATTGTACCATATAGCTATAGCTATCATTGTGTGGCCACCTCAAAATAAACATTTTGTCAAATCTGTTTTTATACGAGTAACACTTACCAATAACACAGGCAACACTTTATTTCCATTCAACTATTTAAGAAAGCAGTTCTTAAAATTCTTATATTAATATTTGACGCTGAAAACTGGTTGCGTGGTGAAGGATTTTCTTTTTCTTCTGTTTAACTACTTAGTAGAAAAAAACCGGGTTGCACTAGGGATCTACTAGGTGTTAGTTTTCGTTTTATGTACGTATGTGTGGCTGTCTGTATCCTAAACGTAAATAAGTGAACAGTGTGAACACTCGACGGAAGGCTACGCACTCGCACTTCACTATTTACACTACGTGTGTACTTTGCAGTTTGTGGGCCCCGGCGCGGCGCCGCGGGGTGCTCGTCACTGGCTGTCCGGTGCCTACGCCGCGCCGCGTCTGCCGGGTCACGGGTGCACGGCTGCACGGGTGGTGGCGGAGCCGAGTCCGGTGCACTAATGTCACTATCCACTCTGCACAGTAGTAGCGCGCGCAGGCCGTCACTGAGCGGGCGCGTGGCGCGCGGCTAGCTGGCGGCGCAGCTGCGCGATGGTGGCGCGTGCCACCGCCAGCTCCGCGCGCAGTCGCCCCACCTCGCTGCCCTCCTCTTCCGTGCTCGACTTCGTGTGTATCTAAAAATAACAAATCTTTATTTAATTATAATTTCTGATTCACACGAATTTACAAGTACTGGGTGGCGCAAAAATCACGTGGGGGTTTTAAAAAAATGTGACATTTGCACTGACATTTACAATTGTTTTGTTGTTGCAAATTATAAAATACATATTGGAGATTCAGCATGAATAATTTTACAGTTATTCAAAATACCAAAATCATAGAATTTTATTTTCAACATCATCAGTCGATAATTCAAACCCAGCGAGCGTATCGCCGCCATTTCCATGTGCGTAACTTTCTCTCTGAACACGTGTTTCGACGCTCGGTAGAGCTCGTCTAAACTGAATGACGCGCCCCACCACCGCATAACTCCATACAAGTGAGTGTTATCGGAGCGCGCGTGGGGGTGTGGTGGGGCGCGTCATTCAGTTCAGACAAGCTCTAGCACGTTTTCAGCAGAGAGTTTTCAGTAGTCGATCTCGCAAGAACTGGAAGACCACGATCTGCTCGAAGTGCACACAATATTCAGCGAGTGCGAGCGAGTGCAGAGGAGAATCCGGAAACTTCAAGTTCGTCTCAGCTGGGAACCCAAAGGATATTGAAATAGAATTTAAAAATGTTTCTATGTACGAGCGAGCGCGTACAACGCAAGAATGCTTCATAATCAGTTTATGTTTTACCCCAATTACTCATTATTTATACAATTCAGTTCGTTTGCGGCCATCAAGCGCGCCGCGTGTACTCCTATGATTTTCATAAGTTCGTGCAATTAGTCCAGGAATTTAAGGCAACTGGTAACCAGCAGCGTCTTAATTACGCGGTTGCGATTCATGAACTGGCTCGAGAGAATAACGACTTCATTGATCGTTTAATAATGAGTGATGAAGCGCATTTCCTTCATTAACAAACACAATTGCAGAATTTTTGGTACGGAAAATCCAAGAGAAGTCCACCAGCATGAATTACACCCCATCAAGTGTACAGTCTGGTGCGCAGTTACATCACAAAAGATTATTGGGCCCTATTTTTTTTTTGAAGACGACGACGGAAACGCTGTAACTGTAAAAGGTTTGATATATCGCAATTTGATTGGAAATTTCTTAGTGCCAGCTCTTGTCGACAGTCCATAGATGTGGCTCCAACAAGATGGAGCCATAGCGCATATACGGCTCGTAATCTCGAGACTTTCAACATTTTACTGGCCCGCTCGTTCCTGTGATTTAACAGCGCCAGATTATTTTCTCTGGGGTTATTTAAAAGACAAGGTGTTCATTATTAATCCCAGGACAATCGAGCAGCTGAAGGCCAACATTCGAGCTGCAATACGGTTGCTAACTCCTCAAGTTCTGAGGAAACTAATGAGAAGTGCTTTTGAAAAAGCCCGTCTTTGTAAGCCTGAAAATGGTGGTCATTTACGTGATGTAATTTTTAAAACCTAACTCAAAAATATCTCCATGAGTGTTTTTTAATTAATTCATTCATATCAGTTCATATACGTCCCCACCGAGGGGCTCGAGCCTACCCTGAATTAGGGCGATCGGGCCTTAGTCGGTGAAGGAAAAAATCGTGAGGAAACCAGTTTTTTAATACCTAATGATAATTGAGATGAATTGATAAAAACCAATAGGTTGTAACCTATTGCAACCCCGTCGTGACTTTTGCGCCACCCTGTACAAGCCATCTGATTTCTTAGCATCCCCGGACTGCGAAATTTTGTCATTCGTACTAATATCACATCATACCAGCTCGAGCCTACCCTAAATACCATAAGTGTGGGTTTGTCGACTTCACATACAATACAACCTTCGCGTTTCTTCGCAGGAGGCGTGTGCACTGTGCAGGTTTCCTCACGATGTTTTCCTTCACCGTAAGAGCGTCGGATAAAGGTATATGAAATCGAAATTCGAAAACACATTGGTACGTTCCAGAATACAGAATAAACCAGAACACACGTACGGCGATAAACTACTCTAAATCGGTGTAGTTTTGACGTATTGGCCCTTGTGCACCCTGCACGCAGGTGATTTATTATTGTGAGTAAAAAGCAATACAATACAATACATTTATTTGTTCAAGAATTCGGTACAGTTTGTTGTTAATAGTGTTGAAGTGAGCGAACTCAACCTTAAATTAAGATGTACAAATATTAATTTACATAAAAAAATCTTATTCTCTATTTCATTATGATTACATTACAATTATTAATATAATTTATTAATTTAAAAAGACATAAATATTTCAAGCAGGAAGACATTTAATTTTATTAATTATACATATTTAAAAACAAAATCATTATTAGTCCAAAAAATATATACAAATAATGATTCATGAAATAAATTTAATCAACAAATAATAATAAAAATTTAGTGGTTCTTTCTATCTAACTAACGTAACTGAAAAGTTTTAAAATCCGACCTAAAATAGCAATACTACAGCCGAGGCAAGGAGGGGGGTAGGCGCAAAGTTTTCAGCGCGCGTCATACCTACTATTCTCACTGTACGCGTGTTCTGGTTTCTTCTGTATTCTGTCTGAGGGTACGTGGCAGGATTCGAACCAAGACCTCCCGGAAAGGAGGTAGCGGCCCTAGCTAGCCTTTACGCCAACGACGCTCTTACGATTAGATATATCCTGTTTAGCTACAGATAATTAATTCAATAAACCTTTTTAATCAAATACTAGTTGAAACCCGCGGCTCTGATATCGAGGGTGTGCAGTGCGCTAGCCGCAAGCGGCTCGCGAGGCTTTTATTGTTATAAACCTTCCATGGGTAAAAAACTGGGTGCCGAACAAAAGTTCTGAACGGAACTTTTACGAGTATGTTTATTAAAGACTAGCTTTTGCCCGCGGCTTCGCCCGCGTGGACATATGACTCTTTTTGAGGGTGAGTGGTGCGCGAGCCGCAATCAGCTCGCAAGCGTGGACATGAGTTTTCTCCAGGTACCTCAGGAACTGTATCGGGCTATTCGGATTAGCAGTCTTTGTCACTTCCCACCCCCTCAACAAATTCTATACAAAAAATAACTTTAATCCGTTGCTCCGTTGCGATGCCACCGACGTGCGCGAGCGTAGAAAACAGTTGTCCCCAGATCCCGCGGGAACTATGTCAGGACATACTTATTAGTAAATTATATCATTTTCCACCTCATCTCGTGCTAAAAATCACACCAACTCATTTTTTCGTTACGATTTTAAATAACTTAACGAACAAAGAGTATTAATTTAGTTTCTTCAGGAACTGCATCGGGCTATGAAAATTTCCACAGATATAAAGTTGACTATTTCATTCCCAGTGATACAGGTTACCTGCATGCCAAATTTCATCAAGATTGGTAGAGGTGTTGAAGTGTGAATAGGTAACAAACAAACACATTTTCACATTTATAATAATATATAAGTAAGGATTTCTAAATCTTAAATAAGCGTCGGTGGCAGAACGGTTAGGGCCACTATCTCCTGTCCGGAAGGCCGTGGTTTGAATGCTGCCACTTAACAATATCTATACGAATATCGATTTCATACTGGTATGTACGTTTATCCGACGTTCTTACGTTGACAAAAACATCGTGAGGAAACCTGCACACGCCTGCGAAGAAACTCGAAGCTTATGTGTGAAGTCAATCAACCCGCAATGGGCCCGCGTGATCGTCTAAAGCCTGATCGCCCTAACTCAGGGCAGGTCGAGTCCCTTGGTGGGGACGTATATAAACTGATATGATGAAATAACACATATACCTATATTATCGAAAAACTAATTCAAATCATTGTATCAATCTAGTGATAAAACTTCCTAAAAATATTAATATGGGTCAAATCCTTGAGTCTTATTAGCTCCAAAGTAGCCCATGACGCACTTCTCGTTGCCGCGCTGGATGGCAATAGACAACCTTAGCAGCAGGTAGGACTTCACGTCACATCTCCTCTCTCGAAGGCGAAGGCCAATCTCCTTTGTGAAGGCAAAGGCCTCTGAGAGTTCAGCAGCCAGTTGTCTCACAGACCAGCGGCACAAAGCAGTAACTTGCCTCCAAGACCGAGTACTTATTATGGTTCTTTCTCGCCGCAAATTGAGCAGCAGTACCGTACGGGTGAGAAGTGAGGTCGAAAAAGTAGAGTCCCAAAGCAGGCACGTTCCTATCTGCCATAGAACCTGTTTAAACCCTCCGGCCTTTTGCCATCACATCGACTAAAGCCCAGTGGCTGCATCAAAGATGGAATATTCCATCTGGCCGATACCAGTGCCCTCCGAGTGAGGTCATTAAGGAATTGGTGACGTGGGAATCTTCACAAACAACGACCGCAACTCAGTGAGTGATGGCCAATTGCCACCACCGTAGACCCGCAAATACATTGATCAGGTTCACAGATATTGATATTGCAGGCGGAGAGCAACTGCCACACGCAAATAGTCGCCGTCATAAGAGTTCCCATGTCTGTGCCTTCTGTTAAAAGAAGCTAAACTCGATTTATGTGTTTTTAATTTTTTTACACGATTGCAATCTATAAAAAATACCTATCTGTTCGTCTATGAAACACATCGCTACGTGCCATAGTTCCAGAGAGTTGTGTAAAAAGCGTATGCTGAAAAATACATAAAAGAAATCCACTCAAAAGTATGAAATAATATTTTAATGTTTTAACACAACTTAAGCGCGGTTTATTATTCCTGCAATGCCATCTATTGACATTTTGCTGCTATGATTATAATGTTTGGTATGTGTAGCTTATATGTTGAAAAAGTACTCTATATTTATTATTGTAAGTATCGATAAATAATTTCCCACGGGACCTCTTTAGTTTTCCGGGATAAAGAATACCCGACTATACAATGATGTTCAAAACACCCCATCCTAATATAATGGATTCACAATGTCCCAGTTTTAGTTCGCGATAAGGGTATCAACGCGTAAAATTTGATTGTAATAGGTCAAGCCACATTTGCGAGGTGAGCCATACTATAAATGAATACTTTTGATTTTCCCACGGGAACTCTTGAATTTTCCGGGATAAAAAGTATCCTATATGTTAACCCGGGCTATAAGGAACCACCATACAAAATTTCATCAAAATCGGCCTGGTAGTTTTTGCGTGATGCGCGAACATACAGACAGACAGACAAAAATTCCAAAAGTTGTTGTTTTGGCCTCTGTATCGTTAGTAATGTCCACCACAGTTATTATTTTCCAAAAATATTTCATGTACAGACACGTTACAGTTTTCTTATATTATAGATAGGCGTTGCGGTGAGTTAATCTTATTCTGAGCTATTTTATTTTTTTAATACGATGTCAGCTATTTCGCGCCTCCATTGCAACGGTATGCCTCTTACACCTTGCTTCGTAGCAGTTGTCGTAAGTTTTGCATTTGTATGTAGGAATCACAAATCGTTTCTGTATTAGCTCCAGTCTATCAATGTATTTATTGTATTGAGGGTTCCATACTTCAGAGCAGTATTTGAGTATACTACGCACAAAGGAGCGGTAAAGGATTTTGATCACCTTAACACTCGTGAACCGAGAGCCGGATCTCTTTATAAACCCTAGTGATTTGTTGGTTTTTTTTTCAAAATGCAGTCTCTATTATGTTTGTCATACAATAATTTGCTGTCATGGACCACACCTAGGTTATTAGTAACAAATTGTTATAAGTCAAATGAGATTTCATAAAGTCATAAAATTCAAATATAAATTAATTATAGTAAAATTTACACAAATAATAAAATACTAATTACGTTATATATGTAATTTAGGCGATTTAAAAAATTTTTCGTAATAATAAAACACTTTTTCATTCAGCCAGACTTTCAAAGTTTTTTAAACACATTTGTGGAAGCTTTTTTTTTACGGCGGCGGGCAACCGATTGTAAATTTCAGGTCCAATGATGAACTCCTACTTTCATATCGAAGCTTCCCGACAGGCCGGCTGGGCTTCTGACACATGTTTGTACATTGTGGTGCATGTCCATGATAAGTTTTATATAGTGATCAGGGACACGTTACTTTGAGCTCTCAGAACTTGCCATATTATGGCCCTCGGCACAAGATCGAAAAGATTCCATCGAGTCCTCGATTTTTAACTCACCTAAATCACAAAATGAGTACATATATGACGCTGCTAAACAATGACGTCACGCCTAGGTATTAAAAAATAATTGTAAAAATGTAAGCATTTTTGGAACAATATGTCGTTTTTGACAGATGATAAAAAGTAACTCAGATGACTAGCATTCGTTATCCCTATTTGCACATTCTCGAACATCTCATTTGTTCTTGTAGAACGGGACCAGTACACTTTTTCTCCAGACATCTGGGGCATATTTCACTTTTCACGATATTAATGCATAACTCGTAGAGCCATTCATCTCCGTCCCCTTTAAGGGATTTCCAAAGCTCAGCCGGTATGGTACCTGTCTACACCTTTATGATTCTTCATTTTGGCTATGGCTATTCTAACTAGCAGTTATTTCATTTACAGGGTCGAAGGTGATTCTACTTTCCTTGCCGAGCGGATTCTTCATTAAGCAGCTCCTGCTAGTGCTCTTACTATCTTTTACATTTGCTCCTACCGTTGTCAATACTAAATTCAAATTATAGTATAGCACAGGGCTCCTACACAAATAATACTGATCTGGAATAAACTTAACACCTACTTATTGGAGTCTTAAAAATGCTATTAACATTACAATTTTTCACAATTGTTACGGGTTGAATTGATCAATATGGCCTGAAGATCAATCGTACAAATTTTTGCAGCTTTTTTGGCGTAACGTTAGTATGTCCTACAGATCACGGCATTTTAAGACACAGAACGATGTGACTCACTGGCCATTACGAACAGGAATGCTCAACGTGTCGGCAAGTGAGAGAAGATTTTTTTTCTTAGGTTTTTGTTACATTTTATAGGGTTCCGTAGTCAAACTAAGTAACGCTTATAGTTTCGCCGTGTCAGTCTGTATGTCCGTCGCTGTCACACTCGTTTCTCTCCAAGGGTATGGTTATATACAGATAAAGCGTCAGTGGGCGCAACGGCTAGGGCCGCTACCTACTGTCCGGGAGGTCACGATTCGAACCCTGCCACGTAAAAATGTGTTTTCGAATTTCGATTTCATATGTACGGTTATCTGAAGCTCTTGCGGTGAAGGAAAACATCGCGCAAAATCTGCACACGACTACTAAGAAACTCGAAGGGTGTGTGTGAAGTCGACCAACCCGCACAGGACCCGCGTGGTCGACAAGCTCCGATCGCCCTAATTCAGGGTAGGCTTACGTATATGAGCTGATATGATGATATTAAGATGTGACCCATACAAAAATATGAAATAAAATCTGTAATTTTTTCGAGCTATTTCAGGAAATTTGAAAAGTATCATAATTTAAAAGAAAAAAAAGTGTGTGTGTCAGCTCCGACGCACGACTGGAGTTTACTACTTAAGTACGATTGTCTAAACAGGCACAAAACAGGGCTTGACTTTAGTTTTAAGTTTACTCTGCACAGTTTTTATAACTAATCATTCCAATTTCCGGCCTCTTTTCATAGCTGATGTGTCAGGTGTTTTAGCTCCCATGGTCGCAGCTACTAATGATCCATTTGGTGTTTGGCAGCGACTAACCTCGTATGCTTTAGATGCGGTTATACGAGCATATCTTAGGTCATACCATAAAGGGCTCTAACATTGGTTTTGTGTTGACTCTTCAATTAAATCAAGAGCATTTTTGTTAAGTTTCTCTTGTAATGTTTCTAGTAATTTGTTGAGATCTTTCTTTATATCATCACTCACTTGAATAAGGAAATGAAAACTGTCGAACATCACTGTGTTTAAAGTCGTTCTGATACTTTAAAAGTTCACAATTCATAATTTTCTTCTTTTTTGCTTCTTGAAGAAACCCGTGGAAAAGGTCTGTGCTGGTTTCATGATGTGTAGCTGTTTTTTTTTTCAAATTTGATATACAGTGACGTATTTCATAGTAGTCCCTACTCTCGAGAGGACGGGTTTTTTCCAGTAACATTCACGCAAGGAAGGTTCTTCACTGCGACGATGGGTCCACATCAAAAATGCCACTGCATGCTTACAACCACCAGCTAAAGCTGCACAGTCCAAGCACTGGCAACTGACGATTTCACCTTTAGTCTCGTCTATCACCATAGTGAATTTGTATGAACTTGAGTGTGCAAAGTCCTGATCCACGACGTAGTTGCACGTACCCAATAGCATCGTCACCATAAGATTCTCGTGCAGCCCTGAAAATGCAAACTAATTACTTACTGTAAACAAAATTTATTCTTTATAACCTAAAAAACTACTACTGAAAGAAAGACTATTATTTCGCCTTAGCAGAATTAAGGTTACTTACGTAGGTAGTGTTATATTATTTTATAGTACTTACATTGCTGTTTTTACATTTCTCAGCTCTGCAGAATAAAAATCGGGGTTATTTTTATTATTATTATTTGATTGCGTCCACTTTGGGCAAGTTTCTGCTATCTGCTTTCACAAAATTGACACCCATGATGGAGTGGAATACCAAATTATATAAAAATCACAAATTTTAAAATCTTATCAGATCAAAAATTGTAAGACTGCAACAATAACAGATCTGATTTGATTACTGTGTTGTGACTTTATTTTAGATTTCGTAGTGACTTATATTCTTTTTGTCAGATTCAGCCAATCCTGACTGTTTTGTATCACGTGACAGTAAAAAACGTAACGCGCAAAGAGAATATAACAAACTACGTTTTCGATCACTAGATTTTACTCCTCATATTTTTTTCATACTGGGCGCCTTATATGCAAATCGATTCTTAAGGAGTAAACTCCAAAAATTCACAGACGAGTAGGCTTTCTTAGTTTAGAAATAATAAACGACCAACTTAAGATGTGCAGTTGGATTTGAATAAAGTTCATAGATTTTACATACAAAATGTTTTTAAACAACTACAAAAATAACTTCGTTTTTTTAAAATATACATTTATTTATTGAAATGACTACGGAACCCTTCTTTGCGCGAAATTGTACACACACTTTCTTTCATTGGTTTTAGTAGTACGAGGCTACCAGTTGACATAGATAATACATGTAGATACCTAGTGGGCGGCAAACACCTTCAACACTCTTCTTGAAACAATATACACTCGAGAGCGATGAATCCGGGTCACTTAAAGAATCCTAAAAATCTCGGAAACTAAGAAGGCTAGCTTAATGAAATAAATTGTGTTTAATAGACAATTTAATACTCCTTAAATGAAGTCATTAAAACTTCTTAGTTAAAGTTATGTCATAAAAAAATCAAATTTGAAAAAGGGAGACTTTCGAAGATGGAACTACGAAATTACTACATTTGTTTTTGCTTTTGTTTCTTATCTGTCATTTAAGTGGGTACATAAACCATGTTGATAGTGTTCAATATTTATTATTCAAGCAGTAATCATGTCGCTTACACCTGAAGAATGTACCAGAATACTCAAAATGCTGGAAAACGGCCGGGGTCAGCGCGATACAGCCACGACTGTCGGTTGTGTCTCAACAGTACAAAGAGTTCTCCAACGTTACGGGGAAACTGGCTCTAACCTACGCAGACCAGGAACAGGCAGAACCAGGTGTACCACAGCACGAGAAGATCGATACTTGGTGAACACAATGCTTCGTAATCGCTTTCTCACAGGAACTGAACTTACAAATCAGTTTCGACGCCTCGGAGGAAGTAACCCAAGCGAATGGACAGTAAGGCGACGACTTGCTGAAGCTAATTTGAAACCACTTAGACCTGCAAACGGCCCTAAACTGGAGCGTGGGCATCGTATTTCAAGACTAAGATATGCCCAGAACCACTTAAATTGGAGTATTGGAGATTGGTCAAAAGTTATGTTCTCCGACGAATCAAAATTTATGCTCTACAAGCACGATGGAAGACACAGAGTGTATAGAAGACCAGGGGAAAGATTCAAGCAAGCATGCATCGAAGAAAAAGTAGCCTACGGTGGTGGGTCTGTACATGTGTGGGCCGGAATTTCTTCTGAGAGTCGCACAGAACTGGTGTTCATAGAAAACGGCTCTTAACTAGCAAAAGATATGTGGAAGAAATCCTTAAAGAACACGTTGGTCCATTTATGGTCAATTTGGGTGAGGATGCTATTTTTATGCATGACAATGCCCGGCCTCATACGGGTTGGATTGTGAATGACTACCTTCAAAAGATGAACATTACTCGTATGGAGTGGCCAGCACGCAGCCCGGATATCAACCCGATCGAGCATGCTTGGGACGAACTAGGGAGATGCGTAAAACAAAGAAGCCCTCCCCCAATCACGCTTCGTGAGCTCAAAATTGCTCTTACAGAGGAATGGGAGAATATTCCCCAAAATCGTATAAGGAACTTGGTGTACAGCATGCCAAACCGCGTAAACACAGTGATGGAAGCACGAGGAGGCAATACGAAGTATTAAAATTCAAGTAAATCGTAATGTCGTTCAAAAATGTCATGTTTCCTATTTTTTAAGGCGAGATCAGCAGTTTTTGTTTATTTATGTATTTTTTTGTAAATAAAATGTAGTGACTCGTAAATTTTATTACTTTCATTTAAGGGGTATTAAAGTGTCTAAACACAATTTATTTCATGAAGCTAGCCTTCTTAGTTTCCGAGATTTTTAGGATTCTTTAAGTGACCCGGATTCATCGCTCTCGAGTGTATTTAGTGGTGCACAGTACAGGGCGCAAGTTGAGGTCATCACAGCGACCTTGCGACGCGACTGCCAAACCAATCGCAAGGTCGCGGTGGTGAGCCCAACCGATGTGCCCAGTGTGCATCACTGTGTCTTGTCTCAAGGACAATGTTCAAGTTGTTCTCCGTCCAGTAGACACGCCTGTGAGATTCACAGCTTCTATTGACCTTGCTCCTTGATTCGCAACTTTTGCTATTCTTACTAATATCACAGTCTAAGAATCCATACAGTCGTCCAAAGGAGGACGTCAAGACGGGCAATCGTGCGGGGGCTGCGGGGCGGGTAAGGCCCACTAGACCATTGTCACCGTTTGTATAGTGCGGTGGGTCCATTCAATAAAGGTCGTCACGTCGCATTTTTATTAATCAATCATTCATGCACGGCTCATTTTCATTTTTTGATGTAGTGTGATTTATATTTTTTTTTGAACTATTAAAAATTATTTAATATAATTTAAATTAATATTAAAACATTTTGTTACAGTTATTTTTTTTATAAATTTAAAATTATTTATTTTGCTACAATTATTTTTTTTATAAATTTAAAACTAATAAAAAAATAATTGTAACAAAGTGTTTTAATAATTTAATCAATATATCAAATATTATATTGTAGCAATACTAGCAATGTCGACTTTTTTTTAAATAAAAATTTGTGTGCGTTAGACGACATCTAACCTGATGGTAAGTGACGATGTACTCGAGGATGGTACGAATCCGTTGCCCGAATTTAAAAAAGTGGCCGCCATTTTGAAACTTTTAGTTACTGGACCAATTGCTTCCAAAATCGATATCTGGGGGTCCCTGAGGTCCCTTATCACGAATCCGTTGTCAGAATTTAAAAAAGTGGCTGCCTTTTGAACTCTTTGGTTTCTGGACCGATTGCGTCCAAAATCGATATCTAGGGGACCCTGAGGTCCCTTATCACGAATCCGTTGTCAGAAATAAAAAAAGTGGCCGCCATTTTGAACTTTTTGGTTACTGGACCGATTGCGTCCAAAATCGATATCTGGGGGTCCCTGAGGTCCTTTGTCACGAATCCGTTGTCAGAATTGATATCGATTTTGGAAGCAATAAGTCCAGTAACTAACAAGTTCAAAATGGCGGCCACTTTTTTAAATTCGGGCAACGGATTCGTGATAAGGGACCTCAGGGACCCTCAGATATCGATTTTTGGAGCAATCGGTCCAGTAACTAAAAAGTTAAAAATGGCGGCCACTTTTTTCAATTCGGGCATCGGTTTCGTGATTATGGAACTCAGGTACCCTCAAATATCGATTTTGGAAGCAATCGGTTCAGTAACTAAAAAGGTCAAAATGCCGGCCCCGTTTTTTAATTCTGACATTGGATTCGTGATTAGTGACCTCAAGAGACTTCAGATATCGGTTTTGGAAGTAATCGGTTCAGTAACTAAAAAATCAAAATGGCCGCCATTTTTTGATTCTGACAACGGAATTTTGATCAGATATCTAAGGTACCTTCAAATATCGATTTTACACTATTGAAGTCATTTTTCTACGTGATGGCATTTTCTTTCATTTAATAATTGTCAAGTATTGTGACAACCCTTGGTACTGTGATCAGCGACTCGTGATGTCGGCGATGACGCGATTATCAAAGGCGTTGGACGACTGTATGGTTTCTTAGACTGTGCTAATATTATAAATGTGAAAATGTGTTTGTTTGTTTGTTACCCTTTCAAGCTTCAACACCTTAACCAATCTTAATGAAATTTGGCATGCAGGTAGCCTGTATCACTGGGAAGGACATAAGACATTTTTATTCCGTAAAAATAGCATAGGCCGATGCAGTTTCTGAGGGAACAGAATTTTTTTTGTTTGTTCCTTAAACATTGCAACGGAACAATGGATTGCATAGAGATGGCTAAGGGGTGGAAAATGACATAGACTTCTAATCAGAATAGCCCGATATCGTTCCTGAGGGATCTGAGGAAAACTCATGTCCGCACCACTCACCCTAAAAGACAGTCATAAAAACGATGTCCACGCGGGCGAAGACGCGGGCAAAAGCTAGTAGTCGTACAAAGCTTCCTTTGTTTACAATTGACTTAGTGCGAGTAGGTGCATAAGGAGGAGCTGTAGATTCGCTGAAGTTTTGTATCATCTCATATAATTAGTTAGGAAATAAAATGAAGTTTGGTGAGTAGTCGTACAAAGTACCCGCAATGCTTGCTCACTGCTTAAATTTCTAGTAAATGTTAGTAGGAGTACCTCAGGCTGGGCGGTGGCGACCTCGTCGGCGCCCTGCACGAGGCGCTGCAGGCTGGCGCGGTCCATGAGCAGGCGCACCCCGCCCCCGCCCCCGGCCGCGCCCCCCGAGCCGCGCGCGCGCACCTTCAGCCGCACCGGCCGCAGCGGCCGCGCCACCACCTGCCTGCCCCCCTGCACCGCGCCCGCGCCCGCGATCAGCTTCACCTTCTGCGTCGATAGCCTCTGTCATGATAACGAGTCCTTGTCAATATTACATCATGGGAGATGGAGGAGAAAAAAAGACATTGACTGAATTATTTAAATAAATACAAGAAAAATGATCAGGATTAAAACACGCTATCGATTAATTGAACTAAATATTTTGACGTGAGCAATAAACACGATATAGTTTCCGCGTTGTTGTGCACACGCGTGCCGAGGGCTCCATGCATAGTGTAAATGTCGTAGGCGGATTGTATATTTAGTCATATTACAATACCGCTAGCTGTTTTACAATTCGGAGGCACATATCAATACAGCGTGTCGACGATACGCTGCATCGTCATCGCGACATATGTGGCAGGCAAATTGTAAAATTCTATACGCAGATTGCAAAGTGCCGAGCTAGGCAAATTGCCAAAATGCCGTACGTCAGATTGTAAATGAGCTCGCGAAGCGAGGCTCCCCGCCCTCGCCATTATATAATTTGCCTGGACGTATGTCAAATGACGAATCATACAGTATGCCTGCGACACAATGCCAGCGGAAATGCAATCTGCCTTAATTATCGTCGACCTGCTGTATTGCAATGCAGCTCCGTATTGTAAAACAGCTAGCGGTAATGTAATATGGCTTAACATACAATACGCCTGCGACATAAACATCGCGATGTGGCGATGAGCTTGTACTCGCCTGACAGTGCGGCAGACCGACTTTTTGTAACACTTTGCTCGGGCTGGGCGCGGGCGACGCCGCCGCGCCCTCCTCCTCCCCGCGCGCGCGCCCCGCACCCCCCGGGGGCACGCTCTCCTTCAGCATTAACTTGCCAGCATCTAAATCAAATATAAAATATATAGGGTTACTTTTGGACCCCTAGCGAAATTTTGTGACATCATTCTAGAGTAGCAGTACATTCACTTTGTGAAATAAAAAAGCATTCTTTTTTGGACTTTTTTTTTCAACTTTTCTTAACTCTAATTAAAAATTTTGGTCACCTTACCGATACATGACGCATGCCAGTGCGTCGAACCCAGGGTGCCAACTACACCGTTATTACGGTAGATGTACCGTTTTTACGTGTTGTTGAGTGTCGTCTACTGTATTGAATTTTGAGCAATTTCACAGAAACACAGTAATTTTGGCATCAGCGCTTTCGAAACACAGTATTTTTAAATTTTTGGATATTTTGTATGGCGGAATCGTAATTTGAACCTACTAACATCGTATTTCACCGTATTTTGTTCGAGTAGTTTGGCAACACTGGGCCCGAACACTCGCGCAAGTCGCGCAGCCAATGGCAGTACAGTTAGAAAACCGCGCATGCGCCGCAGCCTCGCAAGGCAATCCCGCGAGCCGAGCGAGCCGCGCAGCCAATGGCAGTACAGTTAGAAAACCGCGCATGCGCCGCAGCCTCGCAAGGCAATCCCGCGAAATGTTTGGTTGTGGCTCGTGTAGGGTGACCAAACGCGCCTAGAAATCTAAGAACACAAAGAGACGCTATAAAATGCGGATTTTAAAGAAAATCATTTTTTTTATTTCATTATTATCTTTTTTGTTACTTCCCTTATGTCATATTAAATTTTCGCTAGGGGTCCAAAAGTAACCCTGTATATCTACAATAATTATAAGCAAAAATATTTTTTTAGTTACTTGCAAAATAAATATATTTTCATTACTGCTATTCATAAAACGACGACTGTTTCATCAATAAGTGCGAACAAAATTCCACTTTGTTCTCTGTAGGGAGTTTAGTTTGTCTCTTCTGATTAGTCAAGGTCAAGAGAAATAAATTGTTTGTTTAATGTTCACAGATTTTAACCGCCTCCGTAGCTAAGAGGCAAAGTTCACTGGCTTTACACAGGAAGCCGCGGGTTCGATTCCCGGCGGGGTCAATGGTATGACTCGGTTTGGTTGGTGTTAGGGCATTTTCTAAGCCCGCCTAGCTAGCTACCACCATACCGCCAAATATCAATGTTGATATCATTGGTGTGATCCGGCATGAAGATATGATAGGCAGTTACCCATTGCGTTGGGGAATCTTGGTAAGCCCGCTTCCATCTTCGGCTACATCGTCACTTACCACCAGGTGAGATGTTGTCAAGGGTTTACCAATTGTGAAAAAAAAGATCACGGTTTTGTTTAATAAACTAAAATGTCTTAAAATAAATGTTAGTTAAATGTTTACGTTTTGAATACACCCGTCCGCGATGATACCGTAAAATGCACTGACTATGACTAGATTTGGAGTGTGCAGTGTGAGTAGGGTTACCAGGACTTAGAATCGAAAAGCCGGTTGCAAGTGTTAAAAAATCCGGTCTTTGGCCGAAAATAAAACTCAGTAGATTATAATTACGTTTTAGTATCCTCTAATATAATGTTACTTGTACTAATTAAACTATTTGTACTTATAATTCTATCTACTAGAAAAGGCTTTAAAAAACTTTTTGTAGAAATTTCACTGTGAAATTTTTCACATTCGCGCGGGAGGCACCTGTTATTTATGGACATGACGAAAAATACGGTCTCGAACGAAATCCAGGCGGAGTCCAATCTATACTCTTAAAATCTGATCAACACGGATTTATCCGGACAGATAGTAACCCTAAGTGTGAGCCAAAGTGACGTGTCGGTCGCTCACCGAACATTCCGCGTTCGTGCTCTGATACGAACGCGGACCAATCAGAAGACAGAACGCTCAAACCAATGTATAGGTACATACTAGTTTCTTTTTCTCATAGGTTGTGATGAAAAATTGTGTGCGTCACTCGGGGCCAAAATATTTTATTCTCAGAAGACGTAAATTGGATTCCTCGTTAAGCTCAAGATTCTCCTTTAGATACTACTTATACTAAAGAATCTTTTGTTTTATTATAACTTGAATAGGAAATTACAAGTGAGTTAAACCTCTAGGGAATTATAAGAGAATGTGGGGTTAGTGGATTCAAAAATAAGTGCAACTAGCTTATTGCAATTATTCTTAATAAATAATAAATTAGCTAAGAGTATTGCTATGGTTAAATTAAACAGAATGAGACTAGAGCTTGTGCACATTGACATTAAATTTTCTAACTATTCTATTTCACGTTTGCTTTAGTATGGCAACAAAATTCTTCAGAAAAAAAAGTAAGTTGACTTTTTGTCTGCCTGTGGTGTGTCTGAATGCGAGGCCGGGCGGTTCGCGCCAGTATCGATGCGCGCGCGGGGCGCTTCAGTGGTTAGTATACAAGAAGATGAGTATTTCAGCGTTAGCATTTATATGTTTCAATATAGCAAGATAAATTAAACAAAATTAGATTAGAATATAAGAATTATGGCCTGTGCACAAGACACAAAATACACAAGAAAATTATAGTCACAGTATTTATTTAAAAAATTACAAAATATTATTCTGACAATAGGGAGATCTAGGGTAAAGTTCATCATCATCATCAGCCGAAGGAAGTCCACTGCTGGACATAGGCCTCCCCCAAGGATCTCCACGACGACCGGTTCTGCGCTGCCCGCATCCAGCGGCTTCCCGCGACCTTCACCAGGTCATCGGTCCACCGAGTGGCAGGCCTGCCTACGCTACGCTTTCCGGTGCGTGGTCGCCACTCGAGAACTTTACTGCCCCAACGGCCATCTGTTCTACGAGCAATGTGCCCCGCCCACTGCCACTTAAGTTTAGCAATTCTGAGAGCTATGTCGGTCACTTTGGTTTTCTTACGGATTTCCTCGTTTCTGATTCGATCACGCAGAGAAACTCCGAGCATAGCACGCTCCATTGCCCTTTGGGTGACCTTGAGCCTTCTAATGAGGCCCATAGTAAGCGACCATGTCTCAGTTCCGTACGTCATCACTGGCAACACACATTGGTCGAAGACCTTGGTCTTAAGACACTGCGGTATCTGGGACGTAAAGATATTGCGAAGCTTCCCGAACGCTGCCCAGCCGAGTTGGATTCGACGATTGATCTCTTTCTCGAAATTGGACCTACCTAACTGGACTGTTTGTCCCAGGTATACATATTCGGTAACAACTTCGAGTGTAGAGCCTCCAACTTTCAGAGGAGTAGGTATGACACGGACGTTTGACATAATTTTCGTCTTGTCCATGTTCATTCTAAGACCCACTTGTTGAGAGGCTCTACTGAGGCCATCGAGCATTGTGCCTAAGTCGTCCATAGTCTCAGCCATGACCACGATATCGTCAGCGAATCGAAGGTGGGTGATGTACTCGCCGTTGATATTGATGCCGAGTCCACCCCAGTCCAAAAGCTTGAAAACATCTTCCAGGGCGGTGGTGAACAGTTTCGGAGATATAACGTCTCCCTGTCTCACCCCTCGCTGCAGCTGGATAGGTTTTGAGTTTTGATCCTGGAGGCCAACCGACATGGTGGCGTTTTCATACAAACACTTCAGCACTTCGATATATCGATAGTCAATTTGGCACCTCTGGAGAGACTGTAACACAGCCCAGGTTTCGACCGAATCGAAGGCTTTCTCATAGTCCACGAACGCCAAGCATAGTGGCTGATTGTACTCTTCGGTCTTCTGTATAATCTGCCGCAGCGTATGTATGTGGTCTATGGTACTAAATCCTTTTCGGAAACCGGCTTGTTCGGGAGGCTGGAAGTCGTCAAACTTGCGTGCGAGACGATTCGTAATGACCCTCGAAAACAGTTTGTAGACATGGCTCAGAAGTGAGATGGGTCTGTAGTTCTTCAGCAGGGTATTGTCGCCCTTTTTGAAGAAAAGCACGACCACACTTCTGTGCCATGCCTTAGGCGTTTGTCCCTCAAGTATAACGGAATTAAATAATTTCTGAAGAGCTTTAAGTACCGGTGTTCCACCTGCTTTCAGAAGTTCAGCCGTAATTCCATCATCACCCGGTGCCTTATTGTTTTTAAGCTGTTTAAGAGCCATTCTAATCTCATAAAGAAGTATAAGGGTAAAGTTAAAGCTATGTAAATAATATCAAGAGATTACAACGAGGTAAACAAAACATAGATCTTGATCCAAAAAGAGATTCAGTCTAAGACAAAAGCTATGTTTCTTTGAGTTTACAGAATAAGAGAGCGCCAGGCTCCTGTACAGATGCACAAAGGATGTCAGAGAAATTAAAATAAAATGCTTGGATACACCTGTATTAAATTGCTGCCACACCGGATGGCTCGCTAGAGGTCTGGCCGAAGGGTGAGGTGGTGCGAGGGTCTGCGGGGCATTAGTATCTGGCAGCACGTGTGTCAGGCGTTCGCGATGGCAGGTGCGAGAAAGCAAGCCGGCAGACAGCAAGTCGAGGTTTTGAGTTTGGAAAAAAGGAGGAAATTGTATAGGATCTCAGTAGAGCTTCGTCAAGTTGATACTTTAGAGAAATTAAACGAGACAATACTTAGATGGAAAATGGATACTGTGGTGTGTCAATGCCCTGAGAGACTCCTTCAGAATGATGTTGTAGGTTCTAAACAAAGTAAATGTAATGAGCTGTTAGTCGTATTTATACGAGACAAAATGGAAGGTTCTCGAATGCCTAGCAAATCCTTTTACGTTCCTGTTTGAGGATATGACGTCATAGTTACGAAGTAACTAGTAACTCATCTGTGGTCATAGTCTGGAAATTTCCATGGGGTGTCTCGTTTAAGATAAATAATTTTGTTTATAGTACAGGACGATCTAAGGAAATGGGAAAGTATTTTATTTTTGATTGAAATGAATTCGTAGATTAATAAATAAAAAAAATTACATGAAATTTTGTTCATACGAAAGTAGATTACAAGGGAACTGAGTAAAAAGGAGCGCAATGAGAAAATTGATGGTCAACCATAGAGTTTTGTGATTCAATCTTAGAGGCGTCACTCTTGGAAAGTTAAATGATGGTGCAAGATGTGGGGTCTCTTCGGTAGGTGTCGGTAGTTTGCATGTAGTATTGGTTTTATTTTTGGATACGTTAGAGAGGTAGAGTTAGTTTATATAGAATAAATAAGAGTTATTGAACTATGGTTTAAAGGAGTGTCAATTTTGACATTTAGTATGTAAACAAATGCTAATATTATTATTGTAGATTTTTTTTTTTTATTTACAATTGGTAAGCCCTTGGCATCATCTCACCTGATGGTAAGTGACGATGATGCCGAAGATGGAAGCGGGCTTACCAAGATTCCCCAATGCAATGGAGAACTGGCTATCTTATCTTCAAGCCGGAACACATCAATGTAGTTAACACTGATGTTTGGCGGCAAGACTTAGATAAGATGGTGGTAGCTAGCCAGGCGGGCTTAGAAAATGCCCTACCTAATTAAATTATTAAAATTTTGTGGGAAAAATTAATTGTGAAGTGAAGCAGTGTTAAAAATGCATTATAGTTATGTTGGAGTAGTGATTTATAGGTAGGTTTAGCTAATTTATTAGGAAATGTTACGATGCTAAAAGAAAATTTACAAGTTCCCCATTGCGTTGGGGAATCTTGGTAAGCCCGCTTCCGTCTTCGGCATTATCGTCACTTACCATCAGGTGAGATGACGCCAAGAGGTTAACAATTGTACATATAAAAATTACTTTGATAAGAAATTTGCAGTGATGCTTATGTCTAGCTCGTGTCTAAGCTTTATGGGCGAACGCTCCCGAGAGCACGACAGTGCGGCCGTGATGCCGTGCCGCTGCAGCAGCGCCGCCGCCTCGCCCGCACTCACAAGTACCTGAGAGCACGACAGTGCGGCCGCACTGCAGCGCGCTGAGCACGGTGCTGCCGGGGTCGTGCGGCAGCAGCGTGACGCCGTGCCACTGCAGCAGCGCCGCCGCCTCGCCCGCACTCACACGTACCTGAGAGCACGACAGTGCGGCCGCACTGCAGCGCGCTGAGCACGGTGCTGCCGGGGTCGTGCGGCAGCAGCGTGATGCCGTGCCGCTGCAGCAGCGCCGCCGCCTCGCCCGCACTCACAAGTACCTGAGAGCACGACAGTGCGGCCGCACTGCAGCGCGCTGAGCACGGTGCTGCCGGGGTCGTGCGGCAGCAGCGTGACGCCGTGCCACTGCAGCAGCGCCGCCGCCTCGCCCGCACTCACACGTACCTGAGAGCACGACAGTGCGGCCGCACTGCAGCGCGCTGAGCACGGTGCTGCCGGGGTCGTGCGGCAGCAGCGTGATGCCGTGCCGCTGCAGCAGCGCCGCCGCCTCGCCCGCACTCACAAGTACCTGAGAGCACGACAGTGCGGCCGCACTGCAGCGCGCTGAGCACGGTGCTGCCGGGGTCGTGCGGCAGCAGCTTGACGCCGTGCCACTGCAGCAGCGCCGCCGCCTCGCCCGCACTCACACGTACCTGAGAGCACGACAGTGCGGCCGCACTGCAGCGCGCTGAGCACGGTGCTACCGGGGTCGTGCGGCAGCAGCGTGATGCCGTGCCGCTGCAGCAGCGCCGCCGCCTCGCCCGCACTCGCCTGCACGCACATAACGCTTAGTCTTAGTAATTGTACTGGCACTATACACACAGGAGCTTTTTGACTTTCCCGTAGTTGAGTAATGATAGCCATGATTGTTGTTGACTATAACATACATAACTTGGGGGAGGCCTTTGTCCAGCAGTGGACGTCTTTCGGCTGATATGATGATGAACAAACAACCTAGATTTGTATGGGAGGTACCTTATTTCGGTTATTCTTTGAACAACAAACTACCGCGTACTATGGGCCAATACAGTTCAATCTATTCTAATCCGTCTAATAGTTTGGAAACTAGAGCACTGGACGAACGTACAGACACACATTTTTTTGTTTTTTGAATCTATCAGTGTTAGATAAATCGATCCCCATCAAAATCTCAACTTGATATTTTTTGCCATCACAATACCTTCTTCACTCCTTCGTCGCTCGAAAGTAAAGACAAACTGTGTAAAGTACCTACTAACTACGACTAGATTTTACAATCGTTATTGTTTTTTATAGGTGGACAGATCAGATCAAATTCAAAAGGAGCTATCTATCTGGGAATACGGCTCTATACTAAATTATAGCTCATTCTGACCTATGGAAGCATAAAAATCGCTTTAAAATCAATCGCAAGATTAAACCAACACACTCCAACCGGTGAAGTAAGTAAAATCTGGAAAAAATAATAATAATAAATATTTTTTTATTTCACAAAAAGTTTACAAGTTAGAAAAACAAGGTCTTAATTCTAGGTGTACATCTTAAATTTAGTTATTGGAACTCTGGCTACTAAACTAGGCTAGAGAAAGCCTGTACCTTAGCAGTCAACGAGCAGAGATAGGAATAAAATATGCGATGTCGACCGACAATTTTAATAATCTACTTTAAAACAAATCGGCTAACTTTCAATAAACACTAGAAGAAACCCCTGTTTTCATACAGTCAGTATACGATTGGTAGGATCCTATTTATGAACAGCCAAGCAATCCTTAGTACATGTCGCGCACACACACACACACACCACACACACACACACAAAAGAGTTTCTATCTAGACACGCGGCAGTGTGTGAAGCCAAGTAAAAGGACACGGCTACTGTGTGTTACACTACATGAACCATTTGGAGCCACTTTTAACCCCTTAATAACTCAAAATGTATTTCTCATAAACATGAAAATATTTGATTTACTTACCAAATCTCCTCAGATTAACTAGAAATCCAAAATTTATAAATACAGCTGTATTTATAAAATTTGGGGTTCTAGTAATCTATGTTCTTTATGTATATAGATAAAAAACCTAACCCACTTCCAGATGACCTAGAAAATTGAAATTTGTCATCCAGCTGGGTAAGGCGTGTCTTTTTACTGCGAAATGAGTCCTTTTACCCTGACTCCTACTTTCCGAGATGAATCAATCCAGACCTCCGACCATCTTGAGCTCCTTGGCGTAGATTTAACATCCGATCTGAATTTCGGGAGATACATTGAATCCAAGCGGAGCCAAAGTAAATTATATTTGTACTCCCCTCGTCACCCAGAACGATACAAATTGGTTATAGTTAGGGTACTCGAACGTATAGGAAATTGTGATAGTGATTTTGTTTGCTCCGTCATTAGTTTTTAGAAATGTCATTTTACAACCGTTGTATGCAGTGTCCGGAGTGTGACGGAGCTGGGTGAGCGGCACTGCGGCAGCCGCGCTTATAAACACGAGCGCCCCAATGTTGTCCAGTTGTATGTGGAAACCTTACATATAAGGTTTCTTTACAAAAAGTAATGATATCCCAACAAAAACACAAATGTGAAAATGGGAGCTAAGTTCGGGCGCCCTCTAAGGATTTTTACAAAAAGTAATGATATAAAATAAAACATAATAAAACATATATGTGAAAATGGGAGCCAATATGTACAATAAGTAATGATATCCCATCAAAAACATTAATTTGCAAATGGGATCGAAGTTCAATATTAAGAATATGCGTGGTTGCGAACTTCGCCGACAAAAGAAGTAAGATCTAAATGGGTGCCAAGTTCCTGAAATTTATTTATAAGAACATACGAAATTATAAAATAAATTTATAACACAATTTCTTTTTTTTTCTGCTACAACAATGTTTGCTATTTATAATATAACTTTATAAATTTGAACAGTCGAATTATTTACACAAAGCCCAAGTATAAGTAAGGATAAGTTGAAGCTCAAGATACGACTTGGCTAGTTGTCGCCAGCAAACCAAATGTTCAGAAGAGTAAGATATGTTGAAAATGTAAAAACAGTAACTTGCGTACAACGTAAAGAATATAATTTGATGAGCCAAATATAAGTTAAAATGTATGTGAATTAGCCGAGTCAAAACATGAGGTTCAATTTGTCCTTAATAGGGGATCGGACTGCATCAAAAATAAAATCTGAAATATGATTTCGTAAATTGCTCTCCTCTTGAAGTTTCAAAAAACCTTACTTGTTTTGTTTTTCCATCACGACTTCAATTTTCAAGTGATCAAATTCACAAAATAAGTTCGTCAATGACGCTAAAAATCTATGACGTCACTTGTGGGTATTTCAAACATTTTTGGAACAAAATTTCGTTTTTGACAGATCATAAAAAGTAACTCAAATGACTAGCAGTCCGATCCCCTATTATCTGCTTCCATAAATACTTTTTTTTTTCTATTCACAATTGGTAAGTCCTTGGCATCATCACACCTGATGGTAAGTGACGATGATGCCGAAGATGGAAGCGAGCTTACCAAGATTCCCCAACGCAATTTTTTTATTTTAAGATATAGAGCCTCGTCGCTCACTAGTTCACTACTCACTGGGCAGGATGGGGTGGGTGGTGGTGAGTTGCCGGCTGTCAACTGTACTACTCACATCAGTCTTGGGGAAAGCTTTTGCATCGTATTGGTCACTGTTCACCAGCTTCACTTTAATACACTTCTTCTCAGGCGTTTCTGAAATAAAGCGCCCAAAATTTTTTTAAATTAATCTCTTTAAAATCACAAAAAAATAAGTGTTTTTCTACTGTGAAGGCAACCCCTAGAAAAAAACTGAAAAAAACCCTGTAGATATTTTATTTTTCTACACTAAATTTTATCCAAATTCGTGCAGCAGTTTGGGTACTAGAGCACCGGATAGACATACATTATACACATTAAAGGGCTCCGTCGTTAACGAGGAACCCTTAAAGTTTCACTATGTCTGTCCGTTTGTCCGCGGCTTAGCTCAGAAGCTAGAAAGCTGTAATTTGGCATAAGTATATCTAATAACCAACCCGCACTGGGCCCGCGTGGTCGACTAAGGCCTGTTCGCCCTAATTCAGGGTAGGCTCGAGCCCCTCGGTGGGGACGTATATGAGCTGATATGACGATATCTAATAATAACGCCGACAGTGGAAAAATAAAATCTTAAAAAAACCTTTTTTAGGGTACCTCCCTTACACGTAAAGAGGGAATGAATTTATTTATGTTGACGTACCCTAGCGTGGGGTGTCGTTGAACAAACTAGTATCTTTCAAAACAACTGAGGATTTGCTAAAACCAATTTCCGATTCAGGATTTTTTTCTGTATTTTTTTTTAATAGTAAGACATATAATCAATTTAAAGGAAAAACTGTCACGGCTAAGTAGGCTATTTTAGTTAAAGCATAATAGTCGACCAATTTAAGATGTGCAGTTGGATTTGTAAAAAGTTCATAGATTTTCCATACAAAATGGTTTATTACCAACTGTAAAAATAATTTTGTTTTTCAAATTATAAGAACATTTATTTTTTGAACTACGGAACCCTACGTTGCGCGAGTCCGACTTGAACTTGGTCGGTTCATTATTGTATAGCTGTAGCGTCCAGGTGACGGGACTCTATGTGCTACTACTAAGCGTACGCCGCGCCGTCCGTGTGTCAGTCCGACCTTTAAAATTATGTTTAGAACCGTAATATGTACAAGCTGGCTGAAATTTTCAAAAAATGTGTTAGGGGGTTTACCAACAAATAATAATAAAAACAGTTATACATACAAGCGTGAAACTTAGTGTGATTATAGTAGGTACACTAATCTTGGAGTAAAAAAAGAAATAATAAAAACCGGCCAAGTGTAAGTCGTACTCGTGCTCAGGAGTCTGAACTGAGTCAGCAAAAAAGCATTTTTCTGTCGCTCGCATTGATATCTTTTGATTGAAATGAATGGGTATTATTGTTGTACTCACGAAGAGCTGTGGTGGATGGCACCCTCGGTACGCGACACGCGAGTCCGACTCACACTTGGCCGGTTCCCTTAAGACCCTGTTAGTGTATCGGTGGAAAGTTCCTAATAGCGTTGACAATATCTAATGATGTTACATTATAGCTTTGTATTTGTCCCTAAGTTTTCCGAAAACAAACAAAATAAAACAATCAAACTCAATGAAAAGGTCATCTTCGGTTGTTGTCGCCACCAATCACAAGTAACACCTTGTTCACACCTACGTCGTGTCGCTCGCTATAATTAGCTCGCTCCTCAGTGGCTCCAAAGTAATACAATAATAACTTAACAAACTTAATTAAAAATTTAAACAAAACCGACTGCTTTAAAACATCAACCTTCTTTTTTCTAACTCGGGTAAAAATGTATCCTATGTCACTCGAACATCAAGACGAATCTAACGACACCTCGCACTCCAACACATAGGCACAGCCAAAGAAAGAGACATACAAGCATACGTGGGCTAGGTTAGTAACTAATTAGTAATCTGTGGCTAGGTGCAGCCGAAATAATACCCTCCTTGTTGGGCAGTCGGGTAAAAATAAGTAAGTTTGGCGTTACACTCGCTGTACTCACTTTGTAATTTTGCAGCGTTAGTTCCATGTGGAATATTTGTTAGCTCCTCCAGCGTGTGCTCTGCAAATTTAAACAAAATTACAATTTCCAATGTGTATGTGATTATTTTACAGGATGTGGGAGCCGTCGCCCGGGCCCCGGGGCGTCCTCTCGTCAAACTGAACAACTTTCCCGAAGCAGAAAATATATTTTTTTACTCTATACAAAATTGGGCAATCATCTACTGATCAAACAAACATTTTAAACCAGGATAACTTACATTACCTACCATTATTTGGAGCGTCGGTGGCGTAATGGCAAGGGCCGCTACCTCCTGTCCGGGACGTCGTGATTAGAATCATGCCACGTATCAATGTGTTTCCGAATTTCAATTTCATATGTACGTTTATCCGAAGCTCTTACGGTGAAGAAAAACATCGTGAGGGAACCTGCACACGCGTGCGAAAAAAACTCGAAGGTTGTTTGTGAAGACGACCAATCCGCACTGGGCCCGCGTGGTCGACTAAGGCCCGATGGCCCTAATTCAGGGTAGGCTCGAGCCCCTAGGTGGGGACGTATATGAGCTGATATGATAAACTTACATTAGTCTCTAGCGAGAAAAACATAGGGCTTTCATATAAATTTACGACGGCCTTTAAACCCCCTTAATTCGGCCCTGTCACAAAATGCGTTCTTAGCCGACATCTCCTACCTATAAACTAACTAAACATTCGGCTTACTAAACCTGGGCTGACGCTCGAGCTCGCAAAGCTCCGGAAACGCGTTCCAGGAAGAAAGCCTTTAACAAAGCTGCCAAGTCCTACAAAAAGACGCTTTGACCACTTAAGCCATATTGGATCAAAACTACCCACTACCCACCTGGGAGTAAGGCGTTTTGGTAGGAGATGTCAGCTAAGAACGCATTTTGTGACAGGGTCTTGGCTTGGTCAAAGTCGGTCGAGTCGAATCTCTGCCGCTCTCGTCTTTGCCTCCACTGGTAAAACCTGAAGGATCGCTGGCTCACTCCGTTGCCGACAAGGCAAATTTATTTGCCAGTATGTTTGCGGAAAATTCGCGTCTGGACACTGCAAATAATACAACACCTCAGATACCTTCATGCGGTACTGTAATGCCCCATTTTCGTATTCGCCAAAAAGAGGTTCTTAAAACGCTTTGCAGTCCAGATGTGAATAAGGCCAGGCGGTCCTGACGGTATTCCAACCATAGTTCTAAAGAACTGTGCTCCTGAGTTGTCTCCTGTGCTGACACGCCTGTACCGCCTCTATATCAAAACCGGTATAGTTCCAAAGTCTTGGAAGCTTGCCAACGTGCAGCCCGTGCCTAAAAAAGGTAGTCGTGCTGACCCACCCAACTATCGACCTATTGCGATCACCTCCATACTCTGTTAGATTATGGAGCATGTATTGAACACCCGCCTCTTAGCATACCTAGAAGACAATGACCTCCTGAGTGACCGATAGTATGGCTTTCGCAGGGGTCAGTCGGACGGTTCTAGTGTATGCTACGCATGTATAGGGTGAAGCCATACAGAAACACGGTGAAGCTCTTGCCGTATTTTTCGATGTCTCTAAGGCATTTGATAGGGTTCTGGCATGCTGGCCTTATTGGTAAGCTTCTTTCCTTCGGAATACCTACTGGTTTGTGCAACTGGATATCTGACTTCCTGAGGGAACGGTTCATTCGAGTGGAAGTCGATTGCTGCTCGTCTGACCTATTGGCTATTGATGCCGGGGTACCTCGGGGCTCAGTTCTCTCCGCAACTTTGTACTTGCTGCATATAAACGATCTGCTGAAACCCGGTATATTGCGGTTGCGGAGATATACTTGTCTAGTGCTCGAGCTAGGGGTCCGGATGTACTATCTCAGAGAGAGGTCATGATTGAGAGCGTGAACTTAACACTCAAGGCAGTCTCTGATTGGATCGATGCAAATCTTGTTAGGTTTAATGCCTTTAAAACGCAGGAGTGTGTTTTAACAGCAAAAAGGAGTCCTTTTACCCTAACTCCTACTTTCCGAGATGAATCTATCCAGATCTCCGACCATCTTAAGCTCCATGGCGAAGATTTAACATCCGATCTCAATTTCGGAAGATACATTGAATCCAAGGCAAAAACGGCTGCTAAAAAGCTTGGTATCCTCTCGAAGGTGAGACTGCTTCACACCAGAGCAGCTTCTTATATTATACCGAGCTCAAGTTCAGTCATGTATGGAGTACTGCTCTCACTTATTGGACGGATGGGCTCGTTACCTGCTAGATGCCTTGGATTCTATCGACCGACACGCTAGGAGACTCATTGGCGACGAGGAACTTGTATCAAACAGGCTCCAAAGCCTCGAGCATTGCCGCAAAGTCGCCTGTTTATCGGTGTTCTACGGGATTCATTTCGGAGTAGTGTGCCCTGGAGCTTCACGACCTCATTCCCACTTCTCCATTTCATCATCGGACAGGCGCGGAGGGCGGTTCCACCCCTTTGTCGTTAATGTTTCACCTTTACGCACAAAGCGTTTTGCTTTTTCCTTCATCATGCGAACGGCCACGAAGTGGAATTCCCTGCCGGCGTCTGTATTCCCCGATTCGTATAATTTAGAAATCTTCAAGAAGAGAGTAAATAGTCACTATTTGAGCTTGCGTTTACATCCTTGGCTGTATCGGCACTTACCATCAGGTGAGGTGCAGCCAAACGCACTCAAATTTTTAATAAAAAAGCCTACCAAATTTCAGCTTATAGGTCAAGTAGCATCAGAGATTTCGAGTGAGTGACCTTCCGCTTTTATGTCCGTTAGATACGAGGATATTGCGAGACATTTGGCGTGATCTTTACAACAGTTCACAAAGTAGTCTCCTACTTGGAGGAGCTCCAACTTGGTAAGTCTAGAAAATTCTTTTTGGATCTTTCGAAAACAAATGGCTGAAAGGTAATGGTGTAGTATAACTATAGAATAAGAACCGGCTTAAGTAAGAAGTCCTTAAGAAACTGTATACCGAAACAGTGGACATAAGAACAATTGATGTAAACTGTTTTGGTTGTCAATTTTATTGCAATTTCCAGTGTTTCTTCACATTTGAACAACGCAAAATGCAGCTTCATTGTTTTCTTCAATCAACATTGAAAACAAAATAATGCACTAAATACATTAGAGAACACTTACCTACCATTCTTTTTACAAGCTTTGTATATGCTTGCCGTGGCAGTTAGTCAGTTTGTTTGTTAGTCTGGGACTAATCTTGGATGCTACATTTGAAACGCTTCCCAGTTTCTGATTGAGCTGAAATTTTGCATACACGTTAAGTTTGGAGAACCATGGTTAGCTAAGTGAAGTCACTTTAAATCCAATATGGCGGATTCCCAAAAATGGCGGGTCAGTTATTTTCTATGCACTCCCATGATATATGTATCAAGTGTAAAGGTAAGAAGCGTACGAAATAATTAAAATTCTTTTAAAATTATAGCTTGTACTTTACCGTTTTAAGGTTTCTCGCAAAATTATTTACAATCTGCAGGAAATGTCGTGTGTGACCTTACGGAAACGAGCAATGGGCGCAATACAACGGCTGATCGCGGCTTCCGGCACCGGCGTAGAGTTTTGTTTTTGTACATCACAACCCATAGAAAACCTTGCTAACCAAACCGTTGTTTGCTTTATTTTATTTAATTACCAGGGAATTTAAAAGATAACGCAATTAAGATAGCGTGTTAAAAGATAATGCTATTAAGATAGCGTGTTAAAGCGCTTCAAACGCGTTTACAGAAACAGACGACTATGAAGAATTGATGTGCTTTTACCTTTGTACTGTTTCGGCTGCTCTTCTTGTTGCTGCTTCTGTTGTTGGTGTTGTTGTTGGTGCTGCTGCTGCTCCTGCCGGAGCGCGCGCGCGGCGAGCTCGGCGTCGAAGAGCGCGCGCATGGCGGGCGAGCGCGCCGCCAGCGCGAGCGGCGTCTTCAGGAACTTAGACGTGACGGTGGCGTCCGCACCGTGCGCTAGCAGGACGCGCGCAGCGGCCGTGTGGCCGCGCTCCGCCGCCCAGTGCAGTGGAGTCATGCCGAGCATGTCCCTGCAGTAAACCGTATCATCTCACTTGTTTCCAAAAACAGCTCATACTAAAACGAATATATAAAAGTTACAAGGTATGTTTCTAAAAAGTAATTTCAAAGATCTGATCAGTGATTAAGTTCACAGCGCCCGCAACACATAGTATGCTGCAGAAGCATGTTACGCGGAACCGCTGGGCAACAAAGACGTTTTCCGACTGATATGATCAACAAAAACAAAACTCTACGCCGGTGCCGGCCGCTGCGATCAGCCGTGGTATTGCAACACGCTGCCCGTGTATGATAATAATAATACTGAGGGACACATCACCCACGGGCCCACGGTCATCTGGCCCTTTTAAGCTATTATATAGCTTTTATCGCGGGCTTTGAGAGGACCAAATCAAGAAATTTCGTAACGAAAATAAAACCCTGACACCCAAAAAAAAAATATATTGAGTTCTAAAAAACTTACAGTGCCATCTATCTATCCATCATGATGATGATGATGGTGAGGGGATGGTGAGGGTATGTTGAGGGGGTGGTGAGGGTTGGCGAGGGGGGTGGTAAAGGGTGGTAAGGGGGATGGTGAGGGGGGTGGTAAGGAAATGGTGAGGTGGTGGTGAGGGGGATGGTGAGGGGATGGTGAGGGGGATGATGATGATGATGATTAACTTTCTTAGTGTTAATTAATTACATAAACATCCCGCGCCCCAAGTACCATATGGTACTAGTAAATACTGCATAAAAAATAAATAAATAATTATAATTGCATAAGTTGATAAAAAATGCTATGCAAAAGCTTTACCGCGGCAGTCCCCGAGTGCCACACGTCTTTTTTTTAATTCACAATTGGTAAGCCCTTGGCATCATCTCACCTGATGGTAAGTGATGCCGAAGATGGAAGCGGGCTTACCAAGATTCCCCAACGCAATGGAGAACTGGCTATCTTATCTTTAAGCCGGAACACATCAATGTTGTTAACACTGATGTTTAGCGGCAAGACTTAGATAAGATGGTTACCACCAATCACCATCATTTAAAGTCGCCATTAGCTTGTTTTTAGGGGTGATTATAGCCAGCACAAACACATAAGAGATTTCTTGTTGCGCTATTTAACCATGATTTTTTTTAATTAATCACAATTAGTAAGCCCTTGGCATCATTTCACTTGATGGTATGTTACGATGGCGTCGTAGATGGAAGCGGGGTTGCCAATAATCCCCAACGCAATGGGGAACTGGCTGTATTATCTTCAAGTCAGAACACTTCAACGCTGTTAACATTGATGTTTGGCAGCAAGACTTAGGTACGGTGGTGGTAGCTAGCCAGGCGGGCTTAGAAAATACCCTACCACCAACCAAACCGAGTCTTGCAAGTTGACTCCACCGGGAGTCGAACCCGCGACCTCCTGGTGTGAAGCTACCTCCTGGCTAACCATAACCTAGGATTGCCTCTATGTGAACCAGAGACTGACTTAAATACATTAGCATATCAGCCGAAGGACGTCTACTGCTGGACAAAGGCCTCCACAAGGATTTCCACGACGACCGGTCCTGCGCTGCCCGCATCCAACGGCTTCCCGTGACCTTCACCAGGTCATCGGTCCACCGAGTGGGAGGCCTCCCTACGCTACGTTTTCCGGTGGGCAGTCACCACTCGAGAACCTTACTGCCTCAACATTAAATACATACTTATTAAAGACATGGTATTACCCTATAAATTTTGCTGTCATCCGTGTAAATAATATGCGTTAAAACATAAACTCATGTCATATAAAATGAAGAGCAAGGGACCCAGGTACCCCAGATGGAACTGGGAGGACACTAGAGGTAAAGCCCTTCAGTGCTACAGCTTGGCTTTTGTTGCTTACATATTAATCTACTAAAACAGAAACTCATGTCATTGACATATAAAATGAAGAGCAAGGGTCCCAGGTACCCCAGATGGAACTGGGAGGACACTAGAGGTAAAGCCCTTCAGTGCTACAGCTTGGCTTTTGTTGCTTACATATTAATCTACTAAAACAGAAACTCATGTCATTGACATATAAAATAAAGAGCAAGGGTCCCAGGTACCCCAGATGGAACTGGGAGGACACTAGAGGTAAAGCCCTTCAGTGCTACAGCTTGGCTTTTCTTGCTTACATATTAATCTACCTCAAGAAGTCGCCGTGTACACCGAGCCTCTGTAGTTTCCAAATTAGCTATTTACGAGTTATTATGAAAAAAGCGTCGGTGGCTCAACCGGTAACGACTCGGTTCTTCTAACCAGAGGTACCGGGTTCAAATCTGGACGGCCAATGTACCAATGAGTTTTTCAAAAACTTACGTACATACTTACCGATTGCTTTAACGGTGAAGGAAAAACATCGTGAGGAAACCTGCACACGCCTGCGATGAAACTCGAAGGTTGTGTGTGAAGTTGACCAACCCGCACTGGGCCCGCGTGGTCGACTAAGGCCTGATCGCCCTAATTCAGGGTAGGCTCGAGCCCCTCGGTGGGGACGTATATGAGCTGATATGATGATGATGAGTTATTTTATCAAAAAATTTGGAAAAATCGGTATACACGCCGTCCACCTGGTCCCAATTCAAATTTTTCCAAGATAACGTCTGTAAAAGTCTGAAGGTTGGTTTTAACACTCCGACTTCGACAGAAGCCATGCTGATTTGGAGAAATATGTTGATAGATAGCATAGCAGTAGTTGTCCTGTCCCTCGAGTATAACGGAATTATATAACTTCTGAAAAGCTTTAAGTACCGTTGTTCCAACTGCTTTCAGAAGTTTAGCCGTAAGTAATTCCATCATCACCCGGTGCCTTATTGTTCTAGAACTGTTTGAGAGCCATTCTAATCTCATACAGGCTGACGTCCGCTCTTAAAGCTCTTCAGAAGTTATTTAATTCCAATATACTCGAGGGACAAATGACCCTTGTCACACCTACTCCTCTGAGGGTTGGAGGCTCTGCGCTCGAAGTTGTTGCCGAATATGTGTACCTGGGATAAACAGTCCAGTTAGGTAGATCCAACTTCAAGAAAGACATCAATCGTCGAATCCAACTCGGTTGGGCAGCATTCGGGAAGCTTCAATATCTCTACGTCCCAAATACTGCTGTGTCTTAAGACCAAGGTCTTCGACCAGTGTGTGTTGCTAGTGATGACGGTACTGAGACATAGTCGCTTACTATGGGCCTGATAAGAAGGCGCAAGGTCACCCAAAGGGAAATAGAGCGTGCTATTCTCGGAGTTCCTCTGCGTGATCGAATCAGAAACGAGGAGATCCGTAGGAGAACCAAAGTAACCGACATAGCTCTCACGATTGCTAAACTTAAGTAGCAGTGGGCGAGGCACATAGCTCGTAGAACAGATGGCCGTTGGGACAGTAAAGTTCTCGAGTGGCGACCGCGTATCGGAAAACGTAGCGTAGGAAGGCCTCCCACTCGGTGGACCGATGACCTGGTGAAGGTCTTGGGAAGCCGCTCTGGATGCGGGTAGCGTAGAACCGGTCGTCGCGGAAAACCTTGGGGGAGGCCTATGTCCAGCAATGGAAGTCCTCCAGCTGATATGATGATAGCAGTAGTTATTTTATCAGTAATATTTTTTTCAAAGATCTTCCCAAATATATTCAATTTAGAGATCGGTCTATAATTTGTATATATATGTGCCGCTTTTATAAACTGGTGTTAATTATAAGTGCCGCTTTCCATTTTTGAGGAAAATGACTTTCAGAAAGTGATTTTTAAAATATTTTGTGGTGTGGCAAGTTCTGTTGCACAGTTTTTAATAAATAAGGGATGTGTAAGGTCAGTGCCACCACCTTTGTTAACATCGATCTGCCTTAGAAGCTTTACCACCTGTTCCTCACGGATATCAACTGAGCATACGTCAATAGAACTTTCATGTTAACGTTCTAGCGGAGGCACAAAACTACTTATCTGTTTTGTGCCGGAGGGTAGTCAGACGAATTGAGTTAAAATTGAAACTGAGTTAAAATTTTCATTAAAAAAATTGCTTATATGGGTTCTGATTTGTTCCATATTCTAAGAGCGCTACGTATCTCTATGCTGTATAACGCAGTGTACTCAATGTGCACATGCGCGGTGCGCGGACCTGCAGTCGACGTTGGCGCCCTGCGCGAGCAGCGCGGCGACGACGGCGGCGTGGCCGGCGCTGGCCGCCACGTGCAGCGGCGTGCGCTCCACCTTGCTGCGCGCGTCGCGCGACACGCCCGCGCGCAGCAGCACCTCAACCGTCTCCAGGTGGTTGTTCGCCGCCGCCAGGTGCAGAGGCGACGTGCCAAGCTGCGAGTGCAATAAAAAATCTGCGTCAATTTGCGAACCCCAACACACGCTTTACTTTTCACCGTCTGTTAAAAATAAGCTTTTACTTGGATTTGTTTCAATTTTAACCGACTTAAAAAAAAAAGTTTAGATAAACTGAAAAACGACTTCAAAATGAAATTTACTCAAAAGTATGAAATAATATTATTATACTTAAATACACAACATTAATCAACAATAAAGAAATCAAATGTGGGTACGAATTAAATTAAGGGCTTAATTTTTTTTTGAGTTCGGTGTCAGCACACAACTACTTACGTATCAAATGTTTTAGATTCAATGCTGACACCGACCTCAAAAAAAATTTAATTCCTACCCACCTTTCATTTCGTTATTGTTGGTAAATGTCGTGTATTTAAGTATAATAATATTATTTCATACTTTTAAGTAAATTTCATTTTGAAGTCGTTTTTCAGTTTCTTTAAACTTTTTTTTTATATCCTTTATTTTTAGTGATAATGCTGTCTATCTAACAACGTTAAACCCAATCACCTACTCTCCAATAGGAATCATCAAATCATAATAAAGATACAGAGTCCTGGTGCTTCCATCATCATCTCAGCAGCATGAGAGTTAAATCTTCCATCATCAGCTCACCTGAATAACCCGAAAGAATACAACTATCGGTCTATGCGTACCTACGTAACAATCTATATTTAAATAATTACCACTAACTCATACCCGTTAATGAGTTGTACCTTTCTTAATCAGCTCATCATCATGAGATAATGACTGCCAAATGCTTTAGAAAACATATGAAACACGTAATACTTGCCTATAAAATTTGAGGGTTGCCCTCGATTTCCCTGGGATCCCATCATCAGATCCTGGTTTTCTTATCATGGTACCACCCTTGGGATATCTTCTTTTCCAACAAAAAAAGAATCATCAAAATCTGTTCATAAACGACGAAGTTATCCGCGAACAAACATATATATACGGTCGAATTGAGAAACTCCTCCTTTTTTGAAGTCGTTTAAAAAAAGGAGGAGGTTTCTCAATTCGACCGTATATACATTTTTATTTTTTTTATGTGTGTTCGCGGATAATTTTGTCGTTTAAGCACAGATTTTGATGAATCTTTTTTTGTTGGACAGGAGATATCCCAAGGGTAGTACCATGATAAGGAAACCAGGATCTGATGATGGCATCCCAGAGAAATCGAGGGGAACCTTAGTTTCCTGTTTAAGGTCGGTTTTTTTTGTTGAAAATTATTTATGACGTGGAAGCACGTCTCACTCATACGAGTACTATGGTCGAGGTGACATGTAGGCTAATGTTGTTTTGTTTTATGTGGAATAGTAAAAAAATATAATCTAGACACGTAACTTCATGAATTCAGTTCGCAAACCTATTCTAAAAAAAGAGAACTGTTGGTAAAAAAATAATGAAATATATATTTTTTTATACGCAACAGTAAAAATAGTTTTGTCATGTAAATGAAGATTTTATATTGCCGCTTTTTTTCAGGTAGCGCTTTCGTTGGCCAGACTCTTTAAATTAATTTGGTTATTTTAAATTACATAAGATGATAGCGGCACACGTATACGCATGTTCAGTACTCAGATTTAAGAGGAAACGCGGTCTATAGAATAGGTATTTGAATAAAATGCTACTGTGTCCCTCTCCCAAACCTCTCCGTGTCAAGCAAGAAAGGGAGAACTACAGCGCAGACCGATGATAGGCACTAAAATTTACCAAAACAGCATTTCGTAGTCCCCTATTTCCTCCTGCAAAACTTGAGCAACAACATTTTTTTTCCAAAAAAAATATTCAAATAACGCCTCCATGTGTTCATTTTATTGTTAATATGCGTATTATTTTTGGTAGGTGTCCGAAAATGACGTTTCAATTGGGGAATATGCCGACGCAGGTTTGACGACTTCCAGCCTCCCTAACAAGCTGGCTTCCGAGGAGGCTTAGACCACAAACATACGCTGCGTCAGATTATACAGAAGACTGAAGAGTACAATCAGCCACTATGCTTAGCGTTTGTGGACTATGAGAAAGCCTTTGATTCGGTCGAAACCTAGGCTGTGTTACAGTGTCTCCAGCGGTGCCGAATTGACTATCCGTACATCGAGGTGTTAATCGTTTGTATGAAAACGCCACCATGACGGTTCGCCTCCAGGACTTGAATTCGAAACCTATCCGGCTGCAGCGTGAGATGAGACAGGGAGACGTTATATCTCCAAAACTGTAAAACTGTACACCGCCGCCCTAGAAGATGTTATCAAGCTTCTGGGCTGGAGTGGACTTGACATCAATATTAACGGCGAGTACAAAATAATAATAAAATAATATTATCGTGGCATGGCTGAAACTATGGAAGAACAAAACACATGTTCGATGGCCTCTGTAGTCTCTCAACAAGTGGGTCTTGAGATGAACATGCACAAGACGAAAATAATGTTAAATGTCCGGGTCGCACCCACTCCTCTGAAAGTTGGAGACTCTACACTCGAAGTTGTTGACGAATATGTATACCTGGGTCAAACAGTCCAGCTAGGTAGGTCCAACTTTAAAAAAGCGATCAATTGACGAATCCAACTCGGCTGGGCAGCGTTCGGGAAGCTTCGCATTATCTTCAAGTCGCAAATACCAATGTCTTAAGACCAAGATCTTCGACCCGTGTGTGTTGCCACTGATGACATACGGAACTGACAAATGGTCGCTTACTGTGGGCCTCATAAAAAGGCACCAAAGGGCGATGGAGCGAGCTATGCTTGGAGTTTCCCTACGCGATCGAATCGGAAATGAGGATCCGTAGGAGAACCAAGGTAACCGACATAGCGATCCTTGGGGGGAGGCCTTTATCCAGCAATGAACGTCTTTTGGCTGATATGATGATGATAATAATATATGTACCTAGAACAGTATTTCATAAAAATAGGAACAACTTTTTTCGCGATAACAATACTTCCTCCACCCTACGTACGTACCGGGGCCGGGTTGAGAAAGTATAAAGTATAGAAAGTAAGAATTTCAAATTTATTTTAACAGTCTTAAATTTTCAACTTCAATTTAAAAATACCAAAAAAGATTTTTCCATAGGTTTCTGCTCATTTCAAAAACTTTGTGCGTATAAGGTACCCGAAAAATGCAAAAAAGGTACTATATAGGGTATTATTAGCTGAAGTTGGCCTTCAAAGGTGGATAGGCGAAAAATCACTCAAACTAATTTGAGCCTATAAAAATTGTTTGTCAATCCTATGCCAAATTTTATAAAGAAAATTTTGAAAGCATTCAAATAAACACAAAAATTGGCCATTTAAGGCCCAATACGCCTTGGAACAGTTATCTCTGTCTTTTATCTTAAAAATAAGGTGCTCTGTCTAACCGTAGTGAAGTAAAACTGGTTTATGTGGGCTAAAACATAGTAAAAATTGATAAATTTAAGTAAAGCAATTTGTAATAAAAGACATATTGTAAATAGCAGACATATTGCAATAAACTTATACAAAATAAATGTACTGCAGTTTCAACCGCAAAAAAATGACCTTTTTTCAACCCTCGATTTCGGGGTTTGCATTATTTTCTGAAAGGGTTTCGCCTTAACATGACAATTGTCAAAATTTTGGATAAAAATAAATAAAATTAATTCACAAAAATAAGGTAACATTTAATTAAATAGTCATTTAGGCTATTTTTGTATCATTAAAAAAATAAGACACAAATCAATGTAAAACAAATTCGTATTACAGCAAACTCTTAAAATAACCTCCTCCAATAGGGGATCGGACTGCTAATCATTTGAGTTACTTTTTATGATCTGTCAAAAACGAAATTTTGTTCTAAAAATGTTTGAAATTCCCACAAGTGACGTCATAGATTTTAAGCGTTATTGACGAACTTATTTTGTGAATTTGATCAATTAAAAATTGAAGAAGTGATGGAAAAACAAAACATGTAAGGTTTTTTGAAACTTCAGGAGGAGAGCAATTTAGGAAATCATATTTTAGATTTCATTTTTTATGCAGTCCGATCCCCTATTGCGACAAAGTCGACAGTATCTCAATAATTCACATTTTAATTGCCTAAGTGCACTTGAGTGTTCTTTGATTTTTCTCTCGACTTCTAATAATTTTATTCTAAATTCGGCTACACTGTTGCATTCTAATTCCTTAAAAATCCCCAGAAAAACAGCCCCTTTGTTATCAGACCGTGACGTGGTGTTTCCGAAACTTGTTTTACATTATGTCTTTTTAGTTCCACTTAATAGTCCATTAGTAATTAGAAGAGTGGCTTAAATCATTTAAAATTATATTTCCTACTTTAGTTTGCTATTAAAATGGAAAGACAGGCTAAACATTTCTTTAGGCTTAAATCATGTTTGAGGAATTTTTGCCAAACCATCTTTGAAGGTCAATTTCAGCGAAAAATACTCTATACAGTAATTTTTTTGAGTGTTTTAGGTGGCTCTGAGATGCACAAACTTTTTTAAATCAGCAGAAACATATGGAACATCGTTTTGATATTTTCAATTGAAGTTAAAAATTTGAGCCTGTCAAAAAAATCTGAAACTCTTACTTTCGATACTTTTTAAATGGCTTGCTGGAATGTTACGACGTTGACTATTTTACGTATGAAAGTGACATTCAACACAATTATATCGCAAAATTATACAGGTTGTAACAAAATAGCTGAGGTCACGTTAACTGGGGGTTCTACTCGTAATACTGAACAACTTTCTCCAAAGAACCCATAGTCAATTCTCAAAAAAAAATTTGAACCCTCCATACTAAAATACACAAAATCGTTCGATCAGCTGTACGATTTGTAGGAAGAGTAAAAAAAAAATACGTTTTTAGCAAAGTCGTAGAACAAAAGTTGTTCAGTATGATGAGTAGAAGCCCCAGTTAACGGGACCTACACTAATTTTGTTAGACCCTGTATGTCTAAAAACGATCATATCTAAAAAAAATAAAAGAATTTTTGCATGCCATTGTCTTGGCGAATCATGTATGTTCAACATAACTAATATTTTCTATCTTATGTACCATGGTTCAGCGAATAAATATTTCATTTCATCTCAATGCTGGCTTTTAAAAAAATATGAATTTTAAAATGCTATCGGCAGAAAACTCAGAAATTAAAAAAAAAAACTAGAAACCTACAAAAAATCGCGTAACATACTTGGGGTGTTTTCGAATACCCCTGAGTATGATGAATCCAGATTTTTTTATGACGTTGGCAAAGTATATATATTAGTACTAACTAGGGTTTTTCAAGTCTCGAGGTTTTGAAAATCTCGGGCCTCGAGATGTCTCGAGCTAAATTTCCCGGGACATTCGAGACATAAAGTAAAGAATTAATTTTGACGTTTTTCATGATACATTTTTATAAAATAGGTACATAGATGGTAAATCTAAATTATACTTAACTTGACCGATCACAGAAATGGACAAATTAGGTGAAAAACATTAGGTGATTAATACACTGCTGTACATACTGTAATTTAAAGTCATCCGAAAGGAAGGGTGCTTGAAAGGATATATTAATATAATGTAATCCATTATGAAACAGTTCTTGTAGGGCCAGCAATCGCGTAGATATACTTATTAGGTACTGAACTAGCGACCGCATGCGTCTTCGTCCGCGTGGACTTCATTGTAAATTTTTAAAGCGTAACCTAATAAAAAGTTACAACATTAAGTTTTAATGTGTGCCAAATTTCAGAGCGTGATTGATAACAAACAATCATACTTTTACAATGTTAGTAAGATAAATAACTGCCTTGAAAATTGTTTTGACATTAGTTCCAATCCATGTCAAAGGGTAACATGAAAAATACTCAAGTAGGTGTAAAGTAATAAAATTGCTTACATAGTTAATTAAAATTATAATATTGTGAGATTTTTAATATAAAAAGAAATGTTGTTACATTACTTTCCCCAATCCGTTTTAACCAAAAATAATAGGTATGTGTGCGAAACCCGCAAAATAACGCTAAAATCACTGACTAGTCCGTACGCGTGCACAGTGAATGTTCAAATGACGGGCGGAGCAGGGCTTTTTCCCCCTTATTCGGAAGGAGGGGGAGAGATGCATCATGCATACCAATACAGCCCGGCTGTACTGGTTATGTGGGACTTACAGCGGAAGGCTGTACCTACCCACTAAAACTCCCCCCATGGATTTAGGACCTAAATCCTAAATTTCAAGTTAATCAAGACCTGTAAAATCCTTCATCGGAGCAACCCACACCCTTAGGGAAGGGTGGGTTGCTCCGGTGGTGCGTAAGAGGAAGGGTTGCACCAAACGCACCGTGGAGATAGCCGGCCCCTCCCAGGGATTGTGCCATACGGGGATGGCACAGATCTGAGTGGTGAGTGGTGGGTGACGGAAGTGACCGTAAAGACTGCCTTGAAAAAGGCGGCCCCAAAACTAGTAAGTGCCGCAGACCGACGATGTCTCCCCGACGATGAATGGCGTGCGCATCGTCGAATTACGAACGCCTGGTGAGTATACTCTTACGCCATCGACCCCTGCGTCCGCAGATCCATCGCCGGGGGACACCACCGATGCACACGACACAACGGTCTCAATAGTCCGAAACAGGCCGGCTGCGACGTGTATGGCCACATTGGCTCCCCGACAATGGAGGCATGCACGGTGACCGAGTTTCGCTCGCTTCAGGTCGACTAACTCTCCGGGGGTCAGAAGGGGCGGTTTGACTCCTGCTTTGTTTGAATCCTGCTGGCTCCGTCCATCGCCGCGATACACCTCCGAAGCACGCGACGACCCGAAAGCGCACGTCCACCTCGGGCGGCGGACAGCGCAAACTCCCGGTGTAGGGCCTGGTGGCGCGCGGCGGTAACTCGCACCGCTTCAAAGGACGCCGCCTCTATGGCGGGTCCTTTATCGGCACGGCGGCTACGCGGGCGATGCCACGGCACGGCAGTGACACACGCCTACATCGCGCTCTGACGTATTTCAAATCATGTCTCGAATGTCTCGAGCTAAAAGTCTCGAAATCGAGCCATGCCAAAGTCCCGGGAGTCCCGGGACGGGATTTCCCGGGACACAAACTCTAGTACTAAGATACAGTATGGACACTCCCTGTCGCTCTATAAATTGCGACGTCACCCCCTCGTCACCCAGATTGATACAGATTTGTGGGGTTGTTATGGACCAAGTAAACTCACTGGTACAATTCCTTGATAATTGTTTTAAATGCGAGTAAAAAAACTAAATAACATATAGGTAGCTAATTAATGCCGGTAATTCCTTTTTTGAAATGTCATTTCTGGCCCGTTGTATGAAGTGTCAAGGGTGTGATTTAGCCAGCCTGTATATAGGGTTTATAGAATCAGTACTATTCGCAATTTTCAAAATACGGCGACCGCTATTTCGATGACGTCATATCTTCGGATCCAGGCACTTTACAGGTGGGGTCCCGAGTTCCCGACGGACCATGTTCTACGTAAGGGAATGCAAAGAGAACTATTTTTAAACGGCTTCGACAAAGGAGGAGGTTTTTAATTCGACTGTATGTCGTTTTGTGTGTGTGTGTGTGTGTGTGTGTGTGTGTTACGCGATATCTTCGCAGATTGTGAACCGATTTTCAAAATTATATTTTATTCGAAAGTGTATATTTCTGAGATGGTCCCACTGTCACCAAGTCAGGATCTGATGATGGGATCCCAGGGAAATCAAAGGCAACCCTCAAATTTTAAAGGCACGTATTAAGTGTTTCCTAAATTTTCTAAAGCTATTCAAGTATTTGCGTCTGATAGTCATCATCTTATGTTGATGAGCTACTGATGGGAGGTCCAACTTCGTATAGACCGATAATTGTATTCTTTCAAGTTATTCAGGTGATCTGATGATGGAAGGTTTGACTCCTTAACTTTCATGCTGCTGAGATGATGATGGAAGCCACAAAACTCTGCATCAGTTAATGAAACACATGCATTATGATTTGATGATATCCTATTAACGACGTGCGTTCTAAGGCAGCATTAGCACTAAAAATAAATACATAAAAAAAAGGTTTAAGGACCATAAAACCGACTTCAAAAAGAAATTCACTCAAAATTATAAAATAATATTTTTATAAATATACGAAATTAACATTTAATTACTCCCGACGCGCACTAAGCCCTTGCGGGCGACGCACGCTGTGGCGGCTCAGTGACTCGAACTGAAAGCCCTTGAACGCGGCAGATACCGCTGGCTTCCCGGTAAATTTGTGGGTCTTTAGTAGCGAGCAATCAAAGCCGCGGACCCCAGGACATGTGAAAATCACTATGGTGTGTCCTGCTAATGATTAACACAAACAAATAAAAAAAAGGACGTGTGGCACTCGGAGACTGCCGCGTTAAAGCTATTGCATACATTTTTTATAAACTTATGCAATTATAATTATTTATTTATTTTTTATTTATGCAGTATTTTTATTTATTTATTTTATTTTATTAGAGACAAACAGTCATTTACAGATATAAACTTACAACACTATCACTTAAAGACCTATAGTCTCCTGTCTTAAATAAAGTAGTTCATTATCTTATAATTATATTAAAAAGTAGCAATGACACTATGAATGAGATAAGATAAGATGGTCATGACTGCACCACCACAGAAGTGGCGACAGCAACCAGAAGCAGACAGCAACAAAATCTTAACTATGTAGGTACTCATAGCTAAGGTTCCATTACAATCCACTGCCATCAGCCACCACAATCACCACCACCAGATAATGCAGACATGACCAACCCTCTAATATTAGTTGGAGTGCTATTAAAAATGTCAACATTACCCAGTTGATTATTGTACAGCTTGCAAGCACGTCTTAAAAAACTATTACTAGCGTAGCATGTTTTACATTGTGGAATTAAGAATAAAGCCTTGTGACAGCAGTTTCTCTCCTGTCGGCGAGGAACACGAAGATAAATGTTTTCTAACAACAAGGGGACATCGACCAAGTTATTTACTATTTTGTAAAGTAGTACAGCGTCAACGCAGTCACGACGATGATCAAGAATATGAATGTTATGCCTTTTAGTAGATGTTTGGTAGTCATTGTGGTAAAAACCTGTTCTATAATCTAGTGATTTGACAAATTTGCGTTGAATTCTCTCCAGCCTATTCTTATGAATGTTATAGAATGGATGCCAGACAGTACAAGCATACTCTAGACGACTTAGCTGTTATAAAGGAGCTTGTAAGTAGAAGGATTTTTGAAGGGTTTAGTCACCCGAAGTATAAAACCAAGCTGCTTGTATGCTTTTCCTACAATTTTATCAATATGCGGTACAAATGTTAATTTAGAGTCCATGGTAACACCCAGATCCCGGATTTGTGTAACACGTGAGAGAACTGTGCTGCAGAGATTGTAAGAATAATTAATAGATTTCTTTTTTCTGCAATAACTTATAGTAAAACATTTGTCCGGATTTAAAAATAACTTATTAGACCTGCAAAATATATCAAATGAATTTAAGTCTTTTTGTAAAAGATCACAGTCCTCCAGGTTACGAATAACTAAAAAAATTTGTATTGTCTGCGTAGAGCAGGACACTAGAGTTATTAATTACCGAAGTAACGTCATTGATGTACAAAGTGAATAACAGGGGACCCAAATGCGATCCTTGAGGGACTCCAAATCCAATATCTTTGTACTGTGACGAGAATCCACCTAATACTACAGCCTGACTCCTATTCTCAACATACGACTTGATCCAACGCAAAAGGTCACCGTGTATGCCGAGTCGCCACAGTTTCAACAATAATGTGTTATGGCAGATTTTATCAAATGCCTTGGCGAAATCGGTATACACAGCATCTACCTGACAATTATCATCCATAGCTGCAAGAATAACATTAACAAAACTCAATAAATTAGTGTCAACACTACGACTTCTTACAAATCCATGTTGATTAGGTACAATATACCGACGAACGATGTCAAAAATTATATTCGTTACAATTTTTTCTAAAATTTTACTAAATTGACATAATTTAGATATAGGGCGGTACTTCTCAATGTCTTCGCTGACGGTACCTTTAGGAATTGGTGTTACCCAGGCCTGTTTCCAGACTTTAGGAACGCAGCCTTCTTTTAGAGATTTATTGAACAACAATGTGATAGGTAATACTAGAGCAGAAGCACATCTCTTGATCAAAACTGGATGTACCCCATCAGGTCCTGCCCCTTTGTTGGTATCAATACTTTTTAAATATTTAAAAACTGTCTCAGAAGTAATTTCTATTGAATTGATATCCAAAATAGAGTCGAGAGAAGGAGTCAGTGAATTTAAATCTATTGGCTCAGATAATGGTTGCTCAAAAACTGAGTGAAAGTGCTCATTAAATGAGCGGCAAATTTCATCGCCGCCGCTTGCAGCTGACCCCTTATAATACATTGTTTGAGGCAGACTGTTGCTAGAAAAGATGGATTTGACATACGTCCAAAAAAATTTGGGATAATGTTTAATTTTTTCCTCTGAATAAAGTATATATCTATTATAACACTCTGCTTCCATGATTTTTGCCCTTTTTCTCAATATTTTAAAACTTTCATAGTCCAGTGGGTTATTATATTTTTTTAAAATCTCTAAAATTTTCGCTTTTCATTTAGTAATTTCTTTAGCGGCTTAGTATGCCACAGGGGAGCAGAACTATGTGGTCTTAAAATACGACGGGGGACATGTTGTGAAATAATATCGTTTAATACATCATAAAATTTAGTGCCACAGGCCTCCATTCTAAAATCACTGAACAATTTATACCTATTTATTTTACTCAAGCCATTTTTGATTTCCTCGTAATCAGCAGACATAAAATTATATACATAAACATCAGCCGACTTCAGAGGAGGGGTGTAATTTAGAGATAGGTCAATCACCAGTGATTTGTGATGAATGTCTTCAGGGATAAGAGGGCTATCACAATGAGAGACTCGGCAAAAAAACGTTGCAATTACATAAAATTAAATCAAGTATATTAAGATTTGCATTATAATGATAATTAAATTGTTTAAGATTTGAGAAAGATAAAAATTCACTTAGAAATTGTACTGCAAAGTTACCATTGGGTATTAAATGTAAAAAATTCGAGCTGCTATCAGAATTGAGATATTCCCAAGTAGCTTCCCATATATTAAAATCTCCAGTCAGTAGAAAAACATCGTTAGGACGGTCAATTATAATGCTATTTATTAGTATTTACCAGTACCATATAGTCCTTAGGGCGCGGGATGTTTATGTAATAAGTTGACACTAAGAAAGTTAATCATCATCATCATCCTCATCATCATCACCATCCTCATCATCATCCTCATCATGATCCTCATCATGAACCTCATATCATGAGCATCATGATCCCTATCATCTTCATCATGATTCTCATCATGATCCTCATAATAATAATAATCATCATCATCATGATCCTCATCATCATCATCATTGATCATCATCATCATCATGATGGATAGATAGATGGCACTGTACTTTTAATCTGTCAATATTTTTTTTGGGGTGTCGAAATTTCTTGATTCGGTCTCCTCAAAGCCTGCGATAAAAGCTATACAATAGCTTAAAAACGGCACCTAGTCCCCGACGGCCCCGGTATTTCTGGCTCCAGTAGCGGTCAAGGTAACTGCGATGCATGGGGTGCGAAGAATCCCCGGCAGATGCCAGGCTACCAAAACAAAAGCCCTCTGGCCCTGGCAACCTACAACCCGCGCACACTATATTCATTAAATCCTTAAAGGGAAGGACACTGTAATCCTTAAATCCGGAAACCTGCTCTATTTCCGGGAGGGCGACGAACTGTCCCAGGGTGGTGTCGGGTTTTAAGTCCACAAGTTCCTCATTAACAATGTGGTCCGGATCGAGAGTGTTGCAATGAGAATGTGGAAGATTTTAATGACAGGTTCGTGGAAATTGTCCAAACGGTGGGGCTAAGATTTTTAAAACTCGCCGTTCAAACAGAACCAAAAAAATCTCGGACTTCACCAGCAACCTCATGGAAGAAAGACGCAGATTGGTTTTGCAGTCCTCCGAAGACGCAACTCAATATCGGCAACTAAACAGGCAGATCTCCAAGTCTCTCGCGAGTTATAATACAAATGGTATTAAAGAGGCGATTGAGAAAAACAAAGGCTCAAAAATGTTCGCGAAAGCTCTGTCAGTTGGACAACTGACCAAGCTAAAGACTGAGGATGCCAGAATCATATCGTCTAAGACCACACACACGTCTGCCTGTCAGCGATCTGGCTAAAGACCCAAGAGCTAGACTAAACCGACACTATAGTCGGTATACCGAAGGTATCCCGGATGTCAGCCTGTACGAGATTAGAATGGCTTTTAAACAGCTCAAAAACAATAAGGCACCGGGTGATGATGAATGACAATTGGAAGCTAGAGGAATGGAAGCACGGCTCGCTCCTGCAGTAGTGGCGCAGTCTTCCTTGGATTGTGGACATTTTGTGTCCCCGGGACAACAGCTTTTGTGTTCCTGTGTTAACAAGCCTAGCTTGTGTTTCCGTTTGTGGAACCTAGGCTTGAATTGTATTCACTTGGCGGCTTTATGCACTTAACCCCCAGGGCTGCGTATCGCAGCCGAGTTGATGACCTACCTGTGGGCCCAAGACACGAAATAACTCAATTTGTCTTTGTTTGGGCCTGCAGGTGTCGAAAGGCGTCGTGAACAACCAAGAATAACGTAATCAAAGGTAGGTACTAAACAAATTAGGGGCCTAAATTTTTTTTTGAATTTCGGTACCAGCACTTGAGAAAAGTCAAATGTTTTAGATTCGATGGCTTTTATCGTAGTATTATTTCATAATTTTGATTAATTTTCTTTTTGAAGTCATTTTTTTTTCACCTAACAGAACGCACTACTTACATGGAAAGATCGCCGGAGCACGCAGCCAGCATCAGGCGCCGGCCGGACTGCAGCGCCACAGCACAGTCACTCACCCAGTCGGCGTTAAAAGGTGCGCAAGCGGCGAGCAGTGAGCGCACCGTTGCGGTGTCGCCGTAGCGTGCCGCTTGCAGCTGGCGCCGGCAGGACGGCAGCGCCACAGCAGTCACCCAGTCGGCGGTAAAGTGTGCGCCACCGGCGCGCAGCGAGCGCTTCGTTGCGGTGTCGCCGGAGCGTGCCGCTAGAAGCAGGCGCCTGCCGGACTGTAGCGCCACAGCACAGTCATACTCACCCAATCGGCGGTAAATGGTGCGCCAGCGGCGAGCAGTGAGCGCACCGTTGCGGTGTCGCCGGAGCGTGCCGCTAGCAGCAGGCGGCGGCCGGACTCCAGCGCCGCGGACGCCGCCGCCACGCGTGCGCCCGGCGCGCTCTCTAGCCCCGCCACTACCACCAGCGCCTCCGTCTGCGCCCCAGAATAATTTTATTTATAGATTTATTTATTTTATCAAGTAGGTATATATTACGTATTATGTATGTGTTCATCGTGCATGGTTGCCTGGAAGAAATTGCTAAAAGAGATAAGGCCGCGTTTCACTGTACATATTTAAATTAAGTTTCTGTAATGCTTTTTTGGTATGCAATAAAGGATATTTATTATTATTATTTACGAATACAAAATTAGAGCCTCTCTGCTCACTTAGCACGAGGCCAAGTGACAGGAGCACCTCCAGCGGAAGCACAGTCGGCTGGAGTTCAGTGCGACGGGGAGAGAAAGCGTCGAACTATCCGGGAATTATTGAGGAGGACTGCTTTTTGCATTGCTGCAATTATTGGTCTATCTCGGAGATCCAGCCGCCTTAGGTGACGCTCAAGGTCGGCTGAAATTAGCCCATTCACGGACAGGACTATGGGGATGATTTCGGTGGATTCCACTCGCCACATATCAGTAACCTCGTGTGCCAGGTCCAGGTACTTGGTCCTTTTATCGGCATCAGCCTGCACGAGGTTTTCGTCATATGGGATAGTGATATCAACCAAAAACACCCGTGACTGCGCCCGATCCATCAACACGATATCAGGCTTATTCGAAGGAATAGTCCTGTCCGTGATGACGGGTCGGTCCCAGTAGAGCTTGGCGCGGTCATTTTCAAGAACCGGCTCTGGCGTGTACTTGTAATATGGCAACCGTCGAGATATAAGGCCATACTTAAGAGCGATCTCTTGGTGTAGGATCCTGGCTGCTTGGTTGTGCCTGTGTAAATACTCAGTGTTGGCAAGCATGGAACAACCGGAGGTTATATAACGCAAGGTCAACAACCGACAAACGTCCAAGGTGCCATCTTTTATTAGGAACCTCCTATAGTTGTTCGTCTTGACCACCTGATCCTGTATTGCACAGACAAAACCCACGGTCTCCGCAAAAAGATCTCCGAAGCGCAGCCAGTGCACGGAGGCCTTTTGATCTACGAAGGATCCACAAAGGGCCTTGAAGAACCAACCGTGCAGCTCTTTGTCTTTCCATATGGCCTCTCGCTCGGTAGTGCTAAGTACAGCCGGCGCCTGCCAGTTCTCTTGGGCCATGGATAGAGGGGTAAGTCCTTTATCACACGCTATGACAACTCTATGAAAGTCACTATCGACTTTCGACAGGAAGTAACTTCGGAGGCTGCATATCTCGCGATTGTGCATTTGTTTGGCACTTAAAAGGCCACGACCACCACTCTTCCGTGGGATATACAGCCTCATCACTGACGACCTCGGGTGATGCATCCTATAGAGTGTCATAGTAGTGCGGACTTTTCGATCGAGGGCGTCCAGTTCGGTCTGTGACCATCTTCAATTATCGTCCACAGCTATGGCTTTTTGTAAGTTAATATATTTTAATAATTAAGGAAACTATAAGTTTATTAGTTAGGGCGCTTAGCAGAAAAACCTTTAGAAATCATGACTATGGCTTGAAACTTGGTAATGTTGCTCATGGGGTCAAAAGAGGCTGATCGAGATCGGTACCCCACGGGAGCGACCCCTCTGGGGTGGGAGGGGGAGGATCAAAGGGACACTCCGACCGGACAAACTCAAAAAAATGTAAACGCTAGAATATAGCTATCAGGTTAAGTTTGGTATCATTTTCGTGTAAATAGAGGACGAAGAATTCATTTCTTATATCTTTATTTCATTTTGTGCAAGTGGTTTCCGAAAAAAATTTGGAAACGTAAAAAATTAAACCTGGAAAAATACATTTAAACAGCTATAGCTTTAAAACCTATACATAAATGAGTATTTTAAAAATACTTAAATATAGCATATTTTATGTGAATTCAGAAAAATATACTTAGTATAAGTTATAAGATTTTATAAAAAAATACGCTGAAAAAATATCTTGAACGTTGCGCCGCGTAGTCAGGCGAAGTTGCGCTATCAGCTCTTGCGACAGAATGGAGACATTTAAAAAAAAAACATATTCGATGCATGAGAATGAAGTAACTAAAAGATAGATGGATAGATAGATAACTCATTTATTTTTCTAGCAAAATAGCACCATTGTTGTTTTTTTTAGGTTTACTTCTCTGCTTAGCAGAGATAGGAATAGGTAGGGCTTATTTACCTAAACTTCGAGAAACAGACACGAAATTAGAAACTTCCTTACAACAATATGTTTTTTTGGGACATGTCCCGGGATGCGGGACATGACTTAAGTACATAAAAAATTAATGTTGTTCAGCAGAATTGATCTACGTTTACCTAAAGTTTGTGATTAAAAATAATTGTTACAACCACAATTTTTTTTACTGTATCTCAAGCAATGTTTAATATCAATATTGAGTGCTTTGAAGAGTGTAGTATGTATCTATAACTCAATCTGTAACAAAATATTAAAATGGTGAAAGAAAATTATTATTATTATTATAGTTTATACACTAGCAGCTTAAAAAGCTGATGCGTGTATTTCACTGCACTTATGTAGTTAATAAATATTTGTCTAGTCTGTTTTTAAAACTGTTCACGGATGGAGCACTTATAACTGTCTCTGGTAATTTGTTCCACTCGTTCACTACGCGAAGCGACAAGAATTGACGGCGTGGGTTGCTTGCACTTACAGAGCGCCATAGTTTTAACGAATGCCCTCTCAGGTGCACATTTTTGCTCTTCACGTAGATCTCACTTAGGTCTCTTACATTATAAAAACCATTTAATATTTTGTAGGTCTCAATGAGATCACCGCGTCGCCTGCGTTATTCGAGAGAAGTGCGGACTAGCGATTTGTCCGGCGATATCTCAGTGATTTTACTCTTGATTTCCAGGCCGCGTGCACATCCCACAGTCTCTTACTCATATAAAATCGCTGAGAAATCGCCGGACTAATCGCTAGCAGACTAGGTACTAAATGTGCTATTTTGAAGGTTAATTTATCAATATTATAATTTGAGTAAATTTTGCATCTCTCATCGTCAGTAAAATAAATAAATAGATAAAAGTCTCCTAACGTTAAAAAGTCTATAAAATTGTAAACTATTTGTAATATTTGTTTACGTAAACGTAAGACGTAGAGTAGACTTTGTAATTTAAGTTATTCCGTCAGTACCTTTTATTTATTGCTTCCATATTATATGTTAAAAAATACATCAAACATATCTATATTTGTCACAACAATATTCACTTCGTTTTATTTTCTTTTACCATTTTTAATAATATATTACAGATTGAGTTATAGATAGATACAACACTCTTCAAAGCACTCAATATTGATATTATTTTTTGGGGTGTAAGGGGTCCGATGAATCTTTAGAGACCTAAGCCAACCTCAAGTACTTTACCAGATTTAAAGTGCTAATTTTGTTCGAGTCAAGTTAACCTGTTTGCCTCCATGTTTGCCGAAAATTCACGTCTAGATACAGCGAATAGTATACCACCACAGTTACGTCCTTGCGGTTCTACTATGCCCACTATTCGTATCCGCCATAAAAAGGTTCTCAAAACACTTCGCAATTTAGACGTGAATAAAGCCAGTGGACCTGACGGTATACCAGCTGTAGTGCTAAAGAACTGCGATCCTGAGTTGTCTCCTGTTCTGACACGTCTTTACCGCCTCTCTCTTAAAACAGGTATTGTCCCAAAGTCCTGGAAGGTCGCCAACGTGCAGCCTATGCCTAAAAAGGCAGTCGTGCAGACCCGGCCAATTACCGCCCCATATCAATCACCTCTGTAATCTGTGTTATAGATAGTATGAGACATCTCTAGTGGTAAGTTTGTGTTGTCTATGCATATGTGACTCTCTGATATTGACTATGATTCTGGCTAGTTGTTTGAGTGTTTCCCTACATATAGTAGTGATCTGTGGTGTTTCCAATAAACTTTTAATATTAAATATGAGTATAATTTAATAACATAACATGGCGCTGCGTAATAAATAAGTACTAAGATAATAAAAGATAAAAACAGAAACAGGAGCTATCAGACGTAGACGAAAAGTAAGAAAGTGGTAAGAAATCCAACAAGAAATAAAATGGCGTCTGATACGGAAGAGAAAAAAGCCGACAAAGCTGAGGGCGTAATGGGATTGAAACCCCCAGGACCTTTAGAAGTTTTGAGAACAGAAACTTATAAAAAATGGAAACAAAAATTTAATTTATATAGAACAGCAGCAGGAATAAATTCCAAATCTGAAGAAATCCAAGTTGCGTTGTTGTTGCATTGTCTAGGAGAAGAGTGCCTTGACATTTTTAATTCGTTCAATTTGAGTGAAACGGAATCAAAAAATTACGACTTCGTTGTCAAAAAGTTTGATGCTTACTTTGTGCCGGTAAGCAATGAAAGTGTTTCTTCTCATGTATTTTTTACTAGGTGTCAAAAACCAGGAGAAAACATAGATACCTATGTGACAGAATTGAGAAAAATCTCCAAAGAATGTAATTTTGGTGAAATGACCGAGAGGATGATTAGAGACAGAATTGTGGTAGGAATTTTAGATAGCAGGTTAAGAGACAGATTATTGAGAGAAACAGATCTGACTTTAGCTAAATCGATACAAATATGTAAAGCGGCAGAGCTAGCACAGGATCAACTGAAACAAATAGAGCAGGAAAAAGAGGTAGAAACAATAAGAAAAAGCAACAAGAAAAAAGGAATGAATCAAGCCAGACAGAACAAACCTACAATGAGTACATCAGATGTAAAAGAAGATATTGGAACCAGGAAAAAATATGTAAAAAAGGAATGTCAACGGTGTGGATTCGAGCATGGACAAAGGTGCCCAGCGTGGGGAAAAAAGTGTGCGAAATGTGGGAAATATGGTCATTTTGCAAAAAAGTGTAGAACAACAAGGATTAAGGCAGTTCATGTGAGGAATAACAGTGAGTCATCATCGTCATCAAGCGAGGAACTGAACATACAAACTGTGAGAATAAATCAAGTGGAATCGAACTGGTATAATAATGTAGAATTTGTGGACTTTAAAAAGAACATTAAATTTAAGTTAGATTCTGGTGCGCAGTGTAATGTCATACCATATAACTTGTGTAAAGGTATTAGAATTGAAAAATCTCAGTTGAAATTAACAAATTATAATGGTGAAAGAATTGAGACAGTAGGACAGGTAAATGTAAATTGCAAAATAGGGAAAATTAAAAAGATAATTAATTTTCAAGTAAGTAAGGGACATTTTGCACCAATTTTAGGGTTGCCATCGTTAATAGAGTGTAATTTAATAAAAAGAAATATCAGTGAAATGAAAATAGATTCCACAGAGAGATTGATACAAAAGAATGATGACATTTTTAATGGTATAGGAGAAATTAAAGATAATGAGTATAAAATTAAATTGAAAGATGACTGGAAGGGTAAAATAGAACCGTGTAGACATGTTCCTTTTAAATTGATGAGTAGATTAAAGCATGAGTTGGATAGCTTAGAGAGTTCAGACATAATAACAAAGGTAGATGGGCCAACTGAGTTTGTGAGTTCTTTGGTTATGACAACAAAACCTAATGGTAAAATGAGAATATGTTTAGATCCACAATATCTTAATTCGCAAATACAAAGGGAACAGGTATTAATACCTACATTAAATGAGATAACTGCCAAATTAAAGGGAAGTAAGTACTTCAGCACGTTAGATGCTAATAAGGGCTTCTGGATGATTAAACTTTCCAAAGACAGTAGAGAGCTGACAACGTTCAATACTCCATATGGTAGATATTATTTTAATAGATTGCCTTTTGGTCTGACGTCTAGTCCAGAAGTGTTTCATAGGATCTTCTCTAATATTTTCAAAGATATTGAAGGGGTAGAAATTTACATAGACGATATACTGATCCATGCCCAAACAGAGTCTGAACATGATAAAATATTAGAGCAAGTGTTAAAAAGAGCAAGGGAGTATGGAATAAAATTTAATAGAGAGAAATGTCATTTCAAAAAGGACCAAGTTAAATATCTAGGACATATACTAACAAGTGAAGGCATAAAAGTAGATAGTGAGCGAGTGAAAGCAATAATTGAAATGAGAGAACCAAAAAGTCAAAAAGAATTATTAAGATTCTTAGGTATGATTAATTATGTAGGGAGATTTATTCCTAATCTGGCTGATGTAACTGCTCCTTTGAGATATTTAATAAAAAAAGATGTACAATTTATATGGTCCACAGAGCAACAAAAAGCTTATGACTTGTTAAAAGAATTGCTGAGTTCTCCTCCAGTACTAGCATATTTTGAAATAGATAAAGAGATAATACTTAGTGTAGATGCATCAAAGGAAGGTTTAGGTGCAGTTATTTTACAAGAAGGACAGCCTATAGCGTATGGATCTAGGGCTATGACTAGTACAGAACAAAATTATAGTCAGATAGAAAAAGAAAGCTTAGCTATATTGTATGGATGTACAAAATTTCACCAGTACTTATATGGGCAACAATTTGTAGTAGAGACTGACCATAAACCGCTTGTCTCCATATTTTCTAAATCGTTAAATAAAAGTCCAGTCAGGTTGCAGAAAATAAGAATGGCGTTACAACCCTATAGTTTCAGATTAGTATACAAACCTGGCAAAGATTTATTAGTAGCTGACCATTTGAGTAGGTCTTACCTAAATGATACTGGTAAAACATATGACTTGGAAATTGAAACTCATGTCGCAATGGTAGTAAGTAGCTTTAAAATTACAGATCAGAAAATGAAGGAATTAGTAGAGGAAACAGCTACAGATCAAGAATTAAAAATAGTAAAAGAATATATTAGAAAAGGATGGCCACAAAATAAGTGTGAGATAGATAGTAGAGCAAAAATGTATTATAGCTACAAAGATGAGTTAGGTGAAAGTGAGGGTTTAATTTTCAAGGGAATGCAGATAGTAATACCACAAAGTAAAAGACAAGAAATGTTACATTTCATACACTATTCTCATCTAGGGATAGAAAAATGCAAAGCATTAGCACGTAAATCTGTATTTTGGCCCAATATGGCTAAAGAAATAGAAGACAGAGTAAAGAACTGTGATGTATGTAAGAGCTTCCAGAACAGGAATAGAAAGGAACCCATGATAAATATGGAAATTTCAGACAAACCATGGCAAATATTATCTGCTGATATATTTTTTCTACATAGAGTGCCATATATCTTGGTAGTGGATTCGTATAGTAAATACGTTGAAATTGAAAAATTAAAAGATTTGACAGCTAAGTGTACGATAGATAGGATTAAAGAAATATATGCGAGACATGGAATACCTGATAAATTGTATACAGATCCAGGTTCACAATTCAGTAGTCATGAGTTTGCAAATTTTTCTAAAATATGGAATTTTGAGCATAAAATGATCAGTCCTAAACATCATCAAGGTAACGGGTTGGCAGAAAGATATATCCAAACAGTTAAAAAAATGCTTAAAAAATCAATTTATGACAATAAAGATCAGTATTTAGGATTACTAATATACAGAAACACACCAATATCTAAGGACGGGAAAACTCCTTCAGAGTTATTGTTTAACCGCTGTGTAAAAAATATATTACCTACTCGGGAAAGAAAGTATGAAAAGAAAGGTCATAAGAAAGAGTTGATAAATAAACAAAAAATACAAGAAAAATATTATAATAAGAGTAGTAGGGTGTTACCTGAATTGAAAAGAGGTGAGCATGTAAAGATTCCAGATGAGAGTAATAGAAAGCCTCATGAAAGTGGAATAGTGTTAGGTGAAGCACAAGGTCCAAGGTCGTATAGAATAAAAAATGAGAGAGGTGATGTGATAGTGAGGAATAGAAGGATGTTAATCAAAGGAGGAAAGTATAAAGAACGTAGGAATAGTTGGAACAGTTTAGAAGATTCAGGGATGGAACAAAATCAGGATAATGACATAAAAATAAATCAAAAACCTTTAGAGGAAAATGAAAATTTAATTTCTAATTTTTATAATAAAAGGTCTGATAGTGGCTACACAACAAGATCTGGTAGAGTGACTAGGAGACCTATCTATTTGAATGATTATACAGAGTGATGTTATTTTAAAATTGTCATTACAAAATATTTGTGTTTAAAATTAACTTGTGTACTTAATAAAAATGTTTTAAGTTGTGTTCTATTCAAAATAATACTAAATCATTTTAGTTACATATTGTTTTGAAATAATTTAGTTATTTCTAAGTGTTTGTGTACAATGTTTTAATGTGTAATAAAAATTCAAATGAATGTGACTAATTTACAGAGAGTGTTACATAAACTAGAAAGGGAAGGATGTTATAGATAGTATGAGACATCTCTAGTGGTAAGTTTGTGTTGTCTATGCATATGTGACTCTCTGATATTGACTATGATTCTGGCTAGTTGTTTGAGTGTTTCCCTACATATAGTAGTGATCTGTGGTGTTTCCAATAAACTTTTAATATTAAATATGAGTATAATTTAATAACATAACAATCTGTAATATTATGGAGCGTGTATTAAACACCCGCAGTCTGGCATACCTAGAAGACAATGACATCTTTAGTGATCGACAATACGGTTTTCGTCAATGTCAGTCCACTGGAGATCTTCTAGTGTATGCTACGCATATATGGGGTGAGGCCATCGAGAAACAAGGCCTTTGACCGAGTCTGGCACGCTAGCATTATTGGCTAGCTTCCTTCATACGGACTGTCTGTGGGGTTGTGTAACTGGGTATCTGATTTTCTGAGGGAACGGTCTATTTGAGTAGTCATTGATGGCTGCTTCTCTGACCTATTGGTAATCGATGCCAGGGTACCTCAGGGATCTGTTCTTTCCGCTATACTCTTTTTCTGCTACATATAAACGACCTGCTAACACCGGGTATTATTGGGTATGCAGACGATAGCACAGTTCCAGTGCACAAGCGAACGGCGCTAAGACGCTGTCTTTGAGAGAGGCCATGATAGAGCGCATGAACCTAGCGCTTCAGGCAGTGTCTGATTGGGATGATTCCAATCTCGTAAGGTTCAATGCCTCTAAGATACAGGCGTGTCTCTTTTCCGCTAAAAGGAGTCCTTTCAACTTGACTCCTACTTTCCGGAATGAATTCTTTCAGCTATCCGACCACCTTGAGCTTATTGGCGTAGAATTAACACCTTATCTCAATTTCGGTCGATACATTAAGTTCAAGGCAAAAGTTGCTGCAATGAGGCTGGGTATTCTATCTGAGGTGAGGCGGTACTTCACACCTGGACAGCTTCTTTCATTATATCAAGCACAAGTCCGATCTTGTATGAACTACTGTTCTCACCTATGGGATGGACCAGCCCGCTATCAGCTGGACCGCAAATCCCTACGTGTGTAGTCGTGGCCTGGCCTTGCGCATGGACCGCTTGCTACCTCGTACCTGGCCCGCACTGGGCGCGGACTGCACGACTTTGACGGCCTTATAGTCATTGTGCGACGGGACATTCAGCCAGTAGGTAAAAATTAACATGATTTACTCCAATAGAGTTAAATTAAAACAACTCATTAACGAATATACCTACCTACCTTTTCAAAAAAAATCCAAACGTCTTTTCGTTTTATTATGCTGCATAACTTTCAAGTTTTTTTTCAACATAATTTTGTAAGGTTTTATATAAAAAAGGTATAATTTCCTAAATCTGCATAAAATAATATATATTGAGGTATTTTTATAATATTAATTTCCGTAAAGGTTTCAAAGTAATCGCGGTTTAAATATATTTTTATATGTTAATTTTTTGGTCATTTCTTATTTTTTTCAAAAACTACTCACAAAAACTGCAATTTAGATAGCAGAAGTGAATTCCTCGTCCTTAATATACACGAAACGGATACCAAACTTTACCTGATAACTATATTCTTACGTTTTCAATTATTCAAGTTTGTCCGGTCGGAGTGTCCCTTTGAACCTCCCCCTCCCGCCCCAGATGGGTCGCTCTTGTGGGGTATCGATCTCGATCGGCCTTTTTTGACTCCCTGAGCAACTGTGCCAAGTTTCAAGCCATAGTCATGATTTCTAAAGGTTTGCCGATTTTTTCTTAGACAAGCGCCCCAACTATATATTGAAGTAAGTCGTTTAATCTTCTATAATATATCTTTATATATATAAATCTTCTGTCCGTGTGTTAGTCATTGAACTCCTCCTAAACGGCTGGACCGATTTTGATGAAATTTTTTGTGTGTATTCCAGGGGGTTTGAGGATGGTTTAGATTAGGGTAGTGTAGGGTAGGGTAGTGTAGTGTAGGGTAGTGTAGTGTAGGGTAGTGTAGTGTAGGGTAGTGTAGTGTAGGGTAGTGTAATATGGGGTAGGGTAGTGTAGGGTAGTGCAGTGTAGGGAATGTAGGGTAGGGTAGGATAGTGTAGGGTAAGGTAATGTGTAGGGTAGGGTAGTGTAGGGTAGGGTAGTGTAGTGTAGTGAATGAAGGGTAGGGTAGGGTAGGGTAGTGCAGTGTAGTGAATGAAGGGTAGGGTAGGGTAGTGTAGGGTAGGGTAGTGTAGGGTAGGGTAGTGTAGGGTAGGGTAGGGTAGTGCAGTGTAGTGAATGTAGGGTAGGGTAGTGTAGTGTAGGGTAGGGTAATGTGTAGGGTAGGGTAGTGTAGTGTAGGTGTAGTGTAGTTAGGGTAGGGTAGGGTAGTGTAATATAGGGTAGGGTAGTGTAGGGTAGGGTAGGGTAGTGCAGTGTAGTGAATGTAGGGTAGGGTAGGATAGTGTAGGGTAAGGTAATGTGTAGGGTAGGGTAGTGTAGGGTAGGGTAGGGTAGTGCAGTGTAGTGAATGAAGGGTAGGGTAGGGTAGTGTAGGGTAATGTGTAGGGTAGGGTAGTGTAGGGTAGGGTAGTGCAGTGTAGTGAATGAAGGGTAGGGTAGGGTAGTGTAGGGTAATGTGTAGGATAGGGTAGTGTAGTGTAAGGTAGGGTAATGTGTAGGGTAGGGTAGTGTAGGGTAGGGTAGTGTAGTGTAGGGTAGGGTAGTTTAGTGTATGGTAGGGTAGTGTAGGGTAGAGTAGTGTAGTGTAGGGTAGGGTAGGGTAGGTTAATGTAGTGTAGGTTAGGGTAGTGAAGTGTAGTGTAAGGTGGAACGAAGTTCGCCGGGACAGCTAGTAGATTTATATAAATGACTGTTTGTTTCTATTTAATAAATAAAAAATAATAAAAAATTACAAGTTTAGACCTTACATAATAAATTATAATCAAATCAACAAGATTATACGTAAATTAAGTCAAAGTTCACTATTTTAATTTACGGCGAGACGATCAGAAGTTTAGGTATTTACAATTAAATAACAGTCTTACAAAAATTATGAGGTACACCTTGATAGTCCAAAGAATGTTTTAATTGACAGGATGTACTTTATACTCGATAATGAAAAATCCCAAAAACAGGCTAAAATAAAAGTCTAAAACGAATTGTTTAAATAAAACCGGTTGTCTGTAAGGTCAGTTTACGGACGATAATTTTACGTGATAACAAGTACCCGTCCAAGTCCCCTTTTGTGTTTCCTCAGAGAATCGACCGCATTGGAACACCTCTTGTCAGCTCCTGGAAGCCTAGGACTTTTAAACCATTGACACACTTGTTTGACGGTTCGTCCGTCCGTGAATTGCAAGAACTATAAATAAAATTAAAGTACAACTACAACATATCTCACAGTTGGAACACCTCTTGTAAGCTCCTGCAAGCCTAGTTCTTTTAATCCATTGACACACTGATGTTAGGTATAAGAAACGCCTCTTTTTAGTATGGAAGCTTTAATCCATTGACACACTTGTTTGACGGTTCGTCCGTCCAAGTTCAAGTACATGACAATGACGTCACACTGGCGTACCGTGACTATGACGTTTACGATTAATTAATTTAAATTTATTGACTTTACTTCTGTTATCATCTTTCTGTCATTGTCCTATCATTATCCCCGTTTTTTCATTGATTTTATTACCATTTTTGTTATTATTTTTTAAAATATCGGTCTCGTAGTAATAGGTTTTATATTTTATGGACCTGGACCCCCTTCCAAGGCTTAATTTTTAATTGTGCTGGCTTAGTTGCGGTTGGAGAGTGTGTCGAGGCCACAGAACTAATACAATCACCTAACTCAGGGTAGGCTCGAGCCCCTCAGTGGGGATGTCTATGAGCTGATATGATGATGCATACAATAAGGAAGCAAAGCACTTGGAGCAGATTTAGTTCTATTTGTTGCTTGTTAGTAGTTGTTGTATCGATTAGTAGGATATATGATTATAACATATTTTAAATTCAGTTGCCTATAGACAGATCAAACAACAACACCTCGTTTTGTTTAACCCACTATATCCTGAAATTACTAGAGCCAGACTTACCCCACACTACACCGAAGATATCCCGGACGTCAGCCTATACGAGAATAGAATGGCTCTTAAACATGTGACACACACAACCCTAGCAACTACATGGAGAGCGGCAACCCTACGTCTCACAAATGGAAGGAAGACGCACCCCGCTCCATCAGACCGCAAACCGAAGAGATCCAGTCGCCGCTCCACCCCCCGCCGCACCATATAAAAGCCGGAGCTCAACCAATCTCTCTAGCACAATCAGGAGGTCCTCACGACGTCGCGTTGCTAAGGGGGTCTACTGATTGTGTCCACTCTCTCTCTTCTAACATGCTGGGATCTTAACTCAGTGGGGGTCTAGTAACTGCTCGACTCGTACCAAGGTTTCAGCAAGTTTTCAGGATGTCCCCCCTGCTGGGTTCTTGACTCAATGCGGGTCTAGTATCTGCTCGACTCGCATCAAGGATTTAGCAGAGGCTGGCTTCAGTAGCGCTCCACTTGTGCTGGTACGTGTAGCATTCGGCCGGCTCGCGCTTGTAGAGGTTCCGGGATAATAAAATATCCAAGACTATTTCTGATCAGGGATTCCCGTAGGTCCGTTCGCTCAGTGTAATAACATAACTCAGAATAGCAGTGAGGTGTGCCCATAGGGTAGAGTTCCGTCGCGGTGTTTTATCCTATTTCTATAATTAAGTGAATATTGTATTCTTAAATTTCTTGTGAATAATACCGTGAGTTCAGTTTTGTCATCAGTGTGTCATTCCGATCCACATAGGAAACCCTCCCTCAGGTACCTTTAATGCTGACGGTCTAGCCGGCCCGAAGGGTGTACCGTCACAAACAGCTTAAAAACAATGAGGCACCAGGTGATGATGGATTTATGGCTGAACTTCTGAAAGCAGGTGGAACACCGGTACTTAAAGCTCTTCAGAAATTAATTAATTCCATTATACTTGAAAGACAAATGCCTAAGGACAGAAGTGTGGTCGTGCTTTTCTTCAAAAAGGGCGACAATACCCTGCTGAAGAACTACAGACCCATTTCACTTCTGAGCGATGTCTACAAACTGTTTTCGAGAGTCATTACGAAACGTCTCGCGCACTGGTGCGACGACTTCCAGCCTCCAGAACAAGCCGGTTTCCGAAAAGGATTAAAGCACCATAGACCACATAAATACGCTGCGACAGATTATACAGAAGACCGAAGAGTACAATCAGCCACTATGCTTGGCGTTCGTTTACTACGAGAAAGCCTTCGATTCGATCGAAACTTGGGCTGTGTTACAGTCTCTCCAGCGGTGCCAAATTGACTATCGATATATCGAAGTGCTAAAGTGTTTGTATGAAAACGCCACCATGTCGGTTTGCCTCCAGGATCAAAACTCGGAACCTATCCAGCTGCAGCGAGGGGTGAGACGGGAAGACGTTGTATCTCCGAAACTGTTCACCGCCGCCTTGGAAGATGTTTTTAAGCTTTTGGACTGGGGTGGACTCGGCATCAATATCAACGGCGACTACATCACCCACCTTCGATTCGCTGCCGATATTTTACACGTTACCTAATGTTATAGAAGTAAAAAACCGTGTATCCTTAGCTGGTAATGTATTAGAATTTGTAAATCAAAGCGTGTTTCTAGGATTAACTGTAGATTCAAGGCTTCAATGAGGCCCGCATATAGAAACTCTAGCTGGCAGGCTTAGCTCAGCCGCATACGCAGTCAAAAAATCAGTCTCGCTACAGAAATAGACATCGCAAGACTGGTATATTTCAGTTACTTTCATAGTTTTATGTCTTAAGGAATACTTTTCTGGGGACATGCAGCTGATATAAATACCATATTTGGTCTGCAAAAAAGAGCGCTTCAAACTATTTATGGAATGAGTTCTCGTGAGTCTCTCCAAGATAAGTTTAAAGATATTAATATAAATTTCCCCTGTCAGTACATTTATGAAAATATAATGTATGTATGTAAAAATGTGCATCTCTTTTCAATGAATAGTGACAGGCACAGTCGTAATCTTCGAAATAGGAATAAACTTCAAGTAACTTATACCAGACTTAGCAAAATCAACAAGTCCTTTGTGGGACAATGCTCACTCATGTATAACAAATTACCCGATGATGTCTTAAATTTGCCAGAAAACCAGTTTAAAAATTGTGTCAAAAGAACTCTTTGTAAAAAAGGTTATTATAAGACATCCGAATATTTAAATGACAAAAATGTGTGGGTAGACAGTGTTTCTTCTATCAACACTACTCATCATCATCATTACAGCTCATATACGTCCCCACCGAGGGGCTCGAGCCTACCCTGAATCAGGGCGATTAGGCCTTAGTCGACCACGCGGGCCCAGTGCGGGTTGGTCGACTTCACACACAAGCTTCGAGTTTCTTCGCAGGCGTGTGCAGGTTTCCTCACGATGTTTTCCTTCACCGTTAAAGCAATCGGTATAAGTATGTACGTAAGTTTTTGAAAAACTCATTGGTACATTGGCCGTCCAGATTTGAACCCGGTACCTCTGGTTACATGGACCGAGTCGTTACCGGTTGAGCCACCGACGCTTTTAATCATGTTTAATAGTAATAAAATGATAAACACTACTAATCATGTTTAATAGTAATAAAATGATAAACAACCTAAGAATTGACGTGGAAGCGACAAGGCATGACAAGACTAGTACTTCTTTTAATTAATATTTTTATCTTAGCATCGACATGAGTGGTGCATGCTCACTTAAATGTTTGTGTGGATGGTGGTGCATCGGGAGCCGGGTCGTTCCTTTCTCTCTAATATGGTTTATGGGAGCAATGGCTGACTCTTGCATTATACTCGTGACTGGGTGCTGTCCATGTAAACTGGCCTACTCTTGTCAAAGGTATCAATGACCATCAATGATTTTTTATGTATAACTTTTTGTGTTATATTATTTTCATATTCTAATGACATAATCTAATTTATTTCAAGGATTACATTTTGACATTAATAACTAATGATTGTTTATTTCTTAATTTTTCACAAATGAAATTGTTATTATTATTTTATGACTATCAGAAAGAGAGTAATTTGCACCTATTTTGAATTATTATTATTATTATTATTATATCAGCTCATATACGTCCCCACCGAGGGGCTCGAGCCTACCCTGAATCAGGGCGATTAGGCCTTAGTCGACCACGCGGGCCCAGTGCGGGTTGGTCGACTTCACACACAGCCTTCGAGTTTCTTCGCAGGCCTGTGCAGGTTTCCTCACGATGTTTTCCTTCACCGTTAAAGCAATCGGTAATGATATGTATGTACGTAAGTTTTTGAAAAACTCATTGGTACATTGGCCGTCCAGATTTGAACCCGGTACCTCTGGTTAGATGGACCGAGTCGTTACCGGTTGAGCCACCGACGCTTTTTTTTATAAATATTTTTTAAATAAATAAATACCTTGAATCAGAATTCCCATCTAAAACTAAGCCTCATAACAACCAACAACACTTGTACCCAATGCCCAACTCGGCTACAAGGAAATGATGGAAAAAAAGGACCCAATTCATCATGATTTCAAATATGTGTGACATGGAACCAGTTGAATTGGATAAAGTTGTATGGACTATCAATAGGAGGGGTACACTGCTAATATTACTCTGCGACCCAAAGTCACCCTCAAAGACCTTCCTGGTCGCAGAGTAGCCTAGGCTCACACCTAAAATGTTATGATTAGGAACCTGGATTTACTTAGCATTGTAAATAGCTACTCTACGACCAGCAAACCTTCTAAACAAAGGATAGTGAGGAGCTTACGGTCAGCATTTGCGTCTGCGAGGCCGCCACCGACACCGCCGCCTCCCCGAGCAGACCCGGCGCCGCGCGCAGCATCGCGCGCCTGCAGCTTATCACAGTAATTTGCACTACCAACTCGTACTCACTTGTAGGATTGTGCTAAGTACACAAATAAAAATATTCCTTATTAGTCAACCTATTAACACTTCACATTTTGTACGATTCTAAAGCCTACAAATATTTTGGTACAGTGGTGCACTTTTTCAAACTTTCTTGAAAACTAAAATATTATAGACAGGAAGGATGTGGATATCGCCACTACTCGCCAGCAATAGTTCAATGTGCGCCCGCCATTGTGCACACTTCCTTTTCCGTCCTGCAGCGGAAGTGAATTTTTTCAGCACTCTATGTCTGATAAAAACTACATTAGCTAGGTAGCAAATATAACACACGACTATAAAATTATTTCGTTTTACTGCATGTACAAAAAAACGCGAATAAAAATGAAAGAAACTTTAATTCAAGTCACTACCAATTATTCATTACGAACGATAAAATTCACAGATGTCAACAAAAACACAAAAACAGAAACAACGATTTTTTTAAAGAACGTATTAATGTCTCTGGGTACAAAACCTCTTTTGAGACCCACTATATAATTCTTCATTTGTTTTGATTTGCTAATCTTCTCTGGAGTTCTTGACAGCATTTAAATAGCTTCATTCTGAGGTGGAACACCCGGTTGCAGTGTATAAAGCGTCTATAAAACTGCAACCAGTGCAAATTGGATTTTTATGTCGTCCTTCATTTTATTGTCTTATCCTTTACATTGGGTCTGCTGCCTGCAAAAACGAAAGATTTATTTATTTATTTATTATTACGAGAAAATTCACTTTCATTGAAATAAAAGCTACAACTTTGTGTTATTTCTGTTGAAACATTATTTAATCTGAATAACAGTGATTTCTTATGGTTTGTTTTTCATTATTTCTCATTAAACGTTATTTGTCATCATTTCTGTGTTTATTTCAACTCATAGACCTGATATTTTAAAATTTAAGGGACTTTATCATTTTCAAAAATCTTTTTAAAACACCAGATTTTTTTCATATGTCTACGATAAATTTGAATCTAGTTTCACTCTCTTTCGTTCATGCACTTTATGACTGGGTACCTGTATAGCAAGCAACATTGATTGTTTTTCGGATGTTTTGCTGCTTGCTTTTTCGATTGACAAGGTTGGCAAACTGCAATGACGTTCTATAAAACCACAGCAGTGTTGCCAAATTAAGGTAATTTACCCTCCATTTAGAGTAAAATGGTGGTGAGTATGGTAATTTATAGGGTAAGCATTTCCTTAGAGTATTTTAAATGTAATTCATTTACTTGGGGTATTTTTTGGGGTAATTATCAATGGACGAAAACATCATTTCTGCTTATCGAAGAGTTAATTCAGTCCATGTATCCCACTCATTCAACTTCTTTGATCTTTCTATCGAATAATTTATCTCACTTCCACTCGTTTTCCGTCCCAAAATCGATCTACCCTAATTAGGTCTGTTGGAATATTAGACTAACATTCCTTTAGTATATTATCGTGATTTGAAATACACGTAGTGTGTTCAAACATAGAGGCAAAAACAATGAGCAAAGAACTGAAGCATTTATGGAAGATTTTAGTTTTTTATTTCTTCAAGCTTGTAACGTACCTATTTTTCGTTTTATTTTGTTTCAATAATTTTAAGGGATTACGCATTAATTTATGCTTTCTATATGAATTTGTTTGTAATAAAAATTACGTGTGAGTAAATTTAGTATAAGTTGGTTTCGTGAACGCATCCACTTTGCATTTTTAGACTTTGGTTGTACATTTATAATCAAATCTCACAGTCTACTTCAGTGTTACGCGTTTAGGTCTGAAAAAATATGAGAAAACTTATTTATGGTACTTTTTGTAAATATTACTGAATCGAGGGTAAAAATTGAGACAAGGTAATGTGAAAACTGGACCTGGCAACAATAAACACGGTTGTATCACAATGATATAATTAATTGTCTGAATAGGACTCTTGTATCTTCTTAAAAAATGTATCACAATGGACTTTTTGGCGGGAATCTATCAAAGAGCGTGCAGATTGTTATTTTATCATACAAGGGTGGTAAAAAGGTCAATAACAAACGAGTGACATTTGTGAGCCCGAGCCGCAGGCGAGGGTTTACCATCGTCACAAGTTTGTTATTTTCTTTTACACCCATGTATTATACAACGTTTTTCAATACAGTTGTGTTTTTTTTATTAAAAATTTGAGTGCGTTTGGCTGCACTTTGCAATTTGATGGTAAATTTCGCGACTTGTGGCTCATTTTAAATGACCGGGGAGTAACATCGCTTTGTTTTTTTCTTATACATACACATAGGTATATTTTTATTACACATATATTAACTATTCATAATATTATTCGTTTTCACAACTAAAACATCTCAATTTAGTTTTACGAAAATTGCGCCATATTTTAGCCAGCACACGTGAGCATGCATAAGTTTTTTTTATATCATAATTAAACTACAATAAGGCTCTTGATAATATTATTATAGGCATGAAAACCTCCTTGGAAAAGATGACCTATTCCTTGTTGTAACCTAAGCGCTTCATTCATATTTATTCTCTTTTCTTCACAAAGATATAACCCAAAGAGAATCTAATCAGCTAGCGTTATGTACTAACCTCACGGAGGAACAACCGATCTCTCTTAAAATTCTCCTATCAAAAGTCTTAAAGAAGATTCTGTATCCTTGGTTCTTATATTATTTATTTGCTTAAAATGTCTTGTTCCTGCGAGCTAGAAATAAAAAAAAGTGGTAAAGTAAAAGTACATGTGCGGTAAAATCAATTTTGCGCACACTTGACTGGCATATAAAGAACCACTTTTCGAGCAACTGTAATGAAAAATATATTTCGTGGTTTTTGATGCACAATATTGACAGCTTAGTATTCAGCAAAGTACCTTTTCATCCCCCCATCTCGAAAATTGTATTTTTGCTCTTCGATATCTGAGTTCAGAAGCCGTTTTATTCGCTAGAGGATAAAGTAAATTGAATTTAGAACATCGTGAATTCAAAACATTATTATACCTATTTACTTCTACCTCCATAGTGCCGAATTTATAATACAACCTTTTTTAATTTGTTAAAAACTCAGACTCGGAACCTTCTTGGTGTACTTTTTTTTTAATTACCGCGCTATTTTCTTTTCACTTCATATTGTTAAAACCTTAGGTTAAAAACAAAAAACTTGAAACAAGTGAAAAACCTAAAATGAGTGATTCTAGCGACGAGGAAGTTTATTTGACGCCAACAGGATTGACTGAAACTATTGTAATGCGCAAATGTTTTTTAACTGTTACTTAACTGCCTCTCACTTCAATGACATAGATGCGGCATTGCAAAAAGAAATAAACAAGGAGGGTTCGAAACATGGTATTAGTCCATTACACGCATGGATATGGGTTCTAGAATTTCTTTTGCACCTGGGGTACAAAAACATCGTCAAGATGTGGAGAGTATCGAAAAATTCTGAGGAAGGGCGCCTTGTAGACGACAGCAAAAAGACCATCCAGGACCATGTCCGAAACAGAATGGGACTACTGGTTGATATCGTTCGTCCGAATTCTGGCACGACTAACGATGGCAACATTGCTCGGAAGGCATTGTCCAACAAATGTCGTCCCATTTTTGCAGAAATTTTGGGAATTGAAGAATGGCTACTAGACGATTTGCACACAATTTTAACAGTACTTTCGAGTGGCTTACCAGTGGACGCAGATAAGTTTGGTGCCTTCTGTAAACAAGTTGCCCGCAGATATGTTCAAACATATGAGTGGCTCCCCGTAACAGTCACTTTACATAAAATTCTAATTCACGGGGCTGACATTATAAACTCAACTACTTTACCTATAGGTAAAGACTTCTGAAGATTTTCTAAACAGACTTCGGATTCTCGGAATAAGTTTTGTAGGCATGACAGAGAACATCATACTCGAAAAATGGATAGAGTGAAAATTGTGACCGATTTGTTTCACCGAGCTTTGAAGTCCTAAGATCCTGTGATTTCAAGCTTCCGTCTTCGCGAAAGGCAAAAGAAAGTAAAACGGCAAAGTTACCATCCGCTGCTGCAAGCTTACTAAAACCTTTATCCGTAATCCATGCTGTGATTGATAGCTCTGGAGATGCAGATGAGACAGAAGAGTTTAACTCTGAAGAAACTGTCGTTCTTCGAGTCGAAGAAGACTTTGAACTTGTAGCATAGTATAGTATAGTTGTATATATTATGTTTTTAGTTTTTATGTTAAAATTTTAAGGCTATGTAAATATGTAAATACATGTTAAATTTAAAAATACAAATGTTATATGTCCGGATATTTTTTTCAAAAATCCGGATAAAACTTCAAAAAATTGTAGCAACTAGATCCCATAGAATTTGGTCCAGATTTTTTAAGAGTTTATGAAGATAAACAAGGCGCACCTTAAAAAGTAAGTATGGCTTCCAACTTCGGTGCGATGACTGAGAAAAAATAAAATCCATGTCCATGCTGTTTAGCAACATGGGAGTTCTATTCCGACTTTCTAAATACCCCGGACTATTAGTTTCTAAACTAAAAAGGGACGTCCGAAAAATAGTCTCCATAACACACTGTGCTGAAGTCAAAGGATTTATTTGCCAGAACATAGTTGAATACATGGTGTTCTTAAATTTAAGGTATCTTATGTCCCACCATCAATGGCATGCAAATATACATATTATAATATAACCTAGGTTTTACAAACTATCATAAATTTTTGTCGCTGTGCTCAGGGAGCGACGAAAATCACGTTTGGTGCGCGTGGTTCGTGAGGAGAGAGGTTTTACCGCGCGAAGTTCGGAGCAGTGGCGCTTGTGGGTGCGGTCGCAGTCGCCGCTGTGAGTCTTCGCGATTGGCGTGACGGTCGCAGCTGGCGCAACGGACGTGGTGTGCGCAAGGGGCACTAGTGGTGAAGCAGGCGTGGTCGACGGGGACGCGGTCGGCTGCTTCGTTTGTGGTTGGGGGGCTTGGGGCTTTTTGTTTTTGCCCTTACCCTTATCTTTTGGAGGCTTGGTTGGGGTACCTTGGGGAAAGGCTTTTTTAAAAAGTCCGACTTCGGAGGGGGCTCCTTGGATTTTTTCATCGTGGTCGTCGCGACGCGGATGTTCTGCGAAGCGTGCGATCGGGCTGCGGAAGGGGATACTGGGTGCGCGATCCCAGAGGGGCGTTTCAGCCCATTCACCCTTTCCCCCGAGTAGGGTAGGGTAGGGGTAAGGGCAGTCGGGTGAGGGGATAGTCACCGCGAACAGACGCTTCGCGATTAGTACTTTTTATTTTTACTCTAAACGACGAGTGAAAAATGGCTACAAAAGCCCTTGAAAACTTAGTGCGCGAGCTCCAAAAGACGCTGACAAACCTAGCAACTAAAGTGAGTGCCTATATAGTTACTCTAAAAAATTAAATCAATCCGGAATTGACTTGAAAACATGAAAAAGACATAAATGTCTTCTCACAACTTTCAATCGGCTCTCCTGAAAAGTAAAATTTACAAACTATTTTTATCCTTTCATCATATCATATCAGATCATATATACATCCCCACCGGGGGGCTCGAGCCTACGCTGAATTAGGGCGATCGGGCCTTAGTCGACCACGCGGGCCCAGTGCCACACAACCTTCGAGTTATTTCTATCCTATATGTCAAGTTAAAAAGTCACCTGAAAGTGGTCTATATACCTATTTTGATGAGTAGTGGTGGTACGGAACCCTAACTTTGCGATTCCAACTCGCACTTCGCCAGATTTTCTTTTTCTATTATATACGCCCAAAAACTTACCAACACCGAACAAGTTTCTAAGTAACTTCGAAGTAGTCCATAACTTTGATGAAAAGTAATGGTAAGGAACCCTAATTTCGAAGTCTGACTCGCACTTGGCCGGTTTTTCGATTTACTTAGTATGCGCTTAATGACATTTTACGTTTGTGAATTGCCTGGAAGTGGTCTAAATTTCGCAGGCATATTGTATGATTGGTCATTTTAAAAACGGTCAGGCAAATTATAAAATTGCGAGGGGGAGGGGAGGAGCCACGCTTCGCGAGGCTCTTTGACAGTTAAATCAATCAAACGTGACCGAACCTAACATCGCTCGCTTCGCTCGCTCATTTGCAATCTGCCGTACGGTATTTTTACAATTTGCCTGGCTCGGAATTTTACAAACTGGGTACAGAATTTTAAAATGACTAATCAATCATACATTCGCTTTCCCTTTTTACAATCGTTGTACAGTATTTCAAATGTTGCCTGACCGTGTACGTACGGACAAATTATACAATTTTCCTAACCATTTGTAAAATGACTAATCATACAATTTGCCTGCCACATATATATTTTAATGAGTAGTGGTGTAACGGAACCCTTGGTACGCGAGTACAACTCACAGTTGGCCTTTTTTAAGAGTTTTTCCTTTGTATACGTTCAATATTTACCTCGATACCAAATTTCAAGCTTCTTAGTCATCTGGAAGTGGTCTATAACTTTAATGAGTCAGTCATCACATCAGCTCATATACGTCCCCACCGAGGGGCTCGAGCCTACCCTGAATTAGAGTGATCGGGCCTTAGTCGACCACGCGGGCCCAGTGCGGGTTGGTCGACTTCACACACAACCTTCGAGTTTCTTCGCAGGTGTGTGCAGGTTTCCTCACGATGTTTTCCTTCACCATTAAAGCAATCGGTGAGTACATGTACGTAAGTTTCGAAAAACTCATTGGTACATGAGTCAGTCAAGGTGACTGTAATTTTGATCAGTCAGTCATAAAAATAGTGAGTTTTGGACGTCGATATTGTCTCAGAAATGGTAAAAGATATGTTTATGAAAATTAGGTTTCTAGGTAATCGAGGGCGTCTTACTAGACACACAAAATCGTAAATTGAGTTACGGGTAGGTCGAAAGTGACCCGAAATCGTTCGTGTAATTATAACCCACGGCCGGTGTCGCCCTTTTCTTTTCGAACTTGGCTGACACACTGCCGTGTGTCTAGATTTGGTTCATTATGCGCGAGGAGAGGGACGATTCCCACTGTGGCCGGCGCAGCGAGCCCACGTACACCACATTATCGCACCCGCATCTCCACCCTCGCCGGCCTCGACCCGACCCGACCCGACCCGACGCGTCGCGGCGACGGGAATTTAATGAGTTTCCACTGTCAAAGAGTGATATGAGTTGTTCCAAACTAATTAATTCGCAGCCTCCGCGACTGCGAGCCGAGTTCACGTTCACGTGTAATTCAGTCATTACGAGGCGGCGATGTTGTAATTTGGCTCCCGCTCGCACTGCCTCCGCGAGCCCGCTTTGGGCCGCCCGCTTACATCGCTCCAATGAGATTTCAAAGCCACTTTCCTTTGATATTCGAAACGGAACACTTCGAATCAACAAAAGCCTACCGAAAACCAATCTAAACTAAATTAATTTTCAAACTTGTGGCCAATAAGAATCACTTACCGAGAAAAAGTTCGTTTACTTACTTTAAAAAAAAGTCTGTTTTAGGACGTCCCATTTTAAAATAAAGAATTTGCAATTTTTGTAAGTATACTAGATGGTTTGAGACGGGGCAAGAGGGCAGGTACGTTAACCGTTGTAGCCACAGGAAAACGTTCTTATAGGAAACTATCCCTATCTAGTGGAAAGTATACTAGTTGGTTTGAGACAGGGCAAGAAGGCTGGTACGTTAACCGTTGTAGCCACAGGAAAACGTTCTTATAGGATACTATCCCTATCTAGTGGAAAGTATACTAGATGGTTTGAGACGGGGCAAGAGGGCAGGTACGTTAACCGTTGTAGCCACAGGAAAACGTTCTTATAGGATACTATCCCTATCTAGTGGAAACATTTTGAACTGCATTTACAGATTTCGGAAAAATGTACAATCAGCCATAAAATGGGCAATTTGAACCAAAACTAAAAATGATGCCAATCGACCCTGCTTCTTATTGAGATCGAATACTCTCATCAGACTTGTACTAGGAACATCAGAAATCTCTGAAAACTAAAAAGATACATTAAATATGAAAGTAATGAAAAATTTAATGTCCTTCTCCCATAATGCCAGTCTGCCCTGTTCATGAAAAGGATCAAAATACAATATATGTGTCCAACTGGGGTTAGAGGTCCGGAAAACTCACAAATCAAGTACAATTATCCATACACAAAATATATGGGAAAGAACTTTTGCGATTTCTTAGTATTTCATGATTCCGTACACCCAAAGGGTGACCAACGGGACCCTATTACTAAGCCTCTACTTTCCGTCCGTCCATCTGTCTGTCTGTCAGCGGGCTGTATGTACCTACAGCGACAATTGACATTTTTACTGAGTGTGTTTCTATTGCCGCTATGACAAAAACATTTAAAAATTAGAATATGTGAAAGCCATTCTAATCTCGTACAGGCTGACATCAGGGATATCTTCGGTATAGTAGTTGAGATAATCTAGATGCGGATGGTGGCGCATCGGGAGCCGGGTCGTTCCTTTCCCTCTAATATGTTTGATGGGAGCGATGGCTGACTCTCTCGTTATACTCGTGACCGGGTGCTGTCAGTGTGAACTTGCCTACTCTTGTCAAAGACATTAATAATATTGAATGATTTTTATGTATAGCTTTTCGTGTTATATTATTTTCATGTTCTAATGACATAATCTGATTTACATCAAGGATTGAAATTTGACGTTATTAACTAATGATTGTTTATTTCTAAATTTTTTCACAAATGACATAATTATTATTTTATGACTATCAGAAAGAGTGTAATTTGCACCTTTTTTGAATTAATATCTTGAATCAATCTTTAGCCAGATCGCTGACAGGCAGACATGTGGTTGTGTATAATTGTCGTTAGAACTTCTTAACTACTTCCAACACTCAGTCTTAGACGATATGATCCTGCCATCCTCAGTTTTCGGCTTAGTCAGTTGGCTTTGTCCAATAGACATATCTCTCGTGAATACTTTTGAGCCTTTGTTGTGCTCCATCGCCTTTTAAATACAATTTGTATTGAACTCGTGCAAATCGCCAGTTAGGGACTTGCAGATATGTCTGTTTAGTTGCCGGTACTGAGTAGCGTCTTCAGAAGACTGCAAAACCAATCTGCATCTTTTCTCCATAAATTTGTTGGTGAAATCTGAGATTTTTTTTGTTACGTTTGAACGGCAAGGTTTAAAAATCGTTTCGTGAATGTCACACAAACTATTCCTTGGACTTAATAGCTACATTAATATTTAACGGCTAATCCATACTTTTTTTCTAAGATGTAGGCTTTCTAGAGTCGGGGCTTACAGGTAGAGTTATTTGCTATTTTTAAATTGGCTTAGGATATATGTAGGTATGCATAACATAACTGATTCTTTAAATTTTTTTGTTATTATATGTAAGTATGTAGCTCGTAGACGACTGTGAGCACCTACACAAACCATTCAGGTTTAATGGTGCTAAATGATTCATTGTTTTATATTTTGTTTTTAAATTAGTAAATAATAAAAAAATGTGGTACAGTCAAGGGCACTTAAAACTATATACTTTAGACTTGGAAAAGGCCCCGTGAGCTATGATGTGCAGCAGAAATCGGAACTCAGCTAGGGACTTGACTCTACTAGAGATCTCATAACTTTTCAAAAATTAAAGCAATGAACTTGTGAGTCTTGGCAACCAACTTTAGATGAAATGTTTTTTTTTTGGGATTTACTCGTTTACTATAGTTTGCGAATCGCAGTAAGACCAAAAAAATCGGGATGGGTAGCAGTCGGCTCTACTATCACTAGTTTTTTAGATACGAGTAGATAGATAATTAATTTATTGACAGTTTTGATTTTTTCGTAAATTCGATAACTAAACTGTTTTATTTAGTTTGACCCCCCGTATAAATAATATACATATCAAAACAGAGAGCATAATTTTATTTCCGCAAAATGTATGTAAAATTTTCCAATTTATGGTGTGTTGGCTTCTGAGTAGTCTACGGAGTTACCGAGGATCAGCAGAATGCTGTGATCTTCGACACGTTTGTAGCCGTTTCGGAAATCAAATCAAACCTAATAACTGTTTTTCGTAGATTCCTTAGTTTACTTGATTTTGAAAAAAAATCGTGGCAGTCTGGACCACCTCTCAAACTAGCTAGCCCTTATTTTGTTTATCTAGTTTTGCGATATGTTTCTCAACTACTTCTAACTAACCGATTATTATGATAATTTGCACACATATTAAGTTCCCGTGACAAAACAATTATGATAGATTCGCCGAGGTCTGATGATGAAGTCAAGAGGTGGACAGAAATTCTTCAACCGTTACTAGTGACCCCGGCGAGTTTGGACTCATTGAATTGATTTTGACGAGTTGTAAACAAACAATATGCTTGGTGACCAGATATGATGGGTATGATGATGGAGTCGGGAGGTGAACTGTGGAACTTAACCCCATCAAATTTGGACTCATTCGGTTGGTGTTGACGAGTTCTATGCAGTATGCTTGGTGATGGGAGTTTGATCATACATACAAGAGATGATAAAGTATTATAATTGACGATATAGTTATGTGGATACCTATTCTCGATCATTTCATATAAAATTGGATCTTTTCTATCAAGATTTATTACTTTATTGAGTAGAAAAACAGTAAAATACTTTTTATTTGTTACTTCCTGATAGAAACGAGCTGCCAATACTGTTTCCCTTTTCAGAGATTTTTTTTTAAATGGCTGTTCGGGTCAAAAGGAGTATTATATCGCTAGGTCTGAGATAAAATAATTAAATCTTTTTGTATTTCCCCCATCAGGGGTTATTTCTACCTTTTACCGTAAACGGTCCACGTATTAAACCGACTTCATAAAAGAAAGAGGTTCTATGTTTCACTGTATAGGTTTTTTTTTTATTTATGTACACAAATTTCTCTGTCAATTGCAGAACAATTTTCAAAATATTTTTTTTATTCGAAAGACTATTCCTCCGAGGTAGTGCTATTGTCACCAAGACAGGATCTGACGATGGAATCTTAGGGAAATCAAGGGCAACCCTCAAATTTTATAGGCTCGTGTTACATGTTTCATATATTTTATAAAGCTATTCAAGTATTTGCATCTGATAGTCAAAAACTAAAAACCGGTGAAAAACCGACTTTAAAGTATGAAATAATATTTCATTTGTCACGGCTAAAGGTGGGTTTGAACAAAAACTCAAGATTAGCCGGCTAAAGTTGTTTGGGTAAAGTTCGAATAAATGTTGGTATTCGGCGTTATAACGTACACAACAAGGTCTACACAACACTGGCTGGGTATATTGTTTTTTGGGTGGTGAGCGAGTGAAGCGAACGATATAGGTTCGGTCAGGTTTGATTGATTTTACAGTCGAAGAGCCTCGCGTGAGGCCCCCCCACTGGGTGAAGTTAAGCCGGCTCATCTTAACTTTAGCTTACTCGTATGTTCACACCCACCTTTAGCCGTAACATATATATAAATACATTAAATTAACCAACAATAACGAAATTGAAGATAGATACGTCATAAGAATCAAAGGAGGGGCTTACAATTTCTTTTTAAGGTCAGTGCCAGCAAAGCCATCTAGATAGATAAAGATAGATAAATGCTTTTATTAAAAACACAGCAATACAAAAAGATAAAAAAAAAACAATGACAAACTAATCTAATCTAAAACATTTGATAGGCAAGTAGCTGTGTGCTGGTGCTGACCTCAAAAAGAATGTGGGCCCTAATTTGATGCGCACCTACCTTTGATTTCGTATTGTTGGATAATTTCGTGTATTTATATATAAAAATACGCTTTTGCTCGCGGCTACACCAGCGTGGACATCGCAAGCGGCTCGTTAGTGTAAACATGATTTTTCTCCAAATCACTCAGGAACTATATCGGGCTTTTCTGATTAGCAGTCTATGTCACGTCTCACCCCTTAAACCAATTCTATACAAATAGTCACTTTAATCCATTGCTCCGTTGCGACGCCGACGTGCGCGAGCTTGGAAATGAGTTTACCCTAGATCCCTGAAGAACTATGTCAGGGTATGCTGATTAGTAAATTATGTCATTTTCCACCTCCTCGACCATCTCTGTGGAAAAAAATAGAACAATCCATTGTTCCGTTGCGATGTTAAAGAAATTAACCAAAAAAGAGTATTTTTTTCAGTTCCTCAGTTGCTATGCTATTGCCACGATATAAAAACTAGACTATGTCATTACCTATAACACAGGCTAGGCGAAATTATATCAAGATTGGTCGAGGTGTTGAAGCGTGAAAAGGTAACAAACAAACTATCAAACACATTTATATTGCTAGCTTTTTCCCGCGGCTTCGCAAAAGTTTTTCAAAAGTTTTTCAATTTCTTTATACTCGAGGGGCAATCGCCTAAGGCATGGCACAGAAGCATGGTGGTGCTCTTAGTTAGTAAAGTTCCCGAGTAGCGACCGAATACCGGAAGACTCAGCGTAGGCTGGCCTCTCACACGGTGGACCGTTGACCTGGTGAAGGTTGCGGGAAGCTCGTTGGAAGAGATCGTTGGCACTGGACTTCATTCGGCTGAGATGATGATAAAATAAGTTATTTAATGTATAAGAAAAAAACATTTTTATTGTATTTTCAAATTCAATGCTACGGTCCTTGAACCAATTCTTTGCCTATGAGCACCATCTGGTTTCTTCTTTACCTCCTTACCTGTTAATTATTGTAGTGTCCACCTGTTGTCCACTAACTGCCACAATATAAAACTACAATGAACAGTGGAATATAAAAAAGTGTGCGTGTCAGCTCCGACGCACGACTAGAGATTACTCATCGCGAACCCTCTAGTACGCCTGTAGTAACTAAATAAATAGACTGTACGGTAGCCCGCACTAAACTTTCTCGACGACAATTTTTTTTATTACTTTTTTCATTCAAAAATAGTGTAAAAAATAAAGTAAAAAAATATTTATTGACAAAAGGAACACAATACTACAATTTTAACATTAACCCCACACTAGGCAACTTGCCTGTATCGTAGTTGTTAATAACGATTTCCAGATTACAAAGAATGCGAATATTACGGTATAATATATTGTTCGACACGTAACAAAAGGAAACAAGTTAAATTAGATATGAAAGCTTAAATTAAACAAAATATTAATAAAAAAAGAAATAGTTTTGACAAACTATCCTACATTAAATTTTGACTTAATGACTAAATAATTAATTGAGTATCACTGCAGAAATATGTGAGCATGATAGCGTGTTTGTATGTGTGTGTGAGTGTGTGTTTGTGTGTTTTAGCAGACTATTCTGTAAAAACTCTCCACTTCGTGATTTGTTAGTTTTGGTAAGAGCTTTTGAAGTTTACTTTTGATCTCGCGGACTGAATCATCATTAATATTCAAAATATAAGCAACTCTATTTGTATAATATAAGGAAACAGAAACTGAATATAGCGTTGTGCAAAAGTCGTCCTTAAAAACGGAGCCTCAAGCTTGAAAACTCTTTTGGAAGAAATCGTAATAAAATTTTGATTACTAGTGACCCTAGCGTGAGTGAAGATCCATAGCCTATGCTAAGCTTACAAATAGTTTTCTGACACTAAGAACTTGGGCCGTGTCATAGAGAGCGATCGTGAAATACCGGCGGCGGCGAGGCTTCCTTAATGCTACTTTAAGAACTACCCTTTGAGCTCTCTCCACAGAGATAACAACAAACTGAGGTACATGCTCCACCCCATGCTAGTATGGCAGTAGTTAATTATGGATTGGCACACAGCTAAATAAACCATTTTTACCACCCTTTCATCTGCAATATTTTTATCACGTGCATTATTTTCCTAACTCTTTCCGCCAAGGTGATAACATAGTTTCTGAACGAAAGTTTATCATCGAGAAGGATACCTAGATATTTTAAGTTAACAGCTCTGTAAATGAATTTACAGTCACAAACCCTGTTTACATCAGACCTGATAAAGTTTTGAGAGTGGATTGTATAACTTTGGTCTGAAGGTGCTGAAGCTGCGGTTTTGTGAAAGAATAGGAACTTTGTTTTGAACAGATTTAATATCAGTAGTTTAGAATTTAGCTAGTGTCCCATCATAGACATTCCGCAACCGACACACTCGACCACGGACTCTTTTGAGTCTTCGCTAAAATGCAATACAGTATCGTCAGAGTAGCAGATAATATCAGCATTTAAGGAAGGATTACTAGCAATGTCAATTAAATATATCAAAAACAGTGTTGGTCTGAATATGCTGCCTTGGGGTACTTCAAAGAATATTGGTTTCGGGTCACTCACATAATCACCCATTTTGAGGGACTGACACCTGTTTGTAAAACGAACTCCTTTGCTAGGTCTAGAAAGACGCCGATATAGCCCCGACCCTTATCAAGATGTTTTGATACAATATTAGTCAGGAGAATCACCGCATCTTCGGTAGATCTCCCTCGACGAAAACCGTACTGATATGGTCAGATAGTAAGTTATTTGATTCCAGAAAATTTACAAATCTGTTGTTTACCTACTCGTATAATCCGTTCTAGTAAAACATAAGCTTGTGTACTTTCATTACGATAGTTTTGGTTTTGCTTGCTTGTTTTAAGAGTTTCAAAGTCAACAAGAAACCCTTATAGTTTCGCCATGTCTGTCTGTCTGTCCGTCAGTCCGCGGTTTGGCTCAGAAACTATTAATACTAGTAAGTTGTAATTTGGCTTGGTTTATTAATATGAAATTTATTGGCATATGCATTTTCTAAGGTTTGATTACTGTAGATTTAAAGCTTTAATTTCAATAAATATATATATAAAATAAATAAAATAAATATTAATATGTGACTAATGTCACGCCATAAAAGTTGTATAATAAAATGTTGAAAAATTTTTTTTATGGTACCTCCCCTACATGTAAAGACGGGGTGCATACTTATTTTGAGTGAGGTGTCGTTGAATAGCTCTTTTAAAATAACTGATGATTTGCAAAAATCATTTTTTGATTTAGAAATCAGTTTGTGAAATATTAAACTATAAAGTGCTAATTCTTGTAGGAGTCATGTGTCCTTCCCCCTACAAGCTATAAAAGGAAAACTATCACGGCTAACAAGGGTTTTTTTTTTTTATGCACAATTGGTAAACCCTTGACAACATCTCACCTGGTGGTAAGTGACGATGTTGCCGAAGATGGAAGCGGGCTTACCAAGATTCCCCAACGCAATGGGGAACTGGCTATCTTATCTTCATGCCGGAACACACCAATGATATCAGCATTGATATTTGGCGGCAAGACTTAGATAGGGTTCCTTAATTTTGGAGTAATAGTCATGTGCAGTTGAATTTGTCAAAAGTTCTTAGAGTTTCCATACAAAATGTTCTATTACCAACTGTAAATATAATTTAGTCTTTTAAAATTAACATTTATTTTTTAAAATTATTTCGGAACCCTACTCTGCGCGAGTCAAACTCGCACTTGGCTGATTTATTTTATTTTTCTTGTAATCAACACAGTTCTCTGGCTGTGGCAGAACTATCAGTGTATTGCTCGCAAGAGCAAATCAACATACTGACTCACGGCCCTTTTGTACTACTGCAACACATATGTTTTTGAATTCTTTTTTTTTGCTCTTTTTAATTTACCTATTAAGTAATGTTTTATATAATGTACGAGTGGTAATAATATGTGTGTGATTACAGTGACAAGTAAACATGTTATCTATCACTTACTTGCTTACGAAAAGTTTGCGCAATTGAAAATCGACAGAAATTCATAGTCTTTATCGGAATACGTTTTCCTAGCTAACTTAAGCGAGCCACTCTGCTTGCTGATAGTGGGGCCACCTAATGGCTTTCGAACGGCACAGCGGATGGAAATCAGACAAATTGGCTGACCGTGATAGCTAGACAGTTGAAATTTTTACAGATAATATAATTCTGTTGCCGCTATCACAACAAATACTAAAAATTTGAAAAAGTGAAAGTCTCCATACAAAAAAACACGTTTTTTTACACGTGAAGAAACTAGCGCCATCTATTATGATGGAACGAAACCCTTTGTGCGCGGTTCGGACTCGCACTTTACCGGTTTTTAGACTCTATTAGTATAAGACAATCGATCCTTATCAAAATCTCCACTTCGATTTTTTTGAAGTGACAAACTTCTTTAGGCGCGTTGGGCATTTTTGAGATGGGAGAAACTGTTAAGCTCGCTACACTGTAATGTTACCTGTCGGTTACATACCAGGAAAACTCGCAGGGTCAAAACGTATGAAACTGTAAAATGTTTTCACTTCTGTCGGCACTCCCGGAGTGGTTAGGTTTTGCTATCACAATACCTTCAGTGAAGAACGAGTGATTCTTCGTCGTTCGAAAGTAAAAACGCACAGTCATTTGGAGCGCGCCGCAGTGTTGCGACGGCAGCTGGTCTCGCTAACGAGGCGCGCTCGCCGCCCCGCCGCCCTGCCGCCCTGCCGCCCTGCCGCCCCGCCGCCCCGCCGCCCTGCCGCCCCGCCGCCCCGCTCCGGCGCGCGGCGCGATCAGCGCGCCACCGTCTGTTTGTGTCGCCCAAACAGATGGCGCGGGCTCGGTCTCTACGTTTTTCCAAAAGCCAAATAAAAGGACGGAAGATTTGCCGCTGATTATGAGGCGGGTAATCTCGGTCATTTGTTGTGGCGCTCGCGCCGCAAGTGTAATTTGAGGGTATTTTGTAGACAAAGGCGGTGCGGGGACAATTAATAAGGCTCTGAAGTAGCCCTGAGCGGGCCCCCTCCCCCGCCCTCTGCGCCGCCGCTGCAGCGCCGTCGCCGCCGCGGGCGGGTATTTCTGGCAGGCCTTGACACAGCGCAGACGGGCGGGCGCCGCCGCCCCGCCGTCTCGCTGCATAGACATGCAACCTCCACCTCGTTCTATGCTTAGCTGGAACTAAACGTCGTTTGTGATGTTTTTCTTTCTGCGTAGCAATAACAATACAATACAGAAACTTTAGAAATTCTTGTAAGACTGATGGTTTTCAGGTTTATTATTGCAAGCAGAAATAAAACTTCCAGGTTCCGCAGCGAAAAAGAAAAACAGAACCCTTCTAGGATCATTTTAATGTCAGTTTGTTCATCAAAAACGCGTTTAGGTATCCCATTGAAATGGATATCAAATACTAAGGTCTACAATTACTTTGAGGAGCAAGAAATTAATGTCTCTATGTCTACGCAATCAAAAGATATGGCCATTTGTTTGACAACACATTTGACGAGTACCACTCGCAAACTGTACTTCACGTTGACCTAGGATCATGAAAGCGAGGTCTTACAGCACAACTAAAAGAAAAGAGTACCTATTATTTAATCTGTGGAAAAGATCTGAAGACCGATGTATGGGAAAAGATTGTTTCAACTGCAACGTTAAATTTGTCCTTTAATCCGATTGCTGTACTCGTTAATGTTTGTAGGGTTCCGTGGCCCGCCGTGTGCAGGTATGGAACCTTCGGCAAAGTCGACTCGCACTTGTCAACACTAGCTGTCCCGGCGAACTTCGTACCGCCTCACACTTCACTACACTACACTACACTACACTTCTACTTTTCAGGACTACTGTATCTTAAACAAACTAGACCTAAATGTCTCCAAGTGTTACTCTATCACATTTACGCGCAAAACTAATGTCTTACCGACCAGCTACTTTTTAAAAGACCATCAGCTGACCAAAGTCAGCTGTATAAGATATCTTGGAGTTTTGAAAGACTCTAAGTTTATTTTTGACCAGCACGTCGATAACATAGTCAAGAGGGCTTCTAAGACACCTGGTTTCATCATTAGATGTTGTAAAAACTTCTTCAAACTTAAAACCTTACAAATTATCTATTGAAGTTTCGTACGCAGTATCCTTGAGTATGATTCTGAGGTACGGTATCCTTTTTTTAGTATAAATGGAAAATTAAAATAAAAAAAAAAAAAATATGCGTTATTTAAAATATTAAAATGGATGTGTCGAAGAAATGTAGTGGATATATTTCTTTATAAAATCGCTAATGGCTATATTATTGACTCACCTCAGTTACTTAATCTAGATATCTTAATCTGTGTCCGCCAAGTTCGAGGGAAAAAGGCGACACCGGCCGTGGGTTACATTACACGAACCGTTCCGGGCCACTTTCGACCTAATTGTAACTTAAAATCTGTTTGACCTGCACACTTGCGGTATTGTTGGTCTTGTGAGACCCCCTCGATCACCTAGAATCACAATTTTCATAAATATATCTTTTACCATTTCTGAGATATTGACGTCCGAAAATCACTATTTTTACGACTCATCAAAATTATAAACCACTTCGAGGTGAAACTTCACCGAGGCAGGTTATAGGAAAAATAAATAAAAAAATAAATAAAAAATAAATAAAAATATATAAAAATAAATAAAGGAGAAATTCAAAAAACTGAGTCGTACTCGTGCACCGAGGGTTCCGTATCACCACCACTCAGCAAAATATGTAGACCACTTCCAGGTTACTTATAAACATGAAATTGGGCATCGAGGTAGGTTATTGGACGTATACAAAGGTAAAATTCGAAAAACAGCCAAGTAATAGTCGTACTCGCGCACTAATGGTTCCGTATCACCACTAATCAGCAAAATATATAGACCACTTCTGGTAACTAATGAACTTGAAATTTGTCATCGAGATAAATTATCAAGCGTAAACAAAGAAAAAAAAAAAAACGAAAAACTGACCAAGTGCGAGTCGGACTTGCGAAATTAAGGTTCCTTACCAAAATAAGGGACTATTTGCAGGTGACTTAGAAATTGGTTTGGCATATAGGGAGGTTAATAGGCGTATACAAAAGAAAAAGAAAAACCGGCCAAGTGCGAGTCGGGCTCATGAAATTTGGGTTCCGTACCCCCACTACTCATTGGAATAATTATATAGTGGTCTTCCAGGTGACTTTTTAATTTGAGATTAGGAATCGAAGTAGGTTCATTGGGCGTATTGAGTGAAAATTCAAAAAACCGGCTATGTGATAAGTGAGTCCGCTTTGTACGTAGGCCCACCCCTTTTCCTTTTTCTCCCCTCCTTTGGGTCCGGACAGAATATCAGCGCTGTGGTTTTAGATAAAAAAACGACAGCACCATGCTGAGTCTTGGACCTATTCGGCATAAAATTTAATTTTAGTTTTAATCTTTAAGTTTATTTTAATTAAGTACCTAATATTGTAATTATTTTTCTATTTATTTTTTGCCGAATAAACTTTATTTCTTTCTTTCTTTCTTCTTTCTTTCTTTCTTTCTATGTGCGACTCGGGCTTACACACCTAGGGTTCGGCACCACCAACAATATTTTATATGTATGTCTATTACTTTAATAAAGACAGGAAATTAGTATTTATTATTAACAAAAATTTATGATATCCCAACAAAACATACATGTGAAATGGGGCCAAGTTAGAAATATTTATTTAAGATTTCTCCAAATAATAGAGAATGAACAACGGTTTACAGATGCTTCAAAAAAATTCGTTATGTTTTTTGGTATTAAGTGGTGTAACATGGCAAATTTAAACAGTCAAGGCGCCAAGCAAGAAAAGCTTACTTTTTAAAAGTATTAATCAAAATAGAATAAAATTGGATAGTGAAAACTTGCCAAGTTACACCATGTAGTAATACAGAACATAACAATTTTTTTTCAAGCAAGTGTGTGTTGCCAGTGATGACGTACGGAACTGAGACATGGTTGCTTACTATGGGCCTCATAAGAAGGCTCAAGGTCACCCAAAGGGCAATGGAGCGTGCTTATTAGGCCACACTGAAAGTTTCGCACTCCTGGTCACTTGTAAATATTTGAAATTCGAATTATTTAATTTTAAAAAATGTAGATTATTGTTTATGGAATTAAATAGTTGTTGGCGGGAAACTGGTCGTCATTTGTTTTTTCTGGGGTTTTGAAGTGAACAATTTGCACTGAAAATGGATTTGACGCGAAAAGATTTGAGGGCAATGATTTTTTACGATTTCAAAAGTTCTCTTTCTCCGCAAGAATGTAGTAATCGTCTTCAAAATGCTTTTGTGCTTGAAGCACTACATTTAAGCACTGTAAGACGGTGGTACGCTGAATTTAATAGAGGGCGGGTTTCTCTCAATGACGATTTTCATGAAGGTCGGCCGTCTACCGCGGTGACTGAAGAAAACGTAGCTGCTGTCAGGCGACTAACAGAGGAAAACCGACGAATTACCTATGACGAAATTTGTGGACAATTAGGGATAGGTATGAGCCAAATACAACATATTTTATTAGAAAATTTAAAAGTCAGGAAGCTTTGTTGCCGATGAATTCCCCATGAACTGACATGAACTCAGAAACAAGCCCGTGTTGATCCAATCCAATCCAATCAGTCGTTCCCCCAATGCTGGGGATCGTGACCGTCATGTCATCGAGGGGGCGCAGATTGCTCTCCACCGGGCTCTGTCACTCGCTGCGTGCACTGCTTCGTGTAGCTGCAGAGCAGTGGTGCTGGTGACTTGGGTGCACCACTTGGCAGGAGGTCTTCCTCGAGCTCTTTTGCCCTCTACCTTTCCCGTCATGATTTGGTACTCTAAGCTGTTGGGACGGCGTGCACAGTGTCCAAAGAATGAGAGCGAGCGTTGTTGGCACACTGTTGAAAGGCGGGTCCTAACTTTGAGCTCCTCTAGGATGGAGAGATTTGTCCTCATGGCTGTCCAAGGAATACGTAGTAAACGACGCCAACACCACATCTCAAATGCATCTATCCTGCTTTGCATGTTTGCTTTAATTGTCCAGGTCTCTGAACCATACAGGAAGATGGAGAATACCAGGGCTTTGACCAGTCGGACTTTGGTTTTCCGTGTTGATTGGAGCCGAGAAATGCTGCGAAAGTATTACCACGGGCGTTCAAATGCAGAAACATGGATGTATTGTAACGATCCTGAAAAAAAGAACAACAGTCAAGTGAATGGGTCTTTGAAGGTGACCGAGAGCCAACAAAAGTGCACTAAGCAAAAAGCGTTGGCAAACAGAGGATCGCTTGTTTTTTTTCAAAAACGATGCCAACATTCTTAAAATGTCATTACGAAGAGAGCTTCATCTGTCTGTTCTTATGCGGGCGCACGAGAAGGCGGAGCAGCGGGACGCTTGCAGCTGAGCCGGACAACGTATGTATTTATTATATATAAGTATATATTTTGTATTGATATAGTTATCTATGTATATATTAATATAAGTACTAGAGACGATTATATGATATGATATTTAAATATATTATTTTTTACTCGTAAACTTTACCTGACCGTATGCTCTGAAGTCCTTTCAGCATTCCAAGGTTGACTGGAAGAGATCCCGAAAGGGATAAGTCCGCCTTTGCTAAATGTATTTCCTTTTGTTTAAATATTTAATGTATTTATTTTAAAAGCAATAAAGAGTTTACAAACAAACAAACAAACAAACTCTGCGGTTGCTGTAGCCGAAAACGGCTAGGACCATCATCATCATCATGTTTGGGCTAGTAAAAACAGGATTGCCGGAATATTTATTTGAAAAACTACAATGGCGTCAAACTTCTGACTCGCAAGCTATAAGAACGGCAAGTCGGCCTCTTAATACGCAGATTCACCACACTGCAGCTTTCAGGGGCAGTTTTAGATATGCGGCCACCAAATGTTGGAATAACTTGCCACCTCCTCTCACCTTTAAATTAAAGCTTAAAAATTATCTTATATCCTATCAGAAGGAGATGCATATAGGTGGCCGAGTTGTTCCAACATACCTAAGGTGATTAAGTTAGGACCATGATTTTAGTAACAAATATGGGTTTATTTCTCTCATGTCCTTTTAATATTATTGCTTTTTAATTTATTAACATTATTTTATTTTATGTATCAATTTAATCTACTTCACTAAATTATTTATTCTATTATATTGTTTACATTATCGCACTACTGTACCGATCGCTTCGCGGACACGACACCATGGGCTTTTCTGAAAACCAGCGCTGCAGTTCTCCTGCAGCTAATGCTGAGAAAAGTTCATTTTGACATCGCACTACACCGATTCCGTTGGTATTATTTGTTTTTTGTGTTAACTTTTTTTTTTTTCTGTTTCTATGTGTTTATTTCTTTTTTATGTTGTGTAATCGGTGTGTGTTTGTGTCAAATAAAAATCTGTCTATTGTCTATTGTCAAAAACAGGTTATATTTGTACTGTACTACTAGATATCAAGAGAACGGTTAATGCTAAGTGGTACACAACCACTTGTCTGCCTAGTGCCTTTGAAAAGGTCCGTGAGAGACGACCAAGAAGCCGCATTGTCTTAAATCATGACAATGCGTCTGCTCACACCGCAAAGAAGACAAAGGCATATTTGCATTCTGAAAAAGTGGAGATTGTGACCCATTCTGCTTATAGCCCGGACTTTGCACCCTGCGATTTCTACCTTTTCCCTAAAATCAAAGATTAGATGAAAGGTTTCATATTTAGGATCCCCGAAGAAGCGGTGACGACGTTCAACCAGCATGTTGAACTCATGGCCTCAAGTGATTGGGCCTCATGCTTCGACAAATGGTTTGAGCGTATGAATAAATACTTACAATGTAACGGCGAATACTTTGAGAAGCAATAAATGTATAATTGTAGTTATAAATTGTTTTGTTTAAAAGTTACGCAAAACTTTCAGTGTGGCCCTCGTATGCTCGGAGTTTCTCTGCGTGATCGAATCAGAAACGAGGAGATCCGTAGAAGAACCAAAGTAACCGACACAGCTCTCAGAATTGCTAAACTTAAGTGGCAGTGGGCGGGGCACATAAGTCGTAGAACAGTTGGCCGTTGGGGCAGTAAAGTTCTCGAGTTGCGACGGCGCACAGGAAAACGTAGTGTAGGCAGGCCTCTCACTCGGTGGACCGATGACCTGGTGAAGGTCGCGGGAAGCCGCTGGATGCGGGCAGCGCAAAACCGGCCGTCGTGGAAATCCTTGGTGGAGGCATATGTTCAGCAGTGGACGTCCTTCGGATGATATGAATGACGAAAAGCTATTTAGATAAGAACATTGCAATTATGTTTACACGTGTTTGTAATACAGACTCTGTAGGTGCGACTTAGGAGAATTAAATAATATCGAAAACCTAAAAACTTTTAGGTACAACCTTTTAATATTGCGTTGTCACGAGATATAAAAAAAGAATAAAATCGTTTATTTGCTACAAAAAGATACATGAGATTAGTTTACTTGCGACCCCGCACTACTCGTAATAATGGCAGGAGCAACCGCCGCAATAACCATTACAGGTCTCGATGGAATCCTGTTTGTGTTCGTGTCACTAACAGCCGAGTGAGATTCTCTTTCGACGGGTGTCGGGTGGTGCGGAATTATGAGGAGTACTGTTGTTTGTCACGTGTATGAAGGCCATCTAAACATTGTCAAGTGTAGAAAAATGAAACAAATCCTTCCCCTCTCCACCCGCGCGGGGAGTATAATTGTACTGTATCTGTGTATTGTTTTGCAAAACAGGTCGGAGGAGACGCGCCTTTACTATTTTTGATCTGTATATATAATTTCAGTATATTTATAATATAAAATATTTATGATTATAAATATACTGAAAATTTGTGATATTTTACAATCTCCATCGTATAATTTGGTATTCCACTCCATCATGGATGTCAATTTTGTGAAAGCAGATAGCAGAAACTTGCCCAAAGTGTACGCAATCAAGGATTGAAATGTTCTTCAAAAATAACCCCGATTTTTATTCTGCAGAACTGAGAAATGTAAAAACAGCAATGTAAGTACTATTAAATAATATAACACTACCTACGTAAGTAACCTTAATCCTGCGAAGGCAAAATAATGGTCTTTCTTTCAATTGTAGTTTTTTAGGTTATAAAGAATAAATTTTGTTTACAGTAAGTAATTAGTTTGCATTTTCAGGGCTGCACGAGAATCTTATGGTGACGATGCTATTGGGTACGTGCAACTACATCGTGGATCAGGACTTTGCACACTCAATTGCAAGATCTGCCCCGAGCACAAATTGCGGGCTAGTTCGTACAGAGTCACTATGGTGATAGCGAGACTAAAGGTGAAATCGTCAGTTGCCAGTGCTTGGACTGTGCAGGTTCAACTGGTGGTTGTAAGCATGCAGTGACATTTTTAATGTGGACCCATCGTCGCAGTCTTCCTGCACCGAGGTTGAATGTTACTGGAAAAACCCATCCTCTCGAGAGTAGGGGCTACTATAAAATACGTCACTGTAGATCAATTTTGCAAAAAAACAGCTCCACATCATGAAACCAGCACAGACCTTTTCCACGAGTTTCTTCAAGAAGCAAAAAAGAAGAAAATTATGAATTGTGAACTGCTGAAGTATCAGAACGACTTTAAACACAGTGATGTTAGAAAGTTTTCACTTCATCATTTCCTTATTCAAGCGAGTGATGATATAAAGAATGATGTCCACAAATTACTAGAAACATTACAAGAGAAACTTAACAAAAATGCTCTTGATTTAATTGAAGAGTCAACTTGAAATCAATGTAAGAGCCCTTTATGGTATGACCTAAGATATGCTCGTATAACCGCATCCAAAGCATATTAGGTTAGTTGCTGCTAAACACCAGATGGATCATTAGTAGCTGCGATCATGGGAGCTAAAACACCTGACACATCAGCTAAGAAAAGAGGCCGGAAATTGGAATCATCAATCAGTTATAAAAACTGTGCAGAGTAAACTTAAAACCAAAGTCAAGCCCTGTTTTGTGCCTGTTTAGACAATCGTACTTAAGAAGTAAACTCCAGTCGTGCGTCGGAGCTGACACACACACTTTTTTTATTTAATTTACCAAGTTCGCTCGAGAGATTTAGTCCTTATGATTGACCCTATCAATTGATGCAACAAAAGTAACATGGTGTTATTTTTTCAGATTTTAGCCGGTTCGAGTTTTTAAGTTTTATTTTATCCATTATATAACTTTGTTGGTATAAACTCGCGAACGAAGTCGCTTGCTTGCGGCTCGCGCACAGCACACTCAGATACGACATCCACGCGAAAGAAGCCGCGAGCAAAAGCTTAGTGAAGAATTCCCACAAAACTCCCGTAGCACAGTGTTACAGAGTGCTACGCCGCGCCGCGCCGAAGCAAAGCGTCGCGCTCGCGTGGCGGCCACAGAACTCCCGTAGCTCAGTGTTACAGAGTGCTACGCCGCGCCGCGCCGTAGCAAAGCGTCCCGCTCGCGTAGCAGCCACAGAACTCCCGTAGCTCAGTGTTACAGAGTGCTACGCCGCGCCGCGCCGTAGCAAAGCGTCGCGCTCGCGTAGCAGCCACAGAACTCCCGTAGCACAGTGTACCAGAGTGTTACGCCGCGCCGCGCCGTAGTAAAGCGTCGTGCTCGCGTAGCGGCCACAGAACTTCCGTAGCACAGTGTTACAGAGTGCTACGCCGCGCTGCACCGCCCGCCGTAGCAAAGCGTCGCGCTCGCGTGGCCGACGCGGCCGGACCAACAAAAGTACTGTTGTGTACACATTGTGATTGGAAACGGGAACTTTTTGTATCTAATGTAGAGAGCACTTTTTCAGTTAAGTGTTCTGTTTTAGCTTGAAATTGTTTAATGGAAAAGTTTAGCAAATGAGTCTCGGTGTCGAACGCGCGCGGGCCGGGAGGGCCGGACGGGGAGGGGCGGGCTCGGGATCCGATCGCTCGCCCCAAATTGAATTACTATAAATTGCATCGCTCGCGCCCCGCACCCCGCACCCCGCGCTCCCCGCGCTGCCGCGATCACCCACATTATGAACCGGAACAACCCACAGGACGTCCCCGCCCCCGCCTAGTGCAGGAATATCTTGATTACACGCGGTTACCGGGAACTGTCTGCAAATCTGTAAAGTTAGACACGGCGCGGCGCGGGCGGCGCGGCGGGGACACGAACAGACTTAGGCTAAGTACCTACTAGAATATTCAATTTGAAGTGGCATTCGGTGGATCCCTCACCGAATCGATACTTAATATCTTAAAGAGGTAAAGTTCGTTAGTGTGGATTTGATAAGAAATATCTGAAACTACTCTACGATTTCAAAAATTCTTTCACCGATATTAACAATAAAACTTCAGGATCAACGTAGCCTAAAAAGTAAAAAAAAAACTGATTACCGACTTCAAAAGAAATTTCACTTAAAAGTATGAAATAATATTGTTATAAACGAATATTATATTATTGTTGGTTAATTTCGTCTATTCATATAAATAAAAATATTGTTTCACACTTTTGAGTGGATTTATTTTTGAAGTCAGGTTTTAGTTTTTTTAACTTTTATTTTTTAGTGATAATGTTATCTACGAGTATGTAACAATGTTAAACCCAATCAACTACTCGACAATAAGAGTCATCAGATCACAATGCATGTGATTCATTAACCGATACAGAGTCCTGTCGCTTCCATCGTCACCTCAGCAGCATGAGAGTTAAGGAGTCAAACCTTCCATTATCAGCTCACCTGAATAACCTGAAAGAATACGAACCTAGGAATTATATTTAAAGAATTATCCTCCATATCCCACCATTAAGGAGTTGAACCTGCCATCATCAGCTCATCGACCTGAAATAATAACTACAAGACGCAAAAACTTGATAGCTTTACAAAATACATGAAAAACGTAGTACGCACGTGCCTATTAAAAATTTGAGGTTCGTCCTCAATTTTTCTGAGAATTCATCATCAGATCCTTACTTGGTACCAATGGGACCATCTCAGGAGTATACATTACTATGAAAAAAATATTTCAAAAAATTGGTCCACAACTGACAGATTAATCGGTGAACATCAGAGATATGTTATATATAAGGAGAGGTAGATAGGTTACATGTATCCTAAAAGTGAAGCAAAAAAAAAGATGCCAATTGGCATCTCTTTTCATAGTAGCATTCGGTAGGTACCTATAATAATGTGTGTGTAAATGGATTCGATTTTCAAATGTGGTTTGTTAGTGCATAACCCATAGGTTACATGCATCCTAAAAGTGAAGCAAAAAAAAAGATGCCAATTGGCATCTTTTTTCATAGTAGCATTCGATAGGTACCTATAATAATGTGTGTGTAAATGGATTCGATTTTCAAATGTGGTTTGTTAGTGCATAACCCATCTATGGTAACAAATCTCTGGTGAACATACATAAAAAATCTTAAAAAAATACGTATAGTAGAACATAGAACCTCCTCCTTTTTGGAAGTCGGTTAAAAAGAGATCTGACGCTCGATATCCACGCGGGAAAAGACGCAGGAAACTGCTAGTGTACCATGCAGGAGTACGGCTGAGAACGACATAATAAATTTACATGTTGGCAAATCTGCATTCAGTGTAGGCTCTCCCCCGCTGCGCCGGGACGTAGGCTGCCGCACGGGGCCGCGGGCCGCCACGCCGTGATGTGTGCCTTGGCACCAGGACGTAGGCTGCCGCACGGGGCCGCGGGCCGCCACGCCGTGATGTGTGCCTTGGCACCAGGACGTAGGCTGCCGCATGGGGCCGCGGGCCGCCACGCCGTGATGTGTGCCTTGGCACCAGGACGTAGGCTGCCGCACGGGGCCGCGGGCCGCCACGCCGTGATGTGTGCCTTGGCACCAGGACGTAGGCTGCCGCATGGGGCCGCGGGCCGCCACGCCGTGATGTGTTCCGCCGCACCAGGACGTAGGCTGCCGCATGGGGCCGCGGGCCGCCACGCCGTGATGTGTTCCGCCGCACCAGGACGTAGGCTGCCGCACTTCAGACTTCAGATATCGATTTTAGATTGAAGTGGTCCAGTAACTAAAAAGTTCAAAATAGCGGCCACTTTTTTTCAATTCTGACAACGGATTCATTGTAAGGGACTTCAGATATCGATTTTAGATGGAAGCGGTCCAGTAACTAAAAATTTCAAAATGGCGGCCACTTTTTTCAATTCTGACAACGGATTCATTGTAAGGGACTTCAGGGATTTCAGATATCGACTATACTATACAACTATCGCATAACGTCTGTTTTTCTCCTCATAAATTTTAATACCCCGGGCTTATAATGAAAATCGATTCTTAAGGAGTAAACTCCAAAAAAACCGTCTAAGTGCTAGTCTGATCCATTCCATTATAAAAGACATCAATGTAAGCAACATAAAAATGTATTTTTTTTAAGTTTTTCATTTAGTTTGGACTCCTTAGCGTGATTACAGTTTTTAAACCCCGACCCAAAACGTGTATGTTTATTTGTTTGTTTGTCATCGTAGTTTCTAAACGAATGTACCGATTTTGGTGCGTTTTTTTTAAAGCTGACGTGATCAAAATGGTTCTTAGCTATAATTTATGAAGATCTGTTTAGCCGTTTAAAGATCGTCGGCTCTTTTATAGGTGACGAAGATATATGGGCACATTCCACCAGTATGATCAAAACGAAATTTGGTGTCCTGTTACTTTTATAATATTGCTAGAACATGATAACCTTGACCTGATGCTGCAGCATCTCCTGGAATCCGCAGGATACCCAACTCCTCATTGACTTACAGCAGAGGCATTGTATTTGGGCATATCGGATTCGTCTCAATGAATAAGTGTTAGATAGAACATGGTAAGCTTGACCTGGTGCTGCATCATCTTCTGTAATCTGCAGGATACATAAATCCTCACCACCTTACAGCAGACGTATCGTGTTTGGGCTCACTGGAGTAGTCCCAATGAATAGGTTTTAGACAAAACATAGTAACCTTCACCTGCAGCAGCATCTCTTGTAATCTGCAAAATACCTTACTCTTCACCAACTTACAGCAGAGATTATAGGCAGAGGTAATATATAGAGTTTAAAAAGCACGAAATATAACTTAAATTAAAATTATAAAAAGCCCCCGATAAAAAAAACCTCTAAAAAGTTTAAATTAAATGTATTGGCCCTTTTACTTTAATATCATCATCATCATCATCATCATATCAGCCACAAATCGTCCACTGCTGGACAAAGGCCTCCCCCAAGGATTTCCACGACGACCGGTCCTGCGCTGCCCGCATCCATCGGCTTCCCGCGACCTTCACCAGGTCATCGGTCCACCGCAACTTTAATATAAGTAGTAATATTTTGATCCAAGAGTCGTCGTGTAGCAGAACCGCTGGGTAAAAAAAACTAATTACTTTACACAGCCTTGTTCCCATCATCAGACCCTCGATTATAGACATATCACATAAATCATGAATCAGTTATAAAGTTCCCATTATGATGAATGAATAATCCTCAACATACTGAACATGACTGACTCGGTGGCTCAGTGGTTAGTGCCCTTGACTACTGATCCGAGGGTTGTGGGTTCGATCCCCACCCAGGGCAAGCATTTGTGTGATGAGCAGATTTGTTTGCTCTGTGTCTGGGTGTTAAATATCTATATATGTATGTATTTAAACGTATATAAGTATGTATATCAGTCTCTGGTAACCCATAACACAGGGAATCCTACTTTGGGGCCAGATGACCATGTGTGATTTGTCCCAGAATATTTATTTATTTATTATTTATTTATAAACCTAACAGTGTCTTTAAAACTCATTATGTGTGCCAAGTTTCAACAGAATCGGTTCACAGATGAAAATTTAGTGGGTGTACAAAAAACAATTCCCTATTATTTGACCCTTAGGGATAAAATTTTGTGTCGAAATTTAAATGGTATGTTATCGTTCTCCGCTAGCTTATTAGGGGTCCTTCGTTAGGGGACCAATTGCTTAAGGTTGCGTGGAATGTTCAATGAAAAGGATAGATTTCAGTTCACGAATGTTTCGCTTATATTGGTTGCAAAAATAGGATTTATCAGCAGTTAGTTAGTTAGTTAGTTAGTCAGCAGTGCCGGTGTTGTGTTGGACTATATTACTGGTTTGTTTAGCTTTAGTAAAAAATTATCTTATTTTATTGCTCTTATTTATTTAGTTTATTATACATATATATATATTTTTTATTTAGGTAAATAAGTATATTCGTATTATTATTTATATTTACATGCCTCTTAGTAACATAGTCGATGAATTTCTTTCTTGCTCTTCTTCTAATGAATATGAAAGTGCTCTCAGTGACGTGTCTTTCACCTCTGATACTGCGGGTACTGCTCCACTTGATATCCAGCTCCAAACAGCGCTCGATAAGAAATGCCTAAAGCTTGTACATATCAATGCCCAGAGTCTGGTAGGTCATTACGCGGATTTAATCGTTACTTTTGGTAATCAGTGTGCCGATGTGATACTCGTCTCTGAATCTTGGTTGAAGCCTTCTTTGCCCTCGACGCTCTGTGAACTTCCGGGTTACAAACTGCTGCGCAATGACAGAACTGGCTGTGGGGGTGGAGGTGTTTGTGTTTATCTTCGAGCTGACATCCCAAGTGCAATTGTAAGTCAATCCTCAAGCGGATTGCCGTATGTTGCATCACTTGAACATCTTCTTGTGAAAATTACTGTGCACCACACCAAAATACTTCTTGGTGTACTTTATTGTCCTAGCGATAAAATTAACTATTTCAATTCTCTGGAGACCATTTTAGCGGCTCACCGTGCTGATTATGATCATGTAATACTGATGGGTGACCTGAACACCTGTCAGTTGAAAAACGACGGCAGGTGCCGCAGCCTGCAGGAAGTAGTTTCAAGCTTTGACTTAAAAATCCTCCCGTCTTATGCTACACACTATTATCCAAATTCAAGGCCATCTTTAATTGATTTAGCGATCGTCTCCAAGGATAATCTGGTTACGTCACACGGACAACTGACCGCTCCGTTTTCGTACCACGATCTGATCCATCTTTCGTATAAAGTGCGACCTCCCAAGCGTAAAGGTAAGGTCGTCCTCTGTCGGAATTTTCGAGGTATGGACGTAGACCGGCTAAAGGAAGATGCGGAAAAACTGGACTGGTCGTCCTTGTATGCAGCCGTTTCCGTTGACGATAAAGTAGTCATCTTCAATACAACGCTTCGTGCACTCTTCGATATTCACGCCCCTCTGCGACCCGTTCGTGTGAAGCATTTTCCTGCACCTTGGCTCACACCACATCTTAAGAGTATAATGGCTAAACGCGACCGGGCCAAGGCGAAACATAAAAAAGTCCCAACTGACGAAAATTTTGTCGTATACAAGAAGATTCGCAATGTTTGTAACCGGATGTGCAGGGATGCTAAACGTCGCTACATTCATAGCACTTTACAGAACACCTCACCGGCGCAAACATGGCGCTTCTTGGAGACACTTGGAGTAGGCAGGATCTCTGATAGGCAATGTGGCGCACTCGACTTGGATGATCTCAACCGTCATTTCTCGACTCCCCCCGTCACACTAGAGGAGGCTATCAAATTAGCATCCTTGCGCTCCCTGGCCGATTTGCCTCCGCCCGACTGTGAGCCATTCGAGTTTCTCGACTTGTCTGAGGTTGACGTTAGGCGAAGTATTAAAGCGATTTCGACTAGGGCAGTGGGCAGTGATAATTTGAGCCTTGAAATGCTGCTTCCAATCCTGGACAGTGTAGTCCCGGTTATAACTCACATTATGAACCTCTCCTTGTCCTCGAACACATTTCCAAGTACGTGGAAGCTGGCTCATGTTATCCCTCTTCCTAAAAAACCTAACCCCAGTTCTTTTTCTCAATATCGTCCTATCTCCATTCTTCCAATCCTATCCAAGGTACTAGAAGGTTGTGTCCACCACCAGCTCTACAAATATCTTTGTAGGAATGACCTTCTGAGCACTTTTCAGTCCGGTTTTCGACCCTATCATAGTACGGTTAGTGCATTGCTGAATGTAACGGAAGACATCCGTTACGCAATGGATAATAAAAAACTTACTCTGGTCACTCTGCTAGATTTCAGCAATGCATTTAACTCGGTAGATTTTGATATTCTCCTAGGTATCCTCAGATCATCCCATATTCCTGACTCAGTTATCCCCTGGTTTGACTCCTACCTCCGAGGGCGGCGGCAGTGTGTAAAAACAGAAGAATCGACGTCGGATTGGTGCGAGCTCTCTGCTGGTGTACCTCAGGGCGGAGTCTTATCTCCTCTACTTTTCTCGATATTTATTAACCAGATCACTAAAGTGCTCACCTGTCAATTTCATCTTTACGCCGATGATCTTCAGATCTATATTCACTTCCCTGTTTCTGAAGCCTCAGCTGCCATCAACTCTATGAACGCTGATCTAGCAGCGGTACAGATATGGGCTAAATCATTCGGACTCCTGATCAACCCTTCCAAATCACAGTCGATTATTATCGGCAGTAGTCGCTTGAGGGGTGGCATGGATCAGTGCTTACCCTCAATATGCTACGATGGCGTTGCGATTCCTTTCACTGAGAAGACCCGAAATTTGGGTCTTATCATGGACTCCAACCTCTCGTGGTCCTCTCACATCAATGACGTCAGCAGGCGTATGCATTTTTCTTACCACTCCCTTAAGCGACTCCAGTTCTTTTTGCCTTTTAAAACTAAAATTATGCTCGCCCAAACCCTTCTGTTGCCGCTGCTGGATTATGCAGATGTCTGCTACTTGGACGCCACTGAGGAGCTCCTCAATAAGCTCGAGCGCCTACAAAACCTCGCTATCAGGTTTGTGTTCGGCTTGCGAAAGTTCGACCATGTATCAGAATATCGGTCTCGGCTTAATTGGCTCCCTGTCCGCCAGCGTCGTAATTTACACATCCTCACACTCCTCTACAAAATCCTCAAAAATCCTTCCTTTCCTGAATATCTCTGCTCCCGTTTCCAGCTACTACCTGTACCTTCCCCACCCAGACGTAAATGTGTCACCAAAACTCTGGTAGTTCCCCGCTCCAATACTAAATTCTTCTCCAATTCCTTCACTATTGAAGCTGCGAACCTCTGGAACAAGTTGCCCGCAAACATTCGCGACTGCCCCTCTGTTAATACTTTCAAAACTAAACTTAAAGAGCATCTTTTTTCCCTACAGAACATGTACGTTTGTTAGTATAGTATTTATTTTAGTAAGAACATTAATTATTATATTTTAGTTATGTATTATATATGCTTTTAATTTATATGTTATAAGTATGTGTTATTTATGTACGTACATTAGGTTAGTTTATATTTGATTGTATTTTATTTAGTTTATAATTATGATTATTAAGTACACACAGGTTTACCTCCCATACTTTAAAGTCTCCTAACACCCGGTAAGGTTGGCTGGAAGAGATCTCTTATAGAGATAAGTCCACCTTTGTACATGTTCTCTCTAAGTTCTTGTCATTTAAATGTTAGTGTACAATAAAGGATATATATATTTACAAACTTAAGTGTTTGTACGTATGTCTATATCTGGACGCGAGTTCGGGACGACTGACGAACAAAGCCGAGTCGAGCCACGATCGCTTACGCTGCGATATATGTGGTAGGTAGGTATGTACCCCTACAAGCTAATTGAAAGTTTATTAGTGTAAATGTTTTGAATTGAACCCTGACACAGGTTTTGGTCTTTTTGGGACACTACTGCGTTTCACCAAATGCATATGCGAGATCGATCATACAAAAAACATAGGGGTCGACTTGAGAACCTTGTCTGTTTTTTGTCCGTTAGTAAAATAAAAATAGAACACAACGGATTTACTTCACTACAACTAATTACTACTAATTTGCCAACTTTAGCGGTCCCCCTACGCGACGCTTTTAAGATTAAAATGTACTCGTATTAATGTCAAAGTTAAAGGATCTTTACAATTTATTTTTTACTTTTTCGAGCTTTTTGTCGCGGAACTTTCAAGGATTAGTTTTTTAATGAGACCAAGTTTCATGTTGTTTACTTGCATGTTTGCCATTTTTACGATGAAGCAAAAAAAATAAAGCATAAAAAACCTAAAAAACCGACTTCAAAAAGAAATTCACTCAAAGTTATGAACCAATATTGTATATATAAATACACGACATTAACCAACAATAACGAATTCAAAGGTTACAAATCAAATAAGGGGCTTAATTTTTTTTTTGATGTTGTTAGTAGCACACAGCTACTACCTAACCTATCAAATGGTTTAGATTCGATAGCCTTGGCATCTCAAAAAATAATAAATTTGTTGGTTAGTTTCTGTATTTATATATAAAATATTATTTCATACTTTTCATTACTTTCATAGTTTCTTTTTGACGTCAGTTTTTAAAACACTTTTTTTATTTCGAACTGTTCGATTGACGTCCCCGGAACCAAGGGAGGCTAGTCGAAGCTCAGGCGGTATCATTTGAAAAATAATAAGTCTAAGGGGAGGGGGGTTGACAAATCAACATGCACTTAAAATTAAAATCGTATAATGCTCCTTTCTGATACATAGTTACCACAAAATAGGTAAGTAAATAAACCACACAATTAACGGACCTCGATGCCACACATATTTGTTCAAATATCCAAGTAAGGTACAGATACTCGGAGTCAAAAAATGCCCACAAGTCGTCGAGGGGTTAAACTCCTTACAAACATAAACTTACCAAAATTGTGAATAAAAAAAAGAAATAAAAAAAGGCAGCTCCAATGGACCCTACTCCTGTTATCCGACTTGCCAGAAGGGGTAGTTGTGTACCTAGCTGTAGATGTGCAGTATAATGTGTGATATCTATGTTTCTTGTATTGTCTGAAAGAATAACCCAGCTCCTTGGCGGAATCCTCCAATGTCGCTTGCTGGGTTCTTCAGTTATTCCTCCTGCATGCCAGGAAACCTCTTCACGGCATTTCCTCGCTGCTGATGCAAACTGTCCTGACGTCACGCCTACGCGAGATGAAACAAATCTTTACCAAGTCCGTAAACCTGAAGCAAGCAAGCCTTTTGGAGATAATCAATTATGTTTTCACTTCCGTGCAAGTAGTTATTATATCCGTTAGTTCGTAAGTATCTCCCAAGACACACAAATATGTAACTATGCAAATATGACCGTGCCTTCGGGTCACTAATAAACCGTTCTACACATATACATCAGTCCGTAACACTGAACTGAACACAATTGTTTGATTTCGCCTGTCCGAAAGGCGATTATCGCGTCTCGGCTGACGGTTCACGCCGTTGGCCCCACGTGGAATATTCCGCGGTCCCATTTCTCGCGGTCTCTGTGATATCCACTGTGAGTACTTAAATCAAATTTCGTTAAAGCTTCGCCTTCGCGCGATATTGGTTTTACACGAAAACAATTTCGTGAGCGATGCCTAGCTTCAGAATCAGATTTTGAAGAACAACACAACCGTTTTCCGGAACCTGTCCCACCGACAGTTTATGTACGCGCGGCAACTCTTCGTGACCATATCTGGCGTACAGCAGTTTTTATGTGACTACTCCGAATGTCTCGCGTCCGCCACGCGTTCCCTACTGTGGTTCACTTATTTCGCGACAGTCGCGCCACTAAACAATTAGCGCCAATGCGCAGTGACTGGCTTGTCCAGCTGTCTCTAAGTGACTGATTTGCCCACTCCGCTCGCGGGCGGGCCTCAGGCCGCGGGAAAAACCCTCGTCGTACCGTCGCCAGCGTGTCTATTGTTGTACTGCGCGAATGAGAAATACGGATTTACTGATAAGAGCCTCGACACTCATGTTTTATGCATCTTGAATGCTAGTTTAACAATGTACTTACGAGTGCTCTTTTTGTATGGTTTGATATCGAACAGTCACCCACCAAGGACCAAAAAATCGGTCCGGTTAACTAGTAGTCGTGACACGGTAGGCACGGCTAGTGTGAGAATCAAATCTCCCACCAGAACCTCCAAACCTCACGGGGTAACATCACTTCCCGAAAACCGATTGAAAATGCGCTTCTGGCGCCTACACAGTGGGCAGAAGGTTGGCATCCTCAACCATCACTAAGTCGTCAATGCTGGGAGGGTCGGTCCTCTCCGACTACCTAAAGTGCTGCTGTCAAATAGGAAAATATTCCAATGACCAGAACTTCCAAAGCTCTGGGACATATTCTACAGCAATTAATACCGAAAAGGCCGAGTGTTATCAACCTCCGTACAGTGATACTCAGAAAATGCGTTAAGTGGTTGGCCGATCAAAAAATATCCTGCAATCAGGATCCGCAAATGATTCAAGTACGTGCCGATCTATTGGTGACTATCACCTAAAAATATAACGACTCTCTTAAAAAATGTTTAGCCCCACAAGGTTGGCACCATGGTCCGACCCAATTGACTATGGTAGTCCTACTGTAACTGCCCCTGGCTATTCATTAAAAACAGGTAATTTATATGGTATCTTCATACAAATTTTTAACCTACAATACACACCTTTCTTAGCGGATGCCTTTTTAGAGTTCCGAAGTCAACACGGAACCCTTATACTTTCGCCATGCCTGTCTGTCCATCTGTCCGTCTTGTAACTGCCCCTGGTTATTCATTTAATATTAATATGGCTAAGGTTTTATGGCCATACATCCTAAACCGCGAGGCAACAGGCCGAGCTCCTTGTAGGGCGAAGCTCTGAGCGTTTCCTGCCAGGCCGAAGGCTGAGCTAAGATAATAAAAAACAGAATGAGTAAACTCCTGTTGCATGTCGAAGCTGACACTCATACTTATTATAATATTTGTTAGTTAATCCTCCTTCTGTGAAAATTTGAGCCAGCCACACGTCACGGTTCAAAAAATACAACCCTTTAAATGTCAGTCAGATAGACAGCGTAGGCTTAGCAACAGGGTCCCGTTATCTGGCGCGGAACTCTTATATATGTATTAAAAAACATTTTGCTAATCGACCCTTTAAGTAGGCATGGCCGATTCCACAACCGAGTTTACAATAGTGAAGAGTGGCCGCGTAAGACAAATAAGTTAACAAATTATTATCTGGGCCGTTTGTCCGAACATCCGTCGTAGTCGCGACTCGTGCCGTACTCGCAAACCCTCGAAGGCGTTACAAATTAAAATTTCAGGAAGTTTGCGATTTTGTTTACGGTTGCGATGAAATGCATAAGTTGTTGAGGAAGAACAGAAGTTAAATAGAGTTTATCATCTGTGCCGCGACCGCGGAGGGAGAGTCGCGCCACACGTTCACAAGCGCTCGTGTCGGGTGGTGCTGGAGTGTGATCCGCCGGCTCCCGTCTCGTGCGTCGCAGGCACGCGCGCCGACAGCACGCGCCGATGTTTTAACTCCCACGATCACTTTGTTATTCATAAATTGTCACGCGCCAGTCGCGACACTCACGTAGGTAAGAGGATTATAAGCATTTATTTCGGGCGACATCGTAAAACCCGCTGTAACCTGCGCCGCGCGACGCGTGAGGTGCGAATCTCTCCGCTCGCGAAATGGGATTACCGAAACGTCCGAGGCATGAATAACAGTACGTGAGCCTATTTATTAGGGTGAATAGAAAAACATATTAAGTTCCTTTAAAGGTAAGTAAGTAACATAATAGATCTCGTTTGCAGGGCCCGGGCGGCGTGAGCGGCGCGATGCGCCGTTTCACTCCACTCGAGCCATCCGCTTTCGCAAATAAAATAGAGAAGGTACAGTTTGTATGGCGATCACGCTCGGACGCTCGGACGCGGGTACCTTCCAACCCATTGAAACCGATCGCTCTCGTCAAAGGAACGACCCGGTGGCCGCGTTTATTTCATTAAATGTTTGAAAACTGCGTTTCACGAAATTCTCGTAAAATTAAATTTGAACTCAATGAGGAAGCACTTTCAAGATGTTCCATCGGCTCGCGGGCCGACGCCGAGCTCGAGGGGCGCCCGCGGGGGGAGTGGGAGGCACGGGGGACGCGGCCAATATGATGATTAATTGTTGTCGAGAGACAAGAAATTCTGAAACATAAAAGTAGGCTTTATCTTGGCGGACGGCGAGCTGGAGGCGATTGTGTCGCTGTCAGCGCCGGGCGGCAGCGGGGGGTGGCGGGGGGCGGGGCGGCCGCAAGTCAAGGAGTTCATTATGTCACAACTTTATTATTTATTTAATAAGAATTTTGGTTTCATGGTTTGTAATTTTATAATTAACTGAAGTAAAAGTAGAAAACGCTAAAACCACCTACAATGAAGTCGGTTAAAAACTAGTTAAAAAAGGATAAAGCAATAAATGCACACTGCCGCGCCGCACGCGCTCGTGGGACGGTATCAACACAAGATAATGTGAGGACTAGATAAAGCTACATTTTATATTAATAATTAATAAAAACAACTTATTTTCATTTCTTAAAATAATATACCTATTTGTCTCGGTGAGTCCTCCATTAACAGAGCTGTGTCCTATACATTACATTGCTCCTTGATGGTCTTTTGTATAAAGCAATAAATCATTCATTCATCGATATTGAAGAACACTAGATCTGGTTAGTCATACAAAAAAGCCAAGACTATTCTTCGAGTTATGTTTAAGGTCAGAAGTTTCCAAGTCGCTTCACAACTTAAGTTATAACTGCCATCTAAGAGTAGCAACCAGCACCAAACGGTTCAACGTGGCTTGCGGTCTCTTGGCTTGCTTTCAACGTCGCACCGATCTTTTGATGAACATACAGAATTCGTATCTATACATCATTAAGGTTTTAATCATTGACTTAATAATTTTAAACAAAAAAAAACAACTTCAATCAGGAAACTAAGGTTCCCCTCAATTGCTCTGGCATACCATAATCAGATTTTGGTTTTCTAAACATGCTACCACCCTTGGGATATCTCCTTTCTAACAAAAAAAGAATCACCAAAATCTGTTCATAAATGACGAAGTTATCCGCGAACACACACACATATATATACGGTCGAATTGAGAAACCTCCTCCTTTTTTGAAGTCGTTTAAAAATAAATAAAACTGAATAACGAATTAATGTCTCTAAGCTTAATGATGATTTTCGAATTTTTTTCTTTGTATCCGCCTGATAAGTAATCTCGACGGTTATAATTTACAAAGTGTAAGTAGGCCGCGTGCGTAGTGTTCGAGTTGTCACGTGAAGCGACGCCTCGCCTTGTCACTGACACGATAACACGACACTGCTTGTCACGCCGGCGGTTGCGCGACATCCCCTCCCCCGCCCTCGCCCCAACTTCACCACTTAATTGCGCGCCATCTAATATTGCCGAGCCCTGGCTTGTATACTTTAAAATTCAATCTCGAACTTTCGGCACGCTCTGAAGAATACAATCCTTTATGAGCGCGGTGCGAGGGGAACAGAAATTAATAAGATAATTGAAAACGTTAAACTCGTTAAAAAACCGACTTTCATCGCAACAACTTGTAATAATTTTGCTTTATTATTTTGGTTTTTGTTAATTTTCAAATAAAGTACTACACTGATTTTGATAAAACTTATATGGGACCACACGGAAAGCACTAGCTTTTGAATAAAAAAAGAATCATCAAAATCGGTTCACCCAGTCAAAATTTCTGAGGTAACACACATAAAAAAAACATACAGTCAAATTGAAAACCTCCTCCTTTTTGGAAGTTGCTTGAAAAAATTGAGATGTAAACGCAAAAAAAAATACTACGCTAGAGATGTTACTATCATTAGGCCGATCTTATTGAACGGATGCGAATCTTGTACAGTAACATTAAAAGAGGAGAACAAACACAAATAAAACAGGAGTTAGTGGCAGATAAGAGCATATTTATTACATTTTAGGTGCATTATACGAGCAACCACTGAGACGACTTATCTTATTAACCACTACCCGAAGTCTCATCATCGCACCAGATGGGAAGATAGGAGCTGGAGGCTTCGGAATAATGAAATTGAAGACCAGGTGTCCGAGCCCAATATGACAGGCGAAGCAAAGTCAGCTCCTCTCCGCTGACTTGGCTACTAAGAGAAGATGGAAGATGAGAGTGCTGCTAAGAGAGCGTACAAGGGATGACCAACCGGGAAAGGCACCGCCGGAATGACGAAGTGCCAACCTCTGACCGCCCTCCACATCATTCCATACAGCCGATTGGCACCAAGTGGTACAGGACAGAAAAAAGTCTCTGAGGCCAACATTCTGTTTGGATCACTGAACGAGCGAACTAAGAACTAAGTAAGATATATTACAGACGAGTTACGTTTCGTTTTACTTACAATTTATTTATTTAAACTATTTATTTCTAAGTACTTATACCAAAGTCACAGTTATTGCGCTACAATAATAAAGTAACAAGCGGTATACAGGATCAAACGTCACTAGACGGTCGCCGAAGTGAGGTCGAAGAGAATAGCGCTCGTCTCCAGCAAGTGTCGGAACTTCGGAAGTGTATGTCACGGGATCAATTAGGGGCGATCTGTCGCGGCGCCCCTCACGAGTGGCAGCCCCGGCGGATGGGGGCGGCTCCCGTGGCGGTCCAAAGCTTTTGTGTCTCATTTATCATTCAAGCGACCACTTAACTACTTGCCTTATCACCTTGCCTGTTTAATCTGTGCCACATAGTGCCGTAGACGCTGTGATGCCTGAGACGACGCAGGAAACCAAGAAAGGAAATGCAGGGCTGCCCAGAACCTGCGTCATTCTTTAGACCTCATGTGTCTTGCACACCATCGACAGCACCGACACCTCGTTAGTTTTCAACACCATAACCTTGCATTAAAATTGGCAACAAAACATCGTCCTGTTACTACGCCGTGACATCAAAAACAAAAATTTGAACACAATCATCATCAGCAGTCTACAAGAACGTTCTCCCGGTTCACTGAGTCCAGGGTATAGCTTGTGCCATGAAGGAGTGGAGTTCAGGGTTGTCCCGGCCCATGAAGTCCAAGGTATAGCTTGGCACGCCCAGCACGCAGCCCGCCATCCGAATGACGGTGCCCTGCGCCCGGCGGCGGAGCGGCCCTCAATCGTATCCTGCTGAAGCGCGAGGTCCCCGCACCTCTCCCCGTGCCTGACGTTCCCGACCCAGCCCTAAGCTAAGAAAAATAGTCATGTAGAAGTAAGTGGATAACTCTATTTTATCTATAGATTAGGAATGTAGCTACGCGTAAGTAAACAATAACATAATAAGAAAGTAAACAGATATGTGTAGTAAGTTAGCATGAATAGGTAGCTACTCGTATAATGATTACTTAACTTGCAATGTCTGTGTGTATGTTAGCCTGTTTAGCAATCGATTGAGCTGAAGTTTGGTATAAAGCCGTGTTCCTGATGACGATAAATCTTTTTGGTGTTTTGAAGTTGATCTGATGATTATATTTAAAGGTGGAAACAAGGTCTCAGGATCATCTTTATTTTCAGTAGAATTGTAGTGTTGTAGTTGTTTGGAAATGATGAAATATCTAAACAACTCGTAAGTTTTTAAAAATAAATCAATTTTAGTTGGTGTTTAAATCTTAAATGAACTACACACGTTTTTTTATCTACAATTGGAAATTCCTTACCATCATCTCATCTGATGGTAAGTGACGATGATACCGAAGATGGTTTACAAAGATTCCCCAACGCAATGGCTAACTGGCTATTTATCTTCAAGTCGGAATACATCAATGCTGTTAACATTGATGTTTAGCGGCAAGACTTAAATAAGAGGGTGGTAGCTAGCCAGGAGGACTCAAGAAATGTTCTTCCATAAATCAAATAAATAGAGTTTAAAAAAACTAAAAAACACGCTTTTAAATTACCATATTTTTTGTCTATCGAGCAACCCACACTTTTTCACAATAATACTAGTAATCTGTTAATTATTATTTTCAATTTTTGTTAAGAATTATTTTTTACTTTTTAGTCTGAAGTACTTTAAAAGCGTGTTTTTTAGTTTTTTTAAACTCTATTTATTTTTTAGTTCAAACTTATGAAATTATTATATTGTCGCTGATTCTTGATAAGTCTACAAAGTTTGAATTAAATCTGTCCGTTTAAAGTGGGTCAAAATCGAGTCCAAAGGAGTCGGTTACATACAAACATACAGGTGAAGCTAATTTTTAGCTTTTACGTGATAAAATGAATGAAATGCTCGCAAGAACATGCTCGTTGTCCAATATTGTATGGAGAATAAAGTGAGATGTAAATAATGATAAAATGATTAGTGAGTCAGTTTGACTATTTTTAAACAACTGCACTTTACTGTGCTCCTCTTTTAACCGACTTCAAAAAGGAAGAGGTTCTCATTTTGACTGTATGATTTTTTGTACGTTTGTTACGCGATATCTTCCTAGATTGTGAACCGATTTTCATGATTATTTCTTTATGCTATGTTTCCTATATAAATTTTATAAAAATCGGTGTAGTACCTTTTTGAAAAACCGGCCGAGTGCGACTCGGGGTCACTCAAACAGGGTCCCGCACCAACACTTTAACTACCAACAGAACAAGACCTCTCAGTACATACTTTGTTCTAGGTATATAGGGTCTTCTTAGTCTGGAATTTTGAAATTTCATTTTTCCTTTCGTTTCTGCAGATTAGTTTTTCTCATAGATTTTTTATGTAATTTTTGTATTTAACCTCATATACTGTGATTTTTTAAGATTTTAGGCCGGTGGTGCGGTGGTGCGGGGGAATGGTCAATTTTCGCCTTTTTATCACGCTTTTATTAGCTTCACCTGTATGTTTGTATGTAACCGACTCCTTCCGATTTTGACCCACTTCAAACGGACCGATTTAATTCAAACTTTGTAGACTTATCAATCAGTGACAATATAAAAATTTCATAAGTATGAACTAAAAAATAAATAGAGTTTAAAAAAACTAAAAAACACGCTTTTAAAGTACATCAGACTAAAAAGTAACAGTTTTGTATATGTTTTAGGCAAATTGACTAAAGTTTCGTCACTACAAACTACTTTGATGGCGTATCGCGGGTGTGTATGCTCTATATTAAGATATGGTCTATTGTTGTGGGGGAACTGTTCATTGGCGAATAGGGTTTTCATTGCACACAAAAAGTGTTTAAGAGCAATTTGCAGTGCCCATCCTTTCGACTCATGCAAACCACTATTCTCTAAGTTAAAGCTTTTAACTTTGCCTAGTATGTATATATACGAAGTTTGTGTTTTCGTGAAACAGAACAATAACCTGTTTAAAACTGCTAAAAATATTTACCCTCGTAACACGAGACACCCAGACAGACTGTTTCTAGATCATTGTCCACGGACAACCTTATACCAAAATAATTGCTTCAATATTTGTATTAAAAATTTATTTTAAAGTACCACATAATATAATTATTCTGCCAATAAATCTGTTTAAGAAGAGGCTATTTAATTGGTTATTAGAGCATAATTTTTATAGCGTTAAGGAATTTCTTGACGGAAAATTTAACGACTAATTATTATAACTTTGACATGTGATATAATTCGAAAATGTAATTTAATAATATAAATGAATAATAAGATGTACCTATTGACTTGCATATGTAGTGTAGCCAAGTAAAATTATAACTGTTTTAACCTTATATATGTTTGCATGCTATTTTAATAGTTGTTCCAGGAGATTTTTTGTGCTATGTTATCTTGCATTTTTTATGTCTTTACCCTGTACAAAGCAAATAAATGAATTATGAATTATTATGACCCGGCAAGCGATATTACAATAAATTGTGGAGAAAACTTCGCTAAATTTCTTCAACAAATAAATTACCAATATGTATATTAATGTAAATCTGCGTGTTGTAAACAATCGAGTGTCGCCGGTCGTTACGTTAGCATTCGCAAAACAAACGTGGCTTGTGGGCACTTCACATGTTGGTTGCGTGCGGAAAGTGCGCAAAATTGTGCCCGCTCGGATCCACAATATATCGTTATTAGCATTTCAAGTAAAACAATGCTAAGCTTCCTTCGAAGGGCTCTTTAGTGGAAATACAGTCGGCTTGAAAATATTTTTCTGGATCCCTACACCAAACGGGTAACCAACACGGGACCCTATTACTGGGCCTCCGCTGTCTGTCTGTTCGTATGTCAGAGGGCTGTATTTCGTAATAGGTAGATAGTTGAAATTTTCACATTATGTGTATTTCTGTTGCCGCTGTAATAGCAAATACTAAAAATGAAACAAGTGCATTAAAAATATTATTTCATAATTTCGATTTGAATTTCTTTTGAATCGTGAATTTCTTTTTGAAGTCGGTTTTAAGGTTTTTTAAACTTTTATTTGAATTAATTTGAGCATTTAGCTTTTTGAGCATAAACCCTCTTTTCACATAAAAGTTTGTGCCTAATGCCTATAGGTAATTAGGTTTTTCGAAAATTATTGAGTGTAAATGTAACGTAAACTTTATTGTCTATTGAAAGCTGACTCTTGAAAGCTGCGTTTCGCTCACTCGCTTAAAAAGTATTAGAGAGAATAATGTTAAGTTAGGTCGGGAGAGACAATTGAAAGACAAAAGAGCAAGAAGATTCAGTGAAGCTAAGTTCGAATACGAAAAATTGGCGAATGTTTTGTTTTGTTTGACTAATAATCCTAAACTAAGAGAGCCGTGATAGTTTTTCTGTTAACTTGATTATATATCATACTGTTTACAACTCTTGGGGTTCCCTATCTCAAAAGGTAAAAAAAAGAAACCCTTATCCACTCCGCTTAAAGGATTCCGTCCTTACGTTTTGCTCAGAAACTATTGACTTGAAATTTTTCTATCATATGCAAATCGGTGATCCAAAGACGGAAACGTAGAACGTAAATTAATTAATTTCAAACATGAGGGCCACTTTTGGCGATAAATTAGAAAATTAAATAAAAGAGTTTTGCAAACTATACCGTGTGCAATAAAGTGTTGGTGCGGAACCCTGTTGAGTGAACTGAGTCGCACTTGGCCAGTTTTTTTTTCAGATGTTCTCAAATAGCAGTTGAGCTGGTAAGGGGAGGGGGGACACTTGACTCTTACAAAATTTAGCAATTTATCTATCTATACATATAATAAAACTGTAGAGGTCAAATCTCTGTACATAGAATAAAAATGCTTAAAACCAAGTCAGGGGGATGTAAAAAGAGGGAAATACCAAAAAAAAGTTTTTTTAAATTTTTAAATTTATCTGTCTGTTTGTCTGTTTGTACGGGCTAATCTACGAAATGGCTGGACCGATTTCATTGAAATTTTGCATGGTGATACCTTATATCCCTGGTCAACATCTTAGATACTTTTTATTCCGGAAAATTAAAGGGTTCCCGTGGGATAGTTAAAAAACCATACTAACTTGAACATCTTAGTACACACAACTACAGGGTCTACAGTGGTCATTTATGGTACCGCAAGTACCTTTAGCCCGCAGGATCCGGGTTCAACCACCATCCAGGTTAAGTTGGAAAATAATCTGTGTCAAATCGTTCACATTTTCTTTTTATCTACGATTTACGCATTAATCCAAACTTTGTATTTTTGTTTTATTTATTTTTTGCTGTATAACAGTTAACCAAGTGATAAAATCACATACATGCGGACGAAGTCGCGGGCAACAGCTAGTAATAAATGAATGAAATGAAATGAGGTACTGTTCTCGTATTACAGTACATTGTGGTGATAACGGTGTGATTGGCTAGAATCCGTTCGCCTCAGCCTGCGGCTATGCTGCGGCGAGTGTCGGCGGTCGGCGCTCAACTGTCGTCAATGCACAATAGCGTCAGTGACTCACCCGCAGCGCAGACTAATTAGTAATCTGTGGCGCAGAGCCGTCTCGGAAAATAGAACAGCCCACTAATAGTATATTATGCAACTAGTGAATAAAGGACGGATTTAAAGCGAGGGCCATAGATGAATCACGAGCAAGTGAAGGGTTCTAATGACTGAATCACGACCGTAGGGAGTGACTCATGATGATTGAATCACAAGCGTAGCGACTGATTCAAGTATTAGAACCCTGAGCGACGCGAGTGATTCATGGCCTTCGATATAAATCCGTTTCATTCAAGATTTGCATACTATACTTTATACCATGACTCTGAGAAAAATAAACATTTAAGCGAAAATAGTCATTTAATGAAGAAAAAAGTAATTTTAAATTCATTAAAATTGGAACAATTACATAAATAAAGAAAAATTTCCTTTGTGTTTGTACAACTTATGGTATTCAAAATATAAATAAATAACAATAAAAAACAATAACAAAGTATAAATAATTTTATACCATTGCTCCTCTAAAAAGCTTATTTTATTCACTGAAAACAGTGAATAAAAAGCTCTTTTAATCACTATTTTGGTGTTTGAATGTAGAACACACCAATATATTCAACCTCGCATCTCAGCTATACAACCTCCTTGCGCAAAAAATACTCGATACAAACTCCTAATCCAAAGAATATTTGACATATAAACTCCTTGTGCACATAATTGATCGAGATTTGATTGTTCGATATTTTCGAAAAGGAGTTTAGCATTAGAATAAAAACTGTTTTGTGTTTTTTGATTTGCTGTCATTTCATTAGTACCTAAATTGGCGCTATTTTGAATAAATGCTATAACTTGTACAAACACAAAGAAAAATACTCTTATCTAGCAATTGTTGCAATTTTAATAAAAATTTTAATTAATTTAACATTACTTTTTTCTTCATTACATGTCTATTTTCGCTTAAATGTTTCTTTTTCTCGGAGTCATGGTATAAAGTATAGTATGCAACTCTTGAATAAAACGGATTTATATCGAGGGCCATGAATCACTCGCAACGCTCAGGGTTCTAATACTTGAATCACTCGCTACGCTCGCGATTCAATCATAATGAATCACTCCCTACGGTCGTGATTCAGTCATTAGAACCCTTCACTTGCTCCTGAATCATCTATGGCGCCGCTTTAAATCCGTCCTTTATTCACTAGTTGCATAATACGAGTATACTATATTCACTGGCATTTTCACCTTCGATTTTTGGAGTTTACTCCTTTATAATTTATTCATACATAGAGCGTGGTATGAAGAACATATAGGTAGTGAAATCGAGTGTTGATCGGTAACGCGTTACCGTAACTTTTGGTAATTACGTTTTTTTCAGTCACGATGGCTAAAGAAACATGACCATGCCGCCTAATGCGAGGCCGGAGGCCGACCCTCGCGTAGCGAGGCCGAAAGTCGAGCTCCGCGTAGGACCGAAGCCCGGAGCGTATAGGAGCTCCACGTAGGGGGAAGCCCCGAGAACCCCCTGCGGGGCCGAAGGCCAGAGGCCAGCAGATACCCAAAAAAAAATGTTGCTTCATGTTTAAACTCCTGTCGCGCGTCGGAGCTGACACGCACACTTTTTTAGCTATGTTTTGTTTCCTGTAAACATTACGTGTGGTGAACATTACATTCCACTTTATTATTTTTTCTTTACATGACTGTATCTTAAAAAGTACGAGATCAAAATAAACCACTTATTGATAAAATTGTAAACCGTTTTATCACACATAATGACTAGTAATGAATGACGAAATTTTGGGATAACAAACATAAAGCGAAATGCAATCAAATTGAGAATCTCCTTCTTTTTTGAAGTCGGTTGAGAATAAATACAACCGAATTGAGTGCGCTTCTCCTTTGTAAAGTCGGTTGAAAATAAATACAACCGAATTGAGTGCGCTTCTCCTTTGTTAAGTCGGTTGAAAATAAATACAACCGAATTGAGTGCGCTTCTCCTTTGTAAAGTCGGTTGAAAATAAATACAACCGAATTGAGTGCGCTTCTCCTTTGTAAAGTCGGTTGAAAATAAATACAACCGGATTGAGTGCGCTTCTCCTTTGTAAAGTCGGTTGAATATAAATACAACCGAATTGAGTGCGTTTCTCCTTTGTAAAGTCGGTTGAAAATAAATACTACTAAATTGAGTGCGCTTCGCCTTTGTTGAAGACAGTTGAAAGGTATGTTAGGTAAGTGAATATGCAGCGTGCGGCGCATGCAGGAGACGAGGTTCTGTTCTTCTTCTTTTCGTGTCGAGAGGTTCATCGTTACAGCCATCTCGACCAGAATGTGGCCGGTTCTGTTTAAAAGAATAATGAAAAGTTTTCCCAGAAGCAGTGCAATGGTTTCGAGCGACTGGGGCCGCCGCCGCGCAGCAACCGCGGGCGGGCGCGCATCGAGCTCGGCTGGCGCGCCGTCCGTGCCCGCTCCGCTTCTGTTTTTATAAACTCAAATTGTATCGAATTGATGCCAATACGAGAAGGTATTGAAGATAAATCTGTAGACGTAGTTGGCGCGACCGCAGCGCGCTAAGCCCGGCTTGGGTGCGCGCCAGCGGCCTCTCCACATCTGGGAAGAATGCAATCGCTACTAACTTTTAGCTGGCAAAGTTTACTGACTGGAGCGTGGATCGAATGGGTTCTATTTTAATTAAGTTCCTAAAGTAATTACAGTGGAGTAACTCCAGACTAATACAAGCTCACACAAAAGAATAGGTATGTGCGAATAAAATTGTTTTACTTCTGTGAGTGGAAGGAGGCAGCTCCGCGAGCGACGACGGGCCCGCATCCTCTCCCGTCACGATGACGATTATTATTCACGTGCTGTTCCACTGTTAGAGCTTTATCTGAGTGAGCCGTCGGCTGCCACTGAAGACGTCATTACGGCCTTATTTATACCAAGACAGATGCGCGCGGGGTGCGTGTCCCGCGGAGCAACCCTTAATTGAATCCGGGTGAGATCTCTCTCTTTATCAGGCTTGCAGTCGGCGGGGTTAGACGCTAATTAAAGTTAATAATCCTCGAGCCGATTAACATCGCTGGCTGGCGACTGGCTCGCGCAGTTGCCGCTGCTGGCTGATGAAGTTTGTGTCGTAGTGATAGTTACGATAGGCTAAGTGTACCTACTCGTGTGCCGCGCGCCGCGCGCCACCACCTACCGCCGACGGGGACAGATGTGGTACGATTAGTACCCGCGGGAGTTGCTGTCAGCGCCGCGCGGTCGTATCAATCTAAACAAAGGTAATTTAACGTTTCATCAACAGCGGTAATAGTCACAATATGTGGTGAAGTCTATAGTTATTAGTTAGGTTGGTATCTATTTGATACTCACCTAATGAAATCGTTCAGAACAACGAAGCTATCTCTTATACCCGTCCGTCTGTCTGCCATAATACCCAATAGGCATTTTAATATTTTTCAACCTCATGAAATTATCGTGAACACCGATGGCATAACGATAGCACAGGGAAATATAATGTACAGTAGTTTAAGAAAAGGTTTTTTTTTACCGCGCGTTTTTTTGGACGGAAATTTAAAATCGTGTTCATGTACGAGTATATTACATACAGTTTATTTCCCTGAGCTATAGTTATGCCTTGGACGGTCACGACGATAGTGTTACGTTATGAATTACAAAAGCGCCTATTGCAGATATCATAAAATTTTAAAAAATGTTGAGTTTTTATTGGGGGATAGAAGTGTCGTGAGTAACAACGAAATAGAGAAGACTTAAATATAACTATTTATAACTAATTTCATTTCTCATCTATTTTTGGTCAAAAACAACAACTTATTCCTTTTTGGATTCCCGAACTGGTAAAAAAGGAACCCTTATATTTTTATCATATCCGTCCGTCTGTATGACCGACGAAAAAAGAAAGAAAATGAAAAGCGAAAAATAAAAAGAACCTTTATAGTCTGAGCTCCTACAATTATGTAAATACCTAAATATTTTTAAGTCGGCACCAATCAAACAAATAAGCAAATTAATTATTACTTAAAATGAAATGATAGCAGCGGAATGCACGGCGGCGGCGACCGACGTGATGCGTCCCTTTGTTGGCAATTACCGAACGTTCCGTTTGTTTGTTTGGCACCGACTCAAAATTATTAAGGTAATTACATAAGTGTAGAAGCTCAGTTAGACTATAAAGTTACTTTATATTTTTCGCTTTTCAGTTCCTTTCTTTTTTCGTCGGATTAATTTTTTTTTAAAGTTTTTTATTTTGTTTAATTTTTTGTGACAAAAATATGCTAATGGGTGTAAATCTTCTAAATAATGACACTGTTTTCCCCCCGAAGCGTAGAAAACGGATATTTGGGTTCCAGCGTAACTTGACCCACTTGTGAGATTACCTCTTGGATTTTTACATATGACAACACCGTGATGCTACCTACACCACAGTGTATATATTAGTACTAACGTACCTACACTATCCCCCTCCGCGCGCGCTGCGTACCTCCCCTCTGCGCGCGCGCCGCCATGCTGCGCCGGGCGAACCGCTTGCTCCTCAGTACTCTCTCACAGCCGGCAAGGCACTAAAATATTAGTGGGTCAAGTTACGCTGGAACCCAAATATCCGTTTTCTACCCTTCGGGGGGAAAACAGTGTTATTTGGGTGTCCGAGCTACACTTGACCCACTTGTGAGATGTGTTTATTATCTGCCGGCGCTGCATGACGTACTGTGATCAGGTGATTCATATTATGCAGGAGCTGATGGCTAATTAGGTAGTGTAAGTATAGAAATGGTTAATCAAAAATAAAAATTACGTGTTCCATGTTGTATATTATTTCAATCAACCACAGAATAGGACATAAGAAAAATAAGCAAATCATAATACTTGTAATAATCAGTCACTTTGTAAACAACGAAAATAACTCTTCTTAAAAGAAACAAAATTATTCTCAAGATTTTAAGCTGAGATAATAATTTAAAAGTGGAATAAAGTATAATTATTTTTTTTCTAGAAAATTAAATAGATTCTTGTACATTTGTTAACTTTGCAAAGAAGATCATATTTGTAAAACTGGTGAAAATAGGCTACTTAGGTTATATGAACTACCAGCACCTCGATTGCTGACTACTTCCTTGAAGTAGTGTCTGAGGAACGTGTCTTTACTTCTCCAGTTGCCTCTTTGCAGCACTTCATCTATGCTTATATTATAACTTGTCCATATGTTTGAGTTCACTGCAGCTCTGAAACTACCAGGATTGCCTTCTATTTTGGCGTCTTTGAGCAAAGTCCTGATCCAGCCGGCTATAACTGTTCGAGATGCTGCATTGACTCGCCCTCTGGTTGTAATAAACAAACTATAAAGGTCCTGTTTGGCATTTCTTCGATTGTGTGATAAAGTAATGAGATTTTTAATCCATAGAACGGAGTTCAGCTTTTCAGGACCCGAATCTGATAATCGCCACACGGTTTGACGGTAGGTTGCCGAATCGGTCTTTGACCAAAATTTAGGCCACAAGATGATGTGGTCTTTGTCACTTTCGTAAAACTCTGGGCTTACATCTAGGAGGGTCAGATCGTGTATCCTCCTGCCTGAGCATAGCAGTAGTAGAGTTGCGACATGACGCGAAATTTGGAATAAGCTGTCAACATCAATGTTATAATTTTGCAGATATTCAATCAGGAAGCTAACATCTCACGTAGAGGGATTTCTTGCAGGTGGTTTCGACAGGTCTATGGCCTTTAGCAATTGTTTTACCAATGGATGCTTAGCAAGTAAGTCTGACTTCTCTGGGTTTGCGAATGTTACAACTACAGATTTGTGTAATGCAATTGTCTTAGGAGCTAGGTTTAAGCTGTTGTGTAGGTGGCAGATGAATTGTGCTATGTCATTTGGCTTTGGATCGTAGGTGAAGCATTTTCCGTTTGCCCATGAACACCATCTTTCCCATGCTGACTTATAGGTTTTAATAGTGGATTTGCGCCAGGATGACTCTAACAGTGCTTTATTCTCGTTGTTCCATGTTTCTATTATACGGAGCCAGCCCGTACCCTCCATACCTGCAAACATAAGTATGCTACTGCTGGCGGAGGAGCTCCTGTTTGAAGATCGATTATGTGTTTGCGTAGGTTCCATATTTTGAATGGAGGACTCAGAGCTCTCTGTTTCAGTTCTGCCTTCCAGAAAGTTTTGTTCCACTTCGGAACCACTAGCAGGTAGATTCCCGAGCTCTTCTGCAGATGTCGTAATACACGAGGTATAAGTGAAGGCGGGGGGAATATCCATCCGAGGTTGTAATGCCAGGTCCTGCTGAAGGCATTCACGAAGGCACAAGCTTGATCTCGGGCGTCTTCGCTCACATATTGATGCACTACCGCGGAACGGTGGCTGGCGAAGAGGTCTATGTTTGGGGTGCCCCACTTCTTGAATATAATTTGTGTCATCTGTGTTGACAAGGTCCATTCTGGTGTTTCGCAAAACCTCGAGAGGCTGTCGGCAGTTAAGTTGTATCTGCCGGGGAGGTAGCGAACCACAAGGTGAATTCGGTAGCGATTGGCTATCTCGAAAATGTGCATTGTAAATTTTAGAAGTGTTTGAGACTTTGTACCCCCTTGTTTGGTTATGCACGCTGCCACAGACTTGCTGCCCGTCTGAGCTAGGATTGTTTGATGAGTGAAGTTTTGTGCAAATCTTCGGAGTGCTTCTTTCAATGTTCATAACTCTTTGCGATTGCTGTCCCACGGCAGTTGTTCGGTGTCCCAAGTGCCGTTTATCTTTATGTCGTTTACTGTGGCACCCCATCCTTGGTCTGAAGCATCGGTCGTTACAAAAACTGTAGGATCGTTGTAATGGATGGGAGATGTCTGGTCCATGTTGTTTGACCACCAACGGAGTTCTTGAACTACGCTCCCCGGTAATCGAAACTTCTTGTTTCTGTCGGTTTCGGGGAGCTGATTTGCTTCTACATGAATAATCTTGCAATGAAGTTTCCCAAAGGAACGATAAATGCCGCAAAGTTGAAATGGCTGAGAATCGTTTTGGCTGTGGGCCAAGTCCACCAGTTTTTCTTTAGCATTATATTGATTAATTTGATGATTTTTGATGTTTTGGGCACTGGAAGGCTTTTCAGGTTTTGATGCGTATTCCACACAATCCCGAGGTATTCTAAGCTTCTTGTTGGTGTTAGAACTGACTTCTCTAGGTTCGCACACCAACCAAGAAGATCTGTGAGACATTGTAAAACCTGTAGAGTTTGTTGTTCTAGTACTTGTGGGTTTGTGGGGTACATCATTAGAAAGTCGTCTAGGTACACGATAATGCGTATACCTCTCTTCCTGAAATAGTTGGCAAAGCAGTTAGAAACATTGGCAAATGCACTTGGGGCTGTTGCTAAACCAAAAGGGAGGCAAGTCATCTCGTAAATAATATTTTTGTAAGCAAATGCCAGAAATCGACGATGTGCCTCAGCGATTGGGATATGAAAATATGCCTGAGATAAATCTATTTTCGTCTTAAAGTCTGTGGAATTTAAGCAGTTTGGAATTTTAAAATGATTTAGCAGGCGGAATTTAGGAGGCCGTAAATAATAGTTTAAGTTTCTTAGATCAAATATAGGCCGCTTAGAGCTATCGGATTTCTGGCGCAAACAAATGGGGGACAAGAAACCCGCCTCCCTTTTGCATATCTGCGCGGCACCGGAGCCTATCAACTTTTTAATTTCTTTACAATCTCTTTAGAGGGTGCCATTTGATATCGCATTAAATTAGTTTTGTCCAATCTGAAAGATGGTGGACGAGAAATAAAAGAGATAATAACCTGATATCGTTGCTAGAATATTCCCGGGTGCCCCTAATGTTTTCCAGATGTGAATTTTTGTGCTCACCTGCCCGGCACGAAAGCTAGGCTTTCTTGTTATTTTTATTTTGCCTTGTGGGTGTGCGATCTTGTAGGAATTTCTCTCTCTCTCTTTAGCATTAGGTTTACGTTCTCGTTTGTAGCCTGCATCATTTGACAGAGTTTTTCCATCATTAGGCTCTGTTATCAAGGAAATCACCCATCCTGGGTTCTTTGGTAGCCGCAGGAGGGACAGGGCTATGGCTTCTCTTTGAAGCGTGGCTGGATATTGAAGCCACCTCCTCATCTGGTAGTTCATCTTTTAACATTTTAGATGCTTCATGGCGTGAGACCAAATGTATTTTTTTCATATTCAAGGCTTCAAAGGATTTGTTATACACTCTGACTGGGTGAATTTTTGACATTAAACTCAGCGGCGCATAAATGAGTGCCCGGCCCAGTGGCCATTTTAGCATTATACTTTTGAGGCGCTTATAGCGTCGCTCACTCAGGTGATTTTCTTGGCCATGCGCTTTTACCAGTCTGACTGTTGGAATAGTAAATCTTAGGCGGCATTCTAGGTCTGAAGCCTTTCCTTTCCATCAAAGAAATCTACATAACTGACCACGTTGACCACCCAGGCCTTCCAGTTATCTGGGTAAATGTCATCTAATATGTGTACTACGTTCTTGAAGAAAGTCTCATCTTCCTCTGGGGGATCCCATTAGGCTAGTGCGCCTCTGGTTGTTTATTCCAATTGAAAGAACAACATTGGTGTGAGGGCTAGACTTTCTCGTGCTGGTGTAAGGACGCAGCTGATAGTGTTGTTTACGCAGCCGACGGTCGGCTACACCCAGCGATGGATGGGAGGACGACGCCGGCCAGGCAGTCGACGCCGGCTGCGCTCAGCCGACTGACGGCCAACCAATAATGCATGCTGACGACGTGTCATCTGTGGGCGCAGCTGACAGTCGGCTAAAGACTAAAAGTCTCTTGTATAATCTGCGTTGCAATAAAAGCTAAACTAGGGCTTTCCTAGTGACTTTATTTATTGCAGAGTGAGTTTTCCGTCCTGAGAGCGGGCAATCACTCAAGTGATAAGTTTATCACACCGCATGGGGCTTACCCATGCAGAGGAAATTTAATCGTTGTTGATACTTAGCAGTATCACGGGTTAGAAGAAAAAAGGGTGTTGTCTTTTCGTAAACAAGGAAAATTTAAATTATTTCCTATCCCGTACGAACACACTGTTCACGGCAAAAATCCAAGACGTACTGAGGAGCAAGCGGTTCGCCCGGCGCAGCATGGCGGCGCGCGCGCAGAGGGGAGGTACGCAGCGCGCGCGGAGGGGGATAGTGTAGGTAGCATCACGGTGTTGTCATATGTAAAAATCCAAGAGGTAATCTCACAAGTGGGTTCAGTGTAGCTCAGACACCCAAATAAGTTTTTTCATTTTTGTATATTTGGTGTGCAATAAAGGATATTTATCTTATCTTATCTTACAATCAGTGAGTAAACAATCAATCATCCCCTGTCTTGGTACCCTTAGGGTTGAATTTTTTTTTCAAATTTAAATGGGACCAATTTCACTGATACTGATACCCTTTCCAATAAAAAAATTATCAAAATCGGACTACTCTGTAAAAAGTTATGCGTGATCATACATAAGAAAAAAATATATACGCATCGACTTGAGAACCTCCTCCGTTTTTTTCGACTGTTAAAAATCATGACCAAACCAAAGTGAAAATGTAGTCAATATGTAAAAAAAAAATTTTTTGGGTAGTACTTCATGTATGAGGGCAATACAAAGTTTTTTAACCAACTTAAAAAAGGAGGAGGTTTCTCAATTCGACCGTCTATATATTTTTTTATGTGTGTATAACTTCTTCGTGTATGAACCGATTTTGATGATTCTTTTTTTGTTAGGAAGGAGCTATCCCAAGGGTTGTACCATAATAAGGAACCCAGGATCTGATGATGGCATCCCAGAAGAATCAAGGGTAACCTTCGAAAGTCTTAGTGGCGACTAGTACGTTTGTATTTTTTTTTATGTATTTTCTAAAGGTATTCGAGTATTTGCGTCTGGTAGTCATCATCCCATGTTTCAGAGCTGATGATAAAGGTACAACTCCTTAACGGTTAGGAGTAAGAGGATAATACTTTAAATATTATACGTAGTTGTAGGTATACATATAGACTGATAGTTGTATTCTTTCAGGTTATTCAGGTGAGCTGATGATGAAAGGTGTAACTCCTTAACTTGCTTCAATCGTCAACTCAGCAGGAGTTGACGATTGAAGCCACAGGACTCTGTGTTAGTTAATGGAACACTTGCATTATGATTTGATGATTCCTATTTGCGAGTAGTTGATTGGGATTAACGTTATATGATAGATAACATTATCACTAAAAATAAAAGTTTAAAAAACTAAAAACCGACTTTGATTTCATTGTTGCTTAATTTCGTGTATTTATATGTATAAAAATATTATTTCATACTTTTGAGTATTTTCTATTTAAAGTTTTTAGTTTTTAAACTTTTTATTTTTATTTTTTTGAGTGTATTTATCCTCTCGAGTGGGTCTCATTGAATAGGTCTCTTAAAACGAAATGAAGGTTTTCAGTTAAAGTAATAAATAAGTTAACTATGGGTCTTAAAATTCTGAAAAAATACAGTTAATAGTCATTAGTAGTTGTATGTGACATAGTTGCATCTCCTCGTCTATAAGATTCACCGTTAGGTATGAAATTTTATAGGTGCGCGTGCATTGTCAATTATGACTCAGAATTAAAAATGGAGTCCTTTTGTAAAACAGTTTTTTTGGCGTGCTTGCTATATACAGGGTGTATATAGTATATATAGATATTTGCATCGTTGCAGTATTTACGGTAGTTAATATATAGCTGATACTGAATACAAATCATTGATAAAATCGTAACCTTTTTTCAAAATGTTTTTAATGATTTATTTTTTAAATCTAAATTCACACCACTACATTTTATCGATCGCTCTTATCTCTATGCGCAAGACCCAGATTCTAGTGCTCTTTATTATACTGTAGGATCGTTGCGGCTCGGCGGGCGTACTTCAAATAGTTAGACCGTTTATCGGTTCAGTCACAATATAGATAAGTAACAGTGTTTTAAGTTGGTAGTGTCCTTGACTTACCTACAACTGCGTGAACACGCGCTTGGGCCTAGGGCTGTCTCTCTTAGGTTACGTATTTATAATGCTCTATTAAATTTGTCGTATTATCTTTTCACTCAATATTAGTGCATATTTTGTAAGTTCGAATTTTTATTATCTCTACTTTGGTTTTACTTTAACCTTCAAAAGAGATTGCTAGTTGGTATATATGTAATAAAATGATTCTCAATTATTTACAAATTGGCTATATTGAAATATTTTATGTTGAGACGAGTGCCCAACGCGGTGCCGGGAGAGAGCATGCAACGTCGTCCGAACCGCCTGATTCACGCACCGACAACACGAGCCGGCACCAACACGTGTTAGTTAGTGTTACTAATTAAAGAAATTGTGACTGCTGCAATGTTAATTGCACGAGTCTAATTTAAGTAGGTAATATTAAATTCATATCGAAATAAATTTGCTTATCGCCGTAAAAATAAATATTAGGTATGTATTTAGATAAAAAATCATGAAGTATTTAACACATTCTTGGCGAAAAAAGACAAATACAGGGTGTTTTTTTAATACCGAGCAAGCCTTAAGGGGGTGTTACGTAGACACGAGAACAAAATAAGAATTTTTTTTCAAATAAAAATCTTTACTAGTTTTCCCACAATCATTAGTTAAGTTTGTCTAAAAAAGTCCACATCGCAAAGCTACCGTCGTACAGCTGGCTGGGGTCAGTAAACTTGCGCGTGACGTTCGGATATTGCAACAAGACGGCAACGTCGCATGATTTCTACCTACGTACCTCGTCACGATCGTGAATAACTTTGGATTTCATTAAATAAGTGTTTTTTAATAAAATAAAAAACAAAATCATTCTGCGTCATTTTGATAGATTGAGTCAGTTTTCCCTTCGTAATGTACGGGCTTAGGACCGTCAAAATACCTAATTAAGCTGACTGGCAACAACACAATAAAAAAAACGAAGCGCGAGTCAGAGTTTCACATGAAGGGTTCCTTACCTTCCTACTTAGATTTTTTTTTTGTGAATAACTTCAAAACGTTTTATTTCATTTTTGTCTTCACGTGTACTTGCCAAATTTCATGATTCTAGGTCACCAGGAAATTTATACCCTTGTGAACGTCAAAACGGCTATTTTTAAATAACGTTAACTTAGAAGTTTGATTTTTTCACAGCTTCAAGGGATTACAGATTCATTTCGATTTGACACCTCCACACGTTCCTGACAAAAAGGGCAGACATACAGACGGACAACAAAGTGATTTAAAAAAAGGACCCTTTTTTTCTTTTAAAGTACGTAACCCTAAAAATTAGGAAGGTAATTTTTTTGTTACGTATAAATTAGGTGTTTTACTTAAAAAACTGAATCAACTTATTTACAATTTACAAATGATTAAACGAATTTAAGATTTACAATGATTTAAAAAAAATGTTCACTTACGTCATTCGCATTAAATGTTCAAAGTGTTTGCTCGTTTTGAAAGTATTCAAGAATTCTTTCTTCGAGATGTAATGAAATTCCGGGCTGGCCTTGACCTCTGGCATGTCGAGGTGTCTCGAATTGTCCGTAAACTCGTAGATTCTGTACAGTGAGAGAGATTCTGGCTCTTGTTGGTACACGGCGGTTTGGATATCGGCGCATCCACTCTCTTCGAGTCATTGGCACGTTACCATTACACTCGTGGTACAAACAAACCAAGTCCAAGAAATCCGCATTCGAAAATAAACTGCGACGTGGCACTTTTGCGTAGCGCGCCGGGCGTATTACGAAAGCACAAACACAACCTGCACCAAACGCGAGCGAGACGTTACTGTCGATTGTCGGTCGGTGGGGCCGAGCGGGTGGCCGTGGCCGGGCGGGGCGGGCCGCGGGAGCGCCCGCGCGGGAGTTTCCCTTTGCGGCGGCATGGCAACGTCGCGTGCGTCACGTGGAACGGACGGTGCATTAAACTTTTCAAGTCGTGCATTATTTTTGAAAATGAAAGATTTTTTTATAAACATTTAAGGTACACTTTTTTTTTGTGAAATGTGTTTAGAATCATGTCAGGATTCACCCCCTTAAGGCTTGCTCGGTATTAAAAAAACACCCTGTATGTACTAACCTACTAAGTAGGGATCTATATACCCGTCAAGGAATTTATTTTTGCTACGATAGCTACTTACTTATCATAGACCATAGGTAACAGAAATAAAATTTTAGAACTAACAATAATATTGTTATTTTTAACACGCTTTTATTAGCTTCACTTGTAACTAACTATGTAAGAAAGTCTTGGAACCTTAATTTGACCCACTTGCCGGTCTTCGATTAGGATGAAATTTTGCACACGCTCTGAGTTCTGATGACAATACATGATTAGCTAAGAAACGTCATTACAAATCCAATATGGCGGCCTCCCCAAGATGGCGGACTGGCTGTTTGAAATCCACCCCCATGATACTGGTATCAAATGAAAGGGTTTGCGGTCAGAAATACGAAAAAATAGTCACTTGACTTAAATCCAACATGGCGGACATCCAAGATAACTACTTAAAGTGTTTACTAATAGTGTGTTTTTTTAGTTTTTTAAACTAATTGATGATTATTATTATAATATTACCTTGCCGACTGAGTTGGTAATCTAAAAAAAATATTCCTGGATTCGATATCGACGAATTCAAACAACCATATACGGAACAATAATGCCGATAATTTCATGCCATACCTAAAGACTGTGCGGGAAAGTGTCTCTCACCGACTGACCGTTCACGTCCGAACGTAACTGCGGGTGGGGCACTCGCGATTGTTGCGTGCTGAGATAGGCTGAGATTTCGAAGCGCGTCGTTTCGTTCAGTTTGTATACAGACTGTGCGGGAAAGTGTCTCTCACCGACTGACCGTTCACGTCCGAACGTAACTGCGGGTGGGGCACTCGCGATTGTTGCGTGCTGAGATAGGCTGAGATTTCGAAGCGCGTCGTTTCTATCAGTTTGTATACATATGGAAAGACAAAGAGCTACACAGTAGGTTCTTCAAAGCCCTTTGTATATCCGTAATAGATAAGGAGGCCTCCGTGCACTGGCTGCGCTTTGGGGACCTTTTTGCGGAGACCGACGGTTTTGTCTGTGTAATACAGGATCAGATTGTCATGACAAAAAACTACTTATAGGAGGTTCATAATGAAAAACGGCACCGTAGACGTCTCTAAGTTGTGCCGTCAACCAGGGGAGACTGCGTCATATAACCTCCGGTTGTTCCATGCTTGCCAACACTGAGTATTTTCACAGACACAACCAAGCAACCAGGATCCTACACCAAGAGCACGCTTTGAAATATGGCCTCATATCTCAGCGGTTGCCATATAATAAGTACACGCCGGAGCCGGTTCTCGAGTACTAGACAAACCCATCATCACGGACAGGACGATTCCTTCGAAAAAGCCTGATATAGTGTTGATGGATCGGGCGCAGTCACGGGTGTTTTTAGTGGATGTCACTATTCCATTCGATGAAAACCTCGTGCAAGCTGATGCCGACAAAAGGAACAAATACCTGGACCTGGCGCACGAGGTAACTGATATATGGCAAGTGCAATGCACCAAAATTTTCCTCGTAGTCCTTTCTGTAAATGGGTAAATCCCAGCTAAACTAGAACGTCACTAAGGCGGTTACAACTCCGAAGCAGACCAATAATTGCAGCAATGCAGAAAGCGGTCCTCCCCGACAATGCTCTTAAGAGTCCGACGCTTTCTCTCCCCGTCGTACTGAACTCTAGCTGACTGTGCTTCTGCTGGAGGTGCTCCTGCCACTTCGCCTTGTACCAAGTGAGCAGAGTAGCTTAAATATTATATTTTATAATAATGAAAATCAAACATCTACTTAAATGGGTTGTAGTTAAAATGTATATGGAATAACTGCCAAACCCAACGTAAGAGGTCTTAATATGTTTGCGTGTATGTGGTACAGCGCTTTTTCTCTGCATCTCTGCGTCTTGTGACGTTTTGTCAGTCACCGCTCACAAAGAATAGTTTTCGGTTAAGCTTATCAACGGCACGACGTCTGCTTTCCATCCCGCTTTGTATGTCCTACAGATTCGAATGTAAAACCGGCACATGTTAAATTACTTAAGAGTATTTGTCGATTTCGACACGATCTAATAAGAACTGAGGAGATTCGTAGGAGAACCAAAATCAGCTAAACTGAAGGGGGCACATGGCTCGTAGAACGAATGGCTGTTAGGGCAGTAAATTTCTTGAGTGGCGACCGCGCACCGGAAGGCATAACGTAAGCGGGAAACCGCTCGATGTGGGCAGCGCAGAGCCGGTCGTTGTAGAAATCCTTGAGGGAGGCCTTTAACAATGGATGTCTTTCCGATGATGATGATGGATTTCGGCGTCCACCTTGAGATGAGATCAAAGTATTTTTTATGAAATTCAACATGATTGCGAATAGAAATCCACTGAACTGACGAAACATTCCCTGGTAATGTAGGTACGGCCATTTGGAGTCGAGCTGCATACTGACACAGACACAGACTTTGTTTAGTCAATAAAATGATAAGAAGTACTTGTACCTGACCAAGAGAGAGAGAGAGTATTTTGCTATCATTTTTTTTATATTCACAATTGGTTAGCCCTTGGCATCATCTACTGTAAAGCAGATATTATTTGTGTAACATTTGCTGACAATATATAAATGATCACTAGCACTATGAAAAAAAAAGCCTTTTCATTTGGTTGCGTATCTGTTAGTAGCGTTTCACAGAAATGTTTTATGTGTTTGCCGCCGCTTAGTGACAGTTTAATCGTTCTGTTTGCAGGAAGCGTTCCAACTGCGCCGGCCTCGCCCCGCAATGTCGTGTCGGGGCCTCGCCTGCTACAGAGCAGGCCGTCGTCGTCGGCCTCACCTCGCAGACATTACGAGTTCCGTCGAGGGAGGTGAGGCGGAAGGGCGCCGCAAGTTTCTCAAGTGACGCGCTCTGTCGGAGAGTTGGTCCCTCCCCCGCGCCCCCGCGCCACCGCCCGTCTCCCGCTGATAACTTGCACTCATGCACTAGCTGTGCAGCTCGCCACATGCAGTAAATAGCCAACTAACACGGCGGGAAGCCTTGAGAGCCGATATAATTCGCGCGCAACTTTAGCCGCAGCCCCCCCCGCCAGACTGAGGTAATTCGTTACTTCGACTGAGATCTTGAAAACGGCTTCACGTACATATTTTTTTTTTACGCGATTGGTAATTTCACAGTACATAACAGATAAATAAGCAACTAGCTTTTTCCCACGGCTTCGCTCGTGTGGGCATCGTTTTTATGACTATCTTTGTAGGTGAGTGATGCGTAGACAGGACTTTACGCCAGATTCCTTGGGAACTATATCTGGATATTCTGATTAGCAGTATCTGTCACTTTCCACTCCTCAGTCAACTATTTCTATGTGCAAAGATTCACGTAAATTCGTTGCTCCGTTGTGGCGCTGCACTGGCGTGCGCGAGGCTGAAATTAACTTTTCCCCAAATCCCTCTGGATCTATCTCGGGCTGTGCTAATTAGTAGGCTATGTTATTTCTCACTTTCTCTACTACCTCTGCCCAAAAAATCGCAACAATCCGTTCGGATTGTGATATTTTCACGGGATGAAAAGGACCCTTTGTCCTTTTGCATGACACAGGCTGCATGCATGCCAAATTTAATCAAGATTAGTTGAGGTGTTAAAGCGTGAAAAGGTAACGTACAAATAAACACATTTTCACATTTATAAGATTTCTCCAGATCCCTCAGGAACTGTATATAAGGAATATTCTGATTAGCAGTCTATATCACTTCCCACCCCCTCAACCAACTCTATAAAAAAATTACATTAATCCGTTGCTCCGTTGCGACGACGACGTGCTGTGTTTTCCCCAGATCCCTCGGGAACTATGTTAGGATATGTTAATTAGTAAATTATGTAATTTCCTGACCTCTCAACCATCTTTGTGCAAAAAATCACAACAATCCATTGTTCCGTTGCAATATGTTTAAGAAATTAACCAAAAAAGGAGTTTGTTTTGAGTTCCCTCAGGAACTGCATCGGACTTTGCTATTCTCACAGGATAAAAGTAGCCTATGACCTTCCCAGTGACACAGGCTACCTTCGTGCCAAATTTTATCAAGATTGGTCGAGGTTTTAAATTGTGAAAGGGTAACAAACAATCAAACAAACACATTTTCACATTTATAGTATTATTAAGTAAGGATATGTTTTATATGAATACACGAAATTAACCAACAATAAAGAAATGAAATATAAATACGAAACATATTAGGGGCCTACAATTTTTTTGAGGTCAGTACCAGCACTGGAAAAAAGTCAAATATCTTAGATTCGATGGCTTTGCTGGCACCGACTCACCTCAATTTTGACCCATAATTTTTGTTTTATACCTACCTTCGATTTCATTATTGTTAGTTAATTTCATGTATTTATATAAAAAAAAAACATCATTTCATAAATATGAGTAAATTTCGTTATAAAGTCAGTTTTCAGTTTTGTTAAAGTTAAAAAATTTGTTTATTTTAATTTTAATAAATGCATGTGTTTCATTAACCGATACAGAGTGCTGTGGCTTCCATCATAATCTTGGAAGCATGAAAGTAAGGAGTCAAATCTTCTATCATCAGCTCAGCTGAATTACCTGAAAGAATACAACTATCGGTCTATACGTACCTGAAATATTTATAGAATTATCTTCCGACTCCTAACCGTTTAGGAGTTAGACCTTACATCATCACCTAATGAACATGAGATGATGACTATCAGATGCAAAAGCTTGAATAGCTTAAGAAAATATTAATATGAAACTCTTAAAAGTGCCTATAAAATTTTAGAGTTGCTTTCGATTTCATTGGGATCCCATCATTAGATCCTATTTTTTTTTAATTACAATTGGTAAACCCTTGACAACATCTCACCTGGTGGTAGGTAACGATGTTGCCGAAGATGGAAGCGGGCTTACCAAGATTCCCCAACGCAATGGAGAACTGGCTATCTTATCTTATTTGGTGACAATGGGATCATTTCAGGAAAAATAAAATTCGAATAAAAAAAGAATTTCGAAAATTGGTTCACAATCTGCGTAGATAATCGCGTAACAAACACAAACACACACACACACAAATACAACCTAAAGTCGAATTGAGAACTTCCTCCTCTTTTGAAGTCGGTTGAAAAAACATTTTTTCAGTTTCACCAGGAACTGCATTGACCTTTGTTATTATCACGGGGTGAAGAGTAGCCTAGTCCTTTTCAGTGACACAGGCTACCTGAATGCCAAATTTCACCCAAGATTGTTGTTATAGCGTGAAAAGGTAACATTTTCACGTATATAATATTACTAGCTTTGTCTGGTAAAATAAAATCTAAAAAAACTTTTTTTATGTCACTGCTCCTACATGTAAAGAGATGGTTTTGTTGATGACTCTATGGCGTGGGGTGTCGTTGATGAGTTATTTCAAAACTAGTGAGGGTTCACTAAAACTATTTTCCGATTCAGTGATCACGGTTTGCGAAATATTAAGCTTAAAAGACGAAGTAACTAATATCTCACTTGTGTGTATGTGTCCTTACAAGCTAAACCAGTATTTCAGGAAATCTGACAAAAATTGAAAATAGTAGGACATTTAATCAAACTATGAGGAAAACTATCACGGCTAAGTAGGCTTTCTTAGTTTAGGAGTAATAGTCGACTAACTTAAGATGTGCAGTTGAATTTATAAAAAGTTCATAGATTTTACATACAAAGTGTTCTATTACCAACAGCAGAATATATATATTTTTTTAAATGTATATTTTTTACCCGACTACCAAAAAAGAGGGTTATGTTTATGATGTATGTATGTATTTATTTATTTAATTATGTATGTATGTGTATGTATGTATGTTCATCTGTTCCCCCGTATTTTCTAAACCACTTAACTGATCTTGACAAATGTGGTGTCTTTGAATTTGTGCCATCACTCCGCGTGTCATAGAATTAATAGCATTTAAAAAAATCTACATGGCGGATTTTATAGGTCAATTACATAACCCAAAAAAACTGCTTTTTAGTTATTCATAACATGTTTGGTAATACAAGAAAAGTCTTGGCAAGCTCATTCTAAACATATCTAGACACACGGCAGTGTGTCAGCCAAGTTAAAAAAAAAGGGCGATACCGGCCGTGGGATATTATTACATCAACCATTTCGAGCCTCTTTCCACCTACTCGTATCTCAAAATCTGTTTAAACTGCATACTCGCTTTTGCATATTTGGTAAGAGTTTCTCAATTACTTGGATTTTAATTTTCATATAAATATATTTCACCATTTCTGAGATATCGACGTCCGAAAATCACTAAACTCACTAACTGACTGACTCATCAAAATTATAGACCACTTGTGGTGACCTCTGAAGGTTGGAGGCTCTACACTTGAAGTTGTTACCAAATATATGTACCTGGGACAAAAAGTCCAGTTAGGTAGGTCCAACTTCGAGAAAGAGATAAATCGTCGAATCCATTTCGGCTGGGCAGCGTTCGGGAAGATTCGCAATATCTTTAAGTCCCAGATACCGCAGTGTCTTAAGACCAAGTTCTTCGACCAGTGTGTGTTGCCAGTGATGACATACGAAACTTTCCTTGCCTGGCCATTTATATAATTATATCAGCCGACGGACGTCCACTGCTGGACATTGGCCTCCCCAAGGATTTGCAACATCTTTACGTCCCAGATACCGCAGTGTCTTAAGACGAAGGTCATCGACCAGTGTGTGTTGCCATGATGACTGATGACATATGGAACTGAGACAGGGTCGTTTACTATGGCCCTCATAAGAAGGCTCAAGGTCACCCAAAGAGCAATGGAGCGTGCTATGCTCGGAGTTTCTCTGCGTGATCAAATCAGAAACGAGGAGATCCTTAGAAGAACAAAAGTAACCAACATAGCTCTCAGAATTGCTAAAATTAAGTGGCAGTGGGCGGGCACATTGCCGGTAGAACAGATGGCCGTTGGGGCCGTAAAGTTCTCAAGTGGAGACCACGCACTGGACAACGTAGTGTAGGCAGGCCTCCCACTCGGTGGACCGATGACCTGGTGAAGGTCGCGGAAAGCCGCTGGATGCGGGCAGCGCAGAACTGGTCGTCGTGGGTTCCGTAACACCACTTCTCATCAAAATATAAAGATCTTTTCTAGGTAACTTATACATTTTAAATTTGGCATCGAGATAAGTTATTAGGCGAATACTAAGAACAAAAATCGAAAAAGCGGCCAAGTAAGAGTCAGATTTCCGAAATTATAGTTACTTACCACTACTGTTCATAAAAATTATAGACCACTTCCAGATGTCTTAGGACTTGTTTGGCAATTAGGTAAGTTATTGGAAGTATACAATGTTCACGACGCCGTTCGACACCCCCAGGACTAAACAAAGACGCGTGCTGGGCCCATTGAATTATTTCGTTTCTTAGGCCCACAGGTGGGTCATGAACTCGGCTAGATACGCAGCGCTAGGAGTTCAGTGTTCAAAGCCACTAAACGAGTACAAATCAAGCCCAGGTTCCGGAAACGGAGACACAAGCTAGGCTTGCTAAGGAAGGGAACACAAAACAACTGTTACTCTGGGGACACAAGGTCTCCGTTGCCCAGGATAGGAGAGACCCTAACTAGCGTTACTCGCGGCTCTAAGCACTGAATGGGAATGTTTATATCTAAAGGCAGGCCCCCGTGAGCCTACACTAGTACATTAAATACAGACATCAACAAATAAATTAAATACACAAATACGGAACCCTTAAAATGAACAATCAATAGCAATTTATTTCTAACTACTCACTGCTGTCGATGCAAATACGACGTAGCAGGTCGATCGTTTGGTGGCAATGAGTAGGTATATCAAGTGCGTGTGTGTAGTGTATATATATATATATATATATGGATTAGACCTTATCCGTTTCTTCCTGATGGTGGTGCAAAACTCAGCTTGAGGCGCCTCGGTCGTTCGGCATGTAAGTAGGTTCACAATGACTCGAATCACGAGTCAACCGCTAAGTACATACATTAATTCACATTTCGATAAACCTTCCTTACGTGATCAGTAAGCCGGGCCGATATAAATACATAACTTCATAGGCCACCACAACAGTACCTTTACTGATTCAATTCGCATAGTTCTATTACACAATTACTAACACAAGTGCGGCCCGTTATAGCTACAAACAAGCCGTTCCTGTGCCAATTAAAGTACAATATCACAGAGCAAAATCACGGTACTTATATCTTGACACTAAACACGCGACATGTAGGTATTCAAATAAAATTCCAACGTTCTTTTTTTCACAACGCCTGCAGTAATAGCTATCGTTTATATTTGATAAACGGGACTTAGTAGGACACGTCGTTGTGATTTTCACGCGGCTTTAATTACTCACTACTAAAGACCCAAAAATTTACCGGTAAGCCCGCGTTCAAGGGCTTACAATTCGATTCACTGAGCTGCGATAGGGTGCGTCACCCGCAAGGGCTTGTGGTAACTAGCGTGGTCACTGGCGGCACTCCCCGCCACTTATCGCTGCCTTTAGTTCGACGGCCGCGGGCCAAGTGCGAGTCGGGAGCAATTAAATGTTGGTTTCGAACATATAAAGATAAAATATAAACAGACCAAGTACGAGTCGGAATTACAAAATTAGGGTTCCATACCACCATTACTCAGAAAAATAATTACATAGACTACTTCCAGGTGACTTCATAACATGAGATTTAGAATCGAATTAGGTTATTGGGCATATTAAGAAAACTTAAAAAACTAACCAAGTGCGAGTTGGGCTTGAGCACTGAAGATTTCGCACCACTAAAAATATACAACATATTATGTCTATCACTTGAATAGAGGAAATAAATATGATAACTTTACAAACAGTAATGATATCCCAACAAAACATAGATGTAAAAGGGAGCCAATTTCTATACAAAAAAAAATACAGATATCTAAATGGGTAGGTACCAAGTTCTACAGTGGTTTCTTAAATCATAGCTATAAGACTTCAAATTAAAATATTTATGTATCTTAGACTTCTCTAAATATTAGAGAACTAGCTTTTGCCCGCGGTTTCGCTGCATAGCTGGTGCCAGCGACTTCGTATGATGTTTCTCTAGGTTGACACTTTGTTTCTTACACCGTGTGGTAAGTTATCTGGGGAAGTAAGTGTATGTTGGGCATGTTAAAACTGTTTTGAAAAATAAACGTTTATAATTTAACAAGCCAAATATACAACGACTTCCCAAGCTACCTGTGATATTGGATACGCCTAAGTGAAGGAACTAAGTTAATACATTGAGCCATTCCAGAGATACAATGTTCTTCCTTTTGTTTTCAAAAAACTACCGTTTGTAGGCTTGGCATGACTATTGCAGATCGCCTTACCAAGATACCTGCAGAATTCGACAAGCTTAATTAAACGAAAAACTATGAATTATTTCAATTCCTTCAAGAAAACTCCAATATTCCGCGATCCAAAGAATATTTACGGAACTATAATCAATTAATCAGGTATTAACATATCAAAAATACCTAATCTAACAGTGAAAGTTTCATATTAATACATTATGCAATTCTGGAGATACAATCTTATACAACCTTTTGATTATCCGGTATTGAAAATATGTATTCACGTAAAGTGCCCTATGCAATATTCGACACGCGTAATCGAATTGAGCTTCGATGGCGTAACGATTACGGCCGCTACCTCCTGTCCGGGACGCCGTAGTTCGAATCCTGCCACGCACCAATATTTTTTCGTATTTCGATTTAATATGTACGTATATCCGACGCTCTTACGATGAAGGAAAACATCGTGAGGAAACCTGCACACACCTGTGAAGAAACTCGAAGGTTGTGTGTGAAGTCGACTAACCCGCACTGGGCCCGCGTGGTCGACTAAGGCCCGATCGCCCTAATTCAGGGTAGGCTCGAGCCCTTCGGTGGGGAGTATATGAGCTGATAAGATGAAGAAGAATTAAATTGAAACAATGGGTTATTTCGGAACTTTCGGATGGGATCCCCAACTTTCCGGGATAAAAAGTATTTTTTCATAGCTAACCTAACCTACCAGTGAAAGTTTCATCTTAATTTATCAAGCCATTTCAGAGATACAAGGGTCTTCCTTTCCTGCGGGAACCTTATGATTATCCGGGATTTAATTTATTTCATTTTACGCTTTTTAAACTTTACGTATCCCAAACACGATACCTCTGCTGTAAGTTGGCAAGGAGTTGGGTATCCTGCAGATACCATGAGACGCTGCAGCATTAGGTCAAGGTTACTATGTTCTGTTTAACGTTGGGTATCCTGCAGAGTCAGGAGATGCTGCAGCATCAGATCAAGGTTACTATAATGGTTTTGCAAGATTTTGCAGACCGGTATAGGTTACCTACATCCATAATTATCACCTAGATAAGAGCTGATGATCTTCAAACAGCTCAACAGATCTTCATAAATTGTAACTAAGGACTACCTCGATCACGACAGCTGTCAAAATCGGTCTGTTCGTTTAAGAACTACGATGCCACAGACAGACACACAGGTACACCATGTCGGTTCGCCTCCAGGACCAGAACTCGAAACCTATCCAGTTGCAGCGAGGGGTGAGACAAGGAGACGTTATATCTCCGAAACTGTTCACCGCCGCCCTGGAAGATGTTTTTAAGCTTCTGGACTGGGGTGGACTCGGCATCAATATCAACGGCGAGTACATATCCCACCTCCGATTCGCTGACGATATCGTGGTCATGGCTGAGACTATGGAAGACCTAAGCACAATGCTCGATGGCCTCAGTAAGGTCTCTCAACAAGTGGGTCTTAAAATGAACATGGACAAGACGAAAATAATGTTAAATGTCCGTGTCGCACCCACTCCTCTAAAGGTTGGAGACTCTACACTGGAAGTTGTTGACGAATATGTATACCTGGGACAAACAGTCCAGCTAGGTAGTTCCAACTTCAAGAAAGAGATCAATCGACGAATCCAACTCGGCTGGGCAGCGTTCGGGAAGCTTCGCAATATCTTCACGTCCCAAATACCGCAGTGTCTCAAGACTAAGGTCTTTGACCAGTGTGTGTTGCCAGTGATGACTTACGGAACTGAGACATGGTCGCTTACTATGGGCCTCATAAGAAAGCTCAAGGTCACCCAAAGGGCAATGGAGCGTGCTATGCTCGGAGTTTCTCTGCGTGATCGAATCAGAAACGAGGAGATCCGCAGGAGAACTAAAGTAACCGACATAGCTCACAGAATCGCTAAACTGAAGTGGCAGTGGGCAGGGCACATAGCTCGTAGAACAGATGGCCGATGGGGCAGTAAAGTTCTCGAGTGGCGACCGCGCACCGGAAAACGTAGCGTAGGCAGGCCTCCCACGCGGTGGACCGATGACCTGGTGAAGGTCGCGGGAAGCCGATGGATGCGGGCAGCGCAGGACCGGTCGTCGTGGAAATCCTTGGGGGAGGCCTTTGTCCAGCAGTGGACGATTTGTGGCTGATATGATGATGATGAAACTTTACGTATCCCAAACACGATACCTCTGCTGTAAGTTGGCAAGGAGTTGGGTATCCTGCAGATACCATGAGACGCTGCAGCATTAGGTCAAGGTTACTATGTTCTGTTTAACGTTGGGTATCCTGCAGAGTCAGGAGATGCTGCAGCATCAGATCAAGGTTACTATAATGGTTTTGCAAGATTTTGCAGACCGGTATAGGTTACCTACATCCATAATTATCACCTAGATAAGAGCTGATGATCTTCAAACAGCTCAACAGATCTTCATAAATTGTAACTAAGGACTACCTCGATCACGACAGCTGTCAAAATCGGTCTGTTCGTTTAAGAACTACGATGCCACAGACAGACACACAGGTACACACTTTAAACTTATAACACCCCTCCGTTTCCGTCAGGAGTTAGAATTTACTCAGTAAGGTAGGCTATGCAAAAATGCTCACGAACTTTTAACTCTTTCATCTCAGACGTCCTGGCCTTTTCCCCCCTTCCCCATCTTTGCGCGGTAGTCTAGATGGAAGCTATTAGCGAGATGACGGACAATTCCCTTCCCGTGCCTTTCTGTGCCCTGTGCTGGCGCTGTCGGCGCGCTGCGGATTCTCTTTGTCGTGCACGCTAGGGAACGTGAATAGAAATAGCAGCAGTCGTCGGTGCCTATAGCCATAGCTATAGCGCCGCGCGTGAATTGCCATCAGGAGAATGGCATGAAAAGTGAATCAGTGCAGTAGTACACTTGCGGGGGGTGAGGAATGGCGGCGGGAGAGGGGGGGGGAGATGATTGAGCGGCGCGCGGCGGAAGGTTGCGGCCATCAATCTCAGCTGTCGGCCGCGAAGCGCGGGCGCGGCTCCAGTGCGAGCGATGTGTGGCCCAACTGAACGCGACTTGTGCACTTACTAAGTGTCAGATAAAGTCAGTATAAATCAAAGTGTTTAGAAAAAAGATAATTCTGTAAAGTAAATTAATACTCCTAGCTAGGCGATATTAATAGCCTTTCGTAGTTAATGGCATAGCTGTTGTAGAATTTATCAAAAAAATCTGAAATTCTTATCTGCACTTCTGTGGTAAGAGCCATTTAGATCTCGGTTACTAGCCAATTCGCACCAACTAATTTATCTTCCTTATTTAGATTTCGAATGAAGAAAAAAAACGAGACCTACAGTACTCGCATATGATGTGTAACATGTGACAAAATACTTATGAAATTAATTAATTATCGGGTCGTACATTCACGGGCCGACCCTTCGAATAGTAGTATGTCATCTTTGCCTTTGCCATCACACTAGGCGGCATGGCTATGACAACCTTAGTTTTCGAGAATTAAAAAAACGTTCGCATTTCCTGTTACACATTTCCGTCCCATTTCACGAAATCACTCCCACAAATTGCAGGAAAGCGAGAGCAAAGATGTTACACATCAAAAACCGGCTAAGTGTGAGTCACGCTCTAAGGGTTCCGCACACTATACCTATGGCTTCTATGGGCACGGAACTCCGAGTAGACACAACAATCGGATTGAATGACAAAGTAACTTTGTAGTGGGAAAAAAGTGTGCGTATCAGTCCGACTCACGACAGGAGTTTACTCATGAAATAATTTTGTTTTTCGGCCTCCGGCCTCCGGCGTCGCTCGAAACGCTACCCTTAACGGGACCCTTCCCGCCCTATGCGGAGTTCAGCCGGAGGTCGAGTGGCCTGTAGCCTTGCAGGGAGCGCTCTGGGCTTGGAAATCTACGTGGAAATCCTCTGCGTTGCTCAGCCTGCTGACCTCGCATTAGGCGGCATGGCCACGTTTCCTTTCATTCGTGACTGAAAAAAACATAATGACACTAAATGTAACGGTATCGCTTTACCGATCAACACTCTACTCGTTTTACCCCTCATACATTTTTCATATCGGGTTTTACATTTGAATGAATTCTCAAAGAGTAAATTCTAAAAAATGCTCTCCCATACATCAAGGTCGATGCCCCAACTGCAAATGTAAGTTTCTAATAACAAAAAATGAGTTTTTATGCGTTATTACTAGAAATTACCGACTTTCCTATTGAAATTCACAAAAATCGATTTTCATAATAAAAGCCCGGAGTATTAAAATTTATGGGGAGTAAAATCAAAAAAGCATTATTATGATAAGCGATAGTTGTATAGTATAGTTATTAATATCCGTCTCCGCCGAAAAGAGGAGTTAAATTTTAGTATGTATGTATATATGTGTGTATGTTTGTACGTGTGTGTTGTGTGTACATGTGTGCCCACTCGTTGGTAACGAATAAACTCCAGACACACACACACTTTTTTGGAGTTTACTCCTTAAGAATCGATTTTCATATATAAGCCGAAATGTATGTAAATTTATGGGGAGCCGCGTGTTTATATATGAAAAACGAAAAAAGAAAAATATAAATTCTACTTCAAGACCTTTCTCTTAGCTAAGAATTCAAACTATCGCCCTTCGGAACATATATTACGTTGTCCCCTTGTTACCCAAATAACTAATAATTAACCAAACATAAAATTAGGCGTTATGCGTTAGGAGTAAACTCCAGTCGTGCGTCAGAGACACACACTTTGTTTTTTTTTCAAATCGCCCTAATTCAGGGTAGGCTCGAGCCCCTCGGTGGGGACGTAAATGAGCTGATATGATGTGCTAGAATGACGAAATACAAAAGGCCTGAACGAAACAGCCGATTGATTCATAATTCATAATTCGCTGGGCCCGGCCGCATCAAGGTCGCTGAGCCAGAAAACTAAGTGAGAGCTTGCTTCTTGCCAAACATGATTGTAACAGTTTTTAAAGAATCAATTTGCAAGTACTAAAACGCGTGACATAAATTGCCGTATCTTTTGATTGAGTTGACTTAGGGACTGGAGTTTAGAGTAAATTCCAGTATTTGATATTAATTTGATTCCTCTACCTGTTTCTGAGAAAAAGGGTATTAATAGATGGACAGACGGACAGACAGACAACAAAGTGATTAAAAGGGTTTTTTTCTTTCTTTTCAAGGTACGGAACCCAAAAAGTGAGGTATTTGTATTTAAAAAAAAACCATCCAAGTAAGCCACCGAGGATTCCATACCAACACACCTTTGGGTACAAACCCTACAAACATCAACGAGTACAAAACTAAACTTAGCAGCTGAAAGTGTGGTCTCCCGCCCCCCAGGGTCAGTCAACTCTCCAACTACAGATTAGTATATACAGAAGTAATTTTAATCACGACGAAACAAAGTGAACTGACGGCGTTACAGTCTCAAACACTAAGAAATTAACAGCCGCAGTAGTAATTTAAATTGTCAAATAGGAAGTTAGTTAAATTATTGTTATTTATTTCACTTTTTACAGTATTTAAAATAGAAATACGTCCAAATGGTTTTTATATTTTTATGCCTTATATAAAAAGAACGATGCCAATTTCTGTGGGTCGCCCTTCGAAGTTGATGGTTGCCCCGGTGAGCCCGCTGGCAGTGGGCCCAGCCCGCCCTCGCTCGCCTACAGAACTCTTCCGCGCCCGTCATTGTGCTTCACAAAACGGGTCCTATTGAATCGTACATATTACAACGCTTACTATTATTGCCGCGCGGATCAGGGATTACAGCGCTACAATGGATCGCATAAAATATTCGCACCAGTCCATTAGGGGCGGACTTATAATGAGGAATTTTGGAGCCGATAGACATTAGATTAGTAAAAAGACAGGGAGCGAATTATTTTTGAAAGTTTTATGTTTGCGTCAGATACATGAGCGGCAGTCCAGCGGTCAAAGCGTTTGAATCCCTCCTCTTAAAGCATGGGTTCCATCCCCGGTCCGATAGAATCTTTTTGTATTTTTTACCCGACTGCACCAGAAGGATGGTTATGTTTTTGGAGTGAATGTATCTATTACCCGACTGCACAAGAAGTATGGTAATGTTTATTGAGTGAATGTATCTATTACCCGACTGCACCAGAAGGATGGTTATGTTTTTGGAGTGAATGTATCTATTACCCGACTGCACAAGAAGTATGGTAATGTTTTTTGAGTGAATGTATCTATTACCCGACTGCACCAGAAGGATGGTTATGTTTTTGGAGTGAATGTATCTATTACCCGACTGCACAAGAAGTATGGTAATGTTTTTTGAGTGAATGTATCTATTACCCGACTGCACCAGAAGGATGGTTATGTTTTTGGAGTGATTGTATCTATTACCCGACTGCACAAGAAGTATGGTAATGTTTTTTGAGTGAATGTATCTATTACCCGACTGCACCAGAAGGATGGTTATGTTTTTGGAGTGAATGTATCTATTACCCGACTGCACCAGAAGGATGGTTATGTTTTCGGAGGTATGTATCTATTACCCGACTGCATCAGAAGGATGGTTATGTTTTTGGAGTGAATGTATCTATTACCCGACTGCACCAGAAGGATTGTTATGTTTTTGGAGTGAATGTATCTATTACCCGATTGCACCAGAAGGATGGTTATGTTTTTGGAGTGAATGTATCTATTACCCGATTGCACCAGAAGGATGGTTATGTTTTTGGAGTGAATGTGTCTATTACCCGATTGCACCAGAAGGATGGTTATGTTTTTGGAGTGAATGTATCTATTACCCGATTGCACCAGAAGGATGGTTATGTTTTTGGAGTGAATGTATCTATTACCCGATTGCACCAGAAGGATGGTTATGTTTTTGGAGTGAATGTATCTATTACCCGATTGCACTAGAAGGATGGTTATGTTTTTGGAGTGAATGTATCTATTACCCGACTGCACCAGAAGGATGGTTATGTTTTTGGAGGAATGTATCTATTACCCGACTGCACCAGAAGGATGGTTATGTTTTTGGAGTGAATGTATCTATTACCCGACTGCACCAGAAGGATTGTTATGTTTTTGGAGTGAATATATCTATTACCCGACTGCACCAGAAGGATTGTTATGTTTTTGGAGTGAATGTATCTATTACCCGACTGCACCAGAAGGATGGTTATGTTTTTGGAGTGAATATATCTATTACCCGACTGCACCAGAAGGATTGTTATGTTTTTGGAGTGAATGTATCTATTACCCGACTGCACCAGAAGGATGGTTATGTTTTTGGAGTGAATGTATCTATTACCCGACTGCACAAGAAGTATGGTAATGTTTTTTGAGTGAATGTATCTATTACCCGACTGCACCAGAAGGATGGTTATGTTTTTGGAGTGAATGTATCTATTACCCGACTGCACCAGAAGGATTGTTTTATGTTTTTGGAGTGAATATATCTATTACCCGACTGCACCAGAAGGATTGTTATGTTTTTGGAGTGAATGTATCTATTACCCGACTGCACCAGAAGGATGGTTATGTTTTTGGAGTGAATATATCTATTACCCGACTGCACCAGAAGGATTGTTATGTTTTTGGAGTGAATGTATCTATTACCCGACTGCACCAGAAGGATGGTTATGTTTTTGGAGTGAATGTATCTATTACCCGACTGCACCAGAAGGATGGTTATGTTTTCGGAGGTATGTATCTATTACCCGACTGCACCAGAAGGATGGTTATGTTTTTGGAGTGAATGTATCTATTACCCGATTGCACCAGAAGGGTGGTTATGTTTTTGGAGTGCATTTATCTATTACCCGATTGCACCAGAAGGATGGTTATGTTTTTGGAGTGAATGTATCTTTTACCCGATTGCACCAGAAGGATGGTTATGTTTTTGGAGTGAATGATTCTATTACCCGATTGCACCAGAAGGATAGTTATGTTTTTGGAGTGAATGTATCTATTACCCGACTGCACCAGAAGGATGGTTATGTTTTTGGAGTGAATTTATCTATTACCCGATTGCACCAGAAGGATGGTTATGTTTTTGGAGTGAATGTATCTTTTACCCGATTGCACCAGAAGGATGGTTATGTTTTTGGAGTGAATGATTCTATTACCCGATTGCACCAGAAGGATGGTTATGTTTTTGGAGTGAATGTATCTATTACCCGATCGCACCAGAAGGATGGTTATGTTTTTGGAGTAAATTTATCTATTACCCGATTGCACCAGAAGGATGGTTCTGTTTTTGGAGTGAATGTATCTATTACCCGATTGCACCAGAAGGATGGTTATGTTTTTGGAGTGAATGTATCTATAACTGACTGCACCAGAAGGAGGGTTATATTTTTAGAGTGTATGAATGTATATTTCTTTGGATCGCTCTTTAGCAAAAAAGGCTTTGGATTTTGGAGTGCGACGTGACGTTAAGTTCATCTTGATCCCGTGAGCGACATTGCGTTCAATTATAGTACACTACTGCAGCGGCCAAAAGAGGCATTGATGGACCAACGTGTAAATGTGGGCCGAGTCGAAGCCGAGGTACACATACGTAAGTCCATTAATGTTTAGTTGTGGCCACTTTACTTAGTACTTTTCTCAAATAATGCGCGGAATTTAAAACTAAAATAAACAATGACAATCAATTACGAACAACGAACAACAATAGTATTTAACGCGCCAAAGTGTTCATTTGTTTATTTTTTAGATAAACAGCTTTCTATTTGCAAGCCAGTTCGAAAAAAAAAAACCTTTGATAAGTCCAAGCATGTTTGAGAAAAAGAAGAAGATATTGCTTTCGACTGCATGAGATTGTTGTGAGGTTGTGCAGCACTCGGTGTTTACTGCTTCCATTAAAAGAATAAGCTTAGGGACAACTAGTCAATTGGCGGGGTGTGGGTTTGGAGGCAGAAATGAGTAATCTTATTTCCATCTTTCGTTATTATTTTATGCAGATTGAAAAAAAGGAGGGTTATGTTTTTGACAGTATATATTATGTATGCTTGTATGTATAATATATGTATGCTTGTATGTATAATATATGTATGTTCGTATATCCTGAACCATTGAACAAATTTTGACAAATGTGGTGTCTTTGGATTAGTTCCATAACTCCGCGTGTCATAGGATAAGTATGTTATAGCAATTAAAATAAACAAAAATGAAAAAAAAAAACTTGACTTTAAAAAAATATCATATTAAAATTCTAGCTTTTGCCCGCGGCTTCGACCGCGAAGACATAGTTTTCATGACTGTATAGGTTGTCGCACGGCAGGTAGTTAGTTAGGTAGGGCGTAGGGAGTGGGTTCTTAAAAGATGCCGTGCGTGTTCAGATAATTTAATGAGGATAAAATATAAGACCTAAAAAGAACATAAGAATTAGAAAATGACACACTTAAATTTAAAATAGAAATCACATAACATAAATAAATCTTACCCGAAATGGGTCTTTTAGGAAGTACAGTAATTAAATAAATATAAATTAATAATTTGTGCTGGTTAAGATGAACGATGATGGTTTTCGGTTTTTAAATCAAATGTCACATAGTTTGACAGCGCATGCGCGGAATAGAAGAAATAGATGGAATGAATAGAGATCGAATGAAAGAAGATTATATAACTGCGCACCACGCTACAAGGTGTAGCTGGTGCCAGTGATTTGATGGTTCTCTTGGTGAACACTTTATTTCTAATTACTTGTGTTAAGTTATCTTGGGAAGTAGGTGTATGTAGGGCATGCCAATACATTTTGAATAAAATACGTTCATACTTTTAGCATGCCCAATATACACCGGACTTCTCAAGCTACCTGCGATATTCGACACGCCCAATTGAAGGAAAAATAAATAGTCTAAAATAAATATTTCTGTTTAAAGTTCCGTAGCTATTATTTAGGAACCACTATAGAACTAGGTACCTACTCATTTAGATCGCTGTATTTTTTAAATCGAACTTGGCCTCATTTCACAGTTATGTTTTGTTGGGATATCATTAATTTTTGTAAAGTACAAATACAAATTTCTTATCCTTATTCAATTGATAGACATAAATAAATTATTTTTGGCGGTACCAAACCCTCGGTGCGCAAGCCAGAGTCGCGCTTAGCCAGTTTTTTTAATTTTTACTTAAAACGTCCATAAACCCATTGCGATTCCAAATCTCAAACTAAAAAAGCCACCTGGACCATACCGAATTCAAAAAAAAAATCGCCACATTCCATTATTGCCTACTTAAATAAATAATATTCTCGTAGTGCGGCCCTGTTTTGTTTACATCGCTGGATTCGTGCCGTGCCGCAACCACCCGCAACGAAACTGTGCACTGTGCCCGGCCGTTGACCTTTACTAGTTCTCTCAATCAATTCTTATTTAAAATACTTAAAACCTTACAGTTCCTTTTAGCTGTAGGTAGTAAAATACAACCGAACAGGTATTTACACTTTACGAACTTTACGGCGCGTGGGCTGCGGCTGCTACTGGCGTGGTGGTCTAATAGTCAGAGCTCTGCCAGAGTCCTGAGGGCCATGAGTTCCGTTCCTACCTAGGAAAAACTTTCAAGTGACTTACAGATTTGTTTGCATTGTAATCTGGGTATTTAATACCATAATAGGTATGTATTTATAACCCCCGACACCAAAGAGGGGTGTTATAAGTTAAATATGTGTGTCTGTCTGTGGCATCGTAACGGCCAATCGCACTGCGGTACATCCTGCAGCTTCCCAGAGTAGATCATAATTTACTAGGTCAAACGCTTTACTTAAATCTAGGAAGAAGGCATAAATTGATATGTCCCCCTTTTTACATAGAAACTATTTTAACTAGTGCTTCTACCCATGAAACTGAACAACTTTCCACATGAAACCCATAGTCAAATTTCAAAAAAAAAATTGAACTTCCCATACTAAGTTGGCTGATCAGCTGATCGAGTTAGTATGGGAGAGCTAAATTTTTTTTTGCGAATTGACTATGGGTTCCATGGGGAAAGTTGTTCAGTTTCATGGGTAGAGGCACCAGTTAAAATAGTTTCAGCTAATTTTGTTACACCTTATATATATATATATAAATAGTTTCAGCTAATTCTGTTAGACCTTATATATATATAAGGTCTAACAAAATTAGCTGAAACTATTTTAAGGGCAAGTTCAGTAAACGAAACTGAACAACTTTTTCTTCAGCGACCATACCGAATTCTAAAAAAAAATTGCCACATTCCATTATTGCCCACTATAATATTCTCGTGTTGTAGAACGGTCCTGTCTTTTCGCTGGATTCGTGCCTTGCCGCAACGAAACACTGCGCTGTGCCTGGCCGTTGACCTTTGGTAGTTCTCTCAATCAATTCTTATTTAAAAACTAATATTACCTATGTAAAACCTTATAGTTCCCCTTTTAGATGTAGGTAGTAAAATACAACCTAACAGGTATTTACACTTTTCGAAAAATAAGAAATTGAGCGGCTTCTTTGAAGCGTTGAGGCCATTGACCATTGAACTATTTTGCTGCTCGCTCGTAGGTACATTTCGCCTACAAACAAGTGTGCGATGCGTGCGCGAAAAAAATATCTCAGTTACTCTCGCGCACTCATTGAGTTACGTTCTCAAAGCCGAACCTACAGATTGTGACCTAAGTGCCTAAGTTAAGTGTTTCATTGTGAAAATGCCATGTACAACAATATTTGGACATGGCGGTGTGCTATGAAGTTTGTAACCACAACCTAATAGACACCTGGAACATGTTTCAAGGTGCTTTGCAGCGATTCCGGGATTACGGTACTTTTACGAGTATGCCACGACCTGTAGATGCCGGTCAACCAAGAAAATCACCGGAGACATAAGAAGCAAGTAGGTAGGTAGTTCGCCTTAGCCTGTTTGCGGACAAGTCACATTAAAGAAAAATCTATTTGTTTGGAAATGGCCAAACATGTAAACAAATCATTTTATCATTTTAGCTTAATCACTTACATTTGGACATCAAGGATTTTATTGACATAAATACTGTGTTTTAGTTCATTTAAGACTTGAAAACCAATTGAAACTAGTTTATTTTGAAGTTCATGTTTTGTTTACATGTCTGGCTATTTCCAAACAAATAGGGTTTAGATACCTACCCAATATGTGTCCGACGCGACGGAAGACACGGCTTGTACTATCTGGCGTGGCTTGTGGCGGAGCCCGGCGGAGGCGCGTCAGGCGCGTGGACTGCTACGGTACGATGGCCAGTGCCGGATTTATTAAGATTTCTTTTTTTTTTATTGTAGATTTTTTTTCTTAGAATTCGGTATGGTCGCTGAAGAAAAAGTTGTTCAGTTTCGTTTACTGAACTTGCCCTTAAAATAGTTTCAGCTAATTTTGTTAGACCTTATATATATATATGTCGAGGGAGGTTGGGTAGGTTATGGATGACCTTATGGTTCAGTCCTTAACTATTTTGGTCGTGGGCGTCGAAATAACAATGCAGCCATGGCAGCAGGGTCCTTCTTCAATAGTCTTTGATCATTCGGCAATCGAAATTGTACAAGATGCCTTGGATTACAATGGATGCAAACGCGGTGATCCCAGCGATAGCGTCACACGTCCGTTTTGCTCACAGATCACCACTACTTGTGTTCTGCTCGGCGCTACGTCAAAAAGTGTCTGCCCCGAGACCGACGTCCAGCTAATATGGTTCTCAACTCAGTGCTGCCACCTTAATCACAAACAGCCTTCCGTTAATACGTCATCTTCGCTACCACATACGATCGTCTCACGAGTACAAGCGATTGTCACGCCATCACCGGTTTCACCCAGGTACTAATACCTGACGTTTGATCCAAATAAAGTTTCACGATATATGTAAAGGTATCTCGATATATGTAAACGTATCTCGAGCTGGTATTGGTCGTGTTTTCAATGGGCTCCGTCATAATCGACCGAATGTTGTATTCTTTCAAGTTATTCAGGTGAGCTGATGATGGAAGGTGTAACTCTTTAACTTGCTTGCTGCTGAGACGATGATGGAAGCCACAGGACTCTGTATCAGTTAATGAAACACATGCATTATGATTCAATGATTCGTATTGGCAAGTAGGTGATTGGGTTTAACGTTGTTAGATAGATAATATTATCACTAAAAATACAAGAAGTTTAAAAAACTAAAACCCGACTTCTAAAAGAAAATACTGACAAGTATTAAATACTATTTTTATACATATAAATACACGAAATAAACCAACAATAGTGAAGTCTTAGGCAGATACGAATCAAATTAGGGGACTCAATATTTTTTTTTGAGGTCGGTGCCAGCAAAATGATCAAATCTTAAGCATTTGATAGGTAAGTAGCTTTGTGCTGATACTGACCTCAAAAAAATAAGTCTGATATTGTGTTGATGGATCTATTTTTATTATTATTCACAATTGATAAGCCCTTGGCATTATCTCACCTGATAGTAAGTGCTGAAGATGGAAGCGGGCTTACCAAGATTCTCCAATGCAATGGGGAACCTGGCTATCTTATCTTCAAGCCGGAACACATCAATGTTGTTGGATCGGGCGCAGTCAAGGGTGTTTTTGGTGGATGTCAATATTCCATACGACAAAACCTCGTGCGGGCCGATGCCGAAAAAAAACCGGCCAAGTGCGAGTCGGACTCACTCACCAAGGGTTCCTTACCACCACATCAATGGATAAGGATCCTTAAAAATAATATATCGACAACTATACATCATAAAAATAATTAAAAATCTGATAAAACTTGTGACAATGGAGCCCGGATAGTTGCAATGAACACAGCCGACTTGCTTCCGCTGGAGGTGCTCCTGCCACTTCGCCTCGTGCCAAGTGAGCATAGTAGCTTAAATTTTATATTTTGAAAATAACAATTTTACTACATTTACGGTCATAATTTTACATCTGTGTACCTTTCATAGCTAAAGGTCTAATCATATTAGCTCATATACGTCCCCGCCGAGGGGCCCGAGCCTACCCTGAATCAGGGCGATCAGGTGAGAGGTCTAATAGTGACAAAGAAAATTGACTGACAGACTTACATATCGACAGACGGACGTTTGGACGTACGTACATGAAGAAAATGTCACTGTTCCGTTTTTTCCAGAACCCAAAAAAGGCCAAGCTCCTTTTCTAAAATTCTATCTAGGAAAGCAATGATGTCTCCTTTGCGGACAATTTTACACTCTTGAAGTACCCGTTTTTATAGCTATTCGTCTTTTGTTAACCGGGTGAAAGACTTTGTGTAGACACGTCGTGGTTGCTGGAACTTGGCTTAGCGCACTACCGTGCATTCATAGTATTCCCTGTTTTCAGTGAATAAATTAAGCTTTTTATAGGAGCAATGGTATAAAAATATTACTCATTTGCAATATTGATCAATTTTTAATTTTATATTTATCAAAAACAGCAAATTAGTTCGTTAAAGACTATGCCACTTATGACGTCACTATGTCAGTAACGCGAATAATTGCCGAACAAACTTTCGTTTTTGACAGTTGATAAAAAGTTACTTAAATTAGTAGTAAAATACTGTATCATTTTTATACCCACTATGGATATGTTTGTGACGTAAAACGTCTTTAAATGTGACTTTAAAGACGTTTTACGTCAAAAACGCGTACCTAGTCAGAAAAGTGGACCGTAACGAAAATGTAACGAATGAGACTTAAATCTGTTTGCGTTATACGACAAGGCTAAAGCTCCATTACCATACTCCCTAATTTTCAAGTATAAGTGACGTAGTGGCCTTGATATCAGTTTGGAAAGAAGCGAAAAAGAATCGGTAATAAAAAGTCGCGATTGTTGCGAGCGAGAGTGATGGATCACCGGCGGGCGGCACCGCTGGGCTGGGTGCGGGCGGCTCGGGCGGCTCGGGCGGACTGATCCGCGCTCGTTATGCGTAATGTATGCAGCAGGAAGTAATATTACAAATGGTTTATTGTACAGTGAGGATTACTTACTCTGAGCACTACAGTAATCGATATCCCGATCATGTTTACTAAAAACCAATAATAATACTCACTACTCATGTCGGTATTATTTGGATGCACCGTCAGTATGAGTAGGCTGGGACCTACATTTTTCAGTACATACAATATGCTGTGACGAGGCGATGAGCTATCACTAGTATTATACAGTAGCCTCTGAAGGAGCGATGAGCTATTACTAGTGGATAGGGAAGGGTGACCAAAGCGGGCACCTTAAGGGAAAATTAAGAAATAACAGGTTGCAAATGACATATTGCATCTGACTCTTGCTACAAGTGAAACTATATAATAATGAACAACAATGCTGACAAGTCAAATTTTCCATTAGGTTTGTATAGTAAAACTGGAAAGAATTAAAAAAAAACTTACGTTTGCTCGCCTACAGGGGGGGCTTAAAGCGGGCACTGCACCTGGGCAAAGAGGGCACAATTAAATATGGAATGCTATAAACTAAATAAAAGTTAATATAAGGGGGTATAACAAAAATATGATTATAAATAAAACAAAAAATGTTTATTAATCATTTTTAATGAACTGTGAAGACTATTAAAATTTTTAGTTGAATTAAAATTTTAAATTTATGTTGGATACCGTTTTACTCAGCATACTGATAAACAAGAGCCAGAAATTCCTCCTTTGTTAAACCGTAAAATAAGACATCCATATCGAAGACGTACTCTAACAATTCTTCTTCTTGTTCTGAAGTAAATACTGTAACAAATCGTCGAAGTTTTTTTATGTGCCTCTTACTTTGGGTCTACGGTTTTGACTGGCGTATGGAAATCCTTTACTTCATTTAATACTTTTCTTCTTTTAATAATTTCCGGCTTTAGCCGTTTTGCGTACATATTTGTTCACCATCTGAAAAAAAATCCTTTACTTCATATAATACTTTTCTTCTTTTAATAATTTCCGGCTTTAGCCGTTTTGCGTACATATTTGTTCACCATCTGAAAAAAAAAAACATAAAATTATCCCACAGCTCAAAGAGGGTAAAGTAGCCACGTGCCCGCTTTGCCTTTTACGACCATTTAAAGTTTTCAACGAAACCTAACCTCCAAATATTTAAGTACTTAGAAACTTAAATCAATCAATTCACAGTCAAATACACACATAATTATACTGAACTTAAAAATCTTGTATAAAAAACATCCCAATTGAGAAAACACAAGTAACATACCTTGCATTTTTTTTTACAAAATCAGCCGAAAATCTATTTTTTTTGTCGTTCACTGCCAAGCCGTCACACGCGTACCGAGAGATTGCCGTGGAATGAGGGGGGCGGGGGCCTTACACGCCGTGCGAGATCGCGCCTGTGAGGGTAGTCTGATATAGTTATGTATGTATGTAGGTACCTTCAAAATAAAAAATAAATCAGTCATTGCTCAACTATGGTGGTTTTAATAAGCTCTCCACTTTTACAGCGCCAACATTACAACCGAATTAACAGAGGTGCTCGCTTTAGGCCCTTTACCCCTACAGTAAGCTGTGATGGGTCGGTGAGCTATTGCTAGTACCAGCAATAGCTCACCGACCCATCGCAGCCTACTTTATTGAGCAGCAATAGCTCTCCGACCCATCGCAGCCTACTGTATTGACCAGAAATAGCTCACCAACCCATCACTACCTACTGTATTGACCAGCAATAGCTACTTTATTATTTAGGCTGCGATGGGTCGGTGAGCTATTGCTGGTATATACAGTATGCTGCGATGGGTCGGTGAGCTATTGCTGGTCAATACAGTAGGTTGCGATGGATCCGTGAGCTATTGCTGGTCAATACAGTAGGCTGCTATGGGTCGGTGAGCTATTGCTGGTATATACAGTAGGCTGCGATGGGTCGGTGAGCTATTGCTGGTCAATACAGTAGGTTGAGATGGATCCGTGAGCTATTGCTGGTCAATACAGTAGGCTGCGATGGGTAGGTGAGCTATTGCTGGTCAATACAGTAGGCTGCGATGGGTAGGTGAGCTATTGCTGGTCAATACAGTAGGCTGCGATGGGTAGGTGAGCTATTGCTGGTCAATACAGTAAGCTGCGATGGGTAGGTGAGCTATTGCTGGTCAATACAGTAGGCTGCGATGGGTAGGTGAGCTATTGTTGGTCAAGACAGTAGGCTGCGATGGGTCGGGGAGCTATTGCTGGTCAATACAGTAGGCTGCGATGGGTAGGTGAGCTATTGCTAGTCAATACAGTAGGCTGCGATGGGTCGGGGAGCTATTGCTGGTCAATACAGTAGGCTGCGATGGGTCGGGGAGCTATTGCTGGTCAATACAGTACGCTGTGATAGGGCGATAAGTTATTACGAGTACGATTTCAAATTTCAAATTTATTTATTAATCAAAAAATAGTAAACTGTGATAGGGTGATGAACTATTGCTAGTACGCAGTAGACTATGATCGGATAATGAGCTTTTGCTAGTACGATACAGTATACTAAGATCGGATGATGAGCTATTGATAGTACGATACAGTAGACTATGATCGGATGATGAGCTATTGCTAGTACAATACAGTAGATTATGATCGGATGATGAGCTATTGCTAGTACGATACAGTAGACTATGATCGGACAATGAGCTATTGCTAGTACGATACAGTAGACTATGATGGGATGATGAGCTATTGCTAGTACGATACAGTAGACTATGATCGGATGATGAGCTATTGCTAGTACAATACAGTAGATTATGATCGGATGATGAGCTATTGCTAGTAAAATACAGTAGACTATGATCGGATGATGAGCTATTGCTAGTACGATACAGTAGACTATGATCGGATGATGAGCTATTGCTAGTACGATACAGTAGACTATGATCGGATGATGAGCTATTGCTAGTACGATATAGAAGACTATGATCGGATGATGAGCTATTGCTAGTACAATACAGTAGACTCTGATCGGATGATGAGCTATTGCTAGTACAATACAGCAGACTATGATCGGATGATGAGCTATTGCTAGTACGATACAGTAGACTATGATCGGATGATGAGCTATTGCTAGTACGATACAGTAGACTATGATCGGATGATGAGCTATTGTTAGAACGATACAGTAGGCTGTAATAGAGCGCTTAGTTATTATATTTATTATTTTAATACTTTTACTTTGAAACAAAAAAATACGACTTTAAATGCACTAGTCGCCACTACGATTATTGAAGGTTCCTCTCGTTTTCTCTAAGATGCCATCATTAGATCCTGGTTTCCATAACATGGTACCATCCTTGGGATATCTCCTTTTCAACAAAAAAAGAATCATCTAAATCGGTTCATAAACAACGAAGTTATCCGCGAACACACATAAAATAAAATATACGGTCGAATTGAGAAACCTCCTCCTTTATACCGACTTCAAAAAGGAGGAGGTACTAAGTTCGACTGTAATTTTTTTTGATGTATGTTCACCGATTTTTCTTTCATTTTTGGACCGATTTTCAAAATTATTTTTTCATTCGAAAGAGTATACTCCCGAGGGGGTCCCATTGTCACCAAGTCAGGATCTGATGATGGGATCCCAGGGAAATCGAGGGCAACCCTTAAAAAATAATGAAAAATTTGAATTTTAAAGGCACTAATTACATGATTAATATGTTTTCTAAAGCTATTAATATACTTGCGTCTGTTAGTCATATTCTCATGTTGATAAGCTGATGTAGAAGATCCTTAACGGTTAGGAGTTGCAGGAAAATTCTTTTTTATGTTATACATAGATATATACGTAGGTATGCATAGACCGATAGTTGTATTCCTTCAGGTTATTCAGATGAGCTGATAATGGACGATTTAACTCCTTAACTTTCATGCTGCTGAGATTATGATGGAAGCCACAGGACTCTGTATCTGTTTATGTACTGTACATGTATTATGATTTGATAATTGCTATTGGTGAGTATAGGTGATTGGATTTAACGTTGCTAGATAGATAGCATTACCACTAAAAATAAAGAAAATAAAAAAAAGTTTAAAAAAACTTAAAACCGACTTCAAAATGAAATTCACTCAAAAGTGTGAAATAATATTATTATACTTAAGTACACAACATTAACCAACAATAACGAAATCAAAGGTGGGTACGAATTAAATTAGAGGCTTAATTTTTTTTTTGAGGTCGGTGTCAGCAAACCATCGAATCTAAACCATTTAATACGTAAGTAACTGTGTGCTGGTACCGACCTCAAAAAAATTTTAAGCCCCTAATTTAATTCGTACCCGCCTTTGATTTCGTTATTGTTGGTTAATGTTGTGTATATTAATATTATTTCACACTTTTGAGTGAATTTCATTTTGAAGTCGGTTTTAAGTTTTTTTAAACTTTTTTTTGAAGTCGTTTAAAAATGCACTTAAGTTATGTTATGTATGTTAATTTAACCGCTGATACACGACCACGTTATTGGTGCGAGTAGTACGATACAGTAGTGCGTAATGGGGCGATGAATTGTGATGAGGTAATAAGCTGTTACGAGTTTGATACAGTAGCCAGCGTTGCGTTGGGGCAGTATGCTATTAGATTAGATTAGATTTATTTATTTCATATTATCAATGTCATATTATAATGAGCATATTACATAATTTGTCAAAGGATAATATGATCGTCAGATTAGTAATCAATTATAAAAGAATAAAAGTCAAAAAACATAAAAGATAAATAAAAGAAAATAAAAACAAAAATAAAACACATTGATAACAATGTCAAAATAATGTCAAAATTAGTGTATAAATAATGCCAAGAAATATGTAAAAGATAAAAAAATCATAAATTAAAAATAAAAAATTAAATGAACTATGTCAATTTACTAAATGTTGTGCAAATTAAAATTAAAATTTCGTGTCAATATATTCATTTACAGAATAAAATTCGTTATCCAACAAAAGTTTTCTCAGTTGGCGACTTAACGTTTCATCACTTTCTTCATCTTTGATGAGTGCGGGCAGTCGTTCATATAACGACGGACCGATCGCGATGAGGCGCGGGTTTTTTTGTTGCAAGAGTAGTCCTTCGCGGCACTACTTGTAGCCGACCGGTGTTGCGCAAGTTCCTACCTCCGGCATTGCGTTGGTCACAAGTTGTCAAGTTCCGTCGGACGAACATCGACAACTGTACAGGTGCAATGAGTAGAGGGACATTATACGCAATGATTTAAACTGCTCCCTGCAAGTGTCTCTCGAGTTTGTGCCTAGGAGGACTCTGACTGCCCTTTTCTGCAGGACAAATACGCGATCAGAGTCCGTCGAGTCACCCCATAAAATAATGCCATAGGATATTATCGAATGGAAGTGAGCGAAGTAAGCCTGCCTCAAGGTGTTGGGAGACACAGGAGGTCGCAGCTTTCTAAGAGCGTATGCCGCACCACTCAGTCTATCGCAATGTACCTGGACGTGCTGCTTCGAGGTTAGATTGGAGTCCAACATAAAGCCTAGGAAGCGACATTTCTCAGCCGAAGGTACTGGACTATTTATTTGGATTGGTATGTCAGTCGGTCTACCGTTAAATAGGATAACATTTGACTTTGTGCTGTTTAATATTAAATGGTTGGATGAGAACCACTCTTGCAACTGTGAATACATTTAATTTTTATTATTTAGTTGTTCAAACGTTGGAGCATGGACTACCGCTGTGCTATCATCTGCGAACAGTACGAGAATACCGTCTTTTATAGCAGATGGCAAATCGTTTATAAATAATAAAAATAAGGTATTTCCAAGAGCTGAGCCCTGGGGAATACCAATAGTGACGTCACCAGCCCTAGATCTAAGCTTCTTTCCACCTAGCCACAGACCTAGAATATGGCATATGGCATAGCATTCCATCTAAAACTATCTAGGTACATATTTGTAAGTAGGAATTCAATATTTTTTTTTCTAGGAACACAACAATTACGAGTTAATTTTTATTTTATTTATGTCTTTTTAGTTAGACAAATTACGTAATCGGTTCATTCATTTAAGTAGTTTACGTCATATGGTTGATTAAGTATTTTTAGGTCCAAGATAACTAATAGCAAACCCGGAGAGAGATTTCACTCTGCTCAAAGCAACGTAAGCCTGACCTTAAGAAAATAGGTGACTGCTTAAATCAACAACTGCCCGGTCTAAATTTGTACTTATTATTATTTATTTGTGACCGGCCCCGGTTTCGCACTTTGCAATAAATACTCTAAATAACAATGGAAACCGCATTAAATACGTTGCTTGCATGGTTTAGAAGGAGTTTGGTTCGATTCCGGCGAGGGGCAACAACATGTAAGTACGTTTGCGTTATTGTTTCTAGTCTGGCTGAAGGGCATGTAAATATAAGGTCCCTTTTTCGCTTTCCCGGTCGTGTCACATCGGCACCCCACCGGTTTCGGAAAGTGGAAGAGCAAAGTCCATATTTTTTAACTTTCTCATTGTATTATTTACATCAGCATTACGTTAATGATAATCATGATATACCTTTTTGAAATCCCTGCGTTTAGCCCTTCAATTTGTTACCCATATTGTGGTATTCGTAAAAAAAAACCCGCGTCACAAAACCGCCATGTTTTTTTTACTTAACCTATTAAAGAACACTTGAGTTGCTAAGGCAACCCTCGCGATACCTCAATTATACAAATCCGTATAGCGGTTTTGGAGATATGAGGTAATAAAGAATATTATAACACAAGATACGCGCGAAAAACCTTTTTGCAGTCGGGTTAAAAAGTTTAATGTAAAAATTAGTTTAGAATTTTTATTCGAACCTAATTTTAACGTGAAAACTTTTAAAATCACATGGGTACCACGTCAGACAAGTTGACCGTAAAACAAACTTAGCGAAAGAGACTTAAATCTGTATGGGTTTCTCGAAAAGGCTAAGGCTCCATGGTCATACCGCCTAACATTTTGACTTGGTAACCTTGTGTAATTTTAAAGATGTTTCACGTCAAAAGTGTATCATAACCCAACCGTAACGAAGAAGTTTTTTAGTTAGTTTTTGGAGTTTACTCCTTAAGAATCGATTTGCATATAAGGCGCCCGGTATGAAAAAAATATGAGGAGTAAAATCTAGTGATCGAAAACGTAGTTTGTTATATTCTCTTTGCGCGGTACGTTTTTACGCGCAACCTATTGTGCGCACCTCTGTCACGTGATACAAAACAGTCAGGCTGAATCTAAGATGACGTTCTGTCATTGTTGCAGTCTTAAGGCGTGTCTCCTGCGCCCGCTTTTTTGAAACATTACACAGAAAACATGAAACAAAAACATTTGTTTTCATACTCAAGCCGTCTCCTGCTACAGGGAAATGTTTCTGAAACAAAAAATGTGCGCTACACGGCAGTTGTAGAAAAATGAAACAAATCCTTCCCCTCTCCACCCGCGCGGGGAGTATAATTGTACTGTATCTGTGTATTGTTTTGCAAAACAGGTCGGAGGAGACGCGCCTTTACTATTTTTGATCTGTATAATATATAATTTCAGTATATTTATAATATAAAATATTTATGATTATAAATATACTGAAAATTTGTGATATTTTACAATCTCCATCGTATAATTTGGTATTCCACTCCATCATGGATGTCAATTTTGTGAAAGCAGATAGCAGAAACTTGCCCAAAGTGTACGCAATCAAGGATTGAAATGTTTTTCAAAAATAACCCCGATTTTTATTCTGCAGAGCTGAAAAATGTAAAAACAGCAATGTAAGTACTATTAAATAATATAACACTACCTACGTAAGTAACCTTAATCCTGCGAAGGCAAAATAATGGTCTTTCTTTCAATTGTAGTTTTTTAGGTTATAAAGAATAAATTTTGTTTACAGTAATTAGTTTGCATTTTCAGGGCTGCACGAGAATCTTATGGTGACGATGCTATTGGGTACGTGCAACTACATCGTGGATCAGGACTTTGCACACTCAATTGCAAGATCTGCCCCGAGCACAAATTGCGGGCTAGTTCATACAGAGTCACTATGGTGATAGACGAGACTAAAGGTGAAATCGTCAGTTGCCAGTGCTTGGACTGTGCAGGTTCAACTGGTGGTTGTAAGCATGCAGTGACATTGTTAATGTGGACCCATCGTCGCAGTCTTCCTGCACCGAGGTTGAATGTTACTGGAAAAACCCATCCTCTCGAGAGTAGGGACTACTATAAAATACGTCACTGTAGATCAAATTTGCAAAAAAACAGCTCCACATCATGAAACCAGCACAGACCTTTTCCACGAGTTTCTTCAAGAAGCAAAAAAGAAGAAAATTATGAATTGTGAACTGTTGAAGTATCAGAACGACTTTAAACACAGTGATGTTAGAAAGTTTTCACTTCATCATTTCCTTATTAAGAATGATGTCCACAAATTACTAGAAACATTACAAGAGAATCTTAACAAAAATGCTCTTGATTTAATTGAAGAGTCAACTTGAAATCAATGTAAGAGCCCTTTATGGTATGACCTAAGATATGCTTGTATAACCGCATCCAAAGCATATTAGGTTAGTTGCTGCCAAACACCAGATGGATCATTAGTAGCTGCGATCATGGGAGCTAAAACACCTGACACATCAGCTAAGAAAAGAGGCCGGAAATTGGAATCATCCATCAGTTATAAAAACTGTGCGAGTAAACTTAAAACCAAAGTCAAGCCCTGTTTTGTGCCTGTTTAGACAATCGTACTTAAGAAGTAAACTCCAGTCGTGCGTCGGAGCTGACACACACACTTTTTTTTTCACGATTCTGAAATCACATATTTCCTGTCTCCTTTTTAAGAATATAAAGCTAATATAACAAAGCGTGTTTGAGTGACACCTTTTCATTCCCCATTAAAAAAGTCTGTAAACCTTTTGTAATATTTTTGCGTTGCGACGCGCGCGCGACATGCGGCAACATGTGGCGACATGCGGCAACATGCGGTGGCGTGAACAAAGCGGCTCGCGAACACCCGTGTTTAACACTCGCAAAAAGTTCACTCGCCGCCTGCCGGCACATAACTGTGCCTTGTAACGTTTGTCTGTATCTGCATATTATCTATCTATACATACAATAGAATCGTGAATACAAAATAATCTGTACATTGAAGATATTAAAAAAAACAACTAGAGTGATTTAAAAAATCTTTATTAAAAAAAATTGAAAATGTGTTTGGTTTGTTACCTTTTCACTCTTCGTCACCTCACCAATCTTGATGAAATTTGGCATGCAAGTAGCCTGTGTCACAGAAAAAGACATAGGCTACTTTTTATCCCGTGAAAACAGCATATTCCGATGCAGTTCCTGAAGGAACTGAAAACAATATCTTTTTTGGTTAATTTCTTTAACATCGCAACGGAACAAGGGATCATTGTGATTTTTTGCACAGAGGTGGTTAAGTAGATAATAACTAATTAGCATATCCTTACACAGTTCCCGAGAGATCTGGGGAAAACTCATTTCTACGCTTGCAGACGTCGGCGTCGCGATGGAGCAACGGATTGAAGTGATTTTGACGTGAAAACGGCTTTAAAAGTGCTTCCATAGGGACGCAATTCAAAAAAAGAATGATAACAAGGTCGGGGGAAACAGTTTGGTCTTACAGTTACATATCTATCATCTCCATCCAAATTGTAATTACACCACTGGATAGCTAAATATCTAACCAAAGAATTTATTATGGGCTAAGTAAGGACTATAACACTTCGCGCGCGGCGAAGGGGGAAGCGCTGCCATTTTGAGGTCATTCTGCTGCGTATCGAGATTTCCATTTAGTATAACTTTCGACTCGGTGAAGCTACGACGTTGGTTCAAGTTTCAATCGTCAGCTCACGTCATTAGTGTAAAATTGTAAATGTAAATATAGTAAGTTTTAAAATATATATTTAAATATATATAATTTTGGCCTATACGCGTGGAAAAGCCAAATTCAAATACAGAGATCGTATACGGTTGGAAAGGGCATATCAAAAGCAATCGAATGGTACTAATAAAACCCCATAATATGACCGAGTCAAGCAGTGCCAGCGGCGTAAACAATTGAATGCGGTCGAGCGGATCAACGACGCGGCGGTGCCAGTACATATTCGTATTCACGTACAACAAACGGCAAATATTTCACAAATCGATCCCTGAACCAAAAAAAAGTTTCAGCAAAATCGCGGTAGTTTTGAAAGACCTTTTCAATTATACACACAAAATACGTCAACTAAAAAAAACACACCCTTTTTAAACGACTTCACAAAAAGGAGGAGGTTTCTCAAATCGACCGTATATATATATATTTTTTTATGTTTGTTCGCGGATAACTTCGTCGTTTATGAACCGATTTTGATGATTCTTTTTTTGTTGGAAAGGAGATATCTCAAGGGTGGTACCATGATAAGGAAACCAGGATCTGATGATGTCATCCCAGAGAAATCGAAAGGAACCTTAGTTTTTTGTTTGAAGTCGGTTTTTTTTGCTCAATATTATTAGGTTAGAGCTTAATCAAAAAGTACCTGGCCGAACGAGCGATGCTTGGCTACTTTTGGAAAAAAACCTAGAGGCCTGATCTTGTGCAGTGTGCGCAGCCTACATCCGGTTCATGCGGAAGCTCGAAGGACTGCAGGGCGCGCGGCCGGCCAAGGGAGTTCCCCGGGGACACGTCAACCATCACAAGAGGACCTCGACAGCAAGCAGCGGATTCGTCTGCGCGTGTGAAGGCGCACCAGCATCGTTATCCTGCCTGCCTTGTCAACAAGTGAGCCCGTTCCTTTTCTATTTCCTTTTTGTCTCCCCCAGATTTGTGTTCATTCATATCAGCCGAAGGAAGTCCACTGCTGGACATAGGCCTCCCCCAAGGATCTCCACGACGACCGGTTCTGCGCTGCCCGCATCCAGCGGCTTCCCGCGACCTTCACCAGGTCATCGGTCCACCGAGTGGGAGGCCTGCCTACACTACGCTTTCCGGTGCGTGGTCGCCACTCGAGAACTTTACTGCCCCAACGGCCATCTGTTCTACGAGCAATGTGCCCCGCCCACTGCCACTTAAGTTTAGCAATTCTGAGAGCTATGTCGGTTACTTTGGTTCTCTTACGGATCTCCTCGTTTCTGATTCGATCACGCAGAGAAACTCCGAGCATAGCACGCTCCATTGCCCTTTGGGTGACCTTGAGCCTTCTTATGAGGCCCATAGTAAGCGACCATGTCTCAGTTCCGTACGTCATCACTGGCAACACACATTGGTCGAAGACCTTGGTCTTAAGACACTGCGGTATCTGGGACGTAAAGATATTACGAAGCTTCCCGAACGCTGCCCAGCCGAGTTGGATTCGACGATTGATCTCTTTCTCGAAGTTGGACCTACCTAACTGGACTGTTTGTCCCAGGTATACATATTCGGTAACAACTTCGAGTGTAGAGCCTCCAACCTTCAGAGGAGTAGGTATGACACGGACGTTTGACATAATTTTCGTCTTGTCCATGTTCATTCTAAGACCCACTTGTTGAGAGGCTCTACTGAGGCCATCGAGCATTGTGCCTAAGTCGTCCATAGTCTCAGCCATGACCACGATATCGTCAGCGAATCGAAGGTGGGTGATGTACTCGCCGTTGATATTGATGCCGAGTCCACCCCAGTCCAAAAGCTTAAAAACATCTTCCAGGGCGGCGGTGAACAGTTTCGGAGATATAACATCTCCCTGTCTCACCCCTCGCTGCAGCTGGATAGGTTCCGAGTTTTGATCCTGGAGGCGAACCGACATGGTGGCGTTTTCATACAAACACTTCAGCACTTCGATGTATCGATAGTCAATTTGGCACCTCTGGAGAGACTGTAACACAGCCCAGGTTTCGACCGAATCGAAGGCTTTCTCATAGTCCACGAACGCCAAGCATAGTGGCTGATTGTACTCTTCGGTCTTCTGTATAATCTGCCGCAGCGTATGTATGTGGTCTATGGTACTAAATCCTTTTCGGAAACCGGCTTGTTCGGGAGGCTGGAAGTCGTCAAACCTGCGTGCGAGACGATTCGTAATGACCCTCGAAAACAGTTTGTAGACATGGCTCAGAAGTGAGATGGGTCTGTAGTTCTTCAGCAGGGTATTGTCGCCCTTTTTGAAGAAAAGCACGACCACACTTCTGTGCCATGCCTTAGGCGTTTGTCCCTCAAGTATAACGGAATTAAATAATTTCTGAAGAGCTTTAAGTACCGGTGTTCCACCTGCTTTCAGAAGTTCAGCCGTAATTCCATCATCACCCGGTGCCTTATTGTTTTTAAGCTGTTTAAGAGCCATTCTAATCTCATACAGGCTGACGTCCGGGATATCTTCGGTATAGTGTCGGGTACGTCTAGCTCTTGGGTCTTTAGCCAGATCACTGACAGGCAGACGTGTGGTCGTGTACAATTGTCCGTAGAACTTCTCAACTTCTTCCAGCAACTCAGTCTTAGACGATATGATCCTGCCGTCCTCAGTCTTCAGCTTGGTCAGTTGGCTTTGACCAACAGACAAATCTCTAGCGAACACTTTTGAGCCTTTGTTGTTCTCAATCGCCTCTTTAATACAATTTGTATTAAAGTGGCGCAAATCGCGAGTTAGAGACTTAGAGATCTGCCTGTTTAGTTGCCGATACTGAGTAGCGTCTTCAGAGGAAAAGCCTAAACAGCGAAAGTGGACATGGTTGCATCCCAATGGCGTAACGAAGAACGAGATCGACTTCATCTTGTCGACAAGAAGGCAAATATTCAATGATGTCTCTGTGATCAACTCAGTCAAAACAGGAAGCGATCACCGAATGGTAAGAGGCACATTGAATCTCAAGACCAAGCTAGAAAGATGTCGACTGATGAAGTCCACACTCCGACCAGCGCCCATCCAGCTCCAAAACCCCGAAAACTTTCAGCTCGAGTTGCACAATCGCTTCGAATGCCTAGGAGACTGCGAGAATGTGGACGATTATAACGACAGGTTCGTGGAAATTGTCCAAACGGTCGGGTCTAAGATTTTCAAAACTCGCCGTTCAAACAGAACCAAAAAAATCTCTGACTTCACCAGCAACCTCATGGAAGAAAGACGCAGATTGGTTTTGCAGTCCTCTGAAGATTTGTGTATTCCGAGAAATTAGTTTCTTGATTATAGTGCTACCCGTGCAACAATCTCGTTAGTACCTATTTTATTTTCTATTTTTTAAGGATAGGAGCCTATTTATGCATTTATCGGCTGTTATTTGCACACCTATTGCTATTATTAAACAATCGATTTATCACTAAATAATTTTACGTAAATACAATTATTATTTTTTCAACTGATAAGAGACTATAACCACAGTCTAAGAATCCATACAGTCGTCCGACGGAGGGCGTCAGACAACTCAATCGTGCGGGGGCTATTGTCACCGTTTGTATGGTGCGGTGGGCCCATTCATTGAGGGTTGTTACGTTGCATTTTTATTATCAATCATTCATGCACGGCTAATTATTATCTTTTGAATTATTTTGGTTCATAATTTTTGAAAATTATTTAATATAATTTAAATAAATATTTAAACATTTTGTTATAATTAATTTTTAATAAATTGCAAATTATTAATTTTGCTAAAACTATTTTTTTTCATAAATTTAAAATTATTAAGAAAATAATTGTAACAAAGAGTTTGAATAATTTATTATATTGATATAATATGTATATATTAATTATCGATACTTTTTTAAAATTAAAAATTTGTGTGAGTTAGACGACATCTCATTCTCATCTCATCATCATCTCATCATTGTAAGTGACGATGTAGTCGAGGATGGTACACGCAAACTCAAATAATGCCTAGCACTCTCGCCTTGAAGATCCTGATATGGATCATTTTATAGGTATTATTGGGGTGTTTTCTTACGAATATGATATACATACTATATTCCGTTGTTGAAAAAAATGGCCGCCATTTTGAACTTTTTAGTTACTGGACCGATGGCTTCCAAAATCGATATCTGAAGGTCCCTGAGGTCCCTTATCACGAATCCGTTGTCAGAATTAAAAAAAAATGGCCGCCATTTTGAACTTTTTAGTTACTGGACCGATTGCTTCCAAAATCGATATCTGGAGGTCCCTGAGGTCCCTTATTCCCTTACCTTGAAAAAATTGGCCGCAATTTCAAAATGGCGGCCAATTTTTTCAATTCTGACAACGGATTCATAATAAGGGACCTCAGATATCGATTTTACACTATTAAAGTCATATTTCTACGTGATAGCATTCTTTCATTTATTTATTGTCAAGTATTGTGTCAACCCTTGTGATCAGTGACCCGTGATATCGGCGATGACGCGATTACTAAAGGCGTTGGACGACTGTATGGATTCTTACACTGTGCTATAATATTCTTTTGTTAACTTTAGTAAGATTTATGTTTTATCATAGTAGAAAAATATTTTAAATGAAATAAAACTGCATTCAATCTGTTATCATACTCACGATAATTTGCTATAAGCCTACCTGGTGAAGCCTACCCACCTGATTATAAAAATATGTTCTATAAATAACCACGCCGACCCACATTCTGTTCATTGTATGCAGTCACCTAGCCGCTACCCAGTTATCAAGCGCTTCACCGTTTGCGCGCCGCGCCCGCGCCGCCGTGCGTGGCCGTGCCTACTGTCTGTTCGCCGCGTGCAGCGCTCCGCTGCATCGCTGAGTTGCACCGATCACTTCGTGCATCAGCTGATCGACCAGATAACCCGGCTACGCTACTCGTCGCGCGCTCACAAAACGAAGAGCGTATGCGTTTTTTTATTATTTAATGAGAAAATATAACTGAGTAATTATTTAAAATGACTGAGGTCGAAGCTGCTAAGTCTGAAATGAATATTAAGCACCTTACTTCGACGCTTTTAATTTTTAAGTGCCGTATCACAAAATTAAAAAAAAAAACATTCTGCGCTCTCGAGTCTGTTTCATTTGAGTTAATAAAATTGAAAAATATTGAGTCTTTATTTGAGGAATTCAATGATGGCAGAATGACATCGAAGTCGTTAATTTTGCTACCCAGGACGCTGAGTTAGAAATCAGGGACCTCATACATAAAGCAGGATTTTTATACTTTATTGATATTTTAGCTCAGCAGTTAGTAGAAAACAATTCTAGTAGCAAAACTGACGACCACAATCGTTCTAGTTGTTCTCGAGCCTCCGGCTCTCATTGTCATCATCATGAGAGCTAGGAATCCCTGGGATTCAAGTTGCCCACTATAAAAATCCCCACCTTTGATGGCACATACTTTCGGTGGCTGCAATTCTGGGACACGTTTTCGGCGTTAGCTCATAAAAAGTCTAGAATTAAGGATATTCACAAATTTTATTATTTGAATTGCTATCTCGAGGGCGAGGCAGCACGTGTGATATGTAATTTAGAAGTCACAGAGAAAAATTCTTTGGAGGCCTGGAGGATTTTATGTGAGCGTTAAGACAACAAACGCCAGGTAATAAACAATCACATCGAGTCTATATTCAGCCTTGAATCGGTCCGGGAAACTGATAAGTCACTGCGATTTATAATGGATTACGTAACCACATTGGACTATGACGTAACTAAGAATTTACGAGCTCTTAGCACACTTGGCCACCCTTCTGACAAATGGGACATGTTGATCATTTATATAGTAGCTGAAAAATTAGATTCTAAGATCTATTTTAAATGGGAGAAGAATAAAAATACATTAAATGAGATCCCGACTCTTCAGGCTTTTTTCAATTTTTTGAGAAACCGTGCTGACGTCCTCGAGACAGTGAACCGTAGTAAACAAACTGCTAGGCATTCCAACGCTACGCCTGCAGATGGCGCCTCACGACACAAACCACACACCAAGGCAATGGTGGTGGCTTCCAAGGAATCTTCTCCATCTTCTCCACCTTCTTTCCGAGAATGCTCCTTCTGTAAGGGTCAACATCGCCTTCACGAATGCACTGCGTTCCAGGCCAAATCGGTAGAAGATAGATTTTTTAATTTTTTTTATTCACAATTGGTAAACCCTTGACAACATCTCACCTGGTGGTAAGTGACGATTTGTTTGATGTCATTTGTTTCGTCTTCGAAGCTGTGTAATAATTGTTTGAGGGGCGGTCACAATACGCGTCGTTGTAGCCTTCCTCTCGGATGCATAATTTGCAAACGGCGTCACAACTCTCTGCTGCATGATATAAAGGTGATACTCCTAACTCTGAAACCGTCGCTATGCCTGTCCAACTGACTCGATCCAAATAATCGTAATATTATATTTTTTCAAGTGCTTAAAGTGGGATCTGTTGATTTGTGCTATACTCGTAAAACCAATTTCTCATCAAACATGGATAACAAGAAGCCTGGCGCTTGGGATGATTGTGCTGGTAATTGCTGTCTTTGGAAATATACACAAGACGTAAACCAAGATAAGGCAAGCAGAAGAATACCAGTTGTTAAAGAATCAATGGGTTCTACCAACCAAGGAGTACCATCACCTGAGCTGTTTGTGAAAAATGATTTGGTTTATAATGAATTATTAGTTACTTTATTATTAATCAATATTATAAACTTTACATTTTATAATAGACTTGTATAGTTAATTTTGCATTATTTATTTTAGTTATCTCACATTCCAATATACGTATGAGTTTTTTTTATAATAATATTAATAAATGTTACTTCAAACGCCACTCATGTTAGCTCGCACTGCCGCGCGTCATTTTGCCAAGTGCAGTCTCGCCATCCTCTCCACCCGCATGCACAAGCCGAGGCCGTAACTGCTCTCAGCTATTCAACAAAAATAGCCCAGAATAAAATTCAATTTTAGTTCCTTATGAATATTTCATATTATTCATAAAGACTTATATTTGATTTCAAATTATCAAAAGTGGATAAAACTAACATTGAGTGAGTGCAAATGATCGAATATAAGTCAAAATAAAAAAAAATAAAAAGATTGGAAAATATAAATTTTTTCGACTGTGACCTCACCCTAGCGGGTTTGCCAAAGACGTCTCCTATGTACTTAGGAAGGCAGCTGTGTGTATGCAGAACAAAGTACGCACTAAGGCATGGGAATACCCCGGGGTAGTAAATATGATAAAACGCTCGTATCGGCGTAGAACGATACATGTGTAGGTAAGTGCAAGGCTTGGCCTGAGGGTCATATAAAAAAAATAATTCGAGCGAGACCTACAGTACTCGCATATGATGTGTAACATGTGACAAAATACTTTATAAAAGGACGGCAAAGATACGGCAGACTAGGCTGTATGGTCATAGGTACCTTTGCCTTTTCCGCGCTTTTAAAGCCTGAAAAAACGCGACTTCCTGTTACCATGGGACACATTTCCGTCCCATTTCACGAAATCACTCCCACAAATTGCAGGAAAGCGAGAGCAAAGATGTTACACATCAAAAATTCGAGCGGGACCTACAGTACTCGCATATGATGTGTAACATGTGACAAAATACTTTAGGTTTAGTTAGATTTGATGACGATATAGTACCTGGGTGGCGGATCTGACAGTAACGAAAAAAACCGACCAAGTGCGAGTCGGACTCTCGTAAAGTAGAATTCCGCGCTTTTGCGACTTCCTGTTACACATTTCCGTCCCATGTTACACATTTCCGTCCTATTTCACGAAATCACTCCCACAAATTGCAGGAAAGCGAGAGCAAAGATGTTACACATCAAAAATTGCGTAATTGCTATTAAGCCTTTTTTCAGGCGCTCGGACTATTATGGGGCGCGATGATCTAAAGTGTTATTGGGTGTTGCATGGAATCTTATGGCTGGAATATAGCTGAGAGGTCGATAATTACATTTCATTTCATTTCATTTCATTTATTTATTGACATTACTAGGCGAATCATAAGGAGAGGCATGGCGGAGGCAGTTGATGTTGTGTTGACCGGTTTACTGACGTAAGGCAGGCGTATGGTGGTGTCATTTAAAGTTGTCAACGGTGCGTGTGGTGTTAATATACACTCTTGTGTGCGTCGGCTGTAGTTCCTTTTAATTTCCCTTAGGGATTGCTGTGGGGAACGTTGCATAGTGTGAAATCTCTCTAACTCCGTGTGATTAGTTTATGACATGGTTGTTTTAAACGAAAAACTATATAATAGTGATAATTCGGTTGAATGTTGAGGTGTATGCAGCGGGATTGAGCCCAAAGTGTATACCTCAGGGGTTTGCCTTAGCAGAGTGGTAGAACGTTCCGTGTAAGCATATTCCTGTTGCCAAATGAAGTAATAAGTTAATTCGCTTTGCTTCCGCACAGAGTTGAAAAGGTCTTATGCTAGTTACTAAAACTAAGCCATGCATGTCTAAAATGATACCAAGAATGACTCGATATATCAGTTTTGGTTCATTAGATCTTATTCAGTCACTTGGTTGACTAATCTAATCTAATCTAATATATGTAATCAAAACTCTGACCAGTAATGGAAGGAGTTCATTTATTAGATCAAAACCATTAGGCGGAGGGCCTTGTGTCCTAATTCATAAGGTTTGATGAATCTAGATGAATATTGTTGATCGCTTGGTTCAGTACCAGCTATGCATCTTACAAATGGCAGTGGGCAGTGTACATAGCTCGTAGAACAGTAGTAAAACAGTAGTAAAATTCTCGAGTGGCGACCGCGCACAGGAAAACGTAGCGTAGGCAGACCTCCCACGCTGTGGACCGACGACCTGGTGAAGATCGCGGGAAGCCGATGGATGCGGGCAGCGCAGGACCGGTCGTCGTGGAAATCCTTGGGGAAGGGCTTTTTCCAGCAGTGGACGTTTTAGGATAATATATTAATGATGATGATGATGATGTACAGTTCAACAGAGAGCGTATTCGCAACGATATGTTGAGTAACTGTTGTCAAATAAGTTCTATTAGAGAGTAAATTTTGAACGAACGTGTGACTTTGTTGAATCTCATTAGTGTTGTGGAGGAGGATGTGTTTTCCGGTTCCTTGAGTATTAGGAGCTGATGTCCAGTTTTTTCGAGAGCATATCCGTGTCAATACGATTGGAATCTTTTGTCAATCGCGTCCTAATAGAGAGAGATCTCGAACGAGCATTTGACTTTGGCGAAGCTCAGTTCTTTTGTGAAAGGTATGCGATCCAGGACTGTTTTCTAGCTCCATGTTGACAGTGACGCTAGAGGAGAAGCAGTTATTTTTTTAAAATTTACAATTGGTAAGCCCTTGGCATAATCTCACCTGGTGGTAAGTGACAATGATGCCGAAGATAGAAACGGGCTTACCAAGATTCCCCAACGCAATGGAGAACTGGCTATCTTATCTTCAAGCCGGAACACATTAATGTTGTTAACACTGGTGTTTGGCGGCAAGACTTAGATAAGATGGTGGCAGCTAGCCAGGCGGGCTTAGAAAATGCCCTACCACCAACCAAACCAAGTCTTTCAAGTTGACCCCACTGGGAATCGAACCAGCGACCTCCTGGTGTGAAGCGAATGGGCTAACCATTACGCCACCGAGGAGGTTAGTTTACTGAAACCCCTGTGTTATTTTAAAAAAAATATGGTATAAGCATTGTGAATCGGCAACTCTTACGAAAGCCAGTAATCGATTGCGTTGTGCCTGGGCTTGTAACCATCGTAAGCGTCGCTGTTTCAGCATGGCTGTGAGGCTGGGCGGCTGCGCAACCCCCAGAACCATCTCGTTGTACCTCATGTGCATCGAAAGGAGCACACTCGATTGCCTCGAAGCGTTATTTTGGGTGCAGTTTCGCATGCCAAAAGAAAAGTTGGGAGGCCACTATTGCGCTTCAAAGACTGTGCCAGACGTGACATGTCAGCCTTTGAAATCGACTACCAGCAATGCTCGCGGAGAATAGAGACGGGTGGCGCAAGTGTCTGGAAAATGGTCGCAAGTTGTGTGATGAGGCACCGGAAACATCAAGCTGTCTCTAATCCATCTATCCAGAACTTCCCCTGTCAGTCCTGCGGTAGACTGTGCCGCTCTCGCATCGGATTGTACAGTCACCAAAAAAACTGTATCCGAGTCACTGACTAAATCGTCTGTTACAGACGCACAAGGCCACTGAGGAGGGCTTGTAAACGCATTGTGGGGCTAGACCTAAATAGGGGTTCAGGTTGGAAGTGGAGCTTGAGCAGTTTGACGACGTGGTGTGTGTAGCCTATAGGAAAAAATCCTGTTCTTGTGGTATTGCACATATAGCGTCGATATATAAATTATGGTAGAGGTGTTATGTCACGGCGCGGCGCCCAGTGTATTGTACACTAACTGTGCGGAAATACACAGGATACTGAATATGTTTCTTAGTTTTAGACATAGGCTAATAATTGAAAACGCTAAACACGTTAAAAAACCGTCTTCCATCGCAACAAATTAGTACATTTTTACATTATTATTTTTGGTTTTTGTTAATTTTCTACTAAAGTACTACACAGATTTTGATAAAATTTATATGGGACCACACGGGAAGCACTAGCTTTCAAATAAAAAAAGAATCATAAATATCGGTTCACCCAGTCAAAAGTTCTGAGGTAACAAACATAAAAAAAAAACATACAGACGAATTGAGAACCTCCTCCTTTTTGGAAGTCGCTTGAAAAATGGTTTGCGGAAACCAAATACGTCTCGTCTGTTACTATTACTTGCCGAGGCGTTGGAGGCATCACCCCGAGCGCGAAGTAATTTGACTTAGACTTGGACTACGCTACTTTGTATAAGTCAACTGTTGATAAACTGAGAGACAGTGCTGGTTCGAAGGATGGAACCTGAGATCACAATCATTGAAAAGTGGTTGTATAACACTCGCTTTAGTCAAACTCTATCACACGATGTAAGAGTCACGTGGTTCGGATCGTTGAGCTTGTAACGGATTGCTCTTTGGGCCGGCTAGCCTGAACACTTCGCCAGCACTTGATAGAACCTCGTGGCGGTTCACAGAGTTTTCAGGTTTAAGGAGTTTACTATGGAAACGATCGGTCTCTGGTTAATACAAAAGTAACAACGTTTTTTATGTTTAACAGTGATTCCTTAAATCTAGATTCACTGTATACCCTATTTTTTATATACTAGAGATACCATATTCACGGATTCTACCGCCTAAATACGGTACGTGTGAGATACTGAATCCATCTAGGAATACTTACTGAACGTACGATTACCAGGGAACTGTCCAGTAACGTCGCAACGGCATATCCGGAGAAACGCCACAAACCTGCGTGCGCTCAGAATACAGGAAGTTCCCTGGCAACAAGCCTATGGGAGCCCTTCAGTAGCTCTTATTATAAAACACTCGTAGCACAGTGGCAGTGGGCGAGGCGTACAGCTCGTAGCACAGTGGCAGTGGGCGAGGCGTACAGCTCGTAGCACAGTGGCAGTAGGCGAGGCGTACAGCTCGTTGCACAGATGGCCGTTGGAACAGTAAAGTTTTCGAATAGCGAAGTCCTCGGTGACCTCGGTGGTTCGACAAACTCGTAAGAGTCTCGGGAATCCGCTGGATGTGGGCAGCGCAGGACCGGTCGTTGTTGAAATCCTCGAGAGAAGCATTTGTCCGGTAGTGTACGTTTTTCGGATGATGTAAGGATGATGACTTAAGTTACTGCTTGCCGATTCTAGGCACACTTTTCGAATTGATGAAAGTCTCAATCGCTATGTATAATTTAGAAATCTCCATTCCCACCCATTGTGCACGCCCTTCAGTATTCTTTGAGTTTGCTCGTTGTCGATACCTACGGCACCAACATACTTTTTGTGTTATTTTAATTGTGTGACTAGTATTTGCCCGCGGCTTCGCTCGCGTGAGCATCGTTTTTATAACAATCTTTGAGGTTGAGTGGTGCGTGAGCTGTAATCGGCTTGCGAGCATATACAGGAGTTTGTTTCACTTGAACTATATCGGGCTATTCTGATTAGCAGTCTACGTCACTTCCCACTTCTTCAAATATTTATTTGCATAAGCAATCATCAATTCGTTGCTCTCTTGCGACGCGGACGTGGTGTGGCCTGGAAATAAGTTTCCGAGAGCCCTGGAGAGCTTACCTCGGGCTATGATAATTAGTAGTCTATGTCGACTCATACCCCTCAGCCATCTCTGCAAAAAAACACAAAAATCCGTTGCTCCGTTACGATCGATGAAATAGAAATAGAAATCAACCAACAAAAGTTTTTTTTCCAGTCCCTTAGTCTGACACACAGACTGTTCTATTTCACGGGATAAAAAATTTCATTCCTCATGAAAAAGCTACCTTCATACCAAATTTCGTCAAGATTGGTTGAGATGTTGAAGCGCTAAGCGGTAACAAAGAAAATAAACAAAATGATTATCACTTTTATAATATTAGTAGGGATGAACTGAACTAAAAAAACACCTGAAGAAAAAGGAGGGTTATGTTTTTGACAATCTTTTTTCATCTGTTCCCTCGTATTTCCTAAATTACTTAACCGATTTTCACAAATATGGTGTCTTTGGATTCATGCTATTACTCCGCGTATCATAGGATATGCATTTAATGAAATTATTAGAAATTAATAAAGAAAAACCCGACTGCCTAAAAACTTAACCCCTCTTTTTGGCTAGTCGGGTAAAAATGTCAATCACGGGACCAAGACGAATCTAATGACACCTCGCACTGCAATATCCATCAAGCCGTTTAGGCTACAAGCGTGCCAAAAAATATACATAAATACATACACTCGAAAAACATAACCCTTCTCCTGGCGCAGTCGGGTAAAAAAATTCACTTGGCGGATTTATAGGTGAATCGCACAATCCAAAAAATATGAATTTCGTCGGGAGAGCTAGTACTCGTGTAGTAGTCAAGCGACGCGACTCGCGGCTCCGGGAGCGAGGTGGGTGGCGTTATACTCTGAGCACCAAAATACGAAGTTCGCCGGGACAGCTAGTACTCGTGTAGTAGTCAAGCGACGCGACTCGCGGCTCCGGGAGCGAGGTGGGTGGCGTTATACTCTGAGCACCAAAATACGAAGTTCGCCGGGACAGCTAGTACTCGTGTAGTAGTCAAGCGACGCGACTCGCGGCTCCGGGAGCGAGGTGGGTGGCGTTATACTCTGAGCACCAAAATACGAAGTTCGCCGGGACAGCTAGTACGTAGTAGTCAAGCGACGCGACTCGCGGCTCCGGGAGCGAGGTGGGTGGCGTTATACTCTGAGCACCAAAAATATGGAAATAAAAATATAAAAGTAAAAAAAAATTAAGGTAAAGTATGAAACAAGCGTTTTACGCCTGAAATCAAGGCCTTTATTTTTCCGTTCATCTGGGATAATAGCCGTGGCGTAGAACTATTATCTAATCTGTCGCCGTGGTCGCAAGCCCTAGCGTTATCAAAATTTTGACTATAAGTACCTATCATGACGGCTTGCGTAGTCTGGTTTTACTTTTTAAACTTTTAGTTTAATATAATTTTATCCAAAATTACAGAAAGATAGCGCCGGCTAAGTGACAGGGTCCGTTACCTTTTGATACGGAACGCTCTAACGAGCAATGCGGTCCCAGCGGCGAGGGGTCGTCCGCTGAATGCGCGGCGCGATGGCCGTGATCTCCGGAGACAAAAAGACGATGGAATTAAACGGGTCCGACACACTCCGCAAACAATGGGAGTTCGCGGCCGCGCTTACGTAACACCCTCCCCCCCGCAATCCCCCTGCACCCTCCCGCCTCGTGACCCTCGCGTCGTGGCCACCTCCCAAACTAACTCTAAATTTTGCGAAAGACGAACAAGTTTTTCCAGGAATTTATTACGTCCCGCACTGTTGTGGACCCGCTGTGCGGCCGCGAATAGCGGGAAACTTACTGCTTGAATTATTTATGGCTAATTCAGAGAATTCAACTCAACTTTCTGTCTTTTTAATTAGCCGACAATCAAAGAACAAAGGTAATGTTTTTGGATGTATTTAAGTATGTAAACAAACACCTCAAGGAGAGGCTCGGCTAAAACCTATACAATTTTTTTTATGTGTTAATTTTTGCTCTATCGTTTTCCACTCTTGAAGTTTACAAACTGACCGACGACGTAATAACTGTAATAGTAGATTGTTAATCAATGGAAGAAAGTCATCCATTTCACTCGAGATATTTCAGGCGCTCGAACGGAGTTAGAGCGCCAATAGTTTGAGGGTGAAATGAGTAATTTCACCCGAGTTAAACACTCTACTTTTCATTTCGACTGTAAGGAAATGTTTTATTTATATGATATAAAATATAAATTAGATATCAATAAATTAAGTTTACCTATATCCAACCTTTAACCTTTTAGCAATGGCCGCTTGCCACGGCCGACTAGATTGTACCTAATTGAGTTGGTTACGACGTGCATATAGGTGGCCATGTTAAAAAAATTAAAAAAAGTGTCATGTTATCATGACATTATGGCGCGCAGCAGAATAGAGGTATGATTTTAAATTTTAATCTTCGTAATTGTGAAAAAAATAAACCTACTATAAAATGATTTAATATCAAACTATAGATCGTAATTAACACGTCGTTCAATGTATAGCTGAGTTAAGATATCAAACCTCTTATTTTAATGTAATTTAATAATATGACGTAACTCAATATCCTCGACTCCGTGCCTGGCAATTAAAAAAAATACTTTCCACCCTAGGGATTGAATTACTTTTCACTCTAGGAATGAAAATAATTTCCTCCCTAGGGATGGAAAAGCAATGTTCCACCCGGCTATCTACTTATACAAAATAAACTTTCCGAACAGGAGAGATGAAAATCATATTTATATCCTCCAAACAAATTTAAAAATGCATCGCAGCCTCCAATACTCTGACAATGTACCAACATCTACGAAGCGCTTAAACTTTGAAGTATGAACTCGTACTATTGAGTCCACCAGAACTTAGTTTGCCATTAAATTCAATTGTATACAAGGTTCCCACTCATTTGTTAGTTTTTTGATCACTGGTATAATGCCAATAAAACTGTACCCATTTATCCGCCTTGTGGAACGGAACGTAAGCGCAAACCTGTCACTTGGTCGAAGTCCCTCTCACCAGCCATCACATACGAGGACGCTGAGAATCGTCTCCAAGTTGTACATTAGACAAATCCAGCCTTTACAAATCCGACGTACATATCTCGATACAATGTTTTTGTATCGATATATAATATTCTGGTGCACAGTCATATTGACGGCGACTCTCTACTGGAAAAAAATACCTTCGAAACTCCTCGTTCCTGCTCCTCACGTTCGAAGAATACATTCTACTTTTTATTTTGTCATACAAATTATGCAAAGAATAGTTTTCTTAGACGTTCTTGTGATTGCTACATTAGACATTTAAACACACTCGTTGTATTTTCAAGCGACTTCCAAAAAGGAGGAGGTTCTCAATTCGTCTGTATGTTTTTTTAATGTGTGTTACCTCAGATCTTTTGACTGGGTGAACCGATTTTTATGATTCCTTTTTTATTTAAAAGCTAGTGCTTTCCGTGTGGTCCCGTATAAATTTTATCAAAATCGGTGTAGTACTTTAGTAGAAAATTAATAAAAACCAAAAATAATAATGCAAAAATGTATTTTCAATTATGTTGGGTACTGTTTGTTTCTTAAGAAAATAAAATAAAAACACATGCATACGCACACAAAAGCGCGCTGCCTGCCCAAAATACGTATTAAATTATAAATTTTGTAAGTGATTATAATTTCTGTATTTTTGAGATAATAATATAAATGAGTACTTAAATACGAGTGGGCAATACTCTGGTGCACAATGTTCCCGTAGAAATGTGGGCACAACGTACTGTTGGCAGTGTCACTCATACATAACACAAACACGTGAATAAATACGAGTGGGCAATACTCTGGTGCACAATGTTTCCATAGACATGTGGGCACAACGTACTGCTGGCAGTGTCACTCATACATAACACAAACACGTGAATAAATACGAGTGGGCAATACTCTGGTGCACAATGTTTCTATAGACATGTGGGCACAACGTACTGCTGGCAGTGTCACTCATACATAACACAAACACGTGAATAAATACGAGTGGGCAATACTCTGGTGCACAATGTTTCCATAGACATGTGGGCACAACGTACTGCTGGCCGGTGTCTCACTCATACATAACACAAACACAAGTGGGTGATGCTCTGGTGCACAATGTTTCCGTAGACATATGGGCACAACGTACTGCTGGCAGGTGTCACTCATACGTAACACAAAAACGTGAATAAATACGAGTGGGCAATACTCTGGTGCACAATGCTTCCGTAGACATGTGGGCACAAAGTACTGCTGGCAGTGCACTCATACATAACACAAACACGTTAATAAATACGAGTGGGCAATACTCTGGTGCACAATGTTTCCGTAGACATGTGGGCACAACGTACTGCTGGCAGTGTCACTCATACATAACACAAACACGTGAATAAATACGAGTGTGCAATACTCTGGCGCACAATGTTTCCCTAGACATGTGGGCACAACGTACTGCTGGCAGGTGTCACTCATACGTAACACAAACACGTGAATAAATACGAGTGGGCAATACTCTGGCGCACAATGTTTCCGTAGACATGTGGGCACAACGTACTGCTGGCAGTGTCACTCATACATAACAAACACGTTAATAAATACGAGTGGGCAATACTCTGGTGCACAATGTTTCTATAGACATGTGGGCACAACGTACTGCTGGAAGTGTCACTCATACATAACACAAACACGTGAATAAATACGAGTGGGCAATACTCTGGTGCACAATGTTTCCATAGACATGTGGGCACAACGTACTGCTGGAAGTGTCACTCATACATAACACAAACACGTGAATAAATACGAGTGGGCAATGCACAATGCACAATGTGCACAATGTTTCCGTAGACATGTGGGCACAAGGTACTGCTGGCAGTGTGACTCATACATAACACAAACACGTCAATAAAATAAGTGAACTCCTGTGTGAAATAAAAAAAAATTGCCTATTATTTGTGAAACCTAAAATTGTTCTTGTTACATTTGTATTAATTAAAACTATTATCATAAGCATTTCTGCTTCTTTAGCCAACCTCGTAGTCTAAATGGCTTCATGGAATTTAGAGTGCGAGTTAGATTCGTCTTGACTCTTGAATGACGTACGAAACTTTTTTACCTGAATGTTAAAAAATAATAAGTCAATGTTTAATGCAGTCGAGTTTTTTATTTTTAATTAAAATGGTTAGGTTATTTATATCTTTCGTTCAGTTTGTAGTGTGCGTCACCTGTGTGTATGTGTTCGTAGAGTCACTCGACGCAACGCGGCAATAAATTATTGGTTTTATTGGTCGTATATCCTGCCTTTACCAAAATATATGAGCCGTTCTTAGTTGCTTGCCTCAATGTTATGTTTAGAGGCGTTGTGAGGTGCACATGTGCGGTCGGAGACACGACCGGGTTGACACAGGTAATAAAAGACAGAAAAAAAGGGGAAAATTTAAGCCAATAATCGAATGGATTATTGCGTCAAAGGCGCTCGAATCGCTCGATGCGGTGCGGTCGCGTAGCTCGTAGCTGGCACGTAGCCCGCAGCTGGCGCGTAGCTCGTAGCCGGTGCGTCTACGATCGATCGTTCTATCAAGTACTATTCAAATACTTATGAAATTTTTGATATTATATTAATGTATTAATTACCCGTAGTTAAGTGTTATTCTAATACCATACAAGAAAACAATAATCCTAAACAGATGAAGTGATGCGTAGCAAAAACATTTTCCAATGGATTTTGTAGGAGAATATAGAATATCAAGAACTGTAATTAATTTGGAGACCACCAAGGCACCCCGACCGCGCCGCGCGCGTGCTCGCGCCGTCATCGACGCCCTCCAAACAAAACGCAATCCATTTTTCGCTGTTCGTTTCGCTGAAATTATTTACACATCGGCCGAGCCATCCGTCACTCGTAGCCCTTTAATAAATGTCAGGACAATTAATGAATGAATCGGTTTTGAGCGCTCATTACATTTCCATTGTCGCAGCCGCGTGGCGTGCGGGGATGCGGGGTTCGGGCAGGGCGGGGGTGGGGGCGGGGTTGGGAGCACTCTGGTTAGTCAATGGTGTGACATAAAAGTTACTAATCTCATAAGATAATAATCTCTTCGGTGCCATAAAATAAAAAGTCAAAAATTAAAATATAAAAAGAGTTTTTTTTTTATGATGGTACGGAACCCTTACGTGTGCGAGCCCGAATTTTTTACTTAATTGTTGCGTGAGCTTGTGGTCTTCGTATACGTATTTTACAGCGTCGTCGGTGGCGCAACGACTAGGGCCGCGGCTGGCGTCAGGTAATGCCGCCCTCGCCGCCGCGCCCTATCGCACTCACTCCGCCGCACTATCGGCTGGAGCTGTTCGACCGGATACCAGTATCGCGTCATCAGTCTCACAAACGTGTCTGCGATTACGAACATCGGTGGAATTTCTGGAGTATGGAGGGAATCGTGCATTTACCGCTAGTCACTGGGAGGGAGGGGAGGTTGTGGGCGCTGTTCCATATTCATGTCGAAGTGCGATCGAGTTAACGTGAAGCACGCCGCCGCCGCCGCCGCACTGCACGATATTGTTTGAGTCGTTTTCACGAGTTTTCGCTTAGATCTTGATAATTAGCAGACTTTTTGTATTTCCTCACAGATTGTGTGATGGGACCCTCTAACGACTTCCTATCCGTCCGTGTAGTAGGTATCCCATCTAAAACATAAATAAAATAAAAAAATTAGTTGTCTGTAAAGTCGGTTTACGGACGATAGTTTAACGTGACAACGTTCTAAGAAAATAGTGATGGAATGGTTTCATAATATCGAAAGAATCATTACATTTATCGCCGCAATTATCGTAGCTATAAACAATTGACACCTATTCACTTTTCACTGCACTTCATACTTGACGAAAACATGTAAATGTATTAATGTATAGCAGCTGTCCACACGGACGCATCGCTCACTCAAGTAGGAGAGAGACAGATGTCGAACGCTGCCGAACGCGGAGGCTGATTGTGCCTCTTTGTCGCTCATTGCGCGCTCTCGCTTGCACTTCAAGCCTTAAATGGAACGCCTCAAAGCGAGGTAACGCCGCATGCGTCATGTTTTTTCGTGCGTGCAGCCGGCTCCATCGAATTATAAGACGTTATCACGTCAAAAAATATTTGTAAAATAAAATGAAAGTTGAAAAAACTAAAACCCGACTACGGAAAAGTATGAAAGAGTTTCCCGCCGGAAATCATAGCCTTTATTTTTCCCTTCATCTGGCGTAATAGTTGTAGTCTCAAGCCATAATTTTGATTACGACAGGGCTCGCGACCACGCCGGCTATTACTCCAGATGAAGGGAAAAATAAAGGCTATGATTTCCGGCGGGAAACTCTTTCATACTTTTCCGTAGTCGGGTTTTAGTTGTTTAACTTTTATTTTATTTCCATATTTTTTATACTCAGAGAATAAAGCCACCCCACCTTGCTACCCGCGGCCGCGTGTTGAGCCGTCTCATAATATGGCTTGTGAGACCATTTGCTAATAAATTAAAAATATTTTCAAATATAATGTATATTTTTAAAGTGCTTGTCAAGACCTTTCTTTTAATACCAAACATGATATAAATATAAAAAAAATTTTTTTTGGTTATTTACTTCACGTATAAAGTATTGTTGTTTTTTTATATGTTATTTATCCTATGACACGCGGAGTGATGGCACAAATCACAAGACACCGCATTTGTCAATATCGGTTAAGTGGTTTAGGAAATACGAGAGAGCAGATGAACATCCATACATACATACATAGACTGTCAAAACATAACCCTCCTTTTTCGTAGTCGGGTAAAAAACCGGCTAACTTCTCATGTCACATTGAGCTTTGATTTATAATCATTAAAAAAGTACTGAAATCAAAACCTGCGTGTTGTTTTGTAGCCCAACAAGTGAACAGTTTCATTAACAGTGCTGGTTCAACGCAACGCAATGTACACTGAGCTGAGAAATTCACTGATTCAACTTAGCAAGTTTTCACATGAAGGTCCCAGTCACATCACTATCGTATTTTAATGAAAACTTGCAAAGTTTAACTAATGAATTTGTTAGATAGCTAAGCGTATAGTTTCATAAAACTATTGCTATCGATACTCTGTGTTCACTTGTTGAGATACACAACAAACCTGACATAGGTTTCCTAATCCCTAATAACAGTCACTTTTAAATATTAGAAATCAAAATGTATCACGAGAAGTTGGACTATTTTTATAAGGTTCCGTATCCAAAGGGTACCAACAGGACACCATTACTAAATCTCCGCTGTCCATCCGTCCATCCTTCTGTCTGTTAGCGGGCGGTATTTCATTAATCGTAATAGTTAGATTTCCACAAAGTGTGTATTTCTGTCGCCGCCGTAAAAACAAATAATAAAAATAAAGTTAAGTTAAAAATTAATGTAGGCCACCTAAAAGAAATGTGATTTTTAGAAACGTGAAGAAACAAGGGACATCCAGTAGGATCTTCTATAAGTTGATTTATGATTTTTTTTGGTACGGAACCGAGTCCAACTCGCACTTGGCCATATTTTTATACTTGTGTTTTTGATGGGATTTCATAATTTTTTGTTCAGACATGTAGATGTTTATTTAAATTTACAAAATGTTTACATTCCATTTAAATAGGTACCTACTCGTATATATTGCATGTCTTTATCCGTAGGAAACTATCATTTCGTTCTTTTTATCACTTTGACCTAGCCTATGCAACAGCGGCGGTTCAACGTCAAGATCTCACAAGGAGATCGTGAACGGGAATAGCCCGTCGAGCTGTTCATAGCCTGGTCTGATAGACGAGGGCCCGTCTCTTGGAGATAGGTTTGCTCCGTTCTTTTTTTACATATGTATTCAATTTCACATATTCTGTGGTAAAAAAGAGAAAGATTGAACGCGGCCTATTTACGCGGCATATGTGCTCAAGCCCGGAGATTTGGAATTATTTAAGTTTATTCAGCGTGTGCGGACATGTAGGTCGGGTAGTGGGTAGTGCGTACTATGTGCTGTTTATGTTGTTCGTCCATTTTTGGTCGTTTCTTGTTATGTTATTGTCACCATCAATACTATTCTCGTATATGTGCCAAAAGAGTATGAACTTCTGCGGAAAAATAAAATATGTGAAAATATTTTTCCAAATCCGCGCGATTAAACCTACATTTTTCGATACGAAATGCAAATACAAACAGAAAATGCATTTCCGTACACTTTGACCTTGTCCGAGTTCATTTTCGGTTTATATTTACATTCCATACCGAAAAATATGGGTTTAATCGTGGGCCGAGAGATTTCGAAAAGAGGGATTGTACATATGTATGTATGTAGTCACTATGCCACGTTCAATATAAAATGTTTTAACCCCTTTCAAAGCTCTAATTTAATTGGAAGTAACCTAGATTTTCGGTGATTGAGTGAGTGCTAAAGTCGTGATTTTCGGCCTCTCATTTCTTGGAAGCTATTCTAACTAGACAGGTGACCGGTAGGTTGTTGTAAATTTCCTGTAAAAAAGCAGTTTAGTAGCTTGAATCTGAACAGACAAAAAATGGCGTCGATAGTGCACAGTGCGTGCGAGAACTTTGCCGGGCTTTTGTTCGGTAAAGATTTTTTTTAATGAACGCTGGCTCCAATCGTGATTCCTATCTCAAAATCATTTTCGCTTTCATTTTAACTATAAGGGTCCTGATCGTCTACACAAACACTACAAAAAACCTCATTATTTTCCTTCCTTTTGTAAAAACTCAGTATCAAAACGAGTCGAAGTGGGAGTACGTACTAGTCAAGTGCGGTGACTGCCCCGACAGCCAGTTCGATTCGCTTAATTATTTGTCTCTGGCCCCTCCCCCCCCCCCCCCGGAGCGGCGGGGGCGCGGGGGCGGCCGGTGCAGTTCAATGGCACAAAATAAATAGATTCAGAAGGCTTGCTCTTAACCTGCCTCCTTCCGGTCATCAACGTAACACCGACACGCGCGCGCGCGCAGTCTCGGTGAAAACCTATCGAGTTAGTCGCAAGCGCCGCAGCGCAAAAAAAGGTCAATTTACACACTGTGTTCTGAGCGCACTTTCTGTACCTGTTTTTTATTTTTAACCCCAGAGGCAAAAAGAAGGGTGTTCTAAGTTTAAAGTACGTAAATGTGTGTCTGTCTGTGGCATCGTAGTTCTTAACTTATCCTGCAGATACCAGGAAATGCTGCAGCATCGTTCAAGCTTACCATGTTCTATCTAACAAGTGTTTATTGAGACTATTCCAATGAGCCCAAACACGATGTCTCTGCTGTAAGTTTGTGAGGAGTTGGTATCATGCAGATTCCAGGAGATGCTGTAGCATATCAGATCAAGGTTACCATGATTTTACAATATTATTAAAGTAACAGGGCACCAAATTTTGAATCAACCAAACATGTATAAGATGTCTACATCCCTTCATCACCTAGGTAAGAGCTAATGATCCTCAAATGGCTGAACAGATCTTCATAAATTATAGCTACCTCCAATGTACTATTCACCGCCACTCGCCACTCGCCGCGCTCACGTCGCTCGCATCGCGGGACCACTCGCCGGAATAGGTTAGTGTGCTCTCAGTTGATCCAGTGTCCGGCGTCCGGCGTCCGGCGTCCGGCGTCCGGCACGCGAATGTATCGGAAAACGGTGTTACGGGCCTGTGCGCGGTCCGCCGGGATTGTACCGTTTTAATCTCACTTGGCCCTCTGTGACTGTCTGTATGAAAGGTAGTTAATACCGTTACTTTTCGTTTGTATTAAATCGTGACAGTCGTGGCAGCTCCACCACAAATGATATTATGCTTCACATGACATACATGTAGGTTCGAAAGGGTTCGAGGTAAGTATCTCAACTAAGCTTTACTTATCAATATATAATTTATATTACAAAAAGTTATGTCTATGTAGATGCAGCCTTAGCAAACAAATTAACGTGGTTTACAGGCTTCGACGTAAAAAGACCGGCATAAAGGACGTACTGATAAGAGTGAACGAGTGTCGTGACGGCGGGGGGCGGCAGGGGGGCGGGGGTGCGGCGCTATCTGAGGAGATGGGCTCATAAACGCGCCGTCAGCCGGCGGCGGCGCTTATCAATCACCCACACGAGCCCCTCCGCGCCCCACCCCGCCCCACCCCGCCTACATTACACTGAACACTTTCTGATCGAAAATCGAACTCCCCAAAATACAGGTGATTGTGGGCCAGAACATTCACGTTGTGATCGTTGCAGAGTAAAATATTGAACGCAATGAGCCCGTCGGGAGCGCGCTCCACGTTTCTACATAAAAGCCCTTTTCATTTTAAACGCCCGCGATTCACGTTCATAAAAATAATCTGGCTGAACGACGAAGTTAAATGTTGCGTTGGTGCTCACATAAGTGTCAGTGGTGATAAACGCTGGTGAACCGCGTTCCTAACTAATGGATAATGGGTCAGGTTGGCGACTCGCGCGCGGCCGCCCCGCCCCGTGTAGCGCCCCCCTACTAGGACGTTTAACGGCACTCTCCACTTAAGATAACTGTATACAAACTAGTGAGATACTTACCGCCATCGCCCTGGGCTAAGTTTACCTCTATACTAGTATACGAAAGTACAAGTTGTAGCTTCATAGAAAAGACATCAAAGAAGAATGCAGTAGTAGTAGTAGTAGTAGACAAGATATCAACGAGAAAAACAAGTTGTAGCGCCATTGCTCGGCGCCAAGTTCAGCCGGCACTAAAGCTCTACAATGCCAGTCACTCTTATATGATCCATATCGTGGTAATTTTTAAACTGCTCTATATATTTTCGCAACGAATGTGGTTGTACTTAATGTTGTTATACCATAATTATAGATCTCTGGCCTAAGAGAATATATGACTAAAGAAATATGAATTTTAGATAAGGCACGGTTGAGCATAGACTGAAATTTACATACTGTGCATATTGGGCGATGCGATTAACCGGGAAAGCCCCGCACACCGCACGCCCGCACGCCCGCACGGTACGCGCCCTCGTTACAGTCAATTTTATTCACCTTTGTATCAGTATTCAGGATAAACATCTTCACGCGAGTTACACACGTGAGAAGAGTTTAGATATTTGCCAAGTCACGCCAACGTGTGACGTGCACCTACCATAAAAATATGCCTCATATGTTTATTATTTTTATTAAGTTAGCGTGATGTAGGAATTTTCTTTCCACATGTAATACAAGGCACATTGAATGTAAGTATTGTGAAGTTATGATGACATCTAATCATTCAGATATTTAAGTACCTCTCTTAGTACTCTCTTTGAATGTCATGTTTGTAGCCTGGGAAAGCTTTTGTTTCGGCCCCCGCGACACAGGCCTTGCCTAGTGTGGGGACCACTACTTACTGTATTATCGTTTAACTGTGTTTTTTTGGTAATGAAATAGACAGCACTGAAAGGATGACCTGGACATACGTCAGTGTCCCGAAGTATGCTAGAAACTATCTGCCGCTCCGGAAGCCATCAGGAGCCCACGCGAACAATCAGACGATCTTCCATCGTGTCATAAAACTACCGACCACTGATCGACTGTAACACTTTTGCAGTGGGTTTTTCTATTTTGGGCAACGCTCTCCACTCGCCAGAGTGTTTACTTTAGTCGCAGTTGGAGCGTGCGCTTCCGCCTGCCACACAGCGATACATTTCAGTTGCAAGCAATAAATCAATACGATAGATCGGTAATTCACTTCACTTCATGGTCGAATGGTGGTAAAATAAACATCTAAAAGTTTGAGTAGCCAGCGGACAGTGTTGACTACACAAGGCGAGCCTAACTCACCACTGTACATACAAAGTCCATGGTTAATAAAATATCAAAAAGTTGGTTTGCACTAGCTGGTCTAGTGGCGTGCTTCGGGCGCCGGACGCCGCGCGCCGGACGCGGCCGACTGAAACAAAAGCGCGCAATATATTAGCAAGTGAAGCGGCGCTCCTGACGCGCGACTGATTACTGCGCTGCACGCGAGGCGGCGCGGGCGCGCGCGACGTGCACGTGCAGTCCGTTGAGTAGTCCACAGTCGTGTGTACAATGTACATGCAGTGCAAGCCTTCTGTAACGTTCGTAAGATTTGTTAGATGTGTGTCTCGAATGCATTTTGAAAGGTCTTGAAATCACATTCGGGGTCACAGAGGGACAACGTTCACGTACGGGGTACCAAGTCAGAAAACTGGACCGTTACGGAAGTAAACGAAAGAGACTTACCTATATCTATATCCGGTTCACGACAAGGCTAAGGCTCCATATCCATAGCCATATCGCCTAATTCGATACAACCAAGTAACAAAACGCGAGGCCGGAGGCCGGGCTCCGCGTAGGGCGCAGCCCGGAGCGCTCCTCCTGTAAAGTAGATCAGATCAGGGACATCAAAACTAGACGTTTCATTTGTTGCATTTGTTTAATTTTTTTTCCGTTGGTTTACCAACCACGGTGTGCGCCACACAGCCTCGCGCTGTTTTGACTTAATCGCGTTTGAGCTGGAACGTGATTAGTCACGCGACGGAGCGTTCAGTGCGCTCTGCGCTCTGTGCTCTGTGTGTCGCAGGACTCGGCTCGCTTCCAGTGACTCGCCGCACCGTTTGAGTGATTACTACTGTCGTTAAATTATCCTTTAGTGTTTCATACAAGGTAAAAAGCTTGTTAAGATTTAAGAAGTTTTCAAAATAATGAAAACAAACTTTTAATACTATAATTAATACCCGCCAGCTCAGAGACATGTAATTAAAACTGTCTGTGGAGACAGGACGGCGGTGGCGGCGCCGAGTTGCACCACCGTGTGAGTGTACTCGTAGCTGGCGCGTACACATTCACCTACTCGCACACTCATTACTCTGAGAGTGTTCACGTTTAGTAAAATAAAGTAAATAGAATAAAAAAAATATGTATTTTTACTCTTATGATGTAGTTAAATTAAAGATGGAGCGCCCCGGCCCGCAGCACAGCGCCCCGTGCCCGGCGGCTTGCCCCGCTATCGCTGCGGCTCATCGCGCGGAAATCACATCGAGCCGACACCGCCGCCGCCGCAGCCGGCAGGAAATTCATTTTGCTCGGTGACACGCCTCTAAGTACTCCGTACTAACCACTCAACCACTAGACTACGACAATGTACGAATGTATTATTCAAACCCCAGTAAAACGACGTCTCTCACAATAGTTTACTTACAAAAGATATGAAACTGTAGCAGACAGACGCTATTATTTCTTCAGCAGTCGGGCACGGCACGGCACGGCACGGGATATGTGAGTTTCTCTGTACGTGTGGCATGGTCAGACGCTTCACGGTTCGTGCGGGTAGCGGAGCTGCAGCTGCTAAGTGCATCGTCACAGGCTTCACGGTTCGTGCGGGTAGCGGAGCTGCAGCTGCTAAGTGCATCGCCACAGGCTTCACGGTTCGTGCGGGTAGCGGAGCTGCAGCTGCTAAGTGCATCGTCACAGGCTTCACGGTTCGTGCGGGTAGCGGAGCTGCAGCTGCTAAGTGCATCGTCACAGGCTTCACGGTTCGTGCGGGTAGCGGAGCTGCAGCTGCTATGTGCATCGTCACAGGCTTCACGGTTCGTGCGGGTAGCGGAGCTGCAGCTGCAAAGTGCATCGATAAGCTTATTGGAGAATTTTCGTTCGTTGCTTTCTGTTCTGACCAGGTTCTTGATTCTGTGAGGTCCATCGCAACAGTTAACAAATTCACGAACTATTTTTAGGGCTCCGCACCTCAAAAGGATAAAATGGAACTCTTATAGGATCACTTTGTTGTCCGTCCGTCCGTCTGTCTGTGAAGACCCTTTATCTCAGGAACGCGTGGAAGTATCGCGTTGGAATTTAAACCATACTCCGGTCTACAGTCCCTTGAAGCTGTGAAAAAATCAAACTACTAAGTTGACAATTGTGCATAACATATGCTCATATTATATTATATGAGCATATGTTATGCACAATTGTCAACGTATTATAAATAATCGTGAAAGATTAAAGTGTTATATAAACTTCTAAGTTAACGTAAAAAAATGTATGGCCGTTTATGCCGCAAAAACGTATATTTCGGCACTCTCAAGGGAATCAAAATTTTTAGGGTATTTTCCGTTGACCGAGAACTTGAAAATTGGCAATTAATACCATCTTATAATACAAGTATAGGGAAATATCTGAAAACTATAGATTTGTAATTAAATCATAAAAAATATGGTATTTATTTAAAGTGCGTAGTCAAATATGCAAGGAACGGCGGTACAAATTTTGAATTGAAATAACCGTGTCATGTGGGGTAGCGTATGAAAGGGCTTAATTGGCAGAAGCTTAAACAGATTTTAAATTAATTTTATTATGTATAGTTTTTGATTTATTATTTTTAAGGTTCCTTATCCAGAGATGTGCTGGTACGGAACCCTCGGTGAGCGAGTCCGACTCGCACTTGGCCGGTTTTTTTATTTAGTATACGTAAATTATAAAATTAAGAATTTCCCTAATGTGTAAATGGATGGCGATGAACGTTACGGAGCAGACGCGTAGATTTCTGCTGCTGTTGAATCCAGGGAATCGAAACTAAACATAAAAGGTGAAAAAATATTGTATATTCTATCATTTAACACAATAGGCTCTGGAATCCGCCAAGACGAGCCAAAGGAGGACGGGGCACTACCTACCTTTTATGGAAGCGTTCCGTCGTATTTTCGAACTGTTATAGCTTTGGTCTCGGTAATGCTAGAAACTTCAAATTTTTAGTGTAAGGTGTCCGTGGCAGACTGATTAAACATAACTAGTATCAAATACCTATATTTTATGCTTTCAGATTTATTAACTTATAGCTATATACTTTGGACTTGGGACAGCCCCGTAGGCTATGATGCGCAGCAACGATTTGGAGCTTAGCTAAGGACTTTGCTCTACTAGAGATCTAGAGACCTTTTAACAGTGAAACATTATGAACTTGTGACTCTTGGCAACCAATTTTAAATAAAATGTTTTTGGTGGGATCTAGTAATTTGCTTGCCTGTCTGCTTAATGGCTGATCCTGTTACAAGTGTCGTATGTCATGTTGTTGGGTCTATATCCACTTGAAGTTGGACTCAATGAGATTATTGTTTCATCCCTACCTACGACTTTGCTTTCTAGCCTATTCAAAGATGTGCTGCATTGCTTAAATATGCGATAGCGTTTTGTGTTTAAGTGTACAGTGCCTCCGATATCCAATAGCCATGACCAACGACCCATTACGCACTTTGTTACAGGTAACTAAATCAAGTTAGTCCGTGACACTCGCCAGTCGAGGTACGTCGCACGACGTGGGCCGCTTCCCGCCACGTGACACTCGCCAGTCGAGGTGCGTCGCACGACGTGGGCTGCTTCCCGCCACGTGACACTCGCCAGTCGAGGCACCCAGCGTGCGGCACGCGTCGCGTGACGTGGGCCGCTTCCCGCCACGTGACACTCGCCAGTCGAGGCACCCAGCGCGCGACACGCGTCGCGCGACGTGGGCCGCTTCCCGCCACGTGACACTCGCCAGTCGAGGTGCGTCGCACGACGGGGGCTGCTTCCCGCCACGTGACACTCGCCAGTCGAGGCACCCAGCGCGCGACACGCGTCGCGTGACGTGGGCCGCTTCCCGCCGCGTGACACTCGCCAGTCGAGGTGCGTCGCACGACGTGGGCTGCTTCCCTTCACGTGACACTCGCCAGTCGAGGCACCCAGCGCGCGGCACGCGTCGCGTGACGTGGGCCGCTTCCCGCCACGTGACACTCGCCAGTCGAGGTGCGTCGCACGACGTGGGCTGCTTCCCGCCACGTGACACTCGCCAGTCGAGGCACCCAGCGCGCGGCACGCGTCGCGTGACGTGGGCTGCTTCCCGCCACGTGACACTCGCCAGTCGAGGTGCGTCGCACGACGTGGGCTGCTTCCCGCCACGTGACACTCGCCAGTCGAGGCACCCGGCGCGCGGCACGCGTCGCGCGACGTGGGCCGCTTCCCGCAACGTGACATTTGCCAGTCGAGGCGCGCGTCGCGCGACGTAGGCCGCTCCCCCTCTTGTGACATCTCTCGCAAACTTTCTCACATGAAGTTGGCACTGGGTAGTAAGCTAAACACATCTGAACGGTTACCTCTGTGAAGATAAAGTTTATTTTTATGAAACGTAATACATGGATCAATTTAAATAATATTATCCTCATTAATATTGTAAATGTAAAAAATGTGTTGCTGATGAAGCAAGTAAGGGTATAAGTTGGGCTAGGACTTCGTTTATGCGCCTGAATTTGGTTAATAGCAATGTCGCAAATTTTTGGTCATGACCCCCTGGTCAAGCGCTATCTTTATTACACATGCTTTGGTTTACGCCGTGATGTGCGTTTTACCATAAGTACGCCTTGGCTCGTACTTTGTGCCTTGACATGCATCTGCCTTCCTACATATACTAGGAACGACATTGGCAAGCTCGCTCCATACTAAATTTTTTATGTTTTTTTTTTTTTTTTTATATTTTGTTATTTTCGACTTTTCTTTGCACTCCTTAAAGGTTAGCTTTGCCTCTTTAAACAACCTTTTGATTAATACACGAACCCACACTTCTATCTTAAATACATGAAATCACATTTTATTGAGTTCTATTCTTGGCTATTTTAATGAATAGCCAGGGGTAGTTACAGTACCTCACGAAGTACTGCTATCAAAACCTTTAAAGCACCTATTAGACACACTGCTATAACCAGAAAATATTTCTGTATTCTGCTATATCCTATAGCACCGCGATATTTTAAACTTTAACCTGATGAATTAAAGAAATTAAAATGTAGTTTTCGTGATGTTACTGATTTGATAAGAACTCATTGTATTAAAATCCTAAATTCCAAAGTTAAAAACTATTTTTTAATTTACAGTAATAAGCAAATCGATAGCATTTACAGAAGTTTGATCTAGGTTACTGTTACGAACAGTAATGCATAAAGTTTGATCTAGGTTACTGTTACGAGCAGTAATGCATAAAGTTTGATCTAGGTTACTGTTACGAGCAGTCATGCATAAAGTTTGATCTAGGTTACTGTTACGAGCAGTTATGCATAAAGTTTGATCTAGGTTACTGTTACGAGCAGTTATGCATAAAGTTTGATCTAGGTTACTGTTACGAGCAGTAATGCATAAAGTTTGATCTAGGTTACTGTTACGAGCAGTAATGCATAAAGTTTGATCTAGGTTACTGTTACGAGCAGTAATGCATAAAGTTTGATCTAGGTTACTGTTACGAGCAGTAATGCATAAAGTTTGATCTAGGTTACTGTTACGAGCAGTTATGCATAAAGTTTGATCTAGGTTACTGTTACGAGCAGTAATGCATAAAGTTTGATCTAGGTTACTGTTACGAGCAGTAATGCATAAAGTTTGATCTAGGTTACTGTTACGAGCAGTAATGCATGAAGTTTGATCTAGGTTACTGTTACGAGCAGTAATACATGAAGTTTGATCTAGGTTACTGTTACGAGCAGTAATGCATGAAGTTTGATCTAGGTTACTGTTACGAGCAGTAATGCATAAAGTTTGATCTAGGTTACTGTTACGAGCAGTTATGCATAAAGTTTGATCTAGGTTACTGTTACGAGCAGTAATGCATAAAGTTTGATCTAGGTTACTGTTACGAGCAGTAATGCATAAAGTTTGATCTAGGTTACTGTTACGAGCAGTAATGCATAAAGTTTGATCTAGGTTACTGTTACGAGCAGTAATGCATAAAGTTTGATCTAGGTTACTGTTACGAGTAGTTCTGCATGAAGTTTATTTTCTTGATAACCTTTCTGTGTCTGCTTTATACTTTAACCGTAACTCAAACTGGATTGCTGCACTGATCGTTCTCCCTGGCTTATTGGAAAGTTTATTAGTGTACATGTTCTGTAGTGAGCCCAAGCTCAGGCTTTGGTCGTTTTGAGACACTACTGTGTTTCACCACATGCCTAGCTAGCATTAGGCTGTCTTTGGCGCCTTTTTTGATACTTTGATCTTTTTCATAAAAATAAAATGATGTGGCAGTTGGCAGGGCACATAACTCGTAGAAAAGATGGCCGTTGGGGTAGTAAAGTTCTAGAGTGGCGACCGCGCACCGGAAACCGTAGTGTAGGCAGGCCTTCCACGCGGTGCACCGACGACCTGGTGAAGATCGCGGGAAGCCGCTGCATGCGGGCAGCGAAGGACCGGTCGTCTTGGAAATCCTTGGAGGAGGCTTTTGTCCAGCAGTGGACGTTTTTCGGCTGACATAATGATGATGATGATTATGATCTTTTGTTTTCTTTTTTTGTGATGGTAAAGGTTATGTACTTTTTTTAATGATAAATAATAATAAAATAACTTATGAGCGAGCTTCCTGTTTTTGTAAATACAATTTCAACGTTTAATTATCCCAGTCTCTCAGCTCAGTGCTGCAGTCGGCGCGAGCTATTCAGTTTTATTCGCCGATACGAGCTGGAAATTCAAAGTGTATTGGCAAAGAGGTTCTCTGAGGCCAAGGCAGCGTTAAGCACACGGCGGGTGTTTTGTGTTGATCGCTAGCCGCCCGCTGCACACTGCTCGCGCCCGCTGCTCGCGCCCGCTGCTTGTGCCCGCTGCTCGCGCCCGCGCTAGCTCGACACGCTCGGCCACTCTCCTGCCGCGCCGGATGCGTGCTGCATAATTTATACCAACCGCTTGTAGGAAATTGCTCGCAATGTGCCCTGAATCGTAATGGCTGCTACATTAAGTAAACATTGGCGTTCACAGAGCGGCCGTCCGCCGGTTAGTGCGCTCGGGGCAAAGATCACACGGCCCGTAAATAAACATGATCCATTAGCATTATAGATGAAGGGCGGGACTTCAAAAATTACAGCAAAGGAAAGATGTGAAGGTGAGCAATAATTTAGACAAATTTACACCAAACACACGGGTCTGTCATGTGGTGGAGTGGTGATCCCTCGCGTCCGACCGACTCCGCCTGCAGCCCACAGCCGCGCATCACGCCGCCGCGCCGCTCGCCGCTCGCCGCCCACGCAATGCTCTGTGTCGGAATTACAATTTACCATGTCTCCTGCGCTTCCGAAGCAAGCTTTTTATTAATCTGTCTAGTGTTAGTCTGCCGCAGTGCCGCTGTTGGTGGACTACGCGTGGCAATATTAATCTCAATCTGTCTGGTGTTAGTCTGCCGCAGTGCCGCTGCCGGTGGACTACGCGTGGCAATATTAATCTCGATCTGTCTGGTGTTAGTCTGCCGCAGTGCCGCTGCCAGTGGACTACGCGTGGCAATATTAATCTCGATCTGTCTAGTGTTAGTTTGCCGCAGTGCCGCTGCCGGTGGACTACGCGTGGTAATATGTATTTATCTCGATCTGTCTGGTGTTAGTCTGCCGCAAATATATCAGGCCAAGTCTTTATGGGACCGCCTGGTAGGTAAGTGTGTAAGAATCAGCGAAGAACCGGAAAGTGTTTTCTGTGAGTTTGACTTTCCCGTTTCTTATATTATTCTTTTATTATTAGTTCTCGAGTGGCGACCGCGCACCGGAAAACGTAGCGTAGGCAGGCCTCCCACGCGGTGGACCGATGACCTGGTGAAGGTCGCGGGAAGCCGATGGATGCGGGCAGCGCAGGACCGGTCGTCCTGGAAATCCTGGGGGAGGCCTTTGTTCAGCAGTGGACGATTTGTGGCTGATATGATGATGATGATGATATTATCTACATAAATTACGCAAACTTTTGTTATTAATTTTATTAGCTGTACTGTCCCACCTCCACCACCTCCTGGGGCACGCGGCGGTGGCGCCGCGCGACCCTCGTCCGAGTCACTCGCGCCGGCCGATTGGCGGCGGCAGGTACTCGTGCCTCGCCGCTAATTACGATACATTAAAAATTTAAATTCTCATTAAGTAAAGTGTCCCTGGGCTACAACCCTTAGATTTGGTATTGGTATTAATCACTTTAGTTTAATAATAGATTAAAAAAACCGGCCAAGTGCGAGTAGGACTCGCTCACCGAGGGTTCCGTACCACCACATCTCTGGATAAGGAACCTTAAGAATAATAAATCTGAAACTATACATCATAAAAATAACTTAAAATCTGTTTAAGCTTGTGCCAATGAAGCCCTTTCATACCATACCCCACATGACACGGTTAACTCAATTCAAAATTTGAACCGCCGTTGCTTGCACAATTGATTAGTTGATTACGTACTTTAAATTAAGACTATAATATTTTCTATGGTTTACATACAAATGTATAGTTTCAGATTTTTCTCTATACTTGTAGTAAAATACGGTATTACTTATCAAATTTCATAGTTCTAGGTCTACAGAAAATATACCCTATATATTTTTATTCCCTTGAGAGTATCGAAATATACTTTATTTGGGGCATAAACGGCCGTATCTTTTTTTTACGTTAACTTAGAAGTTTAGTTTTTTCACAGCTTCAAGGGACCGTAGACCGGAGTATATGGTTTTATTTTCAATTCGATACTTCCACGCGTTCCCGAGATAAAGGGTCTCGATAGACAGACGGACGGACGGAAAACAAAGTGATCTTATAAGTGTTCCGTTTTTTCCTTTTGAGGTACGGAACCCTAAAGTAGGATAACACCAATTGTTTAATGGTGTCACAGTAAGATCTAGTTACTCAACGCACAAGTCTCGTGATCCCTGCTGCGAGGCGATGCAATGTCTCAGGCTGTCGCATTTGTGCAGCCCTACTCGCACTTGACGCTATAGTAAGAAGAAATGGAAAATCAGATATTCTTTTTACAAACTTTAAAGGGTACATTTTCAATTCTGCGTTATTGAAACTGGGAAAAGGGAATTGGGAGGCAGCTTCTGCTCCATAATATCTGTGACAATTCGCAAACTGTTCCCAGTTGGTGTATGACAAAAACTAATAAGGAGCTAGTTTCGGGAGTGAAGGATCCGACGGCGGCGGCGCGCACTCGCTGGCCGGCCGCGGTCGCGGATCTGGGTCGCAGCGGCGAGAGGGGGGCGCGTCCCTCTCTCCCCCCCCACCTCCCACCTCGCTCCCGCGCCGGACAATACTTGTCGCGCGAGATCGCTCGCGCCAAGCACAACCCCGACACCGCTTACTTCACTTGCTTTGTTTTATTGCTAGGAAATAGTTATTATTTACGCTATTAACGTAAATAATTAATTAAATACTAGCTTTTTCTCGCAGCTCAGCCCGCGTGGACATCGTTTTTATGACTGTCTTTAAGGGTGATTAGTAAATTATGTCGTTTCCCACCTACTCAACCGTCTCTGTGCAAAAAATCACAACAATCGAGTATTTTTTTAGGTTCCTCAGGAACTGCATCAGATTATGCTTTTTTCCCGGGATAAAAAGTAGCCTAAGTCCTTCCCCGTGACACAGGCTAACTGCATGCCAAATTTCATAAAGATTGGTCAAAGCGTTGAAGCGTAAAAAGGTAACAAACAAACAAATACATTTTCACATTTATAATATTAGTGAGGATACTCGTATATGGTTTGGTCACAGGCCGACCGAGTATGTCGGCAATAGAAACCGATGCACTGACACGATTGTTGCAGATCCCGTGGCAGTGGCAGCCCACACAGCGCTGCACGCTGCACGCTGCACGCTGGCCGGCCCGCGCCGAGGGCGGACATGAAAGGAAACTGTCTCACTAAAGAGGATGTTAATAATGTTAAGAGTGTATATAAGTATGTATATCAGTCTCTGGTTCCCATAACACAGGGAATCCTACTTTGGGGCCAGATGACCATGTGTGATTTGTCAAAAAAAAATAAAAAATAAAAAAATAACTATACGTATAGGGGGAGGTGGTTGAAGTGGGCTCGGACAGCGAAGGTAGGGTTAACACAGGCCGGGATTATGTTAGAAAAAAATCGGTCCAGTCGCAGTCGGACTAGCACTCCGAGGGTGCTGTACCACTACACTTTTCTAGATAATTATGACAATGGTACCTATTCACACTGCAAACAAAAGACATCAACGCGAGAGACATAAACATGTTTTTTTACCCAACTACGAAAAAAGAGGGTAATGTTTTTTTTACAGTATGCGTATATACGTTCATCTGTTCCGTCGTATTTTACCACTACTTAACCGATCTTGACTAATGTGGTGTCTTTTGATTCGTGCCATCACTTCGCGTGATGGCACGAAAGTGACGTTATTTATTTATTTTATTTTATTTAATTCGGAAAACATACAGCTTTAACAACATAAGTATATAAAAAAATGGTATAGGTATCTAAAAAGGCATTATAAAGTTTTCGCAAAATAGATTATTCACACATGCAGTACAAAATTATAAAACAAATAGAAAAAAAAGAACTCAAAACAAAGAATAGGCTATTTGACTATTACTGGAAAATAGTTTTGTATTATTTGTTATTGCATAAAATGCAAACCATTTTAATATTTCCTGGAGATCTGTCGTATGTACGGATTAAATCAACGTTAAAGTTTGAATTTAAAAATTACGCGCCAAAACGCAATTCTCGCTATGGCGCCTGGTTGCTCTGACAGATGACGTCACACATAAGTAAACAACAAACTGCTGTAACGCACTGAAACTAATGTTTACTTCTGTGTGACGTCATCAGAGTTGCAACCAACCACAGAGCGTTTTCAAACACGTGATCAAACCACAAAAAAAAAATCATTAATGTTTTTTATACAGAAAATGACCTTATTTTTTCAGAACATTAATAAAATATGCATTTTACATTACATTTTATTAGGATGACAACAAATTGTTACATATTTTAAACATAGTCAAAATGCCTATTGAAACAGATCAACAATAAAAGTATTTATATGATAGTGTTATAGATATAATACATATATTATAAAATTTTGATAGTGAAGTAAAAGTAACTATTTTAATAATCTTGGGAAACGAAAAAACCAGCTGAGACTGCGCGCCTCAGACTAGTTATGGAGGTGTTGAAAATATCAATCTCGGTATACTACTATTATATTTATTTGGGACTCTGCAGAAAAACGAGTCACTACGGTAATTGGTACGAGCGTAGGGAGCAGACAGAAGAGGCCTCATTCGTACAGAGCGCGGCGGTACATAGATGTTAATATTCTTAAGTAAAGAAGGTGAGTCCGTATAGCCATTAGCGATTTTGTATAGAAATATCACATCCGCTACATTTCTTCGTGTATATGGGGGTAAACAGTGATATCTCTTACATCTAGCCTCATAATTAATATCGACACTACCACTTTTGTACTGTAAATAACGCAAATATTTTTTTTGAATTATTTCAATTCTGCATTTATACTTGTCATAAGAAGGATTCCATACCTCAGAAGCGTACTCAAGGATACTGCGGTCGAAACTGCAATAGATAATTTTTAAAGTATTAAGTTTGGGAAAGTTTTTACAACATCTTATGATGAAACCGAGTGTCTTAGAAGCCCTCTTGACTATGTTATCGATAGGTGAATTAAAGAACCAAAAATAATTTATTTTTGATGTTCATATCATGTTTGATATCAAAAGGAAGGACGAGCATGTTCTATGTATATTACAAATGCAAATATTTTTATTTTTTTTGGCAAATGGTCTCACAAGCGATATCATGAGACGGCGCAATGTACGCGCGCTACAATCAAGCGACACGACACGCGGCCGCGGCGCGCGGGTAGCGAGGTTGGGTGACGTTATACACTGAGTATAAAAATATGGAAATAAAATAAAAGTTAAAAAAGAACTCATCTACGGAAAATTATGAAAACTAGAGTTACCCGCATGAAATCATAGCCTTAATTTTTCCCGTAGTCGCAAGCTTTGTAGTTATCAAAATTTGTATCATAAGTAGTTCATTACGGCTCGCGACCACTGCTGTTACCCCAGATGAAGGGAAAAATTAATGCTATGATTACAGGCGGGAAACTCTTTGTTTTCATACTTCCGTAGTCGAGTTTTGTTAACTTATTCCAAACAAATAGTTTAAGGCGCGAACGATACCATTTGCTTTAAAACATCTAGTCGAAGTGGAATTAGATCTGTTAGTTGATAAAGGTATTCTAGTTCCGGTCAGCTACTCAGAGTATGTGACGCCTATCGCGCCCGTGCGGGAACCAATGGTAGGGTGAGAATATGTGGAGATTATTCACTCACCGTGAATAATGATATGCGTATAGAGAAAGAGATGAGGAAAAAAAATCTCAAAGTTAAATTGCTGTCAAGCTTACAATCTATTAAAGTAATGTAAATCTGTTTAGGGTCATAATTTCCAATTGTAAAGAAGAAAAGAAGAAATATCTGGTAATATAAAAAGTAAATGTATTCTTGTAATAATAAGTGTTTTATTTTTTAATTACCTAATACAAGCTCCTACCACGTGGAACTTGTATACCCAACGTTTCAAGAAGTGTAGCAGAGTGAGGAGAAACGCCGCGCCCAAAGAAACTCACTTTGACTCTTCTCAAACAAACATACTCTAAGTCTACTACAGCATCATATGGCTTCGTCTTTCAAACAAACTATCTAAAGTTTCTCGAACAGGTTACAGATTAAAGTACTTATCTGGATTTGAATTTTTGAATACAGGTGGCAGTGGAACCGACTGACTGGATTATCTCGTGACAAATGCCTCCCACGTAATGTCCCGATTTGTAACATTACAGCCCCTTTTATGTATGTCGATCGAGTCCACTCCACATTTTCACAACAAACTGATAGCTGTAAAAGTTCTCGAATATGATTGGCTAACCAACTTAGAACTAGTAAATTAAAAACAATAGTTAAAATTTTTAGTATAGACTCGTAAATATCAACGTACTATGTTATGTTTTAGTCTTGTGAATTTGTTGATTATTTATAAAAATATTTTCGTTAAATGTATCTAATCGCTAAAATACAATATTTCAGATAATAAAGCAATGTAACATTGAACTGTTATATTTTACACAATATTGCCATTACAAATAATGTTCTTATTCATTTCTAGAATGTTGCTACTTACATCTCTAAAATTCCTTGTGCAAAAACATTCAACATTAATGCTTTTCATTCAGATTATAATCTATCACGGCCATCCTGCTAATATGTACTTCGCTCTCGAAGTACATACCAATCAAAAAAAATTCAAATACGAAAATGTGAGAAAGTACGTATCAACAACATGTTATAGGGACAGGAGGCCTGTAACCTAGATATGATGCCCCATATATCACACGCTGCCCGTGAAGATGGGCTACCACCAAGCAACAAGCAGACCAGCGGATGGAAAATGTAGGATAGGATTATTTGTAAACTGTAAAACCATGACCATTGTGTCAAAAGTAAACCAATGTATTTTCGTCTTTTCTCTTTTTTTTGTGTAAAAACTCATTGCTTTTCAATGAGACCAGTTACCTAGACATGATAGCCCCATCACCCGCTGCCAGTGAAGCCAGGCTACCACCAAGTAACAGGTAGACCAGCGGGCGGGTATGGGAAGCTAGTTGTCCCTCGCATCTTAATCCCGACACTCGCTGCCAGTGAAGCCAGGCTACCACCAAGTAACAGGTAGACCAGCGGGCGGGTATGGGAAGCTAGTTGTCCCTCGCATCTTAATCCCGACACTCGCTGCCAGTGAAGCCAGGCTACCACCAAGTAACAGGTAGACCAGCGGGCGGGTATGGGAAGCTAGTTGTCCCTCGCATCTTAATCCCGACACTCGCTGCCAGTGAAGCCAGGCTACCATCAAGTAACAGGTAGACCAGCGGGCGGGTATGGGAAGCTAGTTGCCCCTCGCATCTTAATCCCGACACTCGCTGCCAGTGAAGCCAGGCTACCACCAAGTAACAGGTAGACCAGCGGGCGGGTATGGGAAGCTAGTTGCCCCTCGCATCTTAATCCCGACACTCGCTGCCAGTGAAGCCAGGCTACCACCAAGTAACAGGTAGACCAGCGGGCGGGTATGGGAAGCTAGTTGTCCCTCGCATCTTAATCCCGACACTCGCTGCCAGTGAAGCCAGGCTACCACCAAGTAACAGGTAGACCAGCGGGCGGGTATGGGAAGCTAGTTGCCCCTCGCATCTTAATCCCGACACTCGCTGCCAGTGAAGCCAGGCTACCACCAAGTAACAGGTAGACCAGCGGGCGGGTATGGGAAGCTAGTTGTCCCTTGCATCTTAATCCCGACACTCGCTGCCAGTGAAGCCAGGCTACCACCAAGTAACAAGTAGACCAGCGGGCGGGTATGGGAAGCTAGTTGCCCCTCGCATCTTAATCCCGACACTCGCTGCCAGTGAAGCCAGGCTACCATCAAGTAACAGGTAGACCAGCGGGCGGGTATGGGAAGCTAGTTGTCCCTCGCATCTTAATCCCGACTCTCGCTGCCAGTGAAGCCAGGCTACCACCAAGTAACAGGTAGACCAGCGGGCGGGTATGGGAAGCTAGTTGTCCCTCGCATCTTAATCCCGACACTCGCTGCCAGTGAAGCCAGGCTACCACCAAGTAACAAGTAGACCAGCGGGCGGGTATGGGAAGCTAGTTGCCCCTCGCATCTTAATCCCGACACTCGCTGCCAGTGAAGCCAGGCTACCACCAAGTAACAGGTAGACCAGCGGGCGGGTATGGGAAGCTAGTTGTCCCTCGCATCTTAATCCCGACACTCGCTGCCAGTGAAGCCAGGCTACCACCAAGTAACAGGTAGACCAGCGGGCGGGTATGGGAAGCTAGTTGTCCCTCGCATCTTAATCCCGACACTCGCTGCCAGTGAAGCCAGGCTACCATCAAGTAACAGGTAGACCAGCGGGCGGGTATGGGAAGCTAGTTGCCCCTCGCATCTTAATCCCGACACTCGCTGCCAGTGAAGCCAGGCTACCATCAAGTAACAGGTAGACCAGCGGGCGGGTATGGGAAGCTAGTTGCCCCTCGCATCTTAATCCCGACACTCGCTGCCAGTGAAGCCAGGCTACCACCAAGTAACAGGTAGACCAGCGGGCGGGTATGGGAAGCTAGTTGTCCCTCGCATCTTAATCCCGACACTCGCTGCCAGTGAAGCCAGGCTACCACCAAGTAACAGGTAGACCAGCGGGCGGGTATGGGAAGCTAGTTGCCCCTCGCATCTTAATCCCGACACTCGCTGCCAGTGAAGCCAGGCTACCATCAAGTAACAGGTAGACCAGCGGGCGGGTATGGGAAGCTAGTTGCCCCTCGCATCTTAATCCCGACACTAGCTGCCAGTGAAGCCAGGCTACCACCAAGTAACAGGTAGACCAGCGGGCGGGTATGGGAAGCTAGTTGCCCCTCGCATCTTAATCCCGACACTCGCTGCCAGTGAAGCCAGGCTACCACCAAGTAACAGGTAGACCAGCGGGCGGGTATGGGAAGCTAGTTGTCCCTCGCATCTTAATCCCGACACTCGCTGCCAGTGAAGCCAGGCTACCACCAAGTAACAAGTAGACCAGCGGGCGGGTATGGGAAGCTAGTTGCCCCTCGCATCTTAATCCCGACACTCGCTGCCAGTGAAGCCAGGCTACCATCAAGTAACAGGTATACCAGCGGGCGGGTATGGGAAGCTAGTTGTCCCTCGCATCTTAATCCCGACTCTCGCTGCCAGTGAAGCCAGGCTACCACCAAGTAACAGGTAGACCAGCGGGCGGGTATGGGAAGCTAGTTGTCCCTCGCATCTTAATCCCGACACTCGCTGCCAGTGAAGCCAGACTAACATCAGAAAATAGCGGACCAGCGAACGGAAAAAGGTTTTTTTTGTTATTCATTCTATGGTTTGATTTATGTTTTTCTTTACTTTCATAACTAGGAGTGCTATTTCTTTAGAAAAGTTTGTGTGTTATTTTTGCAAAAAGTAATAGAATAAATATTGATTTATGATTATGAATCAATATAAAATATTAATTACATATCTTTAATCAAAACACTAACTCGGATTCAAAAAGTTTATAAAAGTAATTGAAATATTGCCACCATAACACAATATACAATATTCTCATTTTTAAGTTTATTCTTCTCAACCCATTTTCCTGGGTATTAAGAAAGTTTTTCTTTTATGATTCAAACATTTACTAGGCACAACACTAGGACTCGACCCAAAACAATAACACGAGCAAACAAGAACCATGTGGGAACACAAAGTAAAAATATAATATAAGAAAGTATGAAAACAAACATCAACAACGTACTTTTCCTACATACAGAAACAAATTCTGTACCCATTGTAATCTGTACGTATGGGAGGCAGGTGTGCGTTGCGCTGTATTGTGTTGCCAAATAGGACATTTTTATTTTGCCACAGTTAGTAACTCCTCGGAGAAAATCTTAAATTTTTGAGGATACTCATACACAACAGCCTTTGAATTCTCGCTCCATTTTGATTCACATATCATACACGAGTAGTACACTATCACTTATTTCTTGTTGTATTCCTACCGTGACAATAAGATATGTCTTTTTAAGGGTAAGGCAGCTGTGACTCTCACACGAATGAGAAGAAGAAGGGTAAGGCCGTGCAAAGCCGTACATAACTTAACGTAACTTAGCATTTGTGACAACTATCATGTAACTAACTCCACAATCATCATCATCATATCAGCCACAAATCGTCCACTGCTGAACAAATTTTCCCCCAAGAATTTCCACGACGACCGGTCCTGCGCTGCCCGCATCCATCGGCTTCCCGCGACCTTCACCAGGTCATCGGTCCACCGCGTGGGAGGCCTGCCTACGCTACGTTTTCCGGTGCGCGGTCGCCACTCGAGAACTTTACTGCCCCATCGGCCATCTGTTCTACGAGCTATGTGCCCTGCCCACTGCCACTTCAGTCTAGTGATTCTGTGAGCTATGTCGGTTACTTAACTCCACAATAAATAAAAGCTATAATAAAAATAATAAAATGACGGATCTATGAAGCTTCTTAAATAAAAACATTAAACAATTTTAATAGTAATTTCAATTGATTTTATTTATTGAATAATGAATGGTAATAAAATCTCCAAAAATATAATAAACTTTTGTTAAACAAAGGTCACTGAATTAGTAAATACTTGTAGCAACACCGTCAGTATTCCGACGTATACATAGGTACAAGTACTAACTATCAACGGTTGGTCCCTCAGATATTCCATTATTTCTTTAACTCAAGCTTGATATAAGTCACAGTATGTATATGCAGGATATAACCTAACTAAGACTGAATATATCCCATACCATTTTAACATTCGAGGTCAAGCATTTATCTTTGGGCCATAGGCGCCAATGAGTTCGATACTTTTCTACAGAAAAAGTTTGTTCATGCATCATGAACTTACCCCTTTCTATCAAACACTGAAATATCAAGGGTTGAATAAAAGGGGACAGTCAATAAAATTATAAATGTAATTTTTTTACGGCCACTGTGACTGTTACGGTGATAAAATTTTCTATTATATATAAATTATCTGATTTAGAGTACCAATTGTAGCTTTAATATCGTATCAATTAATTACTGTAACGTCATATTCAACCACTTCCATTTTTAAAAAAAATCTGTACTTTTATTATGGAAAATACAATTGCTCGGCCAGTGTGAGCCAAAACTAAATGTTGGTGATTAACATTGTTTAATTACATAACGACTAGGCATTGTGAATCTTGGTCAGATTCGTGACATTAATTATATCTCAATTATAAAAAATTGCAAGTAAACACAGTAGCAGCGCAGAACCGGTCGTCGTTAAAATCCTTAGGGGAGGCCTATGTCCAGCAGTGGACGTCCTTCGGCTGATATGATGATGACGAAACACAGTAGCAAACGTTACGTTGACATATTAACGAAAAGAAATAAGTAATTATACAGGTCGGCAAACAAAAAAATAAAACAAGAATGTAAAAAATAAAAGTTAAAAAAAAACCGACTTCAAAATGAAATTCACTTAAAAGTATTTAATAATTTTATTATACTTAAATACACAAAATTAACCAACAATAACGAAATAAAAGGTGGGTACGAATTAAATTAGGAGCTTAATTTTTTTTTGCGATCGGTACCAGCATACAGTTACTTACGTATCAAATGTTTTAGATTCGATGGTTTACTGACACCGACCTCAAAAAAAATTTAAGCCCCTAATTTAATTCGTACCCACCTTTAATTGCGTTATTGTTGGTTAATGTCGTGTATTTAATATTATTTCATACTTTTGAGTGAATTTTACTTTGAAGTCGGTTTTTAGTTTTTTTTAAAATTTTTAGTAATAATGCTACTATACTATATTCTTTCGAATAAAAAAATCGGTCCACAATTGACGGAGAAATCGGTGAACATACATAAAAAATATACAGGGTGGGAAGGAGTAGATTTTAATACTCCTTCCCATCCTGTATATACAGTCGTTTAAAAATGAACATGGACAAGACGAAAATAATGTTAATTGTCCGTGTCGCACCCATTCCTCTACAGGTTGGAGACTCTACACTAGAAGTTGTTGACGAATACGTATACCTGGGACAAACAGTCCAGGTAGGTAGGTCCAACTTCAAGAAAGAGATCAGACGAATCCAACTCGGCTGGACAGCGTTCAGGAAGCTTCGCAATATCTTCACGTCCCAAATACCGCAGTGTCTCAAGACTAAGGTCTTTGACCAGTGTGTGAATATTTTTGTTCGGTTTATCGCTCACCTAGTAATACTTCATCTATGCCCTCGGGTTTTTCATCGCCGTCAATTAATATTACAAATACAATCAATATTAACAGTAATTTGGTCTTGAAATATTTAAAAACACTTGACAACACCAAGAGTACCAGCGCTGGAGTCAACTTCATTAGGATACTTCGTTAGGATGTGCGTAGAGGAATTAGCTGAACCATAAGCTGCAATCTATAAGAAGGAGTTATTCCACGTGGATGGGGAGAATCGTTGATTGTACACGTACCTCCGTAGCTCAGAGGCAAAGTTCACTGGCTTTACGCTTTTTTTTTACGCTTTTTTCAACCGCCACCGTGGTGTAATGGATAGTCCATTCGCTTCGCAACAGGAGGTCACGGGTTCGATTCCCGGTGGGGTCAACTTGTAAGACTCGGTTTGGTTGGTGGTAGGGCATTTTCTAAGCCCGCCTGGCCAGCTACCACCATCTTATCTAAGTCTTGCCGCCAAACATCAGTGTTAACAACATTGATGTGTTCCGGCTTGAAGATAAGATAGCCAGTTCTCCATTGCATTGGGGAATCTTGGTAAGCCCGCTTCCGTCTTCGGCATCATCGTCACTTACCATCAGGTGAGATGATGCCAAGGGCTTACCAATTGTGAATAAAAAAAAAACACAGGAGGTCGCGGGTTTGATTGCCGGCGGGGTCAATTGTAAGACTCTGTTTGGTTGGTGGAAAGGCGTTTTCTAAGCACGCCTGGCTAGCTACCACCATCTTATCTAAGTCTTGCCGCCAAATATCAATGGTGATATCATTGGTGTGTTCCGGCAGAAGATAAGATAGCCAGTTCCCCATTGCGTTGGGGAATCTTGGTAAGCCCGCTTCCATCTTCGGCAACATCGTCACTTACCACCAGGTGAGATGTTGTCAAGGGTTTACCAATTTCGAATTTAAAAAAAACTGCAGTAAAAAGTACTGACCTGTCTCCATTTCACCTATTTTTAGGAAACTTTTAAAATAACTTTAGAAACTTTTGAAAAAAAATTAGACTAGTAATCGGCCAGTTTTTATGCACATCAGTAGTATAATACATTAGACCAAAATAAGGCTTTCGTGGTGCTGAGAGCGGCCCGCAGGGCATGCGGCGGCGGGCGGCGGGGTGGCGGGGTGGCGGGGTGGCGGGCGGGGACACGGGAAACGCATTAGCGCAGTGTTGACACGCCGCCGCTGCGGGACGCGCGGACCGGTGGAGTACTTTATCGAATTTCAGATCTCACTTTCTAATACTGTAGAATTATATAAGTTCAGTCGGTTTGTAGTACTTGCCGCGCTAGGCTGCCAGAATACTTTATCGAATTTCAGATGTCGATGTCGATGAATTACTAGATAAATGCTAGTTGAGTAGTTTTAAAATAAAATATATTACTTATATTCAATACAAGAATTTTTCTTGCGCTCCGCACAGGATAAGGAGCGCTTTGCGACGTCGGTGAGAAAGTGAGAGCCTCGCCTCGTCACAAAGGAACGTAATTTCACAGCAAAGTTTCACTACAATTTGGAAAGCCTAACGATATTAAAATGGCTTCGTGTAGAAGACGTAACCGAATTATTATGCGCAGCACGTCGCCCGCCTCGGTTTATTATACCCCATTGTGGGTATTTCAGATTTTACTCTTTGTTACTTCGCAGTATTTAAAATGAAAACTTGATTTATTATTCAAATTTCAGAAAACAACAGAAATAGAACTGGTTCTTAACAAGAATCTCTTCATTTTTGCGAAGTACTGCCGAGCTAAGCAGCTAGTCAGTGCGGCGCCGCCCGCGCAAGCCGAAGGTAGCGGCAGTGCGCGCGCGCAGTGCGGGGCAGGCGGCCGATATGCACAAGTGTAACCCACTATCAAAGTAGAATCCCAGATACAGATATATCCAATTGTTCTATCTAAGTCTTTTGAGACGCTACTCAGGACGTGACAAACACCTGCTACTTTTTGGATCCAAGTATAACGCTGTTGGTGGTGATGTTTTCAGTCGCAACATGATCATATTATTTCTCCTTTTAAAACAAAAATCCTTAATTTCTCTACTACCAGTAGCATTTTATTGTTAAATGATATTGATATATGGAAAGAGGCTGACATCATTCCTTTACCTAAAAAAATAATCTTTTATCTTCCGCTGATTGTCGTCCTATATATATTCTCCCTTTACTATCAAAGGTGATGGAACGCCTTGTGCATTTGCAACTTTCAGTTTTTTGTAAACACAATAGCCTCTTAACCCGTTCCAATCCGGCTTTCGTCCTGGTCATAGCAAGACAACAGTGCAGTGTTCACTACAATCATCGAGGCCAGTAGGTTCGCGTTCGGTATGAACAAGTAGCAGCTGACAGTCCTAACGCAGCTGGACTTCCTTCAATACCATCTATTTTCACATTCTTCTTGGGTTCTTGCAATCTCTGAACATATTATCTTTGGCTACAGTTAACTGGCTTGGCAATGCATACGAACTGAGTACCCTTATTTCTCGTGGTGTTCAACATCGGCTGACGTACTTTAGGGGGTGCACTGTTACCACTTATTTTTTCCATTTTAATTTTTCATAAACTTGATATCTGTAAACCTTTTTTCTTTATCATCTATGTGCACTGTGCACCGTGCACTGTGCAGCCGATCTACAAGTTCATTCTCAGGCAGAGCTTTCTAACATCACAGATGCCGTCAGAGCAACTTACAAAGATCTTACTCAAATCTTAGACTAGAGCAAGACATATGGCGTAAAAGTTAATCCCTTCAATAATAATTCATGTAAAGTTGGTTGCCTGCGTTTTACTTAAGTTTTCAAGCTACTTCCAAAAAGGAGGAGGTTCTCAATTCGTCTGTATGTTTTTTTTATGTGAGTTACCTCATAACTTTGGACTGGGTGAACCGATTTTTATGATTCTTATTTTATTTGAAAGCTAGTGCTTCCCGTGTGATCCCATATAAATTCTATCAAAATCGGTGTATAGTACTTTATTAGAAAATTAACAAAAACCAAAAATAATAATGCAAAAATGTACCAAGTTGTTGCGATGGAAGTCGGTTTTTTAACGTGTTTAGCGTTTTCAATTATTCGTAGATATTCTTGTAATTATTTAGCAATTACGTAACAATTTATTTCTGTTTAATATTAAAAGGTACATATATTTTTTTAATTGTAGGTTGAGTAGGTTTTTAGGGTACCGTTCATCCAAAAATGACACCCGGTACCCTATTAGTAAGCCTCCGCTGTACATCCGTCTGTCTGTATGTCTGTCAGAGGCCTGTATTTCATGAACCATAACAGGTAGACAGTTGGAATATTCACACAGCTATAACAAAAAAAAACCGGTCAAAAGCGCCTCGCGGTCACACCAGCACGTTTCCGCACCACACTTATATGTACTCGTGTACATACTTTGTAAAAAAAAAAAACGTTTTGCAAACTGAATCGTGTGACGCATCAAATGAAAGGGCTAGTTGTGAGAATCTCAAATATTTTCTTTATAATTTTAAAATGAAATTGAAATTTAAAATGAATGAAATTTTAAAATGAATAAAAAAAAAAAAAAAAAAAAAAATGAAGCGTCGGTGGCTCAACCGGTAACGACTCGGTCCATCTAACCAGAGGTACCGGGTTCAAATCTGGACGGCCAATGTACCAATGAGTTTTTCAAAAACTTACGTACATACTTACCGATTGCTTTAACGGTGAAGGAAAACATCGTGAGGAAACCTGCACACGCCTGCGAAGAAACTCGAAGGTTTTGTGTGAAGTCGACCAACCCGCACTGGGCCCGCGTGGTCGACTAAGGCCTAGTCGCCCTGATTCAGGGTAGGCTCGAGCCCCTCGGTGGGGACGTATATGAGCTGCAATGATGAATTTTAAAATAAATAATTTTTAAGTATTTAAGAAAATAGGCGAAAATAACCCAAAGTCGTCGGAATATCATTTTTTTACCTACAGGCGTTTTTTTTACATATTTACGAAATAATTAAGGAAATCTTGATTTTTAGTGTTGCCTTCACAGTAAAAAAATCTCTTATAATTTTTAAATAGCTCTAACGACTGACGAATGAAACTTTGTAACTAATTGGGACTTACTAAGGCATACTGCACTGGGTGCTTCATTATTCCAGGAAAATTCTGAGTACAGCACCTCCCGTAAAAACCCAAATTATTTGTAATTTTGTTAGGCGGTTCATCGCAGTCGTCTCGATGTACGGGCTCCATTAAGTTGGGTACTCAGGCAGACCAATAAAAATGCAGCAGCTTACCAGAATCAAACTGTATTGTAGCTGAGCAGGTACAGGTATATAGGTACTCAGCACAATGAACGTGACAGGTTCGAGGTAATCCTTACTCGCTGGTGGTTGTCCCAAAAGTGAATTCCATCGACTCTGTCCTCGTGTGGTGGATTATCGATCCTAGCGCCACCACACTGCGTTCACTGTACTACACAATAAACCAATCAGAAAATAGCTGTCTGACAACAGGAACTACGTAATCAACCGAGTGACTTATTTATCGTTAAATAATCATATGTGACGATATACCTATATTTATTATTTGATAAAAAGTATAATTTTCATAGTTGTTTGGCGAGGCGCGGTGGGGCGGAACCCTCGGAGTGCAAGTCCGACTCGTGTTTGGCGAGGCGCGGGGGGGCGGAACCCTCGGAGTGCAAGTCCGACTCACGAAACCCTAATTGCAATCGATCGATACGCGATTTTTGTTCGAAATAAAATTCGTACAAAGACTGGTTCGGCCCTGGTTTCGCGTCTAATAACTGCTTGAGGAGCGTGTGCATATTTCTTTTTGTATAGAAAGTGTCCGATAGAGCAACGCGCCAGTCCTTCCATTTCCAGGAAGTCCATTTAGTTTCATTTTTTTGTAAAGAATCTAGCCACACTTTTGCTGTGTTACGTAATTTTTGTAACGCCTGGTATTTTGTCATATTAATCGACCAACCAAACGCTCGCACATTTGCCTCAACCACATTTAGCCACATGTCGATATCATCTACTAATGGGTCGAATTCAGGTATCACTGACGATAAAACAATTTTCTGACTCACGGTTTGCGCCTTTTTGCGGCGACGCTTACGCTTGCGATCATGAGCACTGCTGCTGCTCGATGTACTCGTGGAGGTAGTTGACGTCACAGACGAACTCGAACTTGTTGAGGAGTCTCGCTGCCGACGTGTTTTTCGTGACCTCTTTTTCCGACCACGTGCCATTTTGTGAGCGTTGACGTAGATACGTTCCACTTCTGATGTTAGCTATGAAACTGTATATTGGGTGACACAGATTCGGAATACAAGTTAGTTGTTTCACGCCTTGAAAATAAGTGAAGTAAAATCGCCGTCACTCGCCAGTCGAAGCTTTCCCCTTCTCCGCCGACCTCTGGTGGCAGTTGTGCGTAATATAATTCAATCAGCCAATCCGCGCTCGCCACAACAGCCAATCGGAAGACAGCAGTGTTGCCAGGTTAAAAATGATAATAATTGACTCGCAAGGGCGACAACAGAAGGTGATCTTAATCCTCCCTGCCTCATCCCACACTCCAGCCTGTAATCGTAAAAAAGCGTCTCTTCCCATCGCACCTGATTCACCTAATTGTTGTACCAATACTGAAAAACTCGTAATACATCAGTGGCCACTTCTGCATTCCTCAACTTAGTTCAAAGCTTATCATAGGACACGAGATCGAATGTCTTGGATAAGTCAAGGAAATAACTCCTTTGATAAATTGACGGCCGACTTGGCAGTGAACTCAAAATCTTTGTGTATAGTACTTAGAAAGGGTGAGATGTTGTCAAGGGTTTTATTATTATTATTACAGCTCATATACGTCCCCACCGAGGGGCTCGAGCCTACCCTGAATCAGGGCGATTAGGCCTTAGTCGACCACGCGGGCCCAGTGCGGGTTGGTCGACTTCACACACAACCTTCGAGTTTCTTCGCAGGCGTGTGCAGGTTTCCTCACGATGTTTTCCTTCACCGTTAAAGCAATCGGTAAGTATGTACGTAAGTTTTTGAAAAACTCATTGGTACATTGGCCGTCCAGATTTGAACCCGGTACCTCTGGTTAGATGGACCGAGTCGTTACCGGTTGAGCCACCGACGCTTCAAGGGTTTACCAGTTGTAAAATAAATAAAAAAAAAAATGTCATACGCAAGCAGCCATGTCTCCTGTAATGCAACCAAATCATATGAAGAACAAATACGTCGTATATCCTCCACACACCTTTTTATAGACTTGCAGTTAAAACTGACAAATTTTGTATATTATTCATATTATCCTGACTAAAATCCACAAAAATAAAGTTTATTTAAAACGCTTCCTGATCACTAGCTTTGTACCTAGAGTGTACAAAGTGTCTAAAACAGATGCCACTAGTCCAAAACTCATCCTTCATAAACAAGTCCAAATTATACTTAGACACATATAGTTTGTAAAAATTATAACTTCTTTCCTGCTTCATACTCGTATTAATTTTAAATAGGCTAATTTTCTCATTTGTTTTGCTTTTTATATACTTAAGTCCTCTACACTTGTTTCCTAAGACACATTCGAGATATAAAGTGGCACTATTGTCTCAACCGCTTTAAATTTTGCATCCGGGTCCAAAGCTTTTCCTCGCTGTCCTATGTATCTATAGTTTTAAATTTCCGTCTCTGTATAGTAATCCATTCTACATTTTTATCCCCTACTTTGTTTTCCATTCTCCGCTCGCTTTTAATACTTCCGCTAATGAAGGTTTCGAGTTTAATGTCGCTGCGTCCGCCGAACCACGTTTCTCGTTTATTCGATCGAGATTGGAGACCATAGTACAGTCATTTGCGCGAACGCACTCAGTGACGTCGGGTGTAGTGAACATGGTGCAAGTCTCCACGTTTTGTTGCGTCGTCCCGTTCTCGCTCCCGCGCTTTCCACTGCTGCAGGTATCCGTATCTTTTTTGCATGATGTCGGCGCAACTTTCTAAACCCCGGTGGTACCGGCCTCCACGAGGTGACTCGGCGCGCCAGGTGTATTGTCGTAGGTAAACACGGGTAAGGCCTCTGTAGAAGAATTACCTGTAAGGGAGTGTGTATTTGTTAGAGAATTGCTTGTAGTTTAAGCCAATCCGATCGGTCTACTGTCGTAATATACTCATTTTGTAGGTACCCTCCTCGCTTTTTTTGACCACGGATGCTTGCTTCAGATTATCTAGGTTAGTCTTTATGTCATTTAACTGATCTTTACTGGCATGTTGTTTTTAATTATTTTTGATTCGCTTTGAAACAATAAGATATCTTTTAAGAGCTTGGTTACGTCTATTTGATCAAATGTAATTGGAGGAAAATTTTGAAGTTCTTTTGCTACAAAAACAGGTAAATCCTCTGGGCATGAGCTTTTAAGTAATGCAATCATATCTTTTAGATCTCTTTGTGATTTTTCTTCCTTTCTTCTGATTGTTCGTTTGGCTGACGGCACCGATTCAAACAGCAGTAATCTAGCTGAATCAGTTTCCTCCGAAAAAGCAGTTTTACATATTCTCATAATACTTTCTTCATCCATGACATCCATTTTGTTCACTATAAAAGCCAAAACTTCGTTAAAAACAATGTTGCACTTGCAGAACTTGACAATTTTAGAGGCCATTGTCCTCGGCACTAGTTTTCCACCCGTAAACTCGCAAAAAAAACATACACTCACGCTAACGATCGAGGTACGAACGATGTCGTTAATACTATTACGGTCATAATTTCGTTTCAGTCCCTGTCATTTTGCCTATCACGTCCATGAACTATCGACGCGGCTATCACGTTGCGCTTAGTTCGTGTGTTAACTTCACTGTTCGAGAACATTACTGCTCCAATTGTCGTCTGTTTTACGAGATATGTGTCATGCCTACTGCCATTTAAGTTTAGCAATTCTGTTACTTTGGTTTTCCTAAGAATCTCTTCATTTCTGATTTGATCGCATAAAAAAACTCTGAGCATAGCTAGCTCCATCGTCCTTTGGATGATCTTGAGCCTTTTTATGAGACCCAAAGAAAGAGACCATGTCACAGTTCCGTATGTGATGATTGGGAACATAATTTTAGTCTTAAGACACTATGGTACTTGGAACGTGAAGATATTGCGAATCTTCCCAAACGCTGCCCAGCGAGATTCATCGATTGATCTCTTTCTTGAAGTGTGACGTACCTAACTGGACTGTTTGTCCTAGGTATACAATATATTCGTCAACAACTTCGAGTTTAGAGTCTTCAACCTTCAGAGAAGTAGGTGCAACACCGACATTTAATATTATTTTTGTCTTATTCATGTTCATTTTAAGATCCACTTGTTGAGTGACTCTACTGAAGCCATCGATCATTCGCTGACGATATCGTGGTAATTTCTCAGACTATGGAGGACCTAATATTTAAACGCCATGCATAGTGGCTGATTATACTTTTTAGTCTTATGTATAATCTGACACAGGGTATGTTTGTGGTCTATGGCACTAAAGTTTATTCGGAAACTGGTACGGGAAGTCGTCAAACAGATGATTCATAATGATTTTTTATTAATGTATAATTGGTAATCCCTTGACATCATCTCACCTAAAGGTAAGTGACATTGATGCCGAAGATGGAAGCGGGCTACGAAGATTTCAAGATTCAAGATGTTTATTCAAAATAGGTGCAAATTACACTCTTTCTGATAGTCATAAAATAGCAATTACATACACTCATTGTACAAGACCACACGTTTGCCTGTCAGCGATCTGGCTGAAGACCCAAGAGCCAGACTAACCCGACAATATACCGAAGAAATCCCGGACGTCAGCCTGTGCGAGATTAGAATGGCTCTCAAACAGCTCAAGAACAACAAGGCACCGGACGATGATAGAATTACGGCTGAACTTCTGAAAGCAGGTGGATCACCGGTACTAAAAGCTCTTCAGAAGTTATTTAATTCCGTTGTACTCGAGGGACAAACTCCTAAGGCATGGCACAGAATTTTGATCGTGCTTTTCTTCAAAAAGGGTGACAACACCCTGCTGAAGAACTACAGACCCATCGCAGCAGATAATATCTGGTGAGATTGATTGTCCTGAGCTATTACAACGAATTCATCTTCGTGCAGTTCCACAACGCCTCCGAAGTCGTCCGATATTTAATATTCCATTCTCAAGAACAAAGCATGCTGACCAATCGATCATGGTTAGATGTCTTTCAGAATACAATATGTATTTCTCAAGTATTGACATATTTTACGAAAAGTGCAACCAATTCAGGAAATCAGTTTTTGTCGTTATTAAATCAAAATAATTAAAATAAACATACATTCACACACGCATACATACCCTCATACACTCTCACACACACACTAACACTAACAAACAACACATCTGATGTAGTCGATTGCACGCGGATAGATAGATTAGAATAATTATGTTAATTTTAAGAATTTGAAATTTATTGGCATATGCATTTTCTAAGGTTTGATTACTGTAGATTTAAAGCTGTAATTTCAATAAATATATATAAAAAATAAAAATAAAAAAATCTTACTTTTGATCCATGTCTACAAGCTGTTTTCGAGAGTCATTACGAATCGACTCACACGCAGGTTTGACGACTTCCAGCCTCCCGAACAAGCCGGTTTCCGAAAAGGCTTTAGTACCATAGACCACATACATACGCTGCGACAGATTATACAGAAGACCGAAGGGTACAATCAGCCACTATGCTTGGCGTTTTTGGACTATGAGAAGGCCTTTGATTCAGTCGAAACCTGGGCTGTGCTACAGTCTCTCCAGCGGTGCCAAATTGACTATCGATACATGGAGGTGTTGAAGTGTCTGTATGAAAACGCCACCATGTCGGTTCGCTTCCAGGATCAGAACTTGAAACCTATCAAGTTGCAGGGAGGGATGAGAAAGGGAGACGTTATATCTCCGAAACTGTTCACCGCCGCCCTGGGAGATGTTTTTAAGCTTCTGGACTGGGGTGGACTCGGCATCAATATCAACGGCGAGTACATATCCCACCTCCGATTCGCTGACGATATCGTGGTCATGGCTGAGACTATGGAAGACCTAAGCACAGTGCTCGATGGCCTCAGTAAAGTCTCTCAACAAGTGGGCCTTAAAATGAACATGGACAAGACGAAAGTAATGTTAAATGTCCGTGTCGTACCCACCCTTCTAAAGGTTGGAGACTCTACACTGGAAGTCGTTGACGAATATGTATACTTGGGACAAACATTCCAGCTAGGCAGGTCCAACAGGTTTCTTGAAGAAAGAGGTCAATCGACGAATCCAACTCGGCTGGGCAGCGTTCGGGAAGCTTCGCAATATCCTTACGTCCTAAATACCGCAGTGTCTCAAGACTAAGGTCTTTGACCAGTGTGTGTTGCCAGTGACTTACGGAACTGAGACATGGTCGCTTACTATGGGCCTCATAAGAAGGCTCAAGGTCACCCAAAGGGCAATGGAGCGTGCTATGCTCGGAGTTTCTCTGCGTGATCGAATCACACAATCGCTAAACTGAAGTGGCAGAGAGCAGGGCACATAGCTCATAGAACAGATGGCCGATGGGGCAGTAAAGTTCTCGAGTGGCTACCGCGCACCGTAAAACGTAGCGTAGGCAGGCCTCCCACGCGGTGGACCGATGACCTGGAGAATATCGCGTGAAGCCGATGGATGCGGGCAGCGCAGGACTTGTCGTGGAAATCCTTGGGGAGGCCTTTGTCCAGCAGTGGACGATTTTTGGCTTGTAAGGAACCCTCTCCACGCGAGTTCAACTCGAACTTGGCCGGTTTTTTTCTGTAGTTGCTGCTCGCGTACTACCCGTCTCCTGTCTCCTGTCTCCGAGCACTGGGTTGCCTGCTAGAAATTGCTCTTAGTCTTTGTCTCTTAGTTGCTTCTTTTTATTTTGTCCACATATATGTGTCTGTCAGATGTTGAATAAACAGTTTTTTATTTGATATTGAATTATTATATAAGATTGAACCTCTTATTAAAATAAATAAGGCACAGTTGCGTGTCAAAATATCTGTGTGATCTCAACCAGCACCAACTGACACTAGATTGTCCCTATCCGTGTGATCTCTGGTGGGGCAACGCAACGCGGCCCTTACTGTGACGCGTACAATATGAGCACCCGGCGGCACTTGGCACTCGGCACTCGGCACTCGGCACCACTCGGCACTCTGCACGTCGTGAAGAGCACCTGCCGCTGAGAACTTCCAACTCAGACACAACAGCGCCGCCATATTGTATTATTGTTCCCAAATTGAAAGACTCCACGTGCTGTAATGTTTAGTCCCTTGTACGTATCCTGGATATGGAAACACAACATTACAATGTCCATGATTTAAATTCTGCGGCCTTGCTTATCTGTAATTTAATCTCCCTGGGCCCTCTATAATATGACTAAGAAATAATAATGTACTAAGAAATCCTTGAAGAGTCCTACGGGCCTGTTTCAAAGGAAGGGAGGTCCAGACTCCTTATTTGAAGCGTTAATTATAACTATCACTTAGCGTTAAGAAGGGCGCGTTAACGTATAGTACCCCCAGGTGGCGCAGCTGCCGCTACCTGCCGGCGGGCGTTCCATTATACAGTGAGTGCCCTGCCTAGTTAGTATTCTTTGACACAACGCAATGTAGCAAAGTTAGCAATGAAATTACTTTACAGTTATTTCATACGTAAAGTGACTTAATACTATCTTTTCGTGTGGTGCGCTCTTCATGTTCAAAAAATACTAAGTAATTTATGTTTTTATTTACTACGTGCTGTGTCCTATCTGTACAAGTATTACTTACCTCAATAATTTGTTCAAAATATAAATTAAATAATAAGATACAAGCCTTTGATTTTTTTTTTATTCACAATTGGTAAACCCTTGACAGCATCTCACCTGGTGGTAAGTGACGATGTTGCCGAAGATGGAAGCGGGCTTACCAAGATTCCCCAACGCAATGGGGAACTGGCTATCTTATCTTCATGCCGGAACACACCAATGATATCAACATTGATATTTGGCGGCAAGACTTAGATAAGATGGTGGTAGCTAGCCAGGCGGGCTTAGAAAATGCCCTACCACCAACCAAACTGAGTCTTACATTTGACCCCACCGGGAATCGAACCCGCGACCTCCTATGTAAAACCAGTAAACTTTGCCTCTGAGCTACGGAGGCGGTTAAAACTTTAAATATAGGAACTAAAATTTAAATTTAATAAAAACCGACGTTTCTTTTTCCTACTCCATCATAAGGCCATGATCATCATCTCTCAAAAACCTATTCATTCAGACTATTCCAAAGAGCCCAAACACGATATCTTTGCACTAAGTTGGTGAAGAGTTTGGTATCCTGCACTACTATTAACCGTTAAGGAGTTGTACTTTCCATCACCAGCACATGAACGTAAGATGATGACTACCGGACGCAAAAATTGGAAAGCTTTAAAAAATACATGAAAAACTTAATACGTGGCTATAAAATTTGAGTGTTGCCCTCATTTTCCCTGGAATTCCATCATCAGATCCTGACTTGGTGATAAATACAACTATCATCATCATCATCATTTAAGCCAAAAATCGTCCACTGCTGGACAAAGGCCTCCTATAGGCCTCAAATACAACTATACGTACTTCGATAATATTTAAAGAATTATCCTCCAACTCCTAAACGTTTAAGAGTTGCATCTTCCGTCATCAGCTCATCAACATGAGAGACTACCAGACGCATTTTAAATAACTTTAGAAAATATATGAAATAAGTAGTAGGTGCCTATAAAATTTTAAGGTTGCCCTTGATTTCCCTGGGGCCCCATCATCCGATCCTGACTTGGTGACTATGGGAGCACTTCGGGAGTATACTATTTAGAACGAAAAAAGAATTAAAAATCGTTTCACAATTAACAGAGTAAACGGTGAACATACATAAAAATATATACAGTGGAATATAGAACCTCCTCCTTTTTTAAAGTTGGTTAAAAAGATCTGGTGTTATTCGACCATCTGAATACACATTCTTGAAGTATAGCTAAGAACACTCTTGATTAAGTCACCTTTCAAACTGAAAAAAACTAAATCAAAATCGGTTCATCTGTTTAGGCGCCACAATGCCATAGCCATAGACACACAGATACACACCTGAAACTTACAACAACCCTTCTTTTCCATCAGGGATTAAAATGAGGCCATAAACATTAAACTCGCGTTATCTTAACATGTGAGGTGGTATGACTAAGATAAGCGGCTTCAAACAATACTTCCTTGTGATTTAATATCATTATTCCTTCCGACTGTGCGATGAGAGCACTAGTGTAGCACTAATAACGATTGGCAGTACTACTATGGAACGGTAGCACGCGGCAGTACCACTATGGAACGGTAGCACGCGACAGTACCACTACGGAACGGTAGCACGCGGCAGTACCACTACGGAACCGTAGCACGCGGCAGTACTACAACGGAACCGATGCACAGTACCACTACCGATCCGTAGCACGCGGCAGTACCACAACGGAACCGTTGCACGCGGCAGTACCACTACGGAACCGTAGCACGCGGCAGTACCACTACAGAACCTTAGCACGCGGCAGTACTACTACGGAACGGTAGCACGCGACAGTACCACTACGGAACCGTAGCACGCGGCAGTACCACTACGGAACCATAGCACGCGGCAGTACCACTACGGAACCTTAGCACTCGGCAGTACCACTAAGGAACGGTAGGACGCGGCAGTACCTTTACGGAACCGTAGCACGTGGCAGTACCACTACGGAACCGTAGCATACGGCAGTACCACTACGGAACTGTAGCACGCGGCAGTACCACTACGGAACCGTAGCACGCGGCAGTACCACTACGGAACCGTAGCACGCGGCAGAATGCGTAAGTCTATGATAGTAATTCACTATTATGAGTTTTATTATTATTATCTACAAGCAATCATCTCTCGATAATCTCGCCTTTAGCATAAGTTATATCGGATTCCAGTAAGTACGCCACGTGCCACGCGCCACGCGCGCCGTATTGCCAGAAGGCGAAGTGTTCATCGATTGGAAGGGTGTCGTTTCGTTTGCGACGACTCGCGGAGCGCGCTTTATCTTATTTTATTTCGACAATAGAAGACACTTACACTTACCCCGCGGAGTGCGGAGTGCGGGGGGTTGTTTGTATGGAGGGGGTTTGAACGGTTTTTATATTTTATCGGCGAGTCGTAAATTAATTTACGACCGCGTCTGCGACGTATTGCCGCCCGCGCCCGAGACTGCGAGCAGCTATCTACCTAAGTAACATTTGTGTGGATACTACCACCAAACAAAAACGTTAAGTTTTAACCGTTACCTTTTACTTTTTTATTATTTTTAATAATTAATGTACACAATTGAAACTTATAAATTCAATACGTCCGACTTTGATAAGTTTTCACAATACATATAATTAATATGACCCTGTTATGGTCGAGCTAAAGTGACGTACGTAGTAATAGGGAGACGAGTTCGAGCCTACTGCACACCATTAAAGCCCAGTGGACAACATGCCTACCTGCGTTGCCTACCTAGCGAGGTCTATTTCGATCAAGTCAGTAATTTCTTTGTACATTCCTTTAATGTCCGACTGAATTCCACATCGACGGCGGGTCAGCGTGACCCGATACCGAATACCGAAGTCACCTAGTGCCCGGCGCCCCGCACCCCGCGTCCTGCCCCGCACGCCCGCACGCCCGCACGCCTCACGCCTAATAACGCCTGTGGGAGGAATGGTGGCCTTAACCGCAAGTAAATTGAAACAAATGTAGCCGAGTTCCAAAACTCTTTGAGTTTTTAAGTCATTTACGGCTTGAATCGTCCTTTATTATTATTTTTTTATTATTATTATATCAGCTCATATACGTCCCCACCGAGGGGCTCGAGCCTACCCTGAATCAGGGCGATTAGGCCTTAGTCGTCCACGCGGGCCCAGTGCGGGTTGGTCGACTTCACACACAACCTTCGAGTTTCTTCGCAGGCGTGTGCAGGTTTCCTCACGATGTTTTCCTTCACCGTTAAAGCAATTGGTAAGTATGTACGTAAGTTTTTGAAAAACTCATTGGTACATCGGCCGTCCAGATTTGAACCCGGTACCTCTGGTTAGATGGACCGAGTCGTTACCGGTTGAGCCACCGACACTTTTATTATTTATTATTTATTAGCCGCAAATGACAAAAAAAATTGAAACATACACACAATAATAGTTATTTGTTATACAAGAGTGCAAAGTTGCTTTTTAACCGCGTGCTCAATTTTGATGACCAATAGAAAGATGCCACCAGGGACACCCCAGAGCTTGACCACCGTGGAGATAAAGTGTCACATATTATTATTTTTCCTTATCCGCGAGAGCAATTTTCCCGATTGGACCAAAGAACTTATATGAATTGTGTACTACTCATTTTTGTTATTTTCCTCGCTGGGATCAGAACTTTTAAATTTGTGTATGTGATTTAAGTATTTTCTTCTGATTTTTTAAAATAATTTAAGCAACCACAACTCCGTACGTACGTGGTTGACCCCAGCGTTAGTATAATATGTTTTAAAATTTATGTTACCTGGAAGAAAAGTCTACCTAGCAATAAGGCTGCCTATTGTATAGGCTTTATTCTATATTGTTATTTCTTTTTTTATGCAATAAAGAATATTGTATTGTATTGTATTGAAAATCATATAAGGTAAAAAAATATTTTTTACTTTTTGCCATTTTTTCATACACAGCCATGTCGATCCGTTTTATATAACCTCTATTCTTTTAATCACACGCACTGAATATATTTCTATACTTCCCTCACATTTATATTTATTTTCTAGATTTCAACTTTTAGCCAATCATTTCAAATTCTACGTATCATGTAGCAATGAATCTTTAAGGTAACTTTCTTTATTTTAATCATATTTTACTACAGTAAGTAACAGTCAACAGGTATAGTGATAAGATAACTTCCCTGTAGTGAAGTGAAGTCTTCTCTTCCGCAGACCAGCTGTATAAAATCATAAAAACTTAAATCACTTATTCGTGGGTTGTGGGAAAGATAGCACATAGTGTTGATCATCCAGCTAAAGAACTGTAGTAAAATGACAGGAATTTTCCAAATCTCGATTAACGATGAGTTTTTGAATGCAATCAGGTTTAGTACGAATATGTGGACCGATTTTTTCTTACAGAGATACCAGTTACTCAACTTCGGGCATTCAGTCTCTATGTACAGGAACATTTTCTCGTTATTTGCGAGGAAAGGGTGGGATGGGGTAAAATATTGGTTGTGTTTATTGGATACTACAGAGAGTCTATATAAATCATATGTATCTTCAGAAACTATTGGAAATCTAAATACTATAACTAATTTCTTGCCAATATAAAGGAGCCAGGTTTTTTTACATCATAGTAATTCTTTAATTCTAAATTTAAGGTTTTTTCTTTATTGTAAATTGTCTTTCAATTATTTAGCATGGTTTTTATAGTGTCTACATTTATTAAACTATGAAGAGTGCTTGATGCACGAATAAAAGCTAGGGAATTTTCTATCCTAATTAACTTTCAATCTTCTACATTTTCACTTATTAAACCTAAAAGTTGAGCAAATTTTTCAAACTTTGTAAGACTGTATTCTTGGTATGCTTTTTTCTCTAATAAAAGTTCTAAGGTAACGTTTATTTTACTTTGATTCTCAATAAGCTGAGATAAAACGTTACTATGTTGAGACATCCATTCTTTATTGAGACTTTAATGATTATTAAATTCTGAAACTAAGTTGTCTTGGTTAATTTCTAAGGTTTTGATTGCTTCTATGGTTTTTGAAAGCATCGAAATAATCTAAATTGCCAGTGATACTCTTTATTACTGAACCGAGACCCTCTACAAGACCTCTTTTGACACGACTAGGATCTTAAATGAAAATGCCAAGTTTGTTAGTAAGATAATCGATTTGGAGTTCATAAAGTTAGTAAGTTTCGTTACTAAGTCTCGTCTTAAATGTAGTTGGGGCTGTAGGAAGTTGACTTTGTCTTCGATATCATAAAGTTGAACATATTGTAAGAAGGTACGGTAGTGTGTTATAAGTCTCGTCTCTCCAAGGTTATAAGGTAGAAGTCCAGGTCCGTCTGCTAACTCTCAAGTCTTATCTCCAGAGGCTGTGTCACGTAGATGGTCAATAACAACAGTGTGCTGCAAAAATTTTGCCGTTTGAGCCTGGATTTCGCAGCTGGTCTTCGTTTCTTTGAGGTGTAGATGTATATTGGCAGATCAGCCAAGACAGTGACTTGAGTAAAATTTTTGATGTTTCACTTCAATGGGGACCACACATTAAAACTTTAGTGCGAAGGCTTAGTTCAGCTGCTTATGCCGTTAAGAAAATAAGACAGTTAATGGATGTAGGTACAGCGAGACTAGTGTATTTTAGTTACTTCCATAGTATAATGTCTTATGGCATCTTACTGTGGGGGCATGCGGCTGATATAGAAACTATTTTCATCTTGCAGAAAAGAGCTATCCGCGCAATCTATCAGATGCGATCACGTGAGTCGTTAAAAAATAAATTCAAAGAAATTAATATTTTAACTGTTGCTAGTCAATTTGTATATGAAAATATTATGTACGTTCGTAAAAATTTACATTTATTTCCTAAAAACAGTAACAGGCATAATTTGAATTCAAGAAATGTAAATAAAATTGATATAGCCTTTTCGAGACTAAGTAAAGTTAAAAATTCATTTTTGGGGCAGTAATAAAATTCCAGAAAATGTAATTAGTTGTTCGAAAACAAATTCAAGACTCATTTCAAAAAATGCTTGTGCTCTAGAGGATACTATAAAATAATAGATTACGTAAATGACAAAGATATATATGTTGATTCTATAACAAATACCATTACCTGAGACTGTAATCTGTATCATGACATTATGTAATAAGATAACGATAAGTATTTTTTTGTTTTTTTGACTATTTAAAAGTGTGTGTAAGCACCTATTTAAAAATAAATTATTTTGATTGATTGATTTGATACTTTTCAAGGTTTCAGCAACCAAAGTTAATTTTACACTACTTCTGGCTTATTTTAAATGTCCGGGGAGTAATCTCACTTTGTTTTTTCTTATACATACACATAAGTATATTTTTTATTACATATATATTAACTATTCTTAATTTAATTAGTTTTCACAACAAAAACATCTCAATTCAGTTTTACGAAAAATGCGCCATATTTTAGCTAGCACACGTACGCATGCGTAAGTTTTTTTTATTATCATACGGCTTGGGATACTTAACCTCTTTGGTAAAAATGACCTATTCCTTCATGTAACCGGTTCCACTTCATTCATATTTTTTCTCTTTTCTTCACTAAGATATAACCTAAAGAGAATCTAAACAGCTTGCGTTATGTACTAACCTCGGAGGAACTACCTTTCTTTTTTAAAATTCTCCTTTCAAAAGTCTTCAAGAAGATTCTGTATCTTTGGTTATTTTTTTTGCTAGAAATGTCTTGTTCCTCCGAGCTAGAAATAAAAAAAAGTGGTAAAGTAAAAGCACGTGTGCGGTAAAATCAATTTTTCGCACACTTGACTGGCATATAAAGGACCACTTTTCGAGCAACTGTATTGAAAAAAAAATTATAGGCTCCTAATTTGTTTTCGTTATTGTTTCTTACTCGTAATTGCGTATATATATAAAAATATTATTTAATAATTTTGAGTAAATTTGTTTTTTAATTTCGTTGTCAGTTTGTTTAGTCTTTTATTTTTTCAGCATCTCCTGCCTCCTGGCGACGACGTCGGCAACGGCGACGGGTGCGTCCGGTGCGGCCGGTGCGTCCGGTGCGGCCGGTGCGGCCGGTGCGGGTGTGGGCGATCTCATTACGATAACATGCGCGATCCGATCGCGATACAGCGACCGCTTGTCGGCTTCGTTCGGAAATATTTTAATGTGTCTCTAAATATTCACGAGGTATTTACATGAAATCGTCAAATTTTAGCATTTTACTCATTTGTTTTTTTTAACACATTTCAAAATTTTACTAGCCCTCAAAATATAATCTTTTCGTGGCGCGCACCCCGCATTTCCACTGACGGCGCTCTCTGCGTTCTAGGGCCAGCGCAGGTGGTTAGGTTACGGGTCGGCAGTCAGCAAGTTTGGTAACATTTTTGTTTGCAGCGCGTGTAGAGCGAGTAGAGCCGTCCAGTGGCCACTCGAGCCGGGCCGCATCAACACAAAGGCGGCTGCAACACACACAGGAGCTGTTCTGTAACGCAGCCTGTTCGTATATACTATAAATAATTACAAACACGACTACACCACACATATTTAGAATGTGTGCACTGTGATCAGTTTTGAAAGACATTGTTTTAACAAAAACTGCTGCAATGCACAACAGTTTCAACATCATCATATCAGCTCATATACGTCCCCACCGAGGGGCTCGAGCCTACCCTGAATTAGGGCGGTCGGGCCTTAGTCAACCATAACAGTGTACCTGTTCATATTGTCAAACGCTGATAAGCATAGTTGAACGAGCGAAAAGAGCGATGAAAGTTTTGTTAGGTACGAGTATGATTGATTTTATTGTCGAAGAGCCTCGCGAAGCGAAGCTCTCCTCCACACCCTTCTCTGAGCTGTGGGAAGGGGGAGGGGGAGAGGGGATAAAAGAAGCCAAAAACGGTGATCGAGCCATAATCCCTTTCATAATTTAAAAAAAATATTTAGCATAGACTGTAGAGTTAGCTAAACTTAACTAACAAACAATAGACATTATAGCCAGTTTAAAAAGGGAGCGTCTTTGCGCTACAAATAAATATAGTTTGGGTTAAACAACAGAACATAAAAAGACCTGCCTGCTACACTAGTCTGTCTTATCTAACTTATGGACCCATAAGAAACTCCCCATGGCCTTCTGTAGATCCAACACCGGGTATATCATCACCATCAGCGGTAATTTCAAGGAAAGAAGGACGGCGGATCCAGGGCGATGTATAATGGGATGGGGTGATGCAGTCCAGGATGTTTCACGGAAACACTCTCAAATTTTTAATAAAAAAATAAATAAAAAAAACTAAAATAATGCCCATTCACTCTTGCTTTGAAGGTTTTCAAATATTAAAAATCTGTAGTACCATACCATTTCCATTCCAATAAAGAAGCGTACAGCTTAAATGAGGTCGTGTGGTTCTTTAAATATGGCTCTAAATTATTATGAACCCCGACGCAAAAAGAGGTGTGAGTTTTACGTGTGTATCTGTGTATTTGTCTGTCTGTGGCATCGAAGTTCTTAAACAAATGGACTGATTTTGATGATTTTTTTTGAAAGCGGACGTGATCGAGGTAGTTCTTAGCTATAATTTTTGAAGATCTGTTCAGCCGTTTGAGGATCAATAGCTATCTTATCTAGGTAATGAAGGGATGTGGGCAATTTATACAGGTCTGATCGATTCAAGATTTGGTGATCCTGTTACTGTAATAATATTGCAATACCATGGTAACCTTGACCTGATGCTGCAGCATCAACTCCTCACCAATTTACGGCACAGGTATCGTTTTTGGGCTCATTGGAATAGTCTATATAAATAGGTGTTAGACAGAATATGGTAACCTTGACCTGATGCTGTAGCATCTCCTGGAATCTTAAGGATACCCAGCTCCTCACCAACTTACTGCAGTGGTATCGTAGTTGGACTCATTGAAATAGTTTCAATGACAAGATTTGAGATATAATATGGAAACTTTGACCTGATGCTGCAGCATAATCTGGAATTTGCAAGATACCCAACTCCTCACCAACTTACAGCAGATGAATCGTGTTAGGGCCTAGTGGAATAGTCTCAATGAATAAGTTTCAGATAGAATATGGTTACATTGACCTGATGCTGCATCATCTCCTGGTATCTACAGGATACCCGACTTCTTATCAACTTATAACAGAGGTATTGTGTTTGGGCTCTTTGGAATAGTTTCAATGAAAACGTTTTAGATCGAATATGGTAACCTTGACCTGATGCTGCAGCATCTCCTGGAATCTGCAGGATACCCAACTCCTCGCTAACTTACGAGTTGTCGTGTTTCGGCTCATTGAAATAGTCTCAATGAATAGGTTTTAGACAGAACATAGTAATTTTGACCTGATGCTGCAGCATCTTCTGGAATTTGCAGGATACCCAACTCCTCACCAACTTACAGCAGATAATACGTGTTTGGGCTCATTGAAATAGTCTAAATGAATAGGTGTTAAATAGAACACGGCTACCTTGACCTGATGCTGCAGCATCTCCTGGTACCTGCAGGATATGGTGGTAACTTCTTACCAATTTCCAGCTAAGGTTCAGTGTTTGCGATACATTTAAGTTTAAAAAAGCATAATATGATACTAAAATATAAAATTTAAAAAACCCCCGACAAAGAAACCGCAAAAAAAGTAAAAAATATTATGTCTTGGATCTTTAAGTTAAATATAAATATCTATGAGTCGTCGCGTAGTTAACTTAATAGAATAAAAACAAAATACAGAATTCAGTAGTCTTAAGTGTAAGATTGGTAAAAGAGTTTCGAATTCTTTGGCTACATCGGCATTCGAACTAATTTTACCTAGATCTGTTTGTAAAACATAATCTTTGAATATAAATATAAATTTGATATAATTGATTGTGGATTTAGACTGATACACACTTTGGAATTCCCTATACAGTACTAAAAAAAAATATTATAAGAAAGTGTTGGCTTGCATTTCATTATCAAAAATCTGGTATGGGCAGTTTTGCATCTAAAACTTTTTTTAAATTTTCTATTTGACTAACAGTGACCAGTCTAGATTGAATTTTTATTTGTTTTGCAATAATAATTACGGGAGAGCTAGCCATTACTCCCCTATGATCTGACCTCAAAGAATTAAGTCTTAATTAGTTAAATAACTGCAATTACAAAATATGTTATCTATACAAGTGGCAGAGGTCTTTGTCATTCTTGTGGGTTCCAGAAATATATAATCTAAATCAAAAGACTTGAAGAGACAAGTAATTCTAGTCGTCGAGGACTTATTCCTAACAAATCCCTTTGTCGTCAATGTTCCACCTTTACGCACGAAGCGTTTTGCGTCTTCGTTTATCATGCGAACGGCCAAGGAGTGGAATTCCCTTCCGGCGTCTGTATTCCCCGATTCGTACAATTTAGGAATCTTCAACCTTCTTACCATCAGGTGAGGTGCAGCCAAACGTACTCAAATTCTTAATAAAAAAAAAATAAAAAAAAAATCAAAATTGCAATCGCCGCATACTATCGCCGATTTACGGCTTTCACTAACGGTATTTAATACAGTCATCCTCCACTGCCGATTCCAAGCTAGCAAAGTTGTCGTCGTATGCCCCCCATATACACGCAAACAATAATGTGGTGCTCAAGCTCCACGCAAGATGATTCCACAGTTTTTTTATCGAAAGGCCAACAAGATCCTTCCGTTCTTTAGATAATTTTTCAACCGACTTCAAAAAGGAGGAGGTTCTCAATTCGAGTGTATGTTTTTTTTTGTATGTTTGTTACGCGATATCTCCGCCGATTATAAGCCGATTTTCAAAATTCTTTTTTTTATTTGAAAGAGAATACTCCCACGGTGGTCCCATTGCCACCAAGTCAGGATCTGATGATGGGATTCCAGGGAAATCGAGAACAACCCTCAAATTTTATAGGCACATATTACGTGTTTCATGTATTTCCTAAAACTATTGAAGTGTTGGCGTCTGGTAGTCATCATTTCATCATCATCATCAGATGAGCTGATGAAGGAAGGTACAACTCCTTAACGGTTAGGAGTTGGAGGATAATTCTTTAAAAATTGTACGTAAACCGATAGTTGTATTAGTAAGGTTGATGATGGAAAATTTAACTCCTTAACTTTCATGCTGTTGAGATGATGATGGAAGCCACAGGAATCTGTATCTGTTAATGAAACACATGCATTATGAATTATGATTTGATGGTTCCTATTTGCGAGTGGGTGATTGGGTATGGACGTATTGAAGAAGTGTCAGGTCAAGAGTACCCTAAACCGACGAGCTTGTATGAAAAGATTGATGAATGTAGAGGAAGCGAGAGAAGTATGTCAGGATCGTAGCAAGTGGAAAAATGTGGTCTCTGCCTACTCCTCCGGGAAAGAGGCGTGATCTTATGTATGTATGTATGTATGATTGGGTATAACGTTGTTATATAGATAGCATTATCACTAAAAATAAATAAAAAACTTAAAAACCGACTTCCAAATGAATTTCACTCAAAAGTACTCGTATGAAATAATATTATTTTACTTAGATACACGACATCAACCAACAATAACGATATCATAGGGGGGTTGGAATTAAATTAGGGGCCTAAATTATTTTTTTTGAGGTCGGTGTCAGCAATGCCTTTGAATCTAAAACATTTGATACGTAAGTAGATGTATGCTGATACCGACCTCAATAATAAATTTAGGCCCCTAATTTAATTCCTACCCCCCTTTGATTTCTTTATTGTTGGTTAATGTCGTGTATCTAAGCAAAATAATATTATTTCATACTTTTGAGTGAAATTCATTTTGAAGTCGGTTTTTAAGTTTTTTAAACTTTTATTTTTTAGTAAATATAACTGAACCACCACATTGCTTGAACTTTCGGTTTAATGCACTGGCAATCATTATCAAAACTAGGTATCGTTTAATTTTTAATTAGTTCACAAAATAAAACTGAATAGAACATGTTATAAGAAAATTTAGCTGAAAATCATAGAAAACACCAATGTTTACGTTTCTACAAATTCCGTTTTCCTACACAAACCTAAATGAAAATGAAAAATTCTATTTCAAAAATAATGAAAAGAATATTTTTTAACGTATTTCCATATTAAGCTGGCAACGCAAAAAAAAAATCCGCAATAAAAAGAACGCTGCCATAATATGTATGTAAAAATATAAATACCCTCCCTCTTGTCCGCCGCCCTTTCGCGTTAACTTGCGTGCCTAGCAACTAATATTTATATATGCGATGACCTACTCGGATGTCTAGGGCTCTAACATACGAGTCCGGATAACCGGACGTCTGTATACCCGGTGCTCGGATATTCAGGGCTCTACTGTAATTGTTACTGTTAAATGTTAAAAATAATTGTACTTACATTATTTGGTCACTAAAATAATAAATGAATTGCATAATATTACGAAACATGCACATAATGTATATGTCGGAGCGTCATTGAAAACGCGACCAATACCAGCTCGAGATACGTTACATAGATCGTTAAACTTTATTTGGATCAAACGTCAGGTATTAGTACCTGGGTGAAACCGGTGGTGGCGTGACATTCGCTTGTACTCGTGAGACGATCGTTTGTGGTAGCAAAGATGACGTATAACGGAAGGCTGTTTGTGATTAAAGTGGCAGCACTGAGTTGAGAATTTATTAGATCTGCGAAGAAGCCATATTAGCTGAACGTCAGTCTCGGGGCAGACACTTTTTGACGGAGCGTCGAGCAGAACACAAGTAGTGGTGATCTGTGAGCAAAACGGACGTGTCACGCCATCGCTGTGATCACCGCGTTTGCATCCATCGTAATCCAAGGCATCCGGCACAATATCGATTGCCGAATGATCAAGACTATTGAAGGAGGACCCCTGTGATATACCTGCATTGTTATTTCGACGCCCACAACCGAAATAGTTATTAATAGACGTGAAACATTATAGTTAGAAAAAGACGTGAACCACGAGGCCATCCATAACCTAACCATCACCCCCTTCGACATATATATGGCAGGCATATTGTATGATTATTCATTTTACAAATGGTTAGGCAAATTGTGAAATGCCGTATGCATGCAGACTGTAAATGAGCGAGCGAAGCGACCAATGTTAGGTTCGGTCAGCTTAGATTGATTATACAGATATGAAATCAGCGTATGACATTTTATAATTAACCTGACTATTTGTAAAATGACTAATAACACTGTATGCCTGCGACATATACCAATACACTCGATAAACATTACCGTCGTGGGCAGTCCCGAACGACGCGCCACCACACGCTGCACGAGTACCAACTCGAGCTCGCTCCTCACTCGGACTGCAACTCCTCTCGGCCGCACGAGAGGACTCGAGCTGAAGACGTCCGTTTGCGAGCGCGTCCTCCAATGTGTCGAGAGCACGTAAGCGGCGCGGCGGCGGCGCAGCCAAGTAACTAGTATCTCATCTGTGGCGCAGCTATTAGTGCTCGGTGGCAGGCGGGGAGGCGGGGATGTCCCTCCCGGCCGAACTATCTGGCGCATCGACGAGAGCTCGTTAGCGGCGCATTCGATGACGGCGGCGGCGCTCATTAACGGCGCGTGAGGCAGCTCTCCGCGCGCCCGACCACCGCTCGTGCCAAGTGTTGGACGCACCCCACCACCGCTCGCTCGTGCCGAGTGCTGGACTCAAGGATTAATCTAACTCAAGCAATTGTGTTTACAGTAATCTTCTTTAATTGGCCACTTCCAAAAAGTGGAGTCTGTAAACTTGAAAAGCAAACGTTTTGTTTACCTAGGCATACAGGTAGACAAGAAAACCGGCCAAGTGGGATTCGTTCTTGCACAAGAAGGGTTCCGTACCATCGTAAAAGTAAAAATCACGTTTCTCGTAATTATACTTTTTTTATTATTTTCTGTTACTGTGTCAACAGAAATACACAATGTATGATAATTATTTAAATACAGCCCGCTGACGGATAAACGGACGGACTGACAGTGGAGGCTTAGTATTATTACTACCGTTGGCACCATTTGGGTACGGAACCCTAAAAATAACACACGAAAACGTTAAGATATCTTAGGATTACTTAGGGTTATAGGTGGTCAGGGTTAGAGCTCTTTTGGTTTGGCAGCCAGGCGTCTGCGGGGGATTCCCCGCCAACCGCGCGATCGCCGTGAGCTAGGAATAGGTGACTGGGACTAGCAAGGCACCGTTTTTATGGTTCCGTAGTCAGCAAGTAACCCTACTAGTCTCGCCATGTCTGTCCATCTGTCTGTTCGCGGCTTAACTCAGAGAATATTAGCAGTAGAAAACTGTATTTTGGCATGTTTATACATCTAGATAGACACACGGTATTGTATCAGCCAAGTTCGAAACATAAAAAAGCGACACCAGCCGTGGGTTACATTACTAACCCTATTTATTATACACCCTGCTGAAGAACTACAGACCCATCTCACTTCTGAGCTATGTCTAAACAAGCTTTTTCGAGAGTCATTACGAACCGTCTCGCACGCAGGTTTGACGACTTCCGACCTCCCGAACAAGCCGGTTCCCGAAAAGGCTTTAGTACCATAGACCACATACATTCGCTGCGGCAGATTATACAGAAAACTGAAGAGTACAATCAGCCACTATGCTTGGCGTTTGTGGACTGTGAGAAAGCCTTTGATTCAGTCGAAACCTGGGCTGTGCTACAGTTTCTCCAGCGGTGCGATCGATACATCGAGGTGTTGAAGTGTCTATATGAAAACTCCACCATGTCGGTTCGCCTCCAGGACCAAAATTAGAAACCTATCCATTTGCAGCGAGAGGTGAGACAGGGAGACGTATATTTCTGAAACTGTTTAGCGCCGCCCTGGAAGATATTTTCAAGCTTCTGGACTGGGGTGAACTCGCCATCAATACCAACGGTAAACACATAACCCACCTCCGATTCGCTGACGATATCGTGGTCATGGCTGAGACTATAGAAGACCTAAGCACAATGCTCGATGGCCTCAGTAAAGTCTCTCAACAAGTGGGTCTTAAAGTGAACATAGACAAGACGAAAATAATGTTAAATGTCCGTGTCGCACCCACCCCTCTAAAGTTGGAGACTCTACACTGGAAGTTTTTGTCAAATATGTATACCTGGAACAAACAGTCCAGCCAGGTTGGTCCCACTTCAAGAAGGAGATCAATCGACGAATCCAACTCGGCTGGGCAGCGTTCGGAAAGCTTTGCAATATCTTCACGTCCCAAATACCGCAGTGTCTCAAGACTGTCTTTGACCAGTGTGTGTTGCCAGTGATGACTTACGGAATTGAGATATGGTCGCTTACTATGGGCCTCATAAGAACGCTCAAGGTCAACCAAAGGGCAATGAAGCGTGCTATGCTCGGAGTTTCTCTGCGTGTTCGAATCAGAAACGGGGAGATCCGCAGGAGAACCAAAGTAACCGACGACCTGGTGAAAATCGCTGGAAGCCGAGCGATGCGGGCAGCGCAGGACCGGTCGTCATGAAAATCGTTGTGGGAGGCCTTTGTCCAGCAGTGGACGATTTTCGGCTGATATGATGATGACCAGCACTAATCATCAAAATAATTACATAGACCTTTTCCAGCTGAATTATAAACATGAAATATCTCAAGTCTACCTTTGTATATGTCCTTTGTAAGTATTTTTCATGTAAATATTTGTGTGCAATAAAGAATATATATATGTCGGAGTGTCATTGAAAACGCGACCAAACCAGCTCGAGATAAGTTTACATAGTTACACTTTGTTTGGATCAAACGTCAGGTATTAGTACCTGGGTGAAACCGGTGGTGGCGTGACGATCGCTTGTACTCGTGCGTGAGACGATCGTTTGTGGTAGCAAAGATGACGTATTAACGAAAGGCTGTTTGTGATGTGATCGACACTGAGTTGAGAATTTATTAGATCTGTGGAGAAGCCATATTAGCTGGACGTCAGTCTCGGAGCAGACACTTTTTGACGGAGCGTCGAGCAGAACACATGCAGTGGTGATCTGTGAGCAAAATGGACGTGTCACGCCATCGCTGTGATCACCGCGTTTGCATCCATTGTTATCCAAGGCATCCTGTACAATTTCGATTACCAAATGATCAAGAATATTGAAGGAGGACCTCTGTGATATAGCTGCATTCTTATTTCGACGCCCAATACCGAAATAGTTAAGGACGTGAACCACGAGGCCTACCATAACCTAACCACTCACTTCCTTCTACATCAGAAGTTGGATAGTTCCCTGCGCTCGCAACAAGTGCACAACGACGGGAAAATGTGAAAAATGATAATGGAGCAGCGAAATAAAAACCCACTGGTAACAATTCTTCGTACTACAGAACTACATGCTGCGATTGATTGAGGTTATGCAAGCACCATCGACTACATTTGCTGCAATCACACTGCCAGAATTCAACCAGAATATACCTGAAGCTAATCCACGTTCACGGTGCTCGTTTGTCGACATCTCCCTTACGGAACAATCGTTGGAATGAGGTGACAGCATGAGCTGCACTGGCAGCAGCGGAGATCCACGCAAGCGGCGCGTGCGGCTTCTGCGAAGTGCGTGATGTACGCGGTGCTACGAAAATCCGGTGAGTCGTACCCCTTTTGTTTTGATGGTGGTAGTAGTACGTGCGTAGTACTATTACCTAATCTGTAGTGGTGCCTACTGTTCTCTCGTTAAAGAAAGTTTCGTGTATAGACTTTCGGGAGTGTGTTCAATACTAACGCACTATTGACTTTTGTAGGCAACTCTTAAGTTTACTGTACAGAACAAATATCGAGTGAGGGTAATATTGACGGGCATTGTTCAGAATGGTCATATCTTGTTATGCCAGACGAGTACGAATGATATTATGATCGATTCAGATATTTTAAATCTAGGATTGACGGTATTCTTAAACGAGTCTGTCAATAACAAAACAGCTTGACTGTCGGTAAGGATGCGAATAGAGTAGTTAGTCCCTTACCCTTCTAGTAGTAATTGCATTAGCAGCTAAAATGATGCCTTGTGGAAAGTACTCTTTCACATGCTTTCGGATTTTTACTTGTGACACAACGTCGTGATTGAACGGAAGATTTAAAAAGAGGACTCCTTGTAAATATGATGATTCATTTAGTGAACTAGAGTTTCGGTTATACAAACTAAAACCAGAATTGAAACCCCGTTAAGCTTTCATAATATTGAGACTGATATCTTTACATGGAGTAAAAAAACCCTTATTAGCTTTCGTAGTATTGGGACTGATATTGAGCATAGGCCAAAGTTGTTGCCTATTTTTAATAGCTTTCGTGATGAATTTGTCGAGGGCATCCTTAAAGCCCCGCTATCGTATAGACCCTATGTAGGTATATGAGTTTCGGGGACCCCAATAAAATAGTTTGTTTACCAATTGTAAAAAAAAGAGAATAATAACAGGGTAGTATGCGGAGTGCAGTGATGGACGTCTTACGGCTGATGTGATGATGATACAGGATTCATGGGCTGGAGGCTGCGAATGTCATAAGCCCCGAAGCTTTCCCTTTTTGACGGCCTTATCATGCTGGTAAAGAAAAAGAATGGCATAGAACGCAAGTGTTCTGATAACCGTGAATTAAATTACAACATCATGCCTGAACGGTAATCGCTTTCTCCGATAGTTAACCACAACGATTGACTTCATAGGTGGTCACTATTTCACCACCCTCAGGCATATCCAGGGGTTACATCAGGTGCATTCTATCCCTATTAAATCGAAATGATTGATTTTTAAATTCCGGAGGGTCTGTTTGAATACGTCCACGTGTCATTCGATCTACGTAATGCCCCCTTGTTTCAACGCTTTAGTCGATTAATCTAAGCACTTGCGTGGCAACGACCAGGTGAATCTTAGAACGTTTAAACGTTGGTACTCTTAGTTAAGTGTCCTTTAAAATATACTCACTTCCTTAGAGTATAGTAATGAGATTTCATGTTACAAGTCCCTACATGATGATCATTTGGCAACAACCGAACTGTTGGTTAACCGAGTTACGAAGTACAGCCTCCTGGAGTTGCTTCTAGGTACGAGTAAAGTAGCTTAACCTCTAAATGTCATGTTTGTGGATTACACACACAGGCTGTAATTTTATCTAAGTGAAGCACGACAACAGACTAGTGATAATACGGAGAGTAACGCATCCTATGACAGGAGTTGTTAATCAGCTTGCTGCTGATGTTATAATAGACATGGGCCTCCCCCATGTTGGAGCGGTTTTACCAATGTAAAAAAAAAATAAACGCTACACTTGGCGGGTTGTTTGGCGGTACAGTATGAGCGAGCGTGAAGGACGATGTTGCTTGTCCTCAAATTTTTAGTCCCTTAGTCACTTCTTGTGAAACCCTTGGGAAGAGATGGGTTGTGTATTGCTCTGAGGCAGCGCCACTGGCTGATTTCTAGACAAAAGCTTAGTTTCACAAGTTACCTAACTTTGTGTTGTTACAAATGGAGAAGCGCTACCTACCACTTTAGATATCAAATACCGTCAGAGTTATTGAGGTGCTGGAAGGAGACCGTTATGTCCTTAAAGCGTTAAGTTCTAACAGGACCTACAAATACGCTTACGACAGACTACGTTAAATGCCCGATAGTAACAGTATTATTGACTTGGACAGAATTGATGATTGAAAAAAAGACTGAACCTTAATTTAACCAGATTAAGGACTTTTGTACTTGACCGTGATTTTAACGTTCACTAGTTTGTATTTTGAACCTTAGACGTAAACAATTTTTCGCAACTGGATGTCAATAGCCTCAGCCATTCGTAGACGTAGGCGTAAAACACTGAGTTATTTTCTCGTTGCTGTGCGGCCACAATTGTGTGTGGCGTGCGTTTGGCTTGCATGCGTATCACCGGGGAGGTGATGTTGGCAATTACCAAAATTAGGTGAAGTTCGAGATCGCTGGATAAATGCGATAATGTGGTTGGACACCGCCGGAGGGAGGTGGTCCAAGAGTCGCCAGGTAGGGTGACTGTTGTTTGTTTGGGCACCGGATGGAGGTGGCCCAGAGTTGCCAAGATGGGTGACTGTTGTGGTGATACAAAATAAGGAGCGTAACCAAACCAAGTTAGATCCCAAATACCGAGGGCCGTTCAGGGTCGTAGAGGTCTTAGAAGGTGACAGATACAAATTACAAGCTTTGAATTTGAGACGAAGTTACAAGTATGCCCATGACCGTTTACGTAGTATGTCCGAAGGTTATTTGCCTCCGGATGTTGACGATGAATCTGGTGCAGAGGCGTCTACCTCTCAATGTTAATTGTATTGACAGATCGTAACTCAATCAATTGTGTACAGTTGTAATTTTTTTCTTTATCGTTTATTTTTGTGTGTAGTACTGAAGTATTCCAACATGTTTCAGCGGTAAATGAAGAGTGCTGAATGGCGCTATATGTTTGCATGAATTGGCTGCTGCTTGTTTTGTCAGACTCGTTCTGTCATGATGTGTAGCAGGTACATTCGTGTTTTTGTAAAAAAAAAGTGTCCCGTTTACCGGCTAAAACTGTTGATGGTATTCCGTCGCCTGTACTGGCGATGATGGTATTCCGTCGCCTGTATTGGTGATGATGGTGTTCCATTGCCTGTATTGGTGATGATGGTGTTCCATTGCCTAGATTGGTGATGATGGTATTCCGTCGCCTGTATTGGTGATGATGGTGTTCCATTGCCTGTATTGGTGATGATGGTGTTCCATTGCCTAGATTGGTGATGATGGTGTTCCATTGCCTAGATTGGTGATGATGGTGTTCCACTGCCTAGATTGGTGGTGATGGTGTTCCGTCACCTGGACTGGTGATGATGGTGTTCCACTGCCTAGATTGGTGGTGATGGTGTTCCGTCACCTGGACTGGTGATGATGACTGATTGGTATTCCGTCGCTTGGCGTTAGTGATGATGATTCTTTGTGGTGTCCCGCCACCTGGATGTGGTGATGTTCAGTTCTGGTGTTCCGTCGCTTGTGATTTGCGATGATGATTATGTTCCGTTCTATGTGCCCCTAAAAGTTGTAAATGGTTGTAAGGTTTCAAGCCTTGCAGCTGTGATTTACCTTGGAGACCTAAACTGATTTGAGATTGTTTGAGTTACGATGCTAATGCTGAGGTTCATTTAGTTTACGAGAGTGAAATTATTTTGGTTTTTTTTGAGGCTGTTAAAATGTGTTGTCACCATGATTGTAGTCTTGAATTAAAGCTTCACATTATTAGCGTTGCTTTTATTCCTTGAGCTGTGGACCTTCCTAATGAAGGTCAGGATTGGCCGAACGAAATGGAATCTACTGGCTACCCTTTTCTTTTTCAGGTTAGTCACCCGAGGACGTGTGACTCGCAGGATGGCCGTGTCGTAGTGTCATTGAAAACGCGACCAAACCAGCTCGAGATAAGTTTACATAGTTACACTTTGTTTGGATCAAACGTCAGGTATTAGTACCTGGGTGAAACCGGTGGTGGCGTGACGATCGCTTGTACTCGTGCGTGAGACGATCGTTTGTGGTAGCAAAGATGACGTATTAACGAAAGGCTGTTTGTGATGTGATCGACACTGAGTTGAGAATTTATTAGATCTGTGGAGAAGCCATATTAGCTGGACGTCAGTCTCGGAGCAGACACTTTTTGACGGAGCGTCGAGCAGAACACATGCAGTGGTGATCTGTGAGCAAAATGGACGTGTCACGCCATCGCTGTGATCACCGCGTTTGCATCCATTGTTATCCAAGGCATCCTGTACAATTTCGATTACCAAATGATCAAGAATATTGAAGGAGGACCTCTGTGATATAGCTGCATTCTTATTTCGACGCCCAATACCGAAATAGTTAAGGACGTGAACCACGAGGCCATCCCTAACCTAACCACCACCCCCTTGACATATATATAGACCAAAGTAACTGACATAGCTCACAGAATTGATAAACTGTAGTGGCAGTGAGCAGGGTACATAGCTCGTAGAACAGATGGCCGTTGGGGCAGTAAAGTTCTCTAATGGCGACCGCGCCCTAGCGTAGGAAGGCGTCCCACGCGGTGGGCCGATGAACTGGTGGAAATGAGGGACCGGTCGTCGTGGAAATCCATGGATGAGGCCTTTCACCAGCAGTGGACGTTTTTTGGCTGATATGATGATGAAAAAGTGGCCTATGTCCTTTCCAGTGACACATGCTACCTGCATGCCTAATTTAATCAAGATTGGTTGAGGTGTTGAAGCATAAAAAGGTAACAAACAAACAAAGAAAGTAACACATTTTTAATATTACTAAGGTTTTATTTTCAACACTGAAGTGCCTACTGAGTGTATTCCCGAGCGTCGTGAAGTTTGCCTATGTGTGAAGTATACTCACACATGGCCCGAATTAAATGGAAGTAATCTAAAGAATTATGTTTCCCGTAAGTTTCACTGTTGTAATATCGTTTTATTACCAATAAATTTGTTTCGGTAAACATTTAACGGCCGGTCCGCGGCGCGGGACGCCTGCCGCCCCCGCGCCGCGGCGCGTGTCGCGGGAAATCGACTAAAACTGTGCGCCTCCTCGCGGGACATGAGACGTTTATTTTGTTGACCACAACTTTACTGTTCGTTTCCATTCAGCTGTCGCAAGTCCATCGCCGCCGCAGCGCGCGCCGCGCCGCCCGCGAGCTTACCGATTAATTTACTTGAACACTGCGATGACACAAGGAAAAATAATTAATGTTGACATGAGTGGGGCATGCTCGCTTAAAATGTTCGTGCGGATGGTGGCGCATCGGGAGCCAGGTCGTTCCTTTCCCTCTAATAAGGTTTATGGGAGCGATGGCTGACTCTCGCGTTATACTCGTGACCGGGTGCTGTCCGTGGGAACTGGCCTACTCTTGTTAAATGCATTCAATTATTTTTATGTATAACTTTTCGTATCATATTGTTTTCGTGTTCCAAGGACATAATCCGGTCTATATCAAGGATTTTATTTTGACGTTATTAACTAATTATTGTTTATTTCTTGATTTTTCACAAATGACATTGTTATTATTATTTTATGACTATCAAAAAGAGTGTAATTTGCACCTATTTTGAATAAATATATTGAATTTAATTGAATTGCTAGCCGTTACCTGCAACTACGTTCGCGTAGTTTAGTCACACTTTGACCCAAAATCTGTTGATTATCGCATTAAAAATTAGAAAATTAACTCAACAGCTTGAACCCTCATTAAGTCAGTAAGGTGCCACTACTACCACATACAATACTTATTGTTAGAGTACCGCCTAGCTACCACCTCTGCCATCTGCCACCAAACATCAGTTTTTACACCGTTGAGTAGGAGAATTTTGATAAGCCATTTGATTGGGCAAATAATATAATATCAAGGCCTTATTTTGGCTCATTTTAACTTCAGTGCTGCTGAGATGATAAAAGCCGCAGGACTGTGTATCGGTCAATGAAACACATGCATTAATATATGATGATATCTTATTGGCCAGTGGGTGAGTGGGTTTAACGTTGTTAAATAGCATTATCATTAAAAATAAAAGTTTAGAAAACTAAAAACCGAACTCAATAAAATTCACCAAAATTAGTAAATAATCTTTATATATAAAAATGAACCCCTATTTCTTCTGGTCATCGCATCACGCGTGAACGGCTATACCGATTTCGCCAATTCTTTTTTTATTGAGTTTGTAATTGTCAAGAGAAGGTTCTTATGTAGGGTAGGGTAGAGTAGGGTAGTGAAGTGTAGTGTAGGGTAGGGTAGGGTATTGTGTTGTAGTGTAGTTTAGTGTAAGGTAGAACGAAGTTCGCCGGGACAGCCATATTTTTATAAATACACAAAATTATACAAAACTAATAAATGAAGTAATTACGCAGTAGGTTTTTAATTTCTAACCCCTTTTATAAGTTTGTACTTCCCCGGAAGTCCTGCTAGCATGACGATGCCGAAAAACTCGTCGTCCACTGCAGCTCCAATGCCCTGCAGCTCTTGCTGGGTATCTTGTTAACGTATTCCTCCATGTTACCATTGAATACTTCGTAAGTGATCTTTTCATGCTGCCTAGTCTTCGTGTAAGACCTCGTGTAAGCAGGCTTTATTTAAATTATTAAAAGTCTCACGAGCAGTTGTTGCCGACCTTATTAATGGGTAAATCGACTCCTCACGGGCTAGGCAGATCATTGAACGAGCCTTTGCATCTTTCCGCCTTGCGACGGGGTCTGCGAGGTCGACTTGTTGGAGGATAACGTCCCACAAATCTTGGTCGTTTAGCCAGCACTCAACAGCGAACGCCCATGTGGTTTAAGTTCAGCCCATTCAGCTTGGTAATGGAGATTCCGCTGCCTGTCGTAGCCAACGATGATGTTTGTGCGGGATTTTTTTCGGATAGGGAAATTTTGGTACCTTCCTCTATAGAATTTTTCCTACAGGAGTATTTATTAAAAGAAAACGAAATGAATAGCGTTGAATTTACTTCATTGCGTTACAAAAGGGGAAAGGCCCATAACCACTGATAAATGGAGTATTTACGCAGTACGTTTTCGTCGCTGAATGACACAATTGTTTTGTATCAGTTTTATAGAATCTATCAAAAACTGGCCAGGGTGTTGATATTGCTACCAAGAAGTTCTACACCAAAAATAACGAAATCAAATTTAGGTACGAAAGAAATTAAGGGCCTTTAATTTTTTTGAGGTCGGTGCCAGCAAAGCCATCGAATCTAAAGCATTTAATAGTTATACTTTTCTCAAGTACTGGTACCGACCTCAAAAAAAATATTGTGGGCTCTTAATTTGTTTCGTGCCTAATTTTGATTTTATAATTGTTGGTTAATTTCTTGTTTTTAAATGTAAAAATGTTATTTTATAATTTTGAGTGAACTTCTTTTTGAACTTGGTTCTTAGTTTTTTTTGAGTTTAATCCATAAGAATCGATTTTCATATCTATGCCCGGGGTATGAAAATTTATAGGGAGTAAAATCAGACGATATGCGATAGTTGTGTAGTATAGTTAATAATTTTGTGCGCAACTTATTTGGGTGTATGTATGAATGTATGTATGTTTATTTCTTTAACACGTCCTGTAGCCTAAACGGCTTGATGGATTTTGGATTGTGAGGTGTAGTAAGATTTGTCTTGTCAGACTTGAAAAAAAGTGGGAGCCATTTTGAACTTTTTAGTTGCTGGACCGCTTGCTTCCAAAATCAATATCGGGGGGTCCCTGAGAATTATTATCACGAAACTGTTGCCAGAATTGAAAAAAAAGGGCCGCCATTTTAAACTTTGTTACTTTTTAGTTGCTTCCAAAATCGATATTTGAGGTCCTGAAGTCTCTTATAACGAATCCATTGTCGGAATTGAAAAAAGTGGTCAGCATTTCGATTGTTTTAGTTACTGGTCCGATTGCTTTCAAAATCGATATCTGAGGGTCACTGAAGTCTCTTATAACGAATCCGTTGTCAGTATTGAAAAAGTAGCCGCCATTTTGAATTTTGTTACTTTTTAGTTGCTTCCAAAATCGATATTTGAGGTCCTGAAGTCCCTAATAACGAGTCCGTTGTCAGAATTGAAAAAAGAGGTCGCCATTTCGATATTTTTAGTTTCTGGACCGATTGCTTTCGAAATCGATATCCGAGGGTCACTGAAGTCTCTTAAAACGAATCCATTGTTGGAATTGAATAAAGTGGTCGCGATTAAGATTTTTTTATTTACTGGACCGATTGCTTCCAAAGTCGATATCTGAGGGTTCTTGAAGCCCCTCATCACGAATCCTGTAGTTTCCATGACTGTCTTCGAGGGTGCGCAGTGCGTGAGCCGCAAGCGGCTCGTAAGCGTGGAAAAAGTAGCCTATATATTATTCTAGGTCCTAAACTGTCTTTCCTACTTATCAAATTTCATCCAAAACCGTTTTTCTGTAGTGGCATGAAAGAGTAAGAAACATCCATACATACAAACTTTCACGTTTATTATATTAGTAATGACTATTTTTAACAAGTCTGTTGTCCTGAAATAGCGGTTTAGCTGGTGAGGGGGGCTGGGGGGGGGGGGGGGCAAGCCGCCTTAACCGCCTCCGTAGCTCAGAGGCAAAGTTCACTGGCTTTACACAGGAGGTCGCGGGTTCGATTCCCGGCGGGGTCAATTGTAAGACTCGGTTTGGTTGGTGGTAGGGCATTTTCTAAGCCCGCCTGGCTAGCTACCACCATCTTATCTATGTCTTGCCGCCAAATATCAATGTTCATATCATTGGTGTGTTCCGGCATGAAAATAAGATAGCCAGTTCCCCATTGCGTTGGGGAATCTTGGTAAGCCCGCTTCCATCTTCGGCAACATCGTCACTTAACACCAGGTGAGATGTTGTCAAGGGCTTACCAATTATGAATTTAAAAAAAAAGGGCATTAGCACTTTAAAGCTAAATGTTTCGCAAACGGATCCCTGCGTCGACAAATGGTTTTAACAAATTCTCAATAGTTTTAAAGACCTATTGAACGATATCCCATTCGATAGGGTACGTCACCGAAAAAAAAATCACCCCTATACGTGTAGGGGAGATACGCATTTTTTTTTCAAAATTTTATGGTACCACTTTGTCGGCGTTATTAATATGTATGTATACTCACGCCAAATTACAGCTTTCTAGTACTAATATGAGTAGTCTCTGAGTTAAGCCGTCGATAGACAGACAGTCAGACATGGCGAAACTATGAAGGTTTCTTGTTGACTACGGAAACCTAAAAAAATACAGCACGTTATTGGTTGGTGGGCCAGTCCGCGCCGCCCGCGCACCCACACTTGTACAAAATAGATCGAATAGATATCCTTACACAAATTGTTGAAAATATTGCTTGCTCGCCACAGATATTGATTTTTCTAGAAATTGTTAGATGCTTAAGGGAACAAATAGTAAAGGTTTGTATTTAAGGTTATTTTATTGAGCTCGTACAGAAATAGAAGTCAGTAATTTTTGACAGTCTATGTGACCTGGGGCAGTCTTTAATAAGAATATTGAATCTGCTATTTCACTTGTGCTTGATATAAAGAAAGAAGCTGTCCAGATGTGAAGTACCAGCTCACCTTGGAGAGAATGGCCAGCTACATTGCCGCAACTTTTGCCTTGAACTCAATATATCGACCGAAATTGAGATCAGAGAAAAGTAGGAGTCATGTTGAAAGGACCCCTTTTAATGAAAAAGAGACACGTCTGAGAGGCATTGAAATTTACGAGGTTGGAATCACCCCAATCAGACACTGCCTGAAGCGATAGGTTCACGCGCTCCGTCACGGCCTCTCTCATAGACAGCGTCTCTCTCAGCGCCGTTCGCTCGTGCACTGGATAGGTATCTTTCCACAACTGTGCTATCGTCTGCATACCCAATAATACCCGGTGTCAGCAGATTGTTTATATGTATCAAGAATAGAGTAGCTGTAAGAACAGACCCCTGAGGTACCCCAGTATTGATAGAAAATAGGCCGCCAGAGGAGCAGCCATCAATGACTACTCGAATAGAGCGTTCCCTCAGGAAATCAGATACCCATCAGTAACACAAGCCCTAGGGAATCTTGCCTAGATTTGTATAATCGTTTATAAAAGTAGATAAGTTAAGCTTTATTGCTATACTAGTCCTTGAGCAAAATGGCTGTGACCTACTGACAATTAACATGGTGAAACTTTAAGAGTTCCTAGTTTGACTAAGGAACCCTAAAAAGAAAACAAGTAGTACTCTACAGAAATGTCCTGGTTATAGTTTGCCATATTCGACTAAATCCGTGGAGCCTTGTCGCCGCGCTACGCGTTACTTGAGCAAACATAAAACAAGTGTCTCCTAGATGCCAACACATGGGTCTGGCGTCGGGATATGAACAGAACTTATCTTCAATGGCAAATCTTCATGTTCATCTTATCAGCTCATATACGTCCCCACCGAGGGGCTCGAGCCTGCCCTGAATTAGGGCGATCGGGCCTTAGTCGGGTGTCGTAGTACGGGTTGGTCGACTTCACACACAACCTTCGAATTTCTTCGCAGGCGTGTGCAGGTTTCCTCACGATGTTTTCTCTCACCGTCAGAGCGTCGGATAAAAGTATATATGAAATCGAAATTCGAAAACACATTGGTACGTGGCAGGATTCGAACTACGGCCTTCTGGACAGGAGGTAGCGGCCGTAACCGTTACGCCACCGACGCTCTTATATCAATGGAAAATGCAAAAAAAAATATTTTACACTGCAACACCTATTTTAAGTAGGTACCTGTGATTGTTCTCTCTAGAGTGCGTGAGTGCTCTCTAGAGTGCGACCTCACCCCCTCGTCACCCAGACTGATACAGATTGGTTATAGTTTGGTTTTCGAACGTACAGGATTTCGCCGTGATTTTGTTTGCTCCGTCATTTGTTTTTAGAAATGTCATTTCACGACCGTTTGTATGCAGTGTCCGGGGTGTGCTATGTAGGAGAGGCATTGATAACAGTTGTCTCTGTTTTTTTTACCGACTTCAAAAAGGAGGAGGTACTAAGTTCGACTGTATATATTTTTTTTTGATGTATGTTCACCGATTTTTCCGTCAATTGTGGACCGATTTTCTAAATTCTTTTTTTATTCGAAAGAGTATACTCCCGAGGGGGTCCCATTGTCACCAAGTCAGGATCTGATGATGGGATCCCAGGGAAATCGAGGGCAACCCTACAAAAATTATAAAAAAATTGAATTTTAAAGGCACTAATTACGTGATTCATATGTTTTCTAAAGCTATTAATATACTTGCGTCTGTAAGTCATATTCTCATGTTGATAAGCTGATATAGGAAGGTACAACTCCTTAACGATTAGGAGTTGCAGGAAAATTCTTTTGAATCTTATACATAGATATATACGTAGCATAGACCGATAGTTGTATTCCTTCAGGTTATTCAGATGAGCTGATGATGGACGATTTAACTCCTTAACTTTCATGCTGCTGAGATGATGATGGAAGCCACAGGACTCTGTATCTGTTAATAAACCCATGTATTATGATTTGATAATTCCTATTGGTGAGTATAGGTGATTGGATTTAACGTTGCTAGATAGATAGCATTACCACTAAAAATAAAGAAAATAAAAAAAAAGTTAAAAAAAACTTAAAACCGACTTCAAAATGAAATTCACTCAAAAGTGTGAAATAATATTATTATACTTAAATACACAACATTAACCAACAATAACGAAATCGAAGGCGGGTACGAATTAAATATGGGGCTTAAAATTTTTTTGAGGTCGGTACCAGCACACAGTTACTTACGTATTAAATGGTTTAGAATCGATGGTTTGCTGACACCGACCTCAAAAAAAATTTTAAGCCCCTAATTTAATTCGTACCCGCCTTTGATTTCGTTATTGTTGGTTAATGTTGTGTATTCAAGTATAATAATATATATAATAATATAAATAAAAAAGATTAAAAAGAAAAACCCTGAAAAGAAGATTAAAATAAAAAGAAAAACAATAAATAATATTATTTCACACTTTTGAGTGAATTTCGTTTTGAAGTCGGTTTTAAGTATTTTTAAACTTTTTTTTTGTTTACGTGTAAAGAGTTAAGAAAATAACAAAACTTATGCACTTTTTCAATGTTTTTTCGTTTAGTTTCAATTTTCTGAATGAAAGTATACAAAATAATAATATTTCTCACTTTGTATTATCATAACAAATATTGATGTTTTTTTTAAAATTTATATTTCAAAATATTAGTCATAACTAGAGTTGAAAGTAACGATGTAGACCTATGTTTGGGTTTTTTTTTCTATCGAGCCAAAACTGCTAAGTTGTGTTTCTAATAGCTTTTGACTTTAAGGAACATCATCGACAATAAGGTTATTTTAGCTACACGCGAACTACGCGAGTGTGATAAGCACCAAAGTATTGTACGGGTGATAGCCGCGATATTATTGTCCTTTTTTTCCTCAAACTTAAATTACTAACTGCTTCCTGGATTTTGTATCCTTTAAGAGATAGGTGTTCTACTATTCTGGCAGGCAGGCACGAGGAATGCAATTTTTTTGCCATTACCCTAATAGGCCTGTCCTGTTGGTTCTCATACGAGTGCCACTGACAGTTGTTCTGTAAAATAGCTTAGTGATGACTCTGTATAAACCTTCACTGTGAGCATTGATTTTAACTTTCTCGCCGCTAATCATTTCCGCAACGAAAGCTTCTCCTGTAACAGTTGTCAGCAGCAGATCGTAGAACTTCTGATAGTCCTCAACGTATTCTACTACGATAGGTGGCGGTTGAACTATTTTCTTGGGTTTCGCTTCTGTTTGTTTTTCGTTGGATGGTACTTCATGTTGGGCGGGAGGGGACAGTGTCGTGTTCATGTTGGGCGGGTGGGGACAGTGTAGTGTTCATGTTGGCGGGTGGGGACAGTGGCGTGTTCATGTTGGCGGGTGGGGACAGTGTCGTGTTCATGTTGGGCGGGTGGGGACAGTGTCGTGTTCATGTTGGGCGGGTGGGGACAGCGTCGTGTTCATGTTGGGCGGGTGAGGACAGTGTCGTCTTCATGTTGGGCGGGTGGGGACAGTGTCGTGTTCATGTTGTGCGGTAGGGGACAGTGTCGCGTTCATGTTGGCGGGTGGGGACAGTGTCGTGTTCATGTTGGGCGGGTGGGGATAGTTTCGTGTTCATGTTGGGCGGGTGGGGACAGTGTAGTGTTCATGTTGGCGGGTGGGGACAGTGGCGTGTTCATGTTGGCGGGTGGGGACAGTGTCGTGTTCATGTTGGGCGGGTGGGGACAGTGTCGTGTTCATGTTGGGCGGGTGGGGACAGCGTCGTGTTCATGTTGGGCGGGTGAGGACAGTGTCGTCTTCATGTTGGGCGGGTGGGGACAGTGTCGTGTTCATGTTGTGCGGGAGGGGACAGTGTCGCGTTCATGTTGGCGGGTGGGGACAGTGTCGTGTTCATGTTGGGCGGGTGGGGATAGTTTCGTGTTCATGTTGGGCGGGAGGGGACAGTGTCGTGTTAATGTTGGGCGGGTGGGGACAGTGTCGTGTTCATGTTGGGCGGGTGGGGACAGTGTCGTGTTCATGTTGGGCGGGTGGGGACAGTGTCGTGTTCATGTTGGGCGGGAGGGGACAGTGTCGTGTTCATGTTGGGCGGGTGGGGACAGTGTCGTGTTCATGTTGGGCGGGTGGGGACAGTGTCTTGTTCATGTTAGGCAGGTGGGTACAGTGTCGTGTTCATGTTGGGCGGGTGGGGACAGTGTTGTGTTCTTGTTGGGCGGGTGGGGACAGTGTCGTGTTCATGTTGGGCGCGTGGGGACAGTGTCGCGTTCATGTTGGGCGCGTGGGGATAGTGTCGCGTTCATGTTGGGCGGGTGGGAACAGTGTCGCGTTTATGTTGGGCGGGTGGGGACAGTGTCGTGTTCATGTTGGGCGGGTGGGAACAGTGTCGCGTTCATGTTGGGCGGGTGGAGACAGTGTCGCGTTCTTGTTGGGCGGGTGGGGACAGTGTCGTGTTTATGGTTGGCGGGTGGGGGCAGTGTCGTGTTCATGTTGGGCGGGTGGGGACAGTGTCGTGGTCATGTTGGCAGGTGGGGACAGTGTCATGTTCATGTTGGGCGGGTGGGGATAGTTTCGTGTTCATGTTGGGCGGGAGGGGACAGTGTCGTGTTAATGTTGGGCGGGTGGGGACAGTGTCGTGTTCATGTTGGGCGGGTGGGGACAGTGTCGTGTTCATGTTGGGCGGGTGGGGACAGTGTCGTGTTCATGTTGGGCGGGAGGGGACAGTGTCGTGTTCATGTTGGGCGGGTGGGGACAGTGTAGTGTTCATGTTGGCGGGTGGGGACAGTGGCGTGTTCATGTTGGGCGGGTGGGGACAGTGTCGTGTTCATGTTGGGCGGGTGGGGACAGCGTCGTGTTCATGTTGGGCGGGTGAGGACAGTGTCGTCTTCATGTTGGGCGGGTGGGGACAGTGTCGTGTTCATGTTGTGCGGGAGGGGACAGTGTCGCGTTCATGTTGGCGGGTGGGGACAGTGTCGTGTTCATGTTGGGCGGGTGGGGATAGTTTCGTGTTCATGTTGGGCGGGAGGGGACAGTGTCGTGTTAATGTTGGGCGGGTGGGGACAGTGTCGTGTTCATGTTGGGCGGGTGGGGACAGTGTCGTGTTCATGTTGGGCGGGTGGGGACAGTGTCGTGTTCATGTTGGGCGGGAGGGGACAGTGTCGTGTTCATGTTGGGCGGGTGGGGACAGTGTCGTGTTCATGTTGGGCGGGTGGGGACAGTGTCTTGTTCATGTTAGGCAGGTGGGTACAGTGTCGTGTTCATGTTGGGCGGGTGGGGACAGTGTTGTGTTCTTGTTGGGCGGGTGGGGACAGTGTCGTGTTCATGTTGGGCGCGTGGGGACAGTGTCGCGTTCATGTTGGGCGCGTGGGGATAGTGTCGCGTTCATGTTGGGCGGGTGGGAACAGTGTCGCGTTTATGTTGGGCGGGTGGGGACAGTGTCGTGTTCATGTTGGGCGGGTGGGAACAGTGTCGCGTTCATGTTGGGCAGGTGGAGACAGTGTCGCGTTCTTGTTGGGCGGGTGGGGACAGTGTCGTGTTTATGGTTGGCGGGTGGGGGCAGTGTCGTGTTCATGTTGGGCGGGTGGGGACAGTGTCGTGGTCATGTTGGCAGGTGGGGACAGTGTCGTGTTCATGTTGGGCGGGTGGGGATAGTTTCGTGTTCATGTTGGGCGGGAGGGGACAGTGTCGTGTTAATGTTGGGCGGGTGGGGACAGTGTCGTGTTCATGTTGGGCGGGTGGGGACAGTGTCGTGTTCATGTTGGGCGGGTGGGGACAGTGTCGTGTTCATGTTGGGCGGGAGGGGACAGTGTCGTGTTCATGTTGGGCGGGTGGGGACAGTGTCGTGTTCATGTTGGGCGGGTGGGGACAGTGTCTTGTTCATGTTAGGCAGGTGGGTACAGTGTCGTGTTCATGTTGGGCGGGTGGGGACAGTGTTGTGTTCTTGTTGGGCGGGTGGGGACAGTGTCGTGTTCATGTTGGGCGCGTGGGGACAGTGTCGCGTTCATGTTGGGCGCGTGGGGATAGTGTCGCGTTCATGTTGGGCGGGTGGGAACAGTGTCGCGTTTATGTTGGGCGGGTGGGGACAGTGTCGTGTTCATGTTGGGCGGGTGGGAACAGTGTCGCGTTCATGTTGGGCGGGTGGAGACAGTGTCGCGTTCTTGTTGGGCGGGTGGGGACAGTGTCGTGTTTATGGTTGGCGGGTGGGGGCAGTGTCGTGTTCATGTTGGGCGGGTGGGGACAGTGTCGTGGTCATGTTGGCAGGTGGGGACAGTGTCATGTTCATGTTGGGCGGGTGGGGACAGTGTCGTGTTAAATTTCCTTTTTTTTCTGCTTTTCTGTCGTATCCACCTAGTTTTTTTTGCGAGTTCTTCATCGTCCGTTTCATAAATGGATTCTTCGGAGGGCTTCTCATCCATAGGAGGACGTTGCATCTCCTGGGCTCGCTGGGATCCAACCCGAGCGTGACGGTTCCAACCCGAGCGTGACGGTTCACTTACGTTCACTCCTCAGCGAAACGTGCCTAAATAAGTTTCTAAAGAACTTCAATAAGCGTAATAAAATAAAAGCATCTACATTCCTACTCACATTTACCACTCTCGCAAAATGCTTAACGGCCAAGACACTCGTTTTTTTTTATTCACGTAGACTGGGCTCTTTAATTCATCTCACTACTTTTTATAGTTATGTAATATAATAAGATTATAACCAAGACTTGACACGTTTCAACAGAACGTTTTCGTTGGAATTATCATTATTATCTGTAGGCTAGCACATGGCTAGGAGGCGCGGGCTAGGTCTGGCGCGCAATGTCCTCGTGTCGCGAATGCCCACGCGTGCCCACGCGTGCCCACGCGCCGCGCCCGGCGGCGCAGGTGAACACCACTACTTACCTACCTTTTTCTGGAATTTATATGACATCTTTACCATTCGCAAACCCAAGGCAATGTAAGGACGCGGCGGCGGTATTTTAATACAACACAGCTATCTTGACATTCTCGTACCGTGGGCTTGTTCCACTTGCTTTTAGGGTTCCGTGCACAAAGGCTACTGTTGTGTAATGATACTACCGTGTCGGGATGACAACTGACTTTATTAAAATAATCACACTACCCTCAACATCTCCTCATATAATAAAAGAAACTGATAAATAAATTTAACAAATATATATCTCTACTCCCACCCATCACCAAAAGAAAGAATACAAAAATATCTTATAACATACAAATACTAATCAATAACTTCAAGAGCTTAAAACTAGTCTTTAAATCCTTGTAATAATTTTGCCCTCCTACGAGTAAGTGGTATTCTTGTAACATTTTCCTGATCACTATCAGCCCTGTCCCTAGTCGTATCTTGAGACTGTACAGGTATCTGTGCAGGGGTGTATTTGTTATCCGGCAAAATCTCATCGCTTTTGTTTTCATTTTGCTCTTTAGAAAAAGTGAAAATGTCCTCACTCCCTGGTGGTTCACATTTAATTAAATGCCGGCGATTGCGTCTATATGTCATTCCAAGCCTATTTTTTACAAAATATGATCTAGGAGTAGCTGCTTGTGCAACAACAGCTCCACGCATCTTCCTATTGCCATCAAGGATGATGACGTGATCGCCAGCATTCAATTGTGGTAAACTTTTAGATTTTTTATCATAATAAGTTTTACTTTTATGTTGTTTTTCCACTAATACACTATGTTGCTGTGGATCATGCATTCCTGGCTTTAACAGATCGGGATGTACCGGCAATCTACAATTCAGTCTACGGCCCATTAACATTTGCGCAGGAGAGTTCAAACTTTCACGCGGCGTGTTTCTGTAGCTTAATAAATTCAAATAAAAATCAGTCTTACTATTAATTGATTTAATGAGCATTTTCTTAATAGTTTGAACCGCGCGTTCGCTCTTTCCATTAGATTGCGCATAATTCGGCGACGACGTAGTATGTTCGAATCCCCACTCTTCAGCAAATCGTTTGAATTCCCTACTCGAATATTGAGTTCCATTATCACTTGCTACAATTGCAGGAATACCGTATCTTGCCAAATTTTCCTTCATGGCATCAATCACCGTTGCTGAAGTTATATTATTCATTTGTGTTACTTCTACAAAACCCGAATAATAGTCTACCATGATCAAGAAATATTTTTTTTTGTATTCAAATATATCAGTACCAACTTTGTTCCAAGGGAGACTTGGAATTTCAACAGATATCATCGGTTCCCTACTCGGAGCATTTAAACTTTCCTGGCAACTTTTACATCTTTTTACATATAACTCGATATCTCGAGTGATACCTGGCCAAAATAGAACCTCTCGCGCACGTCTCTTGCAGCGGTCAACGCCTTGATGACCCTCATGTATTATGCTTAACATTTCCCCCCTCATAGACTTTGGTATTAACACTTGTTTATCTTTGAAAATCACATTGTCCACAACAAACAATCGATCCCTTATTGACCAGTAATATTTCAAATCCTCGACTACATCATATTTATTAGTCGGCCAACCCGCATTTATGTATTTTAACAATGTCTTAAGTTCTGGGTCGTTTGTTGTTTGCTGTTTGACAACTGTTAATTTTTTGTTTGACATTGGAACATTGTTTACCAATAACTGAACCTGATATAATATTCCCTTGCTTATTTTGTCATCGTATAAATCTTGAAGAGGCGCGCGCGATAACGTATCAGGTATATACATATAATTTCCAGGTTTATAATTAACTTTCAAATCATAACCTTGCAACCGCAGTAACATTCGCTGCAAGCGCACCGGGACAGACTCCAACGGTTTTTTAAAAATGCTCTCGAGGGGCTTATGATCGGTTTCAATAGCAACTTCCTTTTTACCATAAATGTACTGGTGAAATTTTTCACAAGCAAAGACTATCGCGAGAAGTTCTTTTTCAATTTGCGCGTACCTAACCTGTGTGTTTGTGAGTGTACGTGAGGCGTACTCGACGGGCCGCCCATCCTGCTGCAGCACCGCACCCAGTGCGAAGCTGCTGGCGTCCACTGACACTACCACCGGTTGAGACACGTCATACAGTGCCAAGACAGGTGCATCACAAATCATTCTTTTTAGTTGTTCAAAAGCCTTCTGATGAGCTAATTCCCATGACCACACAGAATCTTTCCTCAGAAGTCGGGTAAACGGAACCACGATATCCGAGTAGTTTGGTATGAACTTAGATAAGTAGTTAACTACTCCTAAGAATCGCTCCAAAGTTTTTCTATCTGATGGAGCTGACATCTCTTTTATTGCTCTGACTTTACTGAAGTCTGGTTTCATACCGTCTTTATTGAAAACGTGTCCCAAAAACGTTACCTCTTCAACACACAGTTTGCACTTTTCTTTATTAAATTTTAAGTTTATTTCTCGCGCCCTTTTTAACAGTGCATTCAACCTTTGATCGTGTTCTTCTTTTGTACTACCCCAACAAATTAAATCATCTATAAATGAATCCACCCCTTCTAAACCTTCTGTCAACAATTGTTTTATTTTTGCGTGAAAGACTTCTGAGGCACAATTTATTCCATAAGGAAGTCTAAGGTACTGGTATCTGCCGAAAGGTGTTCCAAAAGTACACAAATCGGCACTCTCATCATCAAGTTGTATAGCCCAAAATCCTGAGTTAGCATCCAAGACTGAAAAATATTTTGCCTTATTTAACTTTGTTGCTATTTCATTTATGGTAGGTAATTGAAAATGCGCACGCTGTATAGCACAATTTAATGGTCGTGGATCCAGGCAAATACGCAACCCACCATTTTTTTTAGCTGCTATTACCATTGAATTAACCCATGGAGTGGGATGAGTGACCTTTCTTATCACTCCTAAACCCTCCATCCTATTGAGTTCACCTTGTAATGTATCGCGGAGGCTAAGCGGAACCTTGCGCGACGGGCTAACAACCGGCGGGACTGACTTGTCTACCACAATATGGTACTTGCCGGGTAAGCAACCCAAACCAGTAAACAAATCATTATACTCCGTTACATCTACACTGTGAATACGCTGAATCAAACCTAGCTCAGTGCAAGAGTGTCGGCCCAGAACGCTTTGACAATCAATATTAGCTATAGCAAATTTCATCAAATACTTTTTATTTTTATACCACCATTTTAAATTACAAACTCCCTTTATAGGTATTATATTACCACTGTATGACTGTAGCTTCATGTTATGCCTAACTGTTATTATTTTTGGATCATGACCTAACTCAATAAACTTATGATAGGAAATCACATTAATGTCCGCGCCAGTGTCCAATTTAAAAGTTTCATTTGCGAACTCACCTCTCAAAGTCTCAAACCAATCCTTACAGGACGACGATGACGCACTCACCTCCTGTACGTTTGTCAACATTGAAATGTAAAACGATTCACAGTCATCACTAGAACATTCGTTTTCTTCACCTTCATTTACACTAATATCGTACATTTTCTTCACGTTTTTACTCATACGACACATTCTCGCATAATGCCCGTAATTTTGACACAAATAGCACTTTGAAGACAACGCTGGGCATTCACCTAATGCACATCCTTGGCCACAACCAAAACACTGCTGCGTAGAGCCCGAAGGAACGGCGGCGGCGCGCGAGTAGCCACGCGCGGTCCGCCCGCCACCGCGGCCGCGGCCGCGTCTCGCGCCCCGAGCGCCGCCGCCGCGCGCCTGCACCGAGTCGACACGCGGGAACCCCAGGCTCCTCGCTGCGTCAGTTTCGCGGCACTCCAACTGCCTACTGCCATCCAATGACACTTCGTCGGCCTCACAAATCTTCATAGCTTTGTTTAACGTCAAATCGTCCGTTCTTAAAAGACGATCCCTGACGACTGAGTTCCTTATTCCGCATACAATACGGTCGCGAATCAGTTCTTGTTCAAGCGATGAAAATTCACAATTTTTGCTCAGTAACCTCAATGCTGTGACGTACTGACATATCGATTCACCTTCTTGCTGATTTCTTGTAAAAAAATTGTATCTGGCCAGCGTTATATTCGGTTTTACACCAAAATACTCGTCAAATTTTTTTAACAAGACCTTGACGTCATCACGTTCACCGTCATTTTCGAATGTGAATGTTTGAAATATATCGAATCCATCTGCACCGATTAAATTAATAAGCAAACTAGCTTGCACTGCCGTTTCTTCTTTATACACCCCGGATGCTTTTAGAAACAAATCAAACTGTGTCTTCCATCGCTTCCACGCGTCAGCCCGGCTGGCGGGGCTGCCATCCACACATAATTCCGTCGGCGGTCTCGCGTGTTCCATTGTTCTGTACAATAAACACTGCCTATACACTGCACCGATCGAAATAATCACGATAAAACTGGCTAAAATAATTATTTGATAATTATTTCCACCGCTGTCACCATGTTGTGTAATGATACTACCGTGTCGGGATGACAACTGACTTTATTAAAATAATCACACTACCCTCAACAGCTACTAACAGCTTTTACTAATCCTACATCGTTCGTCTGTCTGTTTGACCTTTAAAGAAATTTATGTTTTGAACAGTAATAAAATTTTTTTTTACTGAAAATGTAATTAAAGCAAATCTTCATTAAAAAACCGGACAAGTGCGAGTCGGACTCGCGCGACGTAGGGTTGCGTCGCATTCTCACAAATAAATGTATATTTTAAAAATCTTCGTTTTGCAGTTGGTATTAGAAAATTTTGTGTGGAAAATCTATGACCTTTTTACAAATCCAACTGAACAGCATTAGTTGGTCAACTATTACTCCTTAGCTAAGATAGCCTACTTAGCTGTTTTCCTTTTAAATCGATTAATGTTCTACTATTTACAATTTTTCAAAATCAGCACCTTTAAGCTTAATATTTCGCAAACCGATCCCTGAATCGAGAAATGGTCTTAAAGAAATTTCAGCAATTTCCAGAGACGGTACGAAAAAAAAATGATTTTTTTTAAGTGTACCTCCCTACATTTAAAGGTGCTTCACATGTTGGGGAGGTACCTAATTTATTTTTTTTATTTTGTTGTACTACTTTTTCGGCGTAATTAATATTTTGTATATATGTTACTGTAAAACCCCGAACTTCGGTAAAACCCTAAGGTTTTGCAGTAAAACCTAAGATTAACCAACTTTTTTAGGTAAAAGTCCGAACTGCTTGGTGATCATTGTTTATTTCGAACTTTTACCACCATGCACTCGGCAAATCTTAGGTTTTACTTAGAAAAGTGATTATAATTCACGGTAAATTATCAATCGGCTTACAATTTCACGGCCTATTCTTGTATCTCCAAATAAAAACAATGATTTCTTCTTCTTATTAAAGTCCGTAATTGAAATTTTAGCCCCTTACTTGGCCGATCTATTCAACACTTGTATTGATACTGGAGTATTTCCGGATCTCATGAAATTTAGTAAAGTTGTTCCACTCTTCAAGTCCGGAGAAAAGAAAGACCCAAGTAATTATAGGCCTGTTTCTGTATTACCAGTTTTAAGTAAGGTTTTTGAAAAAAATATACTAAACCAAATGTTGACTCACTTTAATATCAATAAATTGCTCCATAACCTGCAGTTTGGCTTTACAAAATTCAACACAGGCGTTCAACAACGAACGCGGGAGTTTAACTCATTAAAAACATATATGTTGCTTTTGAGAAAACCCAAAACGCGATAGGGATCTTTTGCGACTTGCCAAAGGCATTCGATTGTGTGAAACATAAAACTCTGCTTGTAAAATTTTACCATTACGGTGTTAAAAATAAGGCCCTAGATCTTTTAGAATCGTATTTAATTAATAGGATACAAAAAGTACAAATAAATAATACGAAATCAATGGGTTCTTGGGTTAAGATGGGTGTACCTCAAGGTTCTATTTTAGGACCTTTCCTTTTTTTAGTTTATATTAATGATCTACCATTCATGGTTGAATCACTGTCGAAAGTTGTGTTGTTTGCGGATGATACATCGCTAGTTTTTAAGATTGACAGAAAAACTGATATGTCTGACGAAGTAAACGACACTCTTTTAAAAGTATACAATTGGTTTACTATAAATAACTTAGCCTTAAACGCAAAAAAGACCAAATGCATTAAATTCACATTACCTAATGTTATTGAAGTAAACAACAACGTATCCATAGCTGGTAATATATTAGAATTTGTAAATCAAAGCATATTATGTCTTATGGAATACTTTTGTGGGGACATGCAGCTGATATAAATACCATATTTGTTCTGCAAAAAAGAGCGGTTCGCGCGATTTATGGAATGCGTTCTCGTGAGTCGCTCCGAGATAAGTTCAAAGATATTAATATACTGAATTTCCCCTGTCAGTACATTTATGAAAATATAATGTATTTCGGATCATCAGAAGGGTTTTGTCCGTATCTAAAAAATAAACTCGTCTTAGAGAAGTTTTGGAGTGTACAATCAATATTCACACACGTTTGCAACACGAGGCTTCACGATGATTCGGATGAAAACCGATTATTTTATAGACTGCGATGAGTTCGGCACGGGGCTGGCTTTCCAAGTTGACAGTTCAGCTGCTCGATCAAAAGTGCTCGTAAAATTATTGGCGCCTCTGTCGGAGCCTCTGTAGGTAGGCTGCATTGTCTTTAATAGTCCGATAACCACAACGATTCTGATTGGCTAACAAACAAGTACCAACACTACCAACGTCTGGGTTCCGGTCTCGCACAGACCACGCCTTGGCCAAAGACGACTATTATTACTACCCTAGCTAACCGCTTAACGTTTCAAGATAAAACACACGGTGCTTCGACGCATGCATAGATGGCGTCACGTCCTTGCGCTCCGACACGGCCATCCTGACGGCGATGCGTGCCCAGCAGCTGCCATAATCAGTAATGAGGAGTGGATGTGTGTTTAATTTAGGTATTCAGATTACCTAACTTATCATAAATCCACTACAGATAAGTAGGCCTGTGGTATGGCCCTAGAATAGTACCACCCATCTCTTCCCGAGGGTGTGGTAAGAGGTGATAATGGATCAAAGACCGGAGGATGGGCAGCAGCGTCTTTTCTGCGTACCGTGCCACACGCCGCGATCGCCCACCTACCTACCAAGCGATTGCGCCTTTGTACAGCAGTGAACGTTGCCCGGCCGATGTGATGACGATGAGCTGTGTAGGTACTTGAACTCCCCTTCCACAGGGCAAAGCTCACGAAAAAAAGGTAGGTACTTGAACTCCCCTTCCACAGGGCAAAGCTCATAAAAATAAAGGGAATACGTAGAGGTCGATGCTGTGTGACACACAGAGGCTCTAAAATGATGAAGGTCAGGTCGATGCTGTGCTCTAGGCGCATATGTCCATATGCGCCGTGGTACACAGGGGCCCTAAAAAAAAAGGAAAGGTCGATGCTGTGCTCTGGGCGGTCTTGTACGCCGCGGTACACAGGGGAAAAGGAATGACGGTAAAAATGTGAAATAGTTTGCAGTCGTCACTACAAGTATCATCAGGAAACCTGACCAAACAACACTGGCTGTAAACAAATCTACACGGAAACGACCAAATCATACGGTCGGCACTATGTTTTTCTTTGTTATAGCTTATGGTTAGTTAGTTTATGGTCAGTTAGTCTATGATGGTTCCGAACCAAGGTGTCGTGTCGACTCCGTGCGACTAAAGAGTCGGACAACCAGCTGTCGTCAGTCTGTAGCATTGTCAATGGTAGTCGTGTACCTACTCAGTGCCTCCTAACTTGCACTGACGCAACAGATAACAACAGATTTCTCTTTAATGAAAACTGCTCACCCGATGGAATTCCAGTATTGTGCATCAACCATGCAAAGGTTGACTCTCTTCTCCATCACTGGGGCAGCTTCACAGGTGCTTCCCTCTTGGCTGCATCGCTTCAAGCAGCTAGACATGTAGTGGCCCTGCCCCTTGCCGATATGTGTCGTAGATACACAGATCCGTAGTAGCAATCCATGGACGTGCATTCACATCCGATATATAGGGGTTGAAATCGGATAACCTCAATTCATGGGACGATGATGGCGTCCGCGTGGCTAGTATCAACGTCAGAAAATTCTGATTTCGTTGTTCCAGAAGCACTTTCTATTTTGTGTTGCTCACATCACTATCTGGAACACGTGGGGCGTCCATGTCCTATCCCAATTCTGATTTCGGATCATCAGAAGGGTTTTGGCCGTATCTAAGAAATAAACTCGTCTTTGAGAAGTTTTGGAGTGTACAATCAATATTCACACACGTTTGCAACACGAGGCTTCACGATGATTCGGATGAAAACCGATTATTTTATAGACTGCGAGTTCGGCACGGGGCTAGCTTCCCAAGTTGACAGTTCAGCTGCTCGATCAAAAGTGCTCGTAAAATTATTGGCGCCTCTGTCGTAGCCTCTGTAGGTAGGCTGCATTGTCTTTAATGGTCCGATAATCACAACGATTCTGATTGGCTAACAACCAAGTACCAACACTACCAACTTCCGGGTTCCGGTCTCGCACAGACCACGCCTTGGCCAAAGATGACTATTATTACTACCCTAGCTAACCGCTTGACGTTTCAAGATAAAACACACGGTGCTTCGACGCATGCATAGATGGCGTCACGTCCTTGCGCTCCGACATGTACGTTCATAAAAATCTGCATCTCTTTTCACTGAATAGTGACAGGCACAGTCGTAATCTTCGGTATAGGAATAAACTTTAAGTAACTTATACTTAGCAATATCAATAAGTCATTTGTGGGTCAATGAACACTCATGTATAACAAATTACCTGTTGATGTCTTAAATTTGTCAGAAAAACAGTTTAAAAATTGTGTCAAAAGAACTCTTTGTAAAAAAGGTTATTATAAGAAATCGGAATATTTAAATGACAAAAAAGTATGGGTAAGACAGTGTTTCTTCTATCAACGCTACTAATCCTGTTAAATAGTAATAAAATGAAGATTAAACTAAGAATTGATGTGAAAGCGACAAGACATGACAAGTATAAGTAGTACTTCTTTTAATTAATATTTTTATCTTAGCATTGACATAAGTGGTGCACGCTGCTTAAATGTTCGTGCGGATGGTGGCGCATCGGGAGCCGGGTCGTTCCTTTCCCTCTAATATGGTTGAGAGGAGCGATGGCTGACTCTCGCGTTATACTCGTGACCGGGTGCTGTCCGTGTGAACTGACCTACACAATGTCATGTCAAATGCGTTCATGACATTCAATAATTTTGATGTACCTATAACTTCTCGTGTCATATTGTTTTCATGTTCTAATGACATTATTTTTTAAGTGAAAACTTCTTTAGCGGCGTTGTGCACTTTTTTTGTAATGGGTAAAAAATGTTAAACTCGCGTCAGGACACGTGACCTGATCGAAAATTCGTAAGACGGATGGAGTAGTGAAAACTTCTTTAGCGGCGTTGTGCACTTGTTTTGTAATGGGTAAAAAATGTTAAACTCGCGTCAGGACACGTGACCTGATCGAAAATTCGTAAGACGGATGGAGTTGATTTTTTGTTGATTTTTCTGAGATATAAACTTTTTAATGTAATATAAATTGACATGTTTGTGTACGATAGCGCAATAAATAAATATTGTATTCTACCACATAAATGATAGTACTTTTATACTGATAATCAAAGCAATTCGTGCAAAATTATTCCCTAACCATTCCAAAATATCAAAAATGCACAACGATAATATTCAAGTTTTCACTTCTGCCGGCACTCCCGGAGTGCAACCCGTCGTTTTTTTTATATCACGGATTGTATTTTGACGTAATTAACTAATGATTGTTTATTTCTTGATTTTTACAAATGAAATTTTGTAATTACTATTTTATGACTATCAGAAAGAGTGTAATTTGCACCTATTTTGAATAAATATCTTGAATCTTCTGCGAAGCATTCTGCTACCCGCGAGGATCTTTGACTGTTTAATCAATCAAACCTGACCAAACTGAACATCGCTCGCTTCGCTCGCTCATTGAATTCAGTGTTATTTACTTCGCTTAGTGTTATTATAACGTCACTAGTGGAATATGTGTGAGATGACCACAGATGGATCATTCATTTACCTATAATACCAACTGTTACCAACCGTCATTGGTACAACCTAGCTTGTACCAAACTGTAAAAGTAAAAGCCCGAAATATTGTCTCTTTTTCTAAAATCCTTACATCTACGTTGGTAAATCCTAAGATATACCAATACACGGGCTTTCACAGTAACATGTACTTGCCAAATTACAGCTCTCTAGTGCTAATATTCTCTGAGCTAAGTCGTAGACAGACAGACAGACAGACATGGCGAAACTTATACTTAGGGTTTCTTTTTGACTACAGGGAACACTATAATACAAGAAGTAAAAAATTGAGGGTGTACCAATAAAATCGGCCAAGTGCGAGTCGTACTCGCACTCCGAGGGTTTAGTACCACCACACCTCTTCACACTAATACCTTTCAATTCATTTAAAAAACATAACAATAGCGACATTTTTTATCAGTGACATAGACATTTTAGCGTGCTGCGTGCCGCGTGCCGCGTGCCGACTAGCTTATTGATTTTGTTGCGTCGTCGCTAAATGAGGAAGAATTTGTATGTCGAAATTCAATTAGAGATGAACGAAACGAAATGATGGCTGCACTTAATTATTTATTAGATATTTCGCTTTGAGTAATGGACGCCTAATTTGAGAACGTTGATCGAGCGCTTCGAGTGGCTCCGCTCGAGGGGGACATGTCGACGAGGGCCGGCGCGGGCGGCGGGGGGCGCGGCGGGGGGCGCGGCTCCGATAACACACAAGAGCACACGAGTGTGGCTCAATTAGTAGTATAACTTTTTGACTTAAATCTTACTTAAATAAATTATATACTTATGAACCTGAACATGAAGCTCTTGTTGTACAACTTTGACCAAATTGCAAAAACTGTTTGTTTGAGAAGCTCGCATCGGCATCCCAACATTCCTCGCCGTAACGTTAAAGTTTACAATCAACGTTGTCAGTCTCCTGCGCCGCCTTTGTACTCTGTGTATACTATTAATTATAAGTCCTTTTTTGGCGTGCAATAAAGTATATTTACTTACTTAGTTCCTCACGGGGAGTACGAATTGATGTACTCCTTTCTTTATCCCCCCCCCCCCGTACTCCCCGCACCGGATTTGATTACTTTACTTTACGCACTCATGGCTAAATCCTAAAATGGCTTTAGGTCTAAATCCACAATTAGTAACATCAAATTTAATTTTAAGTGGATGGGCTTCTATAGGTATATAAAAAAGTCGCCAAACTTTGTTTGACCTTTATGAGAAAAAACTTACACTTTTGAAGACCTTTAGAAATTATGTGAAACAATATTCAAAAATTTTTAAACAGGTTTGCCGCGTAGTAAAATCTAATTATCTATCTAGAAAAATAAAATTGTCACATAATAAAATAAAAACTGTTCGGAATATTATTAACAAAGAAACAGGTAAAGTCAAACCTCGCGACATAAAAAATATGTTTTGCAAACAGATCAAGGTAAAATTAGTTCGAATGCCGATGTAGCCAAAGATTTCGAAACTTTTTTCCCAAATATTCCACTTAATACTACTGAAGCCCTAAACTCATCACCTATGCATGCTCAAAGGTTGCTAAAGGATAATGTTAGTATTTGTGATCAAAAATTCTCCTTTAAAGTAATTGAACCACAAACTATTGTAAAAACTTTTAAATCTCTTAAAGTTAAAAGAATCGAAGACCTCTTGATCAACTAACGTAATTGATACTTCATCGCCATATTTAGCTTGTCTTTTTAATATTAGCATTGATAGTGGCGTCTTTCCAGATCTCATGAAGCTTAATAAAGTGACCTTTATATAAATCTGATCCAAAGACTGATCCGGGCAACTACAGACCATTTTCTGTGCTGCCAGTTCTTTGTAAAGTGTTTGAAAAGGTTATGCTTAACCAAATGCTAAAATATTTTGTAGAAAACAAACTACTGCAGCAACAATTTGGTTTTACGAAAGGTCGATCAACAACCGATGCAGGAGTAGCACTTATTCGCAACATCTATGATGCCTTTGAGGAATCGCAGAATGCGATTGGAGTGTTTTGCGATTTATCTAAGGCATTTGATTGTGTTAAACATGTGAACTTGTGAAATTAAAGCATTATGGTGTAGAGGACGAGGCTCTCAGTCTTTTAAATTTGTATTTTGACAACAGAACACAATAAGTACAAGTGAATAGCACGAACTCATCTGGATCTAGAGTGAAAATAGGTGTGCCCCAGTTCCATATTAGGGCCTTTTCTTTTCCTTGTTTACGTAAACAATTTGTCTTTTATGGTGCAACATCTTTCAAACATTGTGTTGTTTGCGGATGATACTTCTTTTATTGTGAATAGAAAATAAAATAAAAATTACGAAGTAAACAAAACACTTTCAAAGATACTGTACTGGTTTACTGTGGACAACTTATTATTAAATGCTAAGAAAACAAAATGTATACAATTCTGTTTGCCTAATTAAAAAAGGTCAATAATAGTGTAATATTAGACAGTAATAAATTAGAATTTGTAAATACTACGGTGTTCCTTGTTATAACTTTGGATTTTTCACTTCAATGGGGATCACACATTGAAACTTTAGCGGGAAGGCTTAGTTCAGCTGCTTATGCTGTTAAGAAAATAACACAGTTAACGGATGTAGATAAACGCACTCAAATTAAAAAAAAAACTGCGAGACTAGTGTATTTTAGTTACTTCCAAGTATAATGTCTAATGGCATCTTACTGTGGGGGCATGCGGCTGATATAGAAACTATTTTATTATTTTCATCCTGCAGAAAAGAGCTATCCGCGCAATCTATCAGATGCGATCACGTGAGTCGTTAAAAAATAAATTCAAAGAAATCAATATTTTAACTGTTCCTAGTCAATTTATATATGAAAACATTATGTACGTTCGTTAAAAATTACATTTATTTCCTAATAACAGTGACAAGCATAACTTGAATTTAAGAAATGTAAATAAAATAGATATATCCTTTTCGAGACTGAGTAAGGTTAAAAAGTCATTTGTGGGGCAGTGTATAAGATTCTACAATAAAATTCCAGAAAATGTAACTAGTTTGTCAGAAAACAAATTCAAGACTCATGTCAAAAAATGCTTGTGCTGAAGATATTATAAAATATTAGATTATGTAACTGACAAAGATATAATTATATGTTGATACCTGAGACTATAATCTGAATCATGACATTATGTAATAAACAATAAGTATTTTTTTTGTTTTTTTGACTATTTAAATGTGTGTGTAAGCACCTATTTAAAATAAATTATTTTGATTTGATTTGATTTGCCTTCGTTGCGGCTGATATTATTCATAGATTATCTGAGGAGGCCAGAGGAGCTGCAAGCGGCTCGCGAGCGGCGAATATTTTTTGTTGTCTTTTTACTCCTGCTGCTTAGGGAGAGCGTAGTTGGTGTAGTAAAGTATCATTTGAAATCAGTTTATTTAATCAATATATTAGCATAGTTAACGCCAGCCTGTGTCTCATTTTTGCTAGTAAAATAATAATATATTATATACTATTAAGAAAATGAGTTACTGCTTCATTTAGTTTAAGAGTTTTTTGTTAAAAATTGATGGTTGCGATCGGCCGGCGGGTGCTGAAATAGTAATGAGTTTGAATTAGAGCGCGCGGCGCCGGGGGTGAGCGGGGTGAGCGGGGTGAAGGGGGCGGGGGTAATAAATAACGTCTCGCGGCGGAACTGCTCAAATAAACATAGCCGCAAGTGTTGCTACGACGACGCTGCTACTTGGCTAAGTCGCCGCTACGTGGCTACGATGCCGCTACGTGGCTACGACGCCACTACGTAGGTACGCTACGCCACGGTACGAGTTTGTCACGGCTCTCCAGTTGATGGGAAGTACCGAGATGGCACACGTGTTAGAATATAATCTGAATCAAAACCAATAAAATTGAATATTCATACAAAAACCGGACAAGTACGAGTCGGACTCGCCTACCGAGGGTTCCCTACAAATTATAAACTATAATCGTGCCAACTGTTAGGTGCTCATATCATCATATCAGCTCATCTACGTCTCCACCGAGGGGCTCGAGCCTACCCTGAAGTAGGGCGTTAGGTATACCAAAATTATAAGTTACCTGCCTACACATATCATCATCATCATCATATCAGCCGAAGGACGTCCACAGATAGACATAGGTCTCCCCCAAGGATCTTCACGACGACCGGTTCTGCGCTGCCCGCATCCAGCGGCTTCCCGCGACCTTCACTAGATCATCGGTCATCGGCCTGCGTACACTACGCTTTCCGGTGCGTGGTCGCACTCGAGAACTTTACTGCACCAACGGCCATCTGTTCTACGAGCAATGTGCCACACCCACTGCCACTTAAGTTTAGCAATTCTGAGAGCTATGTCGGTTACTTTAGTTCTCCTACGGATCTCCTCATTTCTGATTCGATCACGCAGAGAAACTCCGAGCATAGTACGCTCCATTGCCCTTTGGGTGACATTGAGCCTTCTTATGAGGCCCATAGTAAGCGACCATGTCTCAGTTCCGTCTGTCATCACTGGCAACACACACTGGTCGAAGACCTTGGTCTTAAGACACTGCGGTATCTGGGACGTAAAGACGTTGCGAAGCTTCCCGAACGCTGCCCAGCCGAGTTGGATTTGACGATTGATCTCTTTCCTACCTAACTGGACTGTTTGTCCCAGGTACACATATTTTTTTTTTTAAAGACGATTTATCAGAAGTTAGTGTTTTAGTTTATTTTGACAAAACTGTTAATTATTCTGTTGAGTTTCTTATTATAATTTAATTATAGATAAGGATACTTGCCATTTTTCAATAAAAAACTAAAAACATAAATGAATTTAGGAAAAAAATTAGAAAACAATTTGGTATACTTAAGTAACCCATGCGACCACTCGAGTGACTGTGAGGTGCGCGACCACCACAAGGTTAATGTTTCTAATGTTCTGGTTTGCATTCTTACGCTACAAGATGTTTCATGAATAAATTATTATATCAGCTCATATACGTCCCCACCGAGGGGCTCGAGCCTACCCTGAATCAGGGTGATTAGGCCTTAGTCGACCACGCGGGCCTAGTGCGGGTTGGTCGACTTCACACACAACCTTCGAGTTTCTTCGCAGGCCTGTGCAGGTTTCCTCACGATGTTTTCCTTCACCGTTAAAGCAATCGGTAATGATATGTACGTAAGTTTTTTGAAAAACTCATTGGTACATTGGCCGTCCAGATTTGAACCCGGTACCTCTGGTTAGATGGACCGAGTCGTTACTAGTTGAGCCACCGACGCTTTTTATGTAATGAATAAATAAATAATTAACTTCAACTATGAACTCTTATAGTTTCGAAATGTGCATCTGTCTGTCCGTCGCTATTTAAGGAATGTTATCACTTATAAACAATAGGTAAGTATATAGGGAACCCTTAGGTGGTGACCCCCAAATTATAGAGCGTGTTCTTATTAAAATTGTGTTAATTTATTTAACGCAAGCAGACGGGATTCGCCGCGCAGGGCTAAACTCTGACTGTCTGTCGACAGGTACATACAAAACTGTGTGTGCACTGCATATAGGTAGGTATCTATAGGACTCTACCTATATGCAGGCACCTACATAATTCCCCCCCTTTTTTTAAAAAAAAAAGGAATAAAAAAAATAAAAATAAGTGTTACGATTCAAACATTTGGTAAGGACCAACAATCGAATACAATAAAATATAGTAATAGCGGTTATACTCAAAGACTATTAATAACTATAGAGCTGAAATTTGGTACGGAGGTTGGTGTATACTTGATTTATTTGGCATCCCTCTCACTCCGAAAAACTTTGCGATCGAGTTCAAGCGCGTGCGCGTCTGTTTCGCATTTTACAATCTGAAATTATTCATTCTCAGGTTTTTATATAGTTTTTCAAGTTCTGTTATCCACACGGACGAAGTCGCGGGCAAAAGCTAGTAAAAATATAAGTCGAATATTACCCTGGGGCAGGAATGGGCATAATCTTTTAAGAACACAAGCAATAAAAAACAAGGGTTTTATAAATATGAAACTAAATTTAAAGTACAACTAAGCTAGATACATCACAGGGCTGTACTAGGGTCGTGAACATCAGCTGTCGCATCAGCTGATCAGTTGAAAGCTGTAATTTTTTAAATTAATCAATATCGGTGGGACTGCAGACCCGTACTCTCGCACGCCCCGCGCCCCGCCCCGCCCCGCCGTAGTTACCTCGCGAGTCGCGTCCCGCTTGTGTGTGGCACTCACACACACACACAGCTGTATTCTCAGAAACTTTGGCTCTTACGAGCAACTCTTTGTGCCCGAACGAAAATGCGATCGTCTTAAATAATTGTTTACCTATTTCAATAAATTAAAGGTGTCTCACTGCCTAAAAGCGTCGCGTCGGTGGCTCAAAGAGAGTTGGTGGCGCAACAGGTAGGGCCGCTACCTCCTTTCCGGGAGATTGTGGTTCGAATCCTGCCACGTATCAATTTTCGAATATCGATTTCATATGTAGGTTTCGGTCTACCGAGTGGGAGGCCTGCCTACGCTACGTTTTCCGGTGCGCGGTTGCCACTTTTATTTTTATTAGCTTTTGCCCGTGACTTCTTTCTTTTGGATAACTGGTGAAGGTCGCGGGAAGCCGCTGGATGCGGGCAGCGCAGAACCAGTCGTCGTGGAAATCCTTGGGGGAGGCTTATGTCCAGCAGCGGTCGTCCTTTGGCTGATAACATGATGATGATGTACGTTTATTAGACGCTCTGAAGTTAAAGGAAAACATCGTTAAGAAACCTGCACACGCCTGCGAACAAACTCGAAGGTTGTGTGTGAAGTCGACCAACCCGCACTGGGCCCGCGTGCGGTGAGGACGTATATGAGCTGATATGATGATGATAATATGTGCCTACTACTAATGTTCCAGAGTAACACGCAATTGATGGGGGTTAGGGTAAATAAAACAAAGAAGGCCCTATGTAGACTCTTCATAAACCTCCCATTATAAATTTGTAAAAATCCGTGAAAAAGTGCCTTTATCAGCTAGTAGCAAGCTATACCAGTGAATTTGCAGGTCATGATAATAATAATAAAAGGAAGTGAAGTGCAGCGATTCTGTGTTCACCTTGGATTTTGATCATTGCGATGTACAACTTTCACCTTTCCTGTCTATACACTCCCCAAAAACAAAATGACGAAAAAAGACGCGTCCTATATACTTGCAGTACCCGGGGTATACCCTGAAACCCAACTTCAAGGCTCACGCCGGTTTCTGTGTCTACGTCAGTGACAACATCTGCTGCCGGCGTCTTCGTTACCTTGAATACCTCTCTCTGGGTGCTGGTCGACACTGGCGTAGACAATGAAGTCTGCGCTTGTTTATAACATTCGCACAGCGGAGATGAGAAGACAACCAGGCTATTTGAACATCCCTATGAGGCCGCCGATGAGGCTCAACTAAGTTACCCGTCTGCCCAACTGGTCTTTCTGGGACCTCAATGCCCATCATAAGGAGTGGCTGTTCCCGTACTAAAAGACTAACCACGTTGGGATAGATAGCTGGTGGCGCATCGGGAGCCGGGTCGTTCCTTTCCCTCTAATATCTAATCTCGCGTTATACTCGTGACCGGGTGCTGTCCGTGTGAACTGGCCTACTCTTGTCAAAGGTTTCAATGACATTCAATAATTGTGTATATAACTTTTCGTGTCATATTGTTTTCATGTTTTAATGACATAATCTGGTTTATTTCTAGGATTTAGTTTTGACATTATTAACTAATTAATGATTGTTTATTTCTTGATTTTTCACAAATGAAATTATGTTATTATTATTTTATGACTATAGGAAAGAGTGTAATTTGCACCTAATTTGAATAAATACCTTGAATCTTGAAGTGCACAAAATGGCTTTGTCGCTAAATATTTCCCTGCTGGTATTAGACGTTGACCGCCAAACGCTAAATTGCTTAGAACTTCTGCTGACAACAGATCCAGACCGTTATAACGTGTCAGTATCCTCATCTCTGGGTCGGTCTCATCATTACCTGGTGAAGTCTGTACTGTCTTTTTCATCTCCCGATCTCTGCCCTAAGGTCACCAGACGGTTATGACGGTACAAGTCAGCAGATTAAGATGAGATGCGTCATTTTCTTGCATCTTCTCCTTGGCGGCAAGCATGTTTTTCTTTTAGCGATCCCGTCGAGTTGTGCGACCGAAATCTCGAAGGTAATAATATGTCGCAATAGAATATTATATTACCTTTTCTGACATTTCTTTCGAGAGTAAATATTGTCCGTGGTTTAATGCTGATTTCTCAGTTACCGAGCCCAAAAAACATTCGGCTTACCAGGCTTGGGCCGATGATTGGAGTATTAAGGCTCCGGACACGCGAAACAAAAAGAAAGCATTCAACGAAGCCGCCGATTCCTACAAAAATACGCTACAAGTTTTGAGTATTTAAACCTCATAGGATCAAAACTTGCTTCGTAGCCTTCTGAGAGTAAGGCGTTTTGCTCCCTGGCTAAATGGGTTGCCGCTCGTTCTTGCCTCCACTGTTGAAACCCAATGGAACGCTGGCTCACACGGCAACTCACAAGGCAAACCTGTTTGCCTCCATGTTTGCCGAAAATTCAGATTTAGATACAGCGAATAGTATACCACCACATTAATCCCTTGCGGTTCTATGCCCCCTATTCGTATCCGCCATAAGGAGGTACTAAAAACATTTTGCAATCTAGACGTGAACAAAGCCAGTGGACCTGATGGTATACCAGCTATAGTGCTAAAGAACTACGCTCTTGAGTTGCTTCATATTCTGACACGTCTGTACAGCCTCTTTCTTAAAACAGGCATAGTCCCAAAGTCCTGGAAGCTCGCTAACGTGCAGCTTGTGCCCAAAAAAAGGCAGTGGTGCAGATCCGGAAAGTAAGCAATCACAATCTGTAAGATTTTGGAGCGTGTATTGAACACTTGCATTTTGACACACTTAGAAGGCAATGACCTCCTGAGTGATCGACAATACGGTTTTCGTCAAGGTCAGTCCACTGGAGATCTTCTAGTGTATGCTACGCATATATAGGATGAAGTCATCGTGAAACACGGTGAGGTTCTCGCTGTGTCTCTTGAAATATCGAAGGATTTTGACCGAGTCTGGCACGCTAGCCTTATGTGCAAGCTTCCTTGGAAGGACTGCCTATGGGATTATGTAACTAAGTATCTGATTTTCTGAAGGAACGGTTTATTTGGTTATATCAGTGATTTCTGCTCCTATGTCCTATTGGCTATCGATGTTGGGGTACCTCAGGTGTCTGTTCTTTCCATTAGAGATTTTTGCTACATATAAATGATCTGTTGACACCAGGTATTTCTGGGTATGCAGACAATAGCACAGTTGTGGAAAGATACCTATCCAGTGCACGAGCTAACGACGCTGAGACTCTTTCGTAGAGAAAGGCCATGATAGAGCATATGAACCTATCGCTCGCAAGGTTCAATTCCCCGTAAGACACTGGCGTGTCTTTTTTCTGCTAAAAGGAGACCTTTTAACTTGATTATTACTTCAATTCATTCATATATCCTACCACCTGGAGCTCCTTGACGTTGAATTAACACCTAATAATATACATAGATTCCAAGGAAAGTTGCTGCAATGAATCTGGACTCTCGCTAAGGTGAGACGGCACTTTACACCTGGACAACTTCTTTCTTTATATGAAACGCAAGTCCGATCTTTAATGGAGTACTGTTGTCAGCTATCAGCTGGATACTTTGGACGCTATCGATCGACACGCCTGGAGACTGATTGGCAACAAAGAGCTTGTCAAAAACAAGCTCCAAAGCCTTAAGCGTCGCCGCAAAATTGCCTGCCTTTCAGTGTTCTATCGAAATCTACTACAACTACTTGCCTACGTCTGTGTTTCCCGACTCTTTCCATGTGGGAGTCTTCAAGGCGAGAGTGAATAGACATTATATGAGTTTGCGTATACCATCCTCTACTACATCGTCATTTACTATCTGATGAGATGTAGAAATGCACTCATTTTTTTAATAAAAAAGAGAACTTTTTTTATCCACAATTGATAAACCCTTGGCATCATTTCACTTATATACTTTGCCTGATGGTAAATGACGATGATGCCGAAGATGGAAGCGGAGCTTATCAAGATTACCCAACGCAATGGGCATCTGGCTACCTTATCTTCAAGTCGGAACGCATCAATGCTGTTAACATTGATGTTTGGCGGCAAAGGCTAGTGGTAGCTAGCTAAGCGGGCTATGAAAATGCCCTACCGCCAACCAAACCAACAACCTATTATAATATGTCTGACTAGAATCCTTTTACCCCGTTATATGAAATGAAACTGTCTCTCACAGCCGATACAATGCGACCGCTCGCACTCCGACACGAGTTATCGTATTGCATGATGTTATGGATAGGTACGAGAAAGTAACATGCACTTTGGAATAATTTGAACTTGTACCTGTGCTGTGCTGTGACCGCTTAAAACATTACAGGGAATCACTTCTTAGCACCGCGATTCAAACTATTGATTAATAATTCAATCAACCACTTTATAAAAATAGTAGGCCACGTACAAGTAGGTACTGTTTGTAGCCTAAAGGCAGGTCCCCATCCGATGGGGCTTCTTGGAAAGCTCACTATCATCTCGGCATCATCATCACTTATCATCAAGTGAGTTAATAAAACACCGAAAGTACCTAAAATAACCTGTCCCTATCTCGTCAATAGTACCTTTATAGCAATTAAAACTCATTATTGTATTTATAAAATTAGTTAAGATTCTTTAAATGATACTTAAGGAGGGCAAAAGAAAAACCTACATTTATAGTAAGATGGCAAATTGTCACTTCAATATGCGAGTAGGTACGTACAACCTTCACTAGTGCGTACAAGTTTGAAAAAGTTTGACTTGAAAGGAGTAACAATAGTAACGACTTAGAACTAAATATGGTATTGATATCTCTCGCGCCATGCCGAGTGCCGAGTAGATACCGCGAAACCGGGCATCCTTGACCCCGCGCTGCGTGGCGGCCGTGGCGCTGCTACTCGCGCTGGGGAGGGGGGGAGGGGAAGTTGCTGGCGGGGGGGGGGGCTTTCTTCTGGATACGTGTCAATGACAACCTGCTTCTTGCTCCACGCCTACTACGAGTACACTCTCGCGCCATGCAAAATGATTGATCGTTAGTATTATAGTATTCAGATATAAACATCATCAATGGAGTATCATCATCAACATTGCACCAACTGAAACCTTGATACTGATTTCCATATAAAATGTACCTTTGGGTTCAAGATAAGACATACCTGCAAAGAAAGATTAACTTGGAGAATATAAATAAAATTAATCTGTTTTAGCGGTGCCGCCAGCGCGCCGCGGCGTGCAGTGCAGTCTGTGCACTCTGGCACGCTTGCATAGGATGTTCAATACTTTGTTAAGACGGTCAGGGAGTGGGGAGTGATGACGCGACGGTGACAGCTCCACTGGTCCAGCTGCCCTCGGACGCGCGACGGCGCGACACACGGATACTCGTCTCGGTGCCGCACACAGGTTCCTACGCACAACAGGCGCGTGTAGATTTACTTCCAGCTTCCAGGAACGTGACGTAAATAACTCGAGACGTGTTCGACTATTTCGACTAACAACGTTCGACTCGCCCCGCCTTGCTGTCGAGAGACGTGAGCGGGAAGCGCTTTGTAACGTTATTAAACCGTGAAATTTCTCATTTGCCGCTTCTCATTACGGATCACTCGCAAAGCGTTCAGCGGGCTGCGAGAATTATGAAAATCTAACGACGTGATCTGAAAATACATCATTTTATTATTTAGTAATTTTTCTCATAAAGAAGATGTAATACAGAAATTAGGCACCTGGATACAAGGTCTCACAGATATAGTGTAAGTTGCTGATTTTTCGATGTGTACACTTTGAAACTGTTGACTTCGTGCACCTAGCCGTCGTGTAGTACGTAGCAGTGTTCTTCTATTTCACACCTAAAACTCGCAGTCAGCAGGTACTATTGGTATCTTTGGGCTTCAACTCGTTACATAAAATATGAATAAGTAATACAAAAGAAAGTCTCCTTTCACTAGTCAGTCAACAACTAATTCATAACATCCCGTATTTTGTCAACAGAGTTGATCTCAAAGGTGACAGCGGAATGTCTGTAAAGAGCCTGCGAAAAGTGTTTGCGGACGCCGACAGAGAGAAAGAAACGGCGAGGGGGGGGGGGGCAGAGGGGGAGAGGGGCGTGTCGACGGAATGAGCGTGCCGCAGCTCCGCCGCTGGAGACGGAAACCACGGATATGGCTTGATTGGATTAGCCTCGGAATATTGGATTATATTATACCGACGATAGACAAGATCAGTGTGTATGAATAAATAAAAGTAACGAACGGAGCCATCGAAGGCGAAAATGCTGAAAACGTTGAACATTCCTCGGCGGGTGGCGGCGTCCGCGCGTGTGCCGGGTGAAACAGCGGGTGCAGGTACAGACAGTGCTTCTTACAAAGTGACGTGTCGGCTGCTTCAACACAAACATACGACTTACACAGCACGGCAAACACACGACTTATACGGCACACACGTCACTGAGACGGTGGTTGGTAAAGTAACATGAATACGCAGCGCCTGCTTCGAGGTGCTAGGTGAAGAGCGGACTATGCCACCCGCAACGCCGGCCCGCACGCACGCACGCAACGCTCACAATATTACATTCATTTCCAGCCCTCGCGAGTGTGACCCAAGTGTTACTGACAAGGTGTTATCGTAATGTACTTACGTTGTTCTAAAACCGAGATAAATTGCACGGCCATTAACAGAATTTTCCTTTGCTAATTGCCCCCGCGATAACAACAGAAGGGCCGGGTTAATGGCGCCCGGCCCGCGCCCCGACAGGATAGTAGCTAGCGGAGTGTCTAGCACGAGCAGTGGCGTGCTGCGCTAGTTGCTGGAAGTCGGTAGTTAAGTACACCCCGACCGAATATATTCCAATTGTTGTAATTTGCTTCTGTTTTTGTAATTGACCTTTAGTAAACGGTTTGAGGCTGTCGTTGCCAGCGTCGACGACTCTCACAGGTCAATACTCAATAATTTATTGATGTCATAAACAAGGTACCGAAGATCTTAAGTGTACTTAGTCGTAACTATATGTCACCGGGCTAGAGCACTGCAACTTTAGTTAAATAAAGTCGACCCATACATATTATGAAACCCCATATTATGTCACCAAGTTGATCTCTAATAAGAAGCTTGAAATGAACTATTTAGATAAGTAATAATTTACTTATTGGTATAAAAATACCTACATTGCTATCCTAAAATAAAAAATAAAGAACCTTCATACCAGACTTCCATGTCCATATAAAACTTATTCGAAAGATATATTAATGGAAAGAAGCGACTAAAAAGCAGATACAGGCAGGTACAGTTAACTTGCCTCGCGATCTAAAATATTGTAGTTTGAGGCTCGGTGGAGTTGGCGCGACGCGTTGTAGCGTACACTTTATACGTTTTACGATTCCGTACTTCAAAAGTAAAAAAACGATCACTTCGTAGTCCGTCTGTTATGTTTGTCTGTCTGTCAAGATTACTTTTTCTGGAAAGCGTGGAGGTATGAAGTTGAAATTAATACCAAAGAGTTATGGTTTTTGGAGCTGAGCTGTGGAAAAACCAGCCAAGCGCAAGTTGGACCAGTGTGCCGAGGGTTCTGTGCCTCTCCACCTCTCCTCACAACTGTTTCAATGAAACCTGTTCACATTACAAACAAAAGACACTTTTTTATTTTATTTAGTTCGGACTCCTTGGCGCGAGTTTCACGTTTTTATGTATTACCGTTATTACGATAGAGCAAAATCAAAAATACCTTTTAATACCAATAAAACATGTTTTTTTTTTGTATGAGGACCCCCATTTATTTTTCTTTTTTTCTAAAATTTATTATTCTTTGTTATAGCGGCAACAAAAACACAGTGAAAATTCCTAATGTCTACCTATTACTAGACATGAGATACTAGTTACTTAGTAATATTGCGGATTTTTTTTTTTATTCACAATTGGTAAACCCTTGACAACATCTCACCTGGTGGTAAGTGACGATGTTGCCGAAGATGGAAGCGGGCTTACCAAGATTCCCCAACGCAATGGATCATTAAATACAGCCCGTAAACAGACCGACGCGACGGACAACGGAGGCTTAGTAAAACGGTCCCGTCGGTCACCCTTTGAGTACAGATAACCCTTGAAATCAAGCTTCTAAGTCAACGCAATAAAAAAAATACAGCCATTTTTACACTGCCAAGTATATCAAAACCTTTTTGTTGATCATTACGAACTTACATTTGCACATCGCTATATTTCTTCAACAACGAAGTTAAGTTTGCCTTCAATCCGACTTCTTGACCGAGCGAGCGCGAAGCGTTTCTATTTCAACTCGGGCAAAAATGTGTTCGTATGTCCGGCTGTTCTCCGTTACAGGTCGCCGTTCTCAATCGATTCTCGTGAAATTTTGTGATAAGGTTCGAAAATTGTAAGGTGTCTTTTTGTCTATTCAGTTTTTTGAAATTTTTCGAAATGAAAACGTAAAAATATCATTTAAATAAAATAGCTACCAAACACAAATATATTATGGTGTTAAGGAACCCTCGGTGCGCGGGTCCGACTCACACTTGGCCTTTTTTATATTACCAGCATTTGGTGAACGTGTCGCCTGCACGTCATCCAGAGCTCTCCTTCTGTCTATACAACTGCGATGATGGGACTTCGGGTCGTAGTTAATAAAGTATATCGTCTCCGTGGTAGCTCGTATAATGACTATTAAATGTAATAATTATGATCTTATATACTACAGCTTAATCAATATGTCACGTAGGGTGAGGTGAGTCATTTACACACTACACCTCCCCCGTTGACGAAAAAAAAAATATTTACCATATTATATGATTTTTTTTTTTAAACCAAAATACTTATTTTAAAATAATATAGATCAATTTCTTATTATATTGTATAAAGTTAATTTTTTTATGTTTATATCATCAAATAAAATACATTAGCAAACAAATCTTTTTTACAACTGTACCTAAACATAGTAATTATTTTCAGTTACGTACTCATTCATTATTTTAATCGATCGGTTCAATATCATTTTTTAAAAAATTAAAGGTTATACAATCCTACATCTCTTGACATTCTTTCTTCATAGTATTCCTCTTCCACAGCATAATCTGTTTTCAGAACGGTACGGTACACATTACAACAAATATGGGGGATTCAACGTCGAGCTCGCCGAACCGTTGGTCCTTTCCACATACAACAACAATATAAACAACAGGCATTTTATCATATGAGTCGACTCTATAACAATTTATATAAAAATAAAATAATCATGTTGACAAACTTAGTGTCTAAACATGGGGTTGTGCGCACAACCTATATTTATGGGGTTTTCCGTACTACTTGGTACTAAAAGACTCCAACTCTCTCTCATACAGGAAAACTCGTTCGCTCTATGTTCAAGAAGAAGGATCCAACCCTCAATGTGCCTTGCCTTCATTTCCTGTGTAGGTACCGTATCCTCAAACTCATATTAAACATACATACTAATTCTTACAATCATATTTCCAATCATAGGTATAAGCACATTCCAAATGAAATTTTGACTTCTAAAATATTGCTTAGCTTTTGGGTGATCAGTCCAATCGCTCAACAAAATCTTATCAACCAACATTCCCAAACTACATTAACATACTTTTCATTACCAAAACAATAACCATATTTTAATAACACATGCAATTCCATCTAAATTACACAACTCTTCATAAACATTCCTAACACGAGCTAGTCCCTAATGGTACCCGATGGTAACAAAAGATTTTTACAACTTTACCCAAAACTCTACTAAGAAAAGTTTTCCAAAAAAAATTATCATTTCATTTTAACTTTAGATAACCGTATGTACAATTAATGACATTTTATCCATTTTTAGATTTATTATTCTTAAAATCATTATAATTGCCCTCAATACTTGACATGTTTGATAACTTTACTAGTCTTTGATGTTCACAAAATATTTACTTATCTAAAAATTTTAACAATCTCCAATATCGTAGGTCCGTCTATACAAAAATAAAATAAATGGACTACAAAACCTTTCGGCTGACAAGAATTCATAAAAAAAAATGCTCAAATTAAATTCACAATCAGTCAGATAAAATTACTTTCTCATTTTATTATTTAACATTCCAATGAATTTAAAAAAAAAAACGAGCTCTAGTCACTTGTATTTTATGTTTATACAGATTCCGATGCATTTTCTAAAACGTGCTTTTTAGTGCACTGATTTGCACACATTCTATGCGTATCTAACCCATCACAAAAATGTTTAACGTATCACGTTCGTTTCTAACATCAGGAAGTCACACGTTTTATCACGTTTACACGTTTAATCACATTCTAGTCTAATTATTAGATATGCATATTTTTCCAAACTACATAAAAAAAAATATAATTTTGAACTACATAATGCGATGTTAGTTCCTTCGAGGAAAATATCTTAAATAGCTTCTAGCGCGAATTTTAATGAACCCAAACATATTGTATCAAACACATACTGATATTCATTTCAAAACATATTCAAAATTTTCGACTTTGATTCGATTTAAATCGTTTAAGGGTACTGACTATATTTTTGTTTAACTCTTTTATCATTTATAACAAAATACAAATAAAAGATATGTTTTATATTTTTTTACCTACAATAAACATAAATAGGTACTTTAACTTTAGTTTTACTCATCATACTTATTTGGTATGTAAAATTCAATATTGATAAACAAATTATTTAAATTTCTTCACTTGATTGTTAATTTATAAAAACTATTTTTTACCAAATTAAAAATGATATTATCTCATCTAATGCTCAGATCAAACGGTGCAAAGAGCATAATATAAAATGTGATAAAAGTCCAAAAGCACCAAACACAACAAAAATGACCATACTTAAACCAAAAATAAATAGGCACATAAAACCCTTAAACTTTCTAACTCAAAAGTGATTAGCAAATTAAATTCTTAAACTTTAAAATAATAATGAAAGTAAATTACGCTATGGTCACATTTAAAATAAAAAAAATTGTCCGCATTAAATTCCACTAAACTTACTTCCTCGCATCTTCCGTTACTTCACTGTCCCTCTGGCGGCAACCATCTTGAAGTAGGGCAGGAAAAGGCCAGGAACCACTCCCAGCACCCAATAATACCAGCCGTCTCGTCGACCGTCACACGACACACGACAGCAACAGCGCCCAGCAGCAACTCCGGCATGTGACACTAGGACATGCGCAACCCCTCCGCCCTTCATTCGGCTCCATTAGTGCAGTGGGCACTCTTATTGTTGTTCTTGACAAAACGCTATTGTTATAGTCAATTTCACCAGAAGTCTCTTGCGTAAAACACGCTTTTTATGTGTTGCACAGCGCTGCCCCAGCTACGCTAGGCAGCACTGGCAGGGTCGCCATGCGTTGATGGGACTTCGGGTCGTAGTTAATAAAGTATATCGTCTCCGTGGTAGCTCGTATAATGACTATTAAATGTAATAATTATGATCTTATATACTACAGCTTAATCAATATGTCACGTAGGGTGAGGTGAGTCATTTACACACTACACAACCACCAGTGACCAGACCTATAGAGAAAAACACGAGCTGACAAACCGCGTGTCATGGCGTATACGTGCGTACGTACGGATACGCGGGGAAACATATTAAGTCACCAGTTTAGTTTACTCGAAAGCCAACTCCTCCTCCTGTGGGGAAATAAAGTATAATGGTTCTAAGTAAATGAGTATTCATCTGTGTTCGTGACCAGCGAATGTGAACGGTTATCTGTACCTATATTTTATGAGTTTCCTTACGTGACTCTTCAGCACGGCGAGCCCACTCCTCCCGACCACACAGATTCCTAGTTCGTAAGCACACACCAAGTGTTTCAGAGGCAAAGAATAGTCTACGTGTAGCAATGTCGTAATCGGGACTTAAGTAGGGATGACAAATCACATAACATTGTTGAGTATTTAGCAGGAGGCATCGGGTCCCACGGCGGGCGCCAGCGGGCACTCGCGGCGGGGCGGGGCGCGCACCGCGGCGCGCAGCGGGCCAGCGGCGCGGCACGCGGCAGTCACTGGCGCGCCGCCGCCCCTACCGTCCGTGTGTCGCAGCTAGCTCGCGCTGCCCCGCGGCCCTCACGTGTGAGCTGTGCAGCAGTGTGCAGTGCCCTCGCCGCGCCCAGAGCCCGGAGCCCGGACGATGCGTTGACGCCGTGGACTGGCAGGCAAGCAGCGGCAGGCGGGCCTCGCCCGGCGCACGGCGCGCCCCGCACCCGCGCCTCACATAATCCTCGACTCTATTATCATCTTCACCTATGTCCTACTACAATAGTGTGAATCGAAATTGAACCGACCTCCAGGAGGCTTTAGAGTTTTGAGTTTGATTTGTGGATGTACCACACTGTTTAAACTGACTTAAAAAACGGGATATCTTCAACGATTTTAAATTGATTTTTAAAATTACTTTTTTATTCGATAGATTATATAACATCGTAATGGACCTACATTAATTGTATTAAAAATCGATTCATTACATTTTAGGGTTCCGTAGTCAAACTAGGAACTCTTATAGGTTCGCCATGTCCGTCTGTCTGACAATCGGCAGTTCGCCATGTCCGTCTATCTGACAATCGGCAGTTCACCATGTCCGTCTGTCTGACAATCGGCAGTTCACAGCCATTTTACAAAAAAAACTATTACAGCTATATGTATATGTGGTATGGTAATACAAATCTGTGACGCCTATAAACATATGAAATAAAATTTGTAAAAATATTTTTAAGGTTTCGTAGTTAACAAGGAATATAGTTATATCCTTATAGTTTCACCTTGTCTGTCTGTCCGTCTGTCCATGGCTTAGTTCAGAGTCTATTAGTACTAGAAAGCTGTAATTTAACATCAAATCAAGTGCTACAATCAAATCATAAAAAAAGGTTATTATGGGTCCTCTCCTGGATGTGAAAACGGGGTGAATTTTTTCTCTTTAACGTACCTTATCGTGTGCGGTATCGTTGAACCTAAAACCTACTGTAGCAAAATTTGATTAAAATAAAGTTACCTGAAAGAACAATTGCTACATGATACGTAGAATTTGGAATAATTGCCTAAAAGTTTAAATCTAGAAATAAAAATAAATGTGAGGGAAGTATAGAAATATATTCAGTGCGTATGATTAAAAGAACAGAGGTTATGTAAAAGGGATCTACATCGCTGTGTATGAAAAAATAATAAAAAGGAATTTTACCTTATATTATTTTCAACACACATTTTATAACATAATTTTCTAACACTGCGGTCAACCACGTACGTACGGAGTTAAAGTTGCTTATATTATTTTAAAAATAACAGATGAAAATACTTAAGACACAAATACAAATTTAAGAGTTATGGGCCTAACATAACACATATGAGTTCTTTATAACACAATTTATATAAGTTCTTTGGTCCGATCGGGAAACTTGCACTCGCGGGTAAAAAAATTATTAAAGGTGTTACTTTATCTCCATGGTGGCCAAGCTCTAGGATGTCCCTGGTGGCACTGGCTCAAAATCTGAGGTCACTAGATCGTAGGCAGACCAAGAACAGCGTGCTCTAGGGTAAGGAGAAGTGCGATGCGGTGTGGTGTGGTGCGGCGCGGCCCTAAAAACGTAGAAAAAGAACGGAATTTTCACCATCACGTAGCACAAACATTAGACGATAAAAAGGATAAGCCAAAACTTACCTCCAAAAAACGGCGACGAGACCAGTAACTCAGTCACATTTCGTGGTAAAATATAATAATAAAATTTTGTAAACCAAAATACAGCAACAATGTCAATCTTGTCTCCAAAAAATCAAACAACAACTAACTGTCAGACCAAAATATATCAACATTTTAAAGACCATTCTAAGAATACAGTCACAAACTAAGTCGAAAATGGTTTTGGAACAAACAGTTTAGATATACTATCATTGAAAACTACTGAAAGCCAGGAAAAACATTCCAACGAATTGAGAAGCTGTTTCTTTTTCAGAGAGCGTCTTTGCGCCGCAAACAAATATGGTTTAGTCTAAACAACGGAGTATAAGACAAACTGCCTGTTATACCCGTACTGGTGTATCCTAACTAACTTGGGTATCCATACGTAACTTCTTCAGCAGATCCAACTCCAGGTCGAAGCTCATGGGATTGGATGATGCAGTCCAGGATGCTACACGCAAACTAAAATAACGCCCATCCACTCTTGCCTTGAAGGTTTCCAAATTTTTAAAATCGGTAGTTCCATACCATTTCCACTCCAATGAAGAAGCGTACAGCTTAAATGAGGTCGCATAGTTATTTGTTGCGCACACTCATCTCTGGTTTATGCTTTGCTCCACGTCTCCCCATTACGATAATATATAATTTTATTTCCATTTAGGCCACAAAATAAAAATGAACTGAATGAATGAATGAGTCATAAGAAAATTTGGCTGAAAATCCATCAATAACACACTAATGTTAACGTTTTCACAAATTCAATCTATCCGCCCAAAACCTCCAGTGGAATCCCTCAAAAAAACAAAATTCCTATTTCCTAAACATAAAATTATTCTTTTTCTAATTTAGAAAAAAGATTCCGCACTAAGAATAACTGCAGCGAAAAATCAAGCTTTTTAGGGTTCCGTGAACCCAACGGGTGAACAACAGATACCTCATTGCTAAATCTCCGCTGTCTATCTGTCTCTCTGTCCGTCCGTCAGCGGGCTGTATTTTAGAACCGTTATAAGTAGACAGTTGAAATTTTCATAAAATATGTATTTCTGTTGCCGCTATAACAACAAATACAAAAAATTAGAAAAAGTGAAAAAAGAACAAAAGTCAAATACAAAATTATTTTTTTATATGTCTTTAGAAGTATTTTTGATTTAGCTGTAGAATAGTACTAATACTGAAGTAAAACAACAAAGAATAATCTGCCAAATGTGACTCGTCCTCGCGCTAAGGAGTCTGAGCTGATTGACAAATAAATACATAGTTAAAAAAAACTAAAAAACACGCTTTTAAAGCACATTAATCTAAAAAGTTAAAAATAGTTCTTAGTATAAGCTGAGCGTCGGTGGCTCAACCGGTAACGAATCGGTCCATCTAACCAGAGGTACCGGGTTCAAATCTGGACGGCCAATGTACCAATGAGTTTTTCAAAAACTTACGTACATATACTTACCGATTGCTTTATCGGTGAAAGAAAACATCGTGAGGAAACCTGCACTGCACACGCCTGCGAAGAAACTCGAAGGTTGTGTGTGAAGTCGACCAACCCGCACTGGGCCCGCGTGGTCGACTAAGGCCTAATCGCCCTGATTCAGGGTAGGCTCGAGCCCCTCGGTGGGGACGTATATGGGCTGTTATAATAAAATAAGCTGAAAACAATAATGAACGAAAAATACTAGTATTATTGTGAAAAAAGCGTGAGTTACTCGATATACGAAAAACTGCGGCGTTTTTTCTCATAAATACTAATATTTTTCGTTTATTATTATTTCCAGCTTATATTGAGAACTATTTTTCACATTTTAGTTTGATGTGCTTTAAAAGCGTTTTTTTTAAGTTTTTTAATCTAACTATCTTATTTTTCAATTTAGTTCAGGATAATGAGATAAACTTATGAAATTATTGTATTGTCACTGATATTTGATAAATGTACAAAGTTTGAATTAAATCTATCTGTCCGTTTAAAGAGGGTCAAAATCGAGTGCAAAGGAGTCGGTTACAATCATACATACATACATACAGGCGAAGCTAATAAAAGCGTGATAAAAAGCATATTTTTGTCGCTCGCTTTGATATATTTTCTTTGTTATGTGAATAGGTATCATTGCCCTTATGCTATGTAGTTGTGTGGAGATGTGGTGTGGTGGTACGGAACCCTCGGAGTGCTAGTCCGACACGCATTTGGTCAATTTTTTCTCAATTTTTTTAAGGTCGGTACACACCAGCACTTGAGAAAAGTATACTTACATATCAAATGTTTTGGGTTCGATGGCTTTGCTTGAAACGACCTCGAAAAAAATTTAGGCCCCTAACTTGTTTCCTACCTACCTTTGATTTCGTTATTGTTGGTTAATTTCGTAAATAAACATTTATTTCACTTGCTTTTGGCTGCGGCTTGGCAAGTGGCTGGAGAGCGTAGACATGGGTTTTTTTCTAGATCTCTCAGGAACTTTATTTTTTGAGGAATATTCTGATTAGCAGTCTATGTCACTTCGCACGCCCTCAACCAATTTATAGGTACAAAAATAGTTATTTGTTACACAAGAGTGCAAAGTTGCTTTTTAACCGCGTGCTCAATTTTGATGACCGAGCAAGCGAAGGAGTCTAAAATAGAATCCCGAGCGCAGCGAGTGATCCAAAAATTAGAATCCTGAGCGTTTGCGAGGGAATCATAAGAGCACGAGGTGAAAAATCTTTGCACTCGAGTGCAACACGTAACTTTTCATTCCACCTCACCGAGGAAATGACTAAATGCAAAAAAATAACATTTGCGCATTACAAACAGTTTCAGTCAATTCTGTTGGCGTCATATAAACTTCCTCGCCGCTATAATCACTCATTTTAGGTTTTTCACTTTGAAAACAAGTGTTTCTAGTTTTTAACCTTAGGTTTTAACAATATTACGTGAAAAGAAAATGGCGCGAGCAAAGCAAATTAAACAAAAAGTACACCAAGAAGGTTCCAAGTCTGAGTTTTTAACAAAATAAAAAAGGTTGTATGATAAATTCGGCACCATGGAGGTAGAAGTAAATAGGTTTAATAATGTTTTGAATTCACAAACTTAGTGCACACGATGTTCTAAATTTAATTTACTTTAACCCTCTAGCGAATAAAAACGGCTTTTGCACTCAGATATCGAAGAGCAAAAATACAATTTCCGAGTTGGGGGGAAAAATACTTTAAACCGTTGCTCTGTTGCGACGACGCCGACGTGCGCGAGCGTGAAATAAGTTTTCCCCAGATCCCTCGGGAACTATGTCAGGATATGCTAATTAGTAAACTATGTCATTTCCCACCTCCTCGTACGTTTTAAATGTGAAAATTGCGACCGCGCTAACTTTTTAACTCACTGAACTAACTAACTTATCAAAATTGTACTGTCAGTTTAAAAAAGATAAAATGAAATAATAAAATAAGCCAAAAATGAATGAATAGATAGAACACAACACTCTTTATTGCAATCACTATATAATTAGAAGAAAAAAACAATATAAAAAAATATTATGTAGGTACCTGAGAAAAATGGTTTTTATTGTTAGGTAGGTATTCCAAAGTAATAATTTTATTTAAATCGTATTAAAAAAGATTTTATTCTTGTTAGATATTACATAAATTGGTGAAAACTGTATGAAAATCAGTTTGGCAAGTTAAATGTTCACACCTAGTTTCCGTCCAACTCAACCAATTGAGATGGATGACACAAGAGCTCATTCCAGCGAGTGTTCTTAGAGCAAAACGAACCGCACAGGTACTTCAATTAGAATCGGAAATATTGAGAAAGAAAGCTACGAAAATCGCGTTTTAGTCTTGGGATATAACTTGAGAACGGCAAAAGTTACGTGATTTTCAATACTTAATGACAAATTTGTGCATCCTGGCATTTAAAAACAATATCTAATCGGTTCCATAGAACGGACGGACTCGCATTAGTTTTTAATATTAAACAATGTGTATCGGATAGGGTTACCGATATTTTAAGGGCGTATGTATAATAAACCACATTTTATCGATAAAAAACCCTCCCATTATCGTATCCATCTGCCCTCTAAATGGCAGGCATTTTTTTTGTAGCTGTTCATGAAAAATATGATTTAAGCAGTACAGACTTTAAAATGATCTCATTTGAAAGGTAATTTAATTTCTCTGATGATCCACGTATGGAACGTACTATGCTCGGAGTTTCTCTGCGTGATCGAATCAGAAACGAGGAAATCCGTAAGAGAACCAAAGTGACCGAATAGCTCTTAGAATTGCTAAACTTAAGTGGCAGTGGGCGGGGCACATTGCTCGTAGAACAGATGGCCGTTGGGGCAGTAAAGTTCTCGAGTGGCGACCACACACCGGAAAGCGTAGTGTAGGCAGGCCTCCCACTCGGTGGACCGATGACCTGGTGAAGGTCGCGGGAAGCCGCTGAATGCGGGCAGCGCAGAACCGGTCGTCGTGGAGATCCTTGGGGGAGGCCTATGTCCAGCAGTGGACTTCCTTCGGCTGATATGATGATGATGATCCACATATAAAATTAACCAAAAAGTTTGAAAAAAACTACAAAAAGTTTAAAAAAAATTAAACTTACTGCGAAAAACATGGTCATTAACGTATTGTTTCTTTCTTCTTTATCGATTGATTTTGAGCTTTAACTACAGCAAATTAGATTCTTACTTAATGTGCCAATTTATGGTTATACGCGACCCTCACGGTTTGTTACTTGGAAATGGTCGGACCGGCCACACAGCAGGTTGTAGTGAGAGCTACAGCGTGTCTGCAGAATGGAGGCAGTCACATTTATTAATTATATTAAGTAGTGTTTCAGTTAAAAACACGTCAAAATGTTAAATGGTTGTCAAATGACAATTAAAGGATTGTCGCACCCCGCCCAAGGGTCTCTTAACCATCAATTTGTATCATTGCGTAAGTAACTAATGGTAGATAATTTAGTATCGTTTTGTAGGTTTGATCAAGATCTATTGACTAAGAACAAAACAACATATTAAGCACCTCGTTTTTGCAGTAGGTTCAAAAAAAGAAAAAGAAATGTATTTTTTTTGCATTTTTTTAAAGGTATTTTATGTTTTTTCCTCAAATGTTTTGATTAATTTTATAGGTGGATCAGCAGAGAAGTTAAATAATCCTTCAAATAAGACTACTTTAAAGTCTGTACTGCTAATGATTCAAGAAAAAACATCAAAAAAACTACAAAAAATAATTGAAAATAAAAATGGGTGCCATTTAGAGGGGAGAAGGATGCGACCCCCTAATGGGGAGTTTTTAGCGATGGAATGTTATGTATTATATGCCCATACAATATCGGTAGCCCTATCCGATATACACTGTATTAGATTTTGAGTAAATTGGGGAAAAAAATATTTTAAAAATTTTTGTATGACAGCTCTCATTTTTAGTTTTCTGGGAAAACTTGAAGCTTTTTAAAAAAAAATGCCATATGTAGTATATCTGGTTAAATTACACAACATAGTGAATAAAGTGCTTAAGTGTGTGTGCCTGTAATATATAATTATATATGTCTCGTCGTTGACAGAAATTTCGAATACATCCTTAAGAGGAATTTTTTAGGAAAAAACCGGCCAATGCGAGTCGGACGCGCGCAAAGTAGGGTTCCGTTGTCCTTTAAAAAATAAAAATACAGTTTAAAAAACAATATTTTATTTGCAGTTATATAAAGAAGATTTTTATGGAAAATTTATGAACTTTTTTAAAAATCCAACTGCACATCTTAAGTTGGTCGACTATTGCTCCTAAACTAAGAAAGCCTACTTAGCTGTGAAAGTTTTCCTTTTAAATTGATTATGTGTCCTACTTTTTACATTTTCTTATGAGATGTGAGATGAAGTAGTGGTTTCGCTGGTTAGGGTTGGGACACTTGACTCTAGCAAAAATTTGCAATTTTAAAGCTTAATATTTCGCAAAAAAATCCATGAATCGGAAAATGATTTTAGCAAACCCTTAGTAGTTTCGACAGACCTATTCAAAACCTATTAAAACTTCAATCCTTCTTTACATTTAGGGGAGGTACACTATAAAATACATATTCGTCAACAACTTTCAGTGTAGAGTCTCCAACCTTTAGAGGAGTGGGTGCGACACGGACATTTAACATTATTTTCGTCTTGTCCATGTTCATTCTAAGACCCACTTGTTGAGAGACTTTACTGAGGTCATCGAGCATTGTGCTTAGGTCTTCCATAGTCTCAGCCATGACCACGATATCGTCAGCAAATCGGAGGTGGGTTATGTACTCGCCGTTGATATTGATGCTAAGTCCACCCCAGTCCAAAAGCTTAAAACATCTTCCAGGGCAGCGAATGACGATTTGATGAATATGTATACCTGGGACAAACAATCTGTGGGTATATGTATAAAGAAATAATATAATATGATGTGGGTAGGTAGTTGGTGCATGAATATAAATCCAGTCTTAGCTCAATGCTCGTGTTTGATTTATCTCTCTTAATAAAATATAATATAACATGGCGCAGTCGGTGTGAATTTCATTTAAAAACTAAAAATATTTTAAGATAAAAGGTACGTCTACAAAAGTGATTAATGTCGAAAGATAATAAAAGTGATTACTTGTAGCAAAAATATCAAATCGAACAAGCACAATGGAGTCTGTATTACTGCCACCACCGCCATTTAATTTTGAGAATAATTTGATAAATGTTACATCTGGAAATTTATGCAGAGAATGGGAAAAATGGAATAACGCATTTTTGATATACTATGAAGCCTGTGATATATCTAAAAAAGATACAAAAGTCCAAATAAGCATACTGTCGAGAGGTGTACGAGCAGTTTACCGGAGAAATTAAGAGTGTAAAGGAGTTGTTAAAAAAATATGATGATTTTTTCATTCCTAAAAAGAATTTAGCTGTGGAAAGACAAAAATTTTTCAAGAGATATCAGAGAGAATTAGAATCTATTGAGCAGTATTCATTCGAGCTAAATAAAATAGCAGCTAAATGTGAATTCAAAGACTTGTGCGATGATCTAGTGTGTAGCAGATTGATATGTGGAATAAGCTATGAGAATGAAGATATGAATAAGATATGAAGATATGAGCCTCTCAGAAAGATTGTTGCGAGAATCAGAAGTTACATTGAACAAAGCGTTAGATAATTGTAGATTGGCTGAGATGTCACGAATGCAGGCTCTGAATATGAAATCGGAAAGTTGTGATCAACATGTCCACGAGATTACACGTCACGAAGTTAGTGAAAACGAGGCAAGCACTCAGGAAATAAACATGGTAAGGCGTAGTTGGCGCCAAATGCCACCGCCGCCGCCGCCGCCCCAGCGCCGACCAGCAGGCCCAGCGCCGCCGCCGCCACCAGCGCGCGCCGCTGCAGCGCCGCACCTCAGTCAGCGCGCGCGCACCGTTCCCGTCGGACCTCCCACTCGCGGTTTCAATGCAAGTGCAAGTGCATCGCGAGGTGATAGGTCAGCACCCCGAGATCGTATTTTTGATTATCATAGAAATTGTGGTAATTGCGGGAGACTACATAGAAGGGGTGACTGTCCCTCATATGGTATACAGTGTAATCGATGTTATCGTATGAATCATTACGCAAGAATGTGCCGAGGCGCTGTTTACGCGGTGCGCGAGGAGTCCTCCGATCAGGTAAATAATAATTCAGCAGTGACTTATATATTACTGGCGTATAATTCAGTTTGTTTTTACCCGAATGATTATTGGCTAGTCCCATTGAAATTAAATGATAAATCGTATATAAAATTTAAAATTGATACTGGAGCAGACGTGAACTTATTACCATGTAGGTATCTAAAAAGATTAGGTGTATTGGAAAATCAGTTAACTACTACTAAAATGAGATGACAAGGTGACACAGGGACAAATATAAAAGTTTTAGGTAAATGCCACCTAAAAGTTGTTTATAAGGATAATTTGTATTATTTAAAATTTTACGTAACTGACATTGATGCAACACCCATATTAAGTAGAAATTCTTGCGAGGAATTAAATTTAATACAAAGAGTTATGTCTATTAATAGTTTTAAGAAAAATGACAGCATTTTGGAAGAGTTTTCTAGTGTTTTTGAAGGTATCGGCTGCTTGCCCGGAGAGTACAAAATACAACTGAATGAAACTATATACCCAGTAATCCATGCGCCAAGAAAGTTGCCTATAGCTATAAGGGACCAGGTTAAGGATAAATTAATTGAAATGGAAAAACAAGGAATTATTACAAAAGTAGAAGGACCTACGGATTGGGTGAACAGCGTTACAGTAGTGAAGAAACCGAACGGCGATTTACGAATATGTCTAGATCCGCGTGATTTAAATAAGGCGATTAAACGAGAACATTTTAGGCTTCCTACTTTTGAGGAAATTACAGCGAATCTGTCTAACTCTAAATATTTCAGTACTTTAGATGCAAAACAAGGATTTTGGCAATTAAAATTAGAGTCATCTTCCACTGACCTCTGTACATTTAATACTGTCTTTGGGAGATACAAGTTTTTACGTATGCCCTACGGTATATAGTCTGCTTCTGAAATTTTTCACAAACGATTGTATGAACATTTTGATGATATAGAGGGTGTAGTTTTATTTGTGGACGATTTGTTGATCTATGGACCTACTAAAGAAGTTCATGATCAGAGACTTAGGGCGGTTTTAGAGAGATGTCAAAAAATAAATATAAAATTAAATAGAGAAAAGTGTAAAATAGGTCTAACAGAAATTAAGTACTTAGGCCACAAAATTACAAAAGACGGTATTTGTCCTGACAATTCTCACATCATGGCAATAAAGAATATGCCTACACCATAAAATGTGAAAGATTTGGAGAGATTTTTAGGCCTTGTTACTTATGTAAGTAGTTTCATTCCGAATCTGTCAGAAAAAACTTCAGTGTTGCGTGAATTGCTAAAAAAAAACATTGAATGGCACTGGGATAGTAGACATCAAAAATGTTATCAAAACATCAAAAATTTGCTTACAAGTCCACCTGTGTTGCAATATTATAACTTAAATAGACCAATCGTGATATCTGTGGACGCAAGCAAAAATGGATTAGGTGCTTGTTTAATGCAAAATAATTTGCCAGTCTGTTACGCATCAAAGTCGTTAACGAAAACTGAGCAATCGTGCACAAATCGAAAAAGAATTGTATGCTTGTGTATATGCATGCGAAAAGTTCTATATATATATATATATATATATATATATATATATATATATATATATATATCTATGGCCGTACTGACGTCACAATCGAAACGGATCACAAACCATTAGTGAGTATTATCAACAAACCGTTAGTTAACACTCCCCCTCGTTTGCAAAGAATGTTAATGCGATTGCAACCATATGTTTTTAATCTTGTTTACAAGCCAGGGAATAACCTATACATAGCGGATACACTATCGCGTGCAGTTGCACTGAGCGCCGACAATAACGGCACACACAACAGCCGCGTGATCACCTCGAAGCGCAGGCGCAAGTATGCGCGGTTGCAGCTGCTAATTCATTAACTGATTCGCATTTTTTGCAATTGCAAAAGTGTACTAGTGAGGATTTGGAAATGCAAGAATTAATAAAAGTAATCAAAAAAGGTTGGCCCGATGAGAAATCGAAATTAAGTGAAAAATTAAAGTGTTTTTGGAACAGTAAAAATGAATTAACATTAAATTTTGGCATAGTATGGAAAGGAAATAGAGTCGTTATACCTAAGTGCATGCGGTACGATATGATTAAGAAGGTACATGTTAGTCACCTTGGTATAGAAAAATGTAAATTAAGAGCTGGGGAGGTTATGTTTTGGCCAAAGATGAACTAACAGTTACAAGATTATTTATCTCACTGCCAAGCTTGTTTGACATTTAAAAAACAAAACTCTAAGGAACCACTCATTCCCCACGATGTTCCTAATCGGCCATGGTGTAAACTTGGGACAGACATCTTTCATTTAGGAGGAAAGTCATACTTATTAGTAATTGACTATCACAGTAAATTTATTGAGTTAGAAAAATTATATTCATTGACTTCAGAAAACGTAATTAAAAAATTAAAAGTAATTTTTCGAAGACAAGGCATTCCTGAAATACTGACATCGGACAATGGTCCTGAATTTTCTTCAAATAGTTTTCAAGAATTTTCCCGGAACTGGAACTTCAAACATATAACGTCGTCTCCCCGCTATCCCCAGTCTAACGGGCAGGTAGAACGTGCCATTCAAACTGTAAAAAACATAATGAAGAAAACCATGTATGAACAGTCAGACTTAGATATGGCCTTATTAGAATATATAAACACACCTATAAATAAAGACATTCCCTCGCCAGCAGAGTTATTATATAGTAGAAAATTAAGAAGTATTATTCCATGTAATCCCAAATTACTAATGCCAAAGATTAGACAAGGAGTAGTAAATAAATTGAAATTACGCCAAAAACAGCAGAAGTTCTATTATGATAAGGGATCTAGGCATCTAAAGCCATTGAAAGTCAATCAAAAAGTTAAAGTATGATTAAATAACCAGTGGGTATCCGGAACCATTTATGGTATAGCGCGTATAAGATCTTATTTTGTGAGGCTGCTTACAGGTAACATGATAAGACGTAATAGGAAGCACATCATTACTGATTCTGATAGAAGGCGTGAGTCATCTATAAATTGTCAATATGACGATATACATAATAAGGACCTATCAATGAGTAGTGTTCCGTCTAGCTCCAGTCAAAATAATCGGAATGAAAATAATTATTATTGTACTCGGTCTGGCAGGATAGTACGACCTCCTGATCGGTTGGGCTTCTCCGCTACGGCCTCCTCGAGAAATACCTAGTAACTAACTATTGATGGACTGTAAGTATAATAAAGTAAGTAGTATCAACAAAACATTAAATAATATATTTATAAGTTTTTATATACCAAAAAAAAATAAAAAAAATAATATGCGGCACTTAAATTAAATCATAAGTTACATAAAATAAGTTGCATGAAATTTTGTAAAAAATTAAATTGCATTAAAATAAAAATATACAAAAACAATGAAAATAGAATAAGTTATAAGCATGTTATGTTTTATAATTATAAAATGTTACAATGTTATAAATTTATTATGAAATAAAAATGTAAAAAATAATAATAATATATTTTATGTAATATGTGTAATAAAATGCTTTAACATATTTTATTATGTAAGAATTTCTGGAATATTTTTTTTTACTATTTTTTGTTTTCTTTGTTGGGATATAAAGAGTAATCATAAATCATCTTTAGTTTAATAAATAATAATAATGATTATCTATTTCTTCAATTTGTAAATCAAATTAAGAGCAGCCATATAATTGCTTATAAGTTTATTAAATTGTTCATATTTAATTTAGTAAGAGGGTTGTGGGTATATGTATAAAGAAATAATATAATATGATGTGGGTAGGTAGTTGGTGCATGAATATAAATCCAGTCTTAGCTCAATGCTCGTGTTTGATTTATCTCTCTTAATAAAATATAATATAACACAATCCAGCTAGGTAATTTCAAGAAAGAGATCAATCGACATTTTTTTTAGTCCCTCACTCAATCAAAGAAACTCATTCGCAAAAACCTATAAATAAAGCAATTCAAGTGGCCCCAATTTGTGACAAATTTAGCGTACTTTACCAAAATGCAGAAGCCTTATTAAATTTTTTTTTTTTTTTTTATAAAAAATTTGAGTACGTTTTAAATAATTAAATAAATTAGACTTAGTAGAAATAGCTCTAAATGATATAAAACTTTAAACTTAAACGATTATTAATAATGACAAATTGAAAACGGGGCTTGACGTGATTTTATTGATGTTTTTTTTACCTCAACGTTTCGACTATGCTTCGATAGCCGTGGTCGCGAGTAGACTTCTACTCGAAGCATAGTCGAAACGTTGAGGTAAAAACAACATCAATAAAATCACGTCAAGCCCTGTTTTCAATTTGTAAGCTTTAAATGAATTTGAAAATGCAAAATAGCAAGCGAAACCTTTGTAAAAATGGATGGGAAAATAACATTGATCATAATTTTAAGTTAGCAGCTTCTTTCTGTCGAGTAAAGAGTCGACGCGGTACGTCAATACTTGTGAGGAAATCCCTAGATGCGAAAAGTCTTGATTTTTTATCATAATTAGCAACCACAAATTATTTTGAATGTTGTGGAACGGAATTTATAGACATCGATTTAATTGTGGTCAGTTTAATCTATAGAATTCCAATTCAAACTAAGTCACACACATGTATATTTTTGCATAATCTGGATAGCTGTTGTACCAATTGACGAACAATTAACAGTCGAGCGCCGTGGTTAAAAATCAATTAGCGAAAACCGGTTTAAATGAAACAGCTGTGTCGCGAAGCGCTCTAGTGAGAAAAATAATATGCCTTGAAAAACATAACTTGTAAAAAAAGCAAGTCTCGTAACTCAGTTCTTAAAGCATAAAAAAATATAGTGACCATATCAATATTAAAAATCTTTAATGTTTAAAATAAATAGATTGACTTGGCAGCGGCACTCGTCAAACGTCAGTTAAAGTTAATCCTTCTGTAAAATTGTTATCTATCATTCAGTATAAAATATAATGTCAATGTACGCCTACAAACTTTTACGAAGCCATTTTTTTTCTTTTGGCGCACGCAATACTTATTATGTTTATGGGTCTGATACGACGGAACGCATTGACAGTATTTATAGTGAATGATAGATAACAATTTTACGGATAAACTTTAACTGACGTTTGACGAGTGCCGCTGCCAAGTCAATCTGTTTATTTAAAACAATAAAGATTTTTAATATTGATATGGTCACTATAAGCTGTTGTTAGGTTAGCTAATTACTTAATAACTTAAGATAGATGGACCCTTAAGTAAGACTAAATAAATTAACCGAATCTGGGGGTACGGTAGTGCCCCTCCAAGACGAGCCAAGCGAAGCGCAAGGGCACTACCTAACTTATCTAGAAACGCTTCGTCGTTTTTTTGAACTCTCATAACTTTGCTTTGGATGATTTTAAATATCAAAATTTTTCAAGATAGAATGCCATCATTACAATCATTAAACGTACAAAGTTTGAATGTCGTAGCTATTATACTTTAGATTTTATTTATGTCTCAAACCCTCTAATTCGTCACTGACTCACTGATCATCAAAATTTTTAGAGTACTTCCTGAAGTCCTAGAAAGCTGAAATTTGGTATGTAAGCTAATATTACTGCAAAGACAACAAAAAAATTAAAAAACCTAACCTAACCTATCCCCTGGGAATAGGAGGTGGAAGCACAGATTAGATAATAGTACCTACTAAGGTGGAAGTTTGTAATATGAGACTTGCTTTACGTGCTACATACGTGAAAATTAATTAAAATACTTCTTGTAACAAATAAAAAATACGTACGTCATAATTTTTCGAAAATCATCTCTAAAACATGGGGGTGAAAGCTTAAACACGGTCCGGTGTCACTAGATGGCGCTGACTGTATTTTGAAACGCGGTAACGACTTGTATATCGGGCAGCCTTATCTAGCGAAGTTGTTCCTCGTCTACATTATTCTTCTGCGCTAGTAAAACTTTGGTAAAGGATATTCGAATATCTCATATTGTTGAAGCATCGTAACCTATTTTGAACTCTCATAACTTTGCTTTGGATGATGCTCAATAGTTAAAAATTTTCAAGATAGAATGCCATAATTTGAGTTAAGTAGGTTACTGGTACAAATTATATAAGTATTTGTTTGTTATTTTCTTAGAATTTAATAATCGAAATTTGAATAGAAGTAGGTATAGGATTAGTTTTAAACAGTAAATTATCAAATAAAAAAGGCAAAGATAGAGAGTCGACTAAAAAAAGGTGTGGCTGACGTGCAAGAAATACACCCAAAAGAAGGAAGAAAAAATAAACAAAAAAAATCCATTAACCAACTTACAAAAATAAATGAAATTCCACCAAAAACATTTTCATGTAAAAATGTTGCCAAGACGAGTCTACGTAAGAGAAATTTATCAGATCTCGTATAAAGCCAAGCTCTAAAGGCTGCATGCTCTAAACCTACAAGCTCTACACTACACCTTACTCAAAATATACGAAAAAGTGGTCAGATCTCATGTAGAGCCAAGATTTTTGATCTTTGCGCCCTAACTTTACCAGGCCTACCTTCACAAATTCTACATTTTAGTCAAAACGTGTGGCTTGGCCGTTTTGCTACCGTCACGAAGATTTCATAGGCATTCGTTCATTGGGTGTGAAACTACCTTCACCTACCTTTGCCTCTCGAGGAAACAGGGTCAGCTACGTAGACTCGTCTTGGCAACATTTTTACATGAAAATGTTTTGGTGGGATTGGTAGGTATTACATGGATCTCCAAATTTTTTACGGTAGAAGAACTGAGTTACGAGACTTGCTTTTTTTACAAGTCATTGCTTTTTGTAGATAGTCCTAATTTGTATTCCATTTCTTGAATACCAACAATGGATTTTCTTAAGGCCCACCCTCTCTCTTATGAGTATTTTTTTCTAAATAAACACGAACCATCGCCAGGTTCCACCAGGGCAACCCAGTGTGGACAAGGATGTTTATTCACATACAGTATTTCCGAATCCATTGCGACTACTAGTACTCGTACGCAAGAGTTTTTTTGTGCAGGAATACGATTAATAACCTTAGTCAATCCAGCCAATTTCAATCCAATTCCAAGGAAATAGTTCGACTCCTAGCTTATAATTAGATATTTTTAACCCCCGACGCAAAAAAGAGGGGTGTTATAAGTTTGACCGCTATGTGTGTGTGTGTGTCTGTGTGTGTGTCTGTGTGTGTGTCTGTGTGTCTGTCTGTGTGTCTGTCTGTGGCACCGTAGCTCTCAAACGGGTTAACCGATTTGGATGCGGTTTTTTTTATTTACAAGCAGGTTTTTTGGCGATGGTTCTTAGATACGTTTTATCAAAATCGGTTCAGCCGTTTCAAGGTCATCAGCTCTTTTGTTAGCTGCGGTAGGGTTCTTAGACTCTTAATGTGTATTTACTTTACTTTCAAACATACATGTGACCAAAAACTTGAAACACTCATGTATGCTTAATAACTATGCAGAATTATGGAACTCTTGGTCTGATGCTGCAGCCAGGATATCCAGAACACTAGCACACTCTTAAAAAAATAATAGCAGATATGTCGTGTTTGGACTCGTTTTGATCAGTATTTGATTCTGCATACAATGCAATGGTGGCAACACGGTGAGCTGATGTTGTTAAAATCCGTTAAATTTTTGACATACCTACGTACCTGAAACTATGACTAACTGTGAACTAAATATTATTGAGATAAACCTTCGCTTTGATTTCTTATATAAACCCCCGACGCAAAAAGAGGGGTGTTATAAGTTTGACGCCAATTTCTGTGTCTTTGTGTCTGTTTGTCTGTGGCATCGCAACTCTCGAACGGATGGACCGATTTTGATGCGGTTTTTTTTTACGTGAAACAAGTTTCCTTGCGGTGGTTCTTAGCTATAATCGATAAAGATCTGTTCAGCCGTTTGAGGGTTATCAGCTCTTATCTAGGTGACTAAGGGATCTGGGCAACTTATACAGGTCTGATCGATTCAAAATTTGGTGCCCTGTTAATGTAAAAATATTGCAAAACCATGATAACCTTGAACTGTTGATGCAGCATCTCCTAGAATCTACAGAATACCCAACTCCTCAAAAACTTTCAGTAGAAGTATCGTGTTTGGGCTCAAAAAAAATATTCAAAACAATTTATTTCAAATAGGTGTTACACACACTTTTAAATAGAATTAGAATAGAAATTATTAGAATAGTCTCAATGAATAGGTGTTAGATATAATATGGTAACCTTGACCTGATGCTGCAGCATCTCCTGGAATCTGCTGAAGCAGCGGTTAAAAAAGTAAAAAACTTCCATGGGTCCATGGATTTGAAGTTTAGAGTTATAACACATTTAATTGCAGCTTCAAACAAGGGAGGTGAGCAACTTCCACAGCCTTGATCGATTCAAAATAGGCTAGATTTTGTGTCGCAGTATCGTGTTTCGTCCCGGAAACTATTTGTATGAATGTGGGGGTAGAGTTTCGATTGTATGTAATAGTTATGTAAAGTTTAAAAAGCACGAAATAAAAATTAAATTAAAAATTTAAAAAACCCCCGACAAAAACCTCTAAAAAGTAAACAATAATATGTATTGACCCTTTGAGTTTAATTTAAGTAGTAATATTTTGATCCAAGAGTCGTCGCGTAGGGGGACCGCTAAATAAATAAAATAAAAACAGAATACAACTGATTTACTTTACTACAACTAATTAGTAATAACTTCACAACTTAGCGGTCCCCCTACGCGACGACTCTTGGATCAAAATATTACTACTTAAATTAAACTCAAAGGGTCAATACATATTATTGTTTACTTTTTAGAGGTTTTTGTCGGGGGTTTTTTAAATTTTTAATTTAATTTTTTTTTAAATAAGTACCTCTACTCTAAATAGATACTCTTTGGTCTCCATTTCTTTCTTCTAAAGATATTGTGCATACAGTCTCTCGCAAAGTATTTATACTAGTACTGACTACAGTATGGACACTCCCTGTCGCTCTCTAGATTGCGACCTCACCCCCTCGTCTCGCAAGTTGATACAGATTGGTCTAAGTTTGGTTCTCGAACATATAGAATTTTGCCGTGATTTCATTTGTTTCGTCATTTTTTTTAGAAATGTCATTTCATGCCCGTTGTATGAAGTGTCCGGGGTGTTTTAGTGGCCTTAACCAAAGAGCTGTAATGTTACAGTGTTACCTCGTGTCGCATCTTGTCGCGCGGTGTTGCGTCGTGTAGCCTCGTGTCACATCGTATCGTGCCGCATCGTATTGCATCGTGTTGCATCTTGTCGCATCGTGTAGCATCGTTTCGCGTCGTGTCATGTCGTGTCACATCGTGTTGCATCGAGTCGCGTCGTGTCGCATCTAGTCGTGTCGTGTCTGAACGTGTCGCATCCTGTCGCGTCGTGTCTTGTCGCGTTGTGTCGCGTCGTGTAACATCGTGTCGAATTGTATCGCCTCGTTTCGCCTCGTGTCGCGTCGTATCGCTTCGTGTTGCATTGTGTCACATCGTGCCGCGTCTTATCGCATAGTTTAGCGTCGTGTCGCATTGTGTCGCATCATGTCGCGTCGTGTCGCATAGTGTCGTGTCGTGTCGCATAGTGTCTTGTCGTGTCGCGTCGTTTTCATTCCGTTGATCAATTTACATGCAAATGTAACTTTGTAATCCTATACATTTATGTGGGATGACAAAGTTATTTATGCAGTTAGTGTAGATAGAAAACTGGACCGAAATTGCAAAATATTTTAGTTTTTCCTTGATATAAAACTAAACACTAAGTATAATCTAAATTTGAAGCTTCTATGTAAAGAAAACATATAGATGTAACCTGTATTTCTGGGATACCTCAGGGCAGCATTATTATTATTATTATTATTATAATAAATTAATGACCTCCCGAACTCAACTTCACAGAAATGTCTACTCTTTGCGGATGATACCACCATTATGTATGATGGATCATAGGCCATGATAAAAATACAAACGAATCCACCATAAACACATCCTTATCTGACATTATAGGGTAGCTAGAAGACAAATATCTCTTCTTCTTCTCTGTCTGTATATATAAAAGGAAAAGGTGACTGACTGGTATATCAACGCACAGCCGATTATTTTTATAAACAAATGAATACATAGATACGTGTTTCGTGTTTTCCCGAAAATCGTTCCTCCAGGGGGTGACACGGGATGAGTTAACATAAAAACCGCCCAAGTGCCAGTCTGATGATGAAATTGACCAGTGTGCTCTTCGAATAACGTAAACACTTACAAACAAAGGACTTTTTTAAAATCAACTGTTCACCGATTTCGACCGCCTATATCAATTCAATTCAATTCAATATATTTATTCAAAATAGGTGCAAACTACACTCTTTCTGATAGTCACAAAATAATAATAATGTCATTTGTGAAGAATCAAGAAATAAACAATAATTAGTTAATAACGTCAAAATTAAATCCTTGATATAAACCAGATTATGTAATTAGAATATAAAAACAATATGACACGAAAAGTTATACATATAAATCATTGAATGCATTTAACAAGAGTAGGCCAGTTCACACGGACAGCACCCGGTCACGAGTATAACGCGAGAGTCAGCCATCGCTCCCATCAACCATATTAGAGGGAAAGGAACGACCCGGCTCCCGATGCGCCACCATCCACACGAACATTTAAGCGAGCATCAAAGACCTACTCAAGTTCCGGACGGCTGATTTCGACCGAAAAATGTATACCACTTTAATAAATACGTTACACACTACTGCGTAACGTTTTTGCTCTCGTTTCTTTAAGTAGTCAGGCGTTTATTAATATAATATTTATCTATGGCTGCATATATTTTTATCGAAAATTCAGACATTCTGCTCACCAAAGAGTACTCACGCGTGACTTGGGCGCTACAGTGCTTGGGACTTGAGAGGTATACGAGTATTGTTAGTTATAGTATAGTTTTAGATTCTTATTGATTGTTATTTGTTTATATAAGGTGTAACAAAATTAGCTGAAACTATTTTAACTGGTGCTTCTACCCATGAAACTGAACAACTTTCCCCATGAAACCCATAGTCAAATAGCAAAAAAAATCTTGGCTCTCCCATAATAACTCGATCAGCTGATCAGCCAACTTAGTATGGGATGTTAAATTTTTTTTTTGAGACTTGATTTGATTTTGTTAGACCTTATATAATCGTTGTTGTTCCGTAAAGTATCGTTAAAATATTGATGGCCGTTTAGCAATAAATCAATGTTTTTGAGCCCACGGTCAAGTGTCGAATTTTTTCAAGTGGCCCATTTTCTGAGTGATTTATAGCTATGATCTCATAGATGGATGGCTGCAGTGTTTTTGTGTTCATAGTGATTGTTTTTTTGACTAGCCCTGACGACGTAGCGATTCTAAATGTAAGGTACGCCTTTCAAACAATGTTTGTTTACATTAGTGGGGCCATAAATTTGTCACCAAAAATGGCGTCGTGCGCGGGGGGCGGGGCTCGACGGACCAATTATGATGCAATCAAAGGACTTCTGTGGTGGCAGTGAAAAAAAATAATGAAATTTTGCATGGAATTTTGACATTTTTGAAGCTAGAAGCATTTCTGTAAATTTAACACCTAAAGGGGTGAAACGGGGGTTCAAAGTTTGTATGGAGAATCAAGATTAAATTGAGTTTTGAATTTGAATTTTTTCAGGAATACTCTTATAAAAACCGCCCAAGTGCGAGTCAGAATCGCACATATAGGGTTCCGTACAATCATACTAGATGGCGCTAGTTTCTTCATTTTAAAAAAAAAACACGTTTTTTGTATGGATACTCCCTAATTTTTTCACTTTTTAATTTTTAGTAATTGTTGTTATAGCGGCAACAGAAAAATATCATCTGTGAAAATTTCAACTGTCTACCTATCACGGTTCATGAAAAATGCACAGATTCCCTGCATAGCACGAACTACTAGGACATTGAAAATGAAATTTAGGCATAAAAATCCTAATCATAATCCTAAATCCTAATTGGACAAACAATAAGTAATTTATGTATCACACTACCCACCAACAATTCGTTTTTTTACATAACTCCCCCCATACCCCGTACTCATTATTTAAAAATTTAAATATTTTACAAAATCAAAAAACTTTAGAAAAAATTCGATAAAAGTTCAAAATATTCCAAAAATCCTCCATTCAATACATACAACAATATAAACTCTCATACACACCCAACTTCCATACCACAGTACTGTATAACCATGATGCGCTACAACTCACTCGCCGAGGTACTTCCATACCACAGTACTGTATAACCATGATGCGCTACAACTCACTCGCCGAGGTACTTCCATACCACAGTACTGTATAACCATGATGCGCTACAACTCACTCGCCGAGGTACTTCCATACCACAGTACTGTATAACCATGATGCGCTGCAACTCACTCGCCGAGGTACTTCCATACCACAGTACTGTATAACCATGGTGCGCTACAACTCACTCGCCGAGGTACTTCCATACCACAGTACTGTATAACCATGATGTGCTACAACTCACTCGCCGAGGTACTTCCATACCACAGTACTGTATAACCATGGTGCGCTACAACTCACTCGCCGAGGTACTTCCATACCACAGTACTGTATAACCATGATGCGCTACAACTCACTCGCCGAGGTACTTCCATACCACAGTACTGTATAACCATGATGCGCTACAACTCACTCGCCGAGGTACTTCCATACCACAGTACTGTATAACCATGATGCGCTGCAACTCACTCGCCGAGGTACTTCCATACCACAGTACTGTATAACCATGGTGCGCTACAACTCACTCGCCGAGGTACTTCCATACCACAGTACTGTATAACCATGATGCGCTACAACTCACTCGCCGAGGTACTTCCATACCACAGTACTGTATAACCATGATGCGCTACAACTCACTCGCCGAGGTACTTCCATACCACAGTACTGTATAACCATGATGCGCTGCAACTCACTCGCCGAGGTACTTCCATACCACAGTACTGTATAACCATGGTGCGCTACAACTCACTCGCCGAGGTACTTCCATACCACAGTACTGTATAACCATGATGCGCTACAACTCACTCGCCGAGGTACTTCCATACCACAGTACTGTATAACCATGGTGCGCTACAACTCACTCGCCGAGGTACTTCCATACCACAGTACTGTATAACCATGATGCGCTACAACTCACTCGCCGGGGTACTTCCATACCACAGTACTGTATAACCATGATGCGCTACAACTCACTCGCCGAGGTACTTCCATACCACAGTACTGTATAACCATGATGCGCTACAACTCACTCGCCGAGGTACTTCCATACCACAGTACTGTATAACCACGATGCGCTACAACTCACTCGCCGAGGTACTTCCATACCACAGTACTGTATAACCATGATGCGCTACAACTCACTCGCCGAGGTACTTCCATACCACAGTACTGTATAACCATGGTGCGCTACAACTCGCTCGCCGAGGTACTTCCATACCACAGTACTGTATAACCATGATGCGCTACAACTCATTCGCCGAGGTACTTCCATACCACAGTACTGTATAACCATGATGCGCTACAACTCACTCGCCGAGGTACTTCCATACCACTGTACTGTATAACCATGGTGCGCTACAACTCGCTCGCCGAGGTACTTCCATACCACAGTACTGTATAACCATGATGCGCTACAACTCACTCGCCGAGGTACTTCCATACCACAGTACTGTATAACCATGATGCGCTACAACTCACTCGCCGAGGTACTTCCATACCACAGTACTGTATAACCATGGTGCGCTACAACTCACTCGCCGAGGTACTTTTTTGAGGGCGCACCTACAGCCCGTAATTTTTTTTTGTATTTCAAAATTTTGATCTCATTCGACAGCCAACTAAATACCCTAGGACCATTTTTTCATTTTTTTAAATTTCGACTTAGTACTCGAGACATCCGGGCCTAAAGTCAACAATTCAAAAATTTTCGTCTAAAAAAAACGGTTTTTCAACCATAACTTTTTTGTATTTCAATTTTTTTTTAATTCCTTCACCATCTGATACATCTCGTCAATCAGCGTCCTTTGACACCCTACTTATCTATGAACTACCAATAGCTTCCATACAATCGCCGTGTCGCACTAAACTCCCAAATGGGACCTAGTACCCAGCGATCTAAAAGTCATTTTCAATGACAATACTGCCTGGTGACAAACGGACAGCGAAGTCTTAGTAGCTTAACCTATGGATACGGAACCCTAAAAATGACTAAATACATGTCACGAAGATGTCACGTGTGAAATTGGGTGAATTAACATAAAAAATAGGGACATAAAATTTGGCTAGTCTGGTCCATTAATAACGTAAAACGTCTACATACCTTTCTACATAAAGGACTTTTTGAGTGACAAAGGGTTGATGGTTTGTATGGAAGTCCGTCATTTTTGAAGCAAGAAGCAACTTAGTTTTTAGGTTTACGATTAGAAGTACAAAGTTGATTATTATGAACATATATCTACAATTTCCGAAAATCATTTCGCTTGGGGGTGAAACGGGGTAAATTAACATAAAAAAACTTGGAAGTATGAAGCATACAAAAAAGGTTTAAAACTAAAACTTATCAATTAAAAAAATTTCGAAAAACCTAAAAAACTTTTAGGTATAAGCTTTTAATATTCCATTGTCACGCGATATACATATGCATTCAAAATTTCAGCTTAGTCGGAAACCGGGAAGTTTGTCAAAATTAACTTGCCAGATTTCACCCGAACAAACATACATACATTTAAAGTTAAATAAAAGCTTTTAATTAAACTTGGCGCGAGGTAATAAAAATAAAGTGTTAACCAAGAGAAGCGACACCCGAAGTCGTTGGCATCAGATATTAGGTCTTTACCTATGAAATTGCCGATTGTATAAAAAAGTTTAAAATTTGAAAATTAATATTAAGAATAATAGTTATTAAAACAAAATTTATTCACAAAATAGCATTAGACTATTGAAAATTCAATGGTGTTAAACATATGCCTATTGTTTAGATATTTTGAGAGCACGGTGGCTTTAACCCCACGAAGTCGGGTTTTTTTTTGAGGCAAAAAATACACATTTTTAATTTTAAATCTCCAGAGTTATCTTAGCAGTTTCTTCGATACTAATTTCATATTTTGGAATACCCCGGATAAGATTTCGTCACTTTCAGGAAAATTCAAGAAAATTAACTAGTCTAAAAAATCCCCCATCTGACCACTGAGAAAACGCCTTTGTTCCATTCAATGGTACATAGCTCAGGGAATTGGAACATGAAAAACATGCCACTAGTTACTAATAAAAGACCTTAAGTAGTATCACCGTAAAGTCAAAACTTTAACTTTTTTATTTTCAACAAAAATTGTCATTCAACTTCAAAAACTGAATCGTCAATTTCATAGGTAAATACCTATTACATAGTCATTAAATTGATTTCCACGCGGGCGAAGCCGCGGGAAAAATCTAGTCAAAATATAGACCATTGATGTGTTCCGGCATGAAGATAAGATAGCCAGTTCCCCATTGCGTTGGGGAGTGTTGATAAGCCCGCTTCCATCTTCGGCATCATCGTCACTTACCATCAGGGCAGATGATGGCAAGGGCTTATCAATTGTTGTTAAAAAAACAATCCAGGTGACCTAGAAACTTGCAAGTTAGCACCGAGGTAGGCCGGTGGACGTTAAAAAGGAAAAATTCTAAAAACAGCCAAGTGTGAGTCGTACTCGCGCACCAAGGGTTCCGTTCTTACGACTTGACTAAGTGGTCTTCCACTAGTCATCAAAACATATAGGTATATCACTTCCAGGTAACTTACAATAAACGTTAAATTTGGCATCTAGATAAGTTATGAGGCGTCCATTAATAAAAATTATTGGAAAAACCGGCAAAGTGCGAGTCTGACTCGCGAAATTAGGGTTCCTTACCACTACTATCCTTCAAAAGTATAGACCACTTCCAGTGACCTAGAGACTTGTTGGGCAATTAGCTAAGTTATTGGGCGTATTAAAAGTACAAAGAAAAACTAGCCAAGAGTGGATCGGAATCACAAAGTAAGGGTTCGGTACCACAACTACTCATCAAAATAATTATATAGACCACTCCCAGGTGACTTTTTAACTTGAGATTTAGGATCGAAATAGGTTATTGGGCGTTTTAAGAAAAGAGAAAAAACGTCCAAGCGCGAGTCGGGCTTTCGCCCTGAGAGTTTCGTACCACTATAACTTTACAAAAATTAATGATATCCCGTCGAAACATAAATGTAAAAGGGAGCCAAGTTCGATAAAAAAACTGAGATCTACATGGGTAGGTACCAAGTACTATAGTGGTTTCTTAAATCATAATTCATAGCGGAGACTTCAAATAAAAATATTTATCTTATACTTCTCCAAATATTAGAGAATGTACAACGGTTTTCAGTTGTCTAAAAGAATATTTATTGTTTTCTGAGGTACCTTTCGGTGTAATTTGAAAAGTATAATTAATAGTCAAGCCGCCAAGCAAGCAAAGCTTACTTAAAAAATAAACATCAATATCCTACTAATATTATAATCGCCAAAGTTTGTGAGAATGTATGGATGTATGTTTGTTACTCTTTGTTACAATACATAGACTGGGAATAATAAATAGCGGCGCTTGTATTTGCGTCTTGCTCAAACAATACAAATCTCTCGCTCACACGAGCTACCAAATCTATGGAAAAAATGCTATTTATATTCCCTATCTTTAATAAATTGTACGTATATAATAAAAAAAAAAGTTACGTTACCTTACCTTTTTTTTTTATTTACATTGAAAATTTCGATTAAATATTTTTCGTGACCTATGCCGCCGGTCATCCGCCCTGCTTGCATTCGCGTCTATAGATACGTCAGTTGTTTGTATATATGTAACTTCTCGCTCGTTAGTATGAAGTGTCTGCAGTGTGCCTGAATAACCACATAGGCTACTTTTTTCCACGCTCGCAAGCCGCTTGCGGCTCGCGCACTGCGCACCCTCTAAAAGTCATAGAAACGTAGTCCAAGCAGGTGAAGCCGCGAGAAACAGCTAGTGTAATATACTGAGACAGTGCAAACTTGCCAAATTACACCGTTAGTAGCACAGAACATAACAAGTTTTCATTTAAACTACTGAAAACCGTTGTACTCGTACATTGTCTAACGTTTGGATAAGTTTGAAATTAATATTTCAATTTGAAGTGCCGTAGCTATGTTCTAAGAAACCACTATAGAACTTGATACCTTCCCACTTTTTAGTAGCCTTTTTATTTCCTTAACTTTAGCTTAAAAACTAGGTAATATTTTTGGTTAGTAACATAATATTGAGTTTAAGAAAAAACGTAAGATTAAAAGGAAAAATTCTAAAAATATATTGTGTTGCTTTTATTCTTATTATTCTTAAGGACCCCTTTTTGGGTATACGCCTCCCCCAACCTTTTTCACTCGTCTCTGTTTTGTGCCATTTCTTGGCAATTTTTCCAGCAGCTCGAACTATATCATCTTTCCACCTTTATCTTGGTCTGCCTACTTTTTTTTTGCCTTACGGGCCTCTTTCACCTAGGCGCCTTTACTGTCCATCTTTTGTCCCTGCATCGAGAGATGTGTCCTGTCCAATTCCACTTCAGTTCGAGGGCATGTTTAAGAGCGTCCACCACTTTTGTTGTCTTTCTTATGTTTGCGCTTCAAAATTTTATCAATTCTCCGAATTTTAAGAATACTTCTTTCCATTGCTCTTTGGCAGGTTTACCCATTTAGATCTCTCTATTTTTTTTTATATCGGACTTGGCTCCCTTTCACATCTTGTCATCAACCTATCACATGTTTGACACACTTCATCTTGTGAGCTCTGACTCTAGAATTACAATTGTAAAGTATCAATAAAACAAGCATAATTTCATCCTCAAGTCCCTTTTAATTGTTTTGCAGTACACACGAGTACATTACTACACCGCCTTCCACGTTCCGGCCGGAGATCTACGCCTCTAACTCCATTCTTCCTGAAACTTCCCGTCCTGTCCGCTAAGACTCCCCTTGTGATGGTAGTAGTGTAGCTCGGGACTCCCTTACGTACGCAAGCCAGGACAAATACCTAGTAGGCTAATTTGAGTTAGAAAATGTAAAAAAAATATTTATTATTTCGCGGTATCTTTGGATTTTATTTGAGTTGACTGATGTATCGATCGAGGAATCCGTCAATTGTGTTTTAAAATTACTTTAAATTAAGTGAATTGGAAACCGGTGAATTCATATTTGACGAAGGTGAGAGAGTACGATCGACGCGCACTTACTTCGCGATCCGAATAGTAAGGAGGGAAGCTGCCACAACTGACAATCTCCTTAGTTTGATATATTTCACACAGAGCGGGCCGTCGCGTCTGAGAACCGCCATTATAATCACTTGTTCTTTACGCATGCTTTAGCAATTTTGAACTTAGTTTTATACAGACACATGAATTTTAAAAATTTAAAATACAAGTAATATTGAAATTTATTACCATATAATTGACTAGCGCGAATGTCACTAAAAATGATTAGAACTTGCTGAAAACGCAAAAAAAAATGTTTACTCTTTTTACAAATCAGTACATTTTAGTACGAAAGGTACATATTTTTTTTTGAGAATTGCCTATGGATACCCTGGGGAAAGTTGTTCAGTATGATGAGTAGCACCCCCAGTAAACGGGTCCTACTCCAATTCTTTACACCCTGTATAAATAAAGGGAAAAGGTGACTGACTGGTTTATAAATATAACGCACAGCCGAAATCACAGAACGGATTTCGCTGAAATTTGGAATGCATATAGCAATTAGGATGTGGGCATCCGCTAAGAATGGATTTTCCACGGGATTCCCACAAGATCGAAAAAAAAGGGATCTGCGCGGGCGCCCACTAGTATGTCATAAATGCATTTGACTAAAGTGGGCAGCACCTCTCCAGCACCCGGGGACCGGCCCGAGTGTGTCGCGAGCGGCGAGAGTCGGCCCTCGCCCCGTTTGCGTTCCTGCGTTACTCACGAGTACACCCCTCCCTTGCGTTTGAACATTATTGTACGGCATTTGAACCAGGCTCGCCGGTGAAACCCTTTGAGTCTTGATTTAACATTGAACGCTTTATTTTAAACGTAGATAACTAGAATCACTTGGGGTAGTATTTCTTTGTGGATTGAACACGCTAATTAAAACATATAGAACACATAAGAAGGAAAGAACGGGCTAAAAGTTGTATACATTCAAGAGCCAAATTCCGCCGGTCTTTGAAATTATTCAATTAAACCTACGAATGCATTTAACAATATTCTTAAAATGGGTTCGTCGTATCTGGGGGCACGGCAGTGCCCCCGCCCAGCCGAGACAAAACAAACAAAGGCACAACTGTAACATCCTTTTCTCGAAGCCTTTCAGGGTATTTTCAACCCCTCTGTAACTTCCTTGTGGATAAAGCTAGAAGCCAGAATTTTCAGTGACCGTGACGGTACAATATACTAAGGAATATTCCCAAACTATATTTAATTTGAATTTGTAGTTTTAAAAACATTACAAGTCAAAGTTTCTTAATTTTGTCACTCACACACTCACTCACATATCATCAAAATTCGAAGGTACTCCTAGCCGACACACAAGCTTCAAATTTTGATCACAATTAGTGTTTAGCCTATAAAGCAAGGAAAAATTTAAACGTACCGCAATGTCAGTCCCGTTGTCTAGTAATACGAACTGCATATTTTTATGTTATTTTATAATCCTCTATAAATAGATCCTAAATGTGTACGATTACAAAGTTACTTTTACAGTTCGTACAATATTTCGTAACTTACATCACCTGGATAGATAGATAGGTACACAAATAGTAGATATAGGTAGGTGCAGTACGTCACGGACACACACGATGTCCCCTTCAACACACCTGTACCTATACCGCTGTACGATACTATATTTGTAAGCCGGCGCAGCGTGTCGATGAGATCTTAGCGATTCTAAAGCAGTTGAATTTCATACAAAAAAAAGTAAAATTAATAATCACCTCATCATCATCATATCTAATCATCAATCTAACAATCAATACCACAGATTGATATTAAATTATATTATACCTAGTTTTCCTTTAAAATAAAATCAAATAAAATGATCTAATCAGTAGCAGTAATGATGATCTCATCAATACCACTCGTACATAGGCGCAAAGTGGACGAGCAGTGGAAATCGTTTTCCTGTATCAGTTTTAACGATTTATTGTTGAATCTAGCTGCGAGTAGCTACAATAAAGCTCTCTTACTCTCAGTTTATTGATTGATTGATTGAAAACACTTTATTGCACAACAAGAGAAAAGAAAAGGTAAAATGATTAAGGAAGTTGTACATTATTGTTGAATCTAGCTGCGAGTAGCTACAATAATGCTCTCTTACTCTCAGTTTATTGATTGATTGAAAACACTTTATTGCACAACATAAGAGAGAGAGAGAGAAAAAGGTACAATGATTAAGGAAGTTGTACATTATTGTTGAATCTAGCTGCGAGTAGCTACAATAAAGCTCTCTTACTCTCAGTTTATTGATTGATTGATTGAAAACACTTTATTGCACAACATAAGAGAGAAAAAAAAGGTACAATGATCAAGGAAGTTGTACATTATTGTTGAATCTAGCTACGAGTAGCTACAATAATGCTCTCTTACTCTCAGTTTATTGATTGATTGAAAACACTTTATTGCACAACATAAGAGAGAGAAAAAAAAAAGGTACAATGATTAAGGAAGTTGTACATTATTGTTGAATCTAGCTGCGAGTAGCTACAATAATGCTCTCTTACTCTCAGTTTATTGATTGATTGAAAACACTTTATTGCACAACATAAGAGAGAGAGAGAGAAAAAGGTACAATGATTAAGGAAGTTGTACATTATTGTTGAATCTAGCTGCGAGTAGCTACAATAATGCTCTCTTACTCTCAGTTTATTGATTGATTGAAAACACTTTATTGCACAACATGAGAGAGAAAAAAAAGGTACAATGATCAAGGAAGTTGTACATTATTGTTGAATCTAGCTACGAGTAGCTACAATAATGCTCTCTTACTCTCAGTTTATTGATTGATTGAAAACACTTTATTGCACAACATAAGAGAGAGAAAAAAAAAAGGTACAATGATTAAGGAAGTTGTACATTATTGTTGAATCTAACTACGAGTAGCTACAATAATGCTCTCTTACTCTCAGCTTTTTGTTGAATCTAGCTACGAGTAGCTACTAGAATGCTCTCTCACTCTCAGTTTATTGTTGAATCTAGCTACGAGTAGCTACAAGTATGCTCTGTCACTCTCAGTTTATTGTTGAATCTAGGTACGAGTAGCTACAAGTATGCTCTGTCACTCTCAGTTTATTGTTGAATCTAGCTACGAGATCTAACCCCGTTAGATTTTTTATATTTATTTATATATTTACTATACACACACAGTTGAGATAAACAGTTGCTTACAAACTAAATGTACAAATGGCATGAATAACTCTGTAATAGTTTTCTTCCTACACACCATAGGCGATGAAAAATGAGATGTAAGGGTTGAATTGGCGTGTACACAGATAATTAAACAATATATAACAGACATAATGTATACCTCATGTATACCTAATATAAATATAATATGGAATACATAATATATACTTATAAATAATACATATTACTACGTAATTAGGAAAGATTTATAGTAATTTTATGTTACACGAATAAATATAACATGATTAAACAGAATGGTAATTTTCTTTTACTCTTCTTTTGAAGACATTCAGTGATGGGTTATCACAGACGTAATGTGGGAGGGAGTTCCACAGTCTCGCTGCATGTACAGGGAAGGAGCTGCCGTAGCAAGAGGACGTGTGGGTCGGAACTTTTAGAAGAAGGGATTTCGGTGTAAGGCATGGCTGATCTCCGGGCACCAAAAACTCGAAACGCTCACGCATATAGGGAGTTGAAAATACAATTATAGAGGGTGGACAGGATATAAACAACCCTCTGACGGTGAATTGGAAGCCATTTCAGCTTAGATCTGTATGCAGATACGTGATCTAACTTGCGCAATCCGTAGATAAAGCGAATGCATAAGTTCTGAAGACGCTCCAATTTGTTGACTAATACCTCAGTTGCGTCGAGGAAGCACACGTCGGCGTAGTCAATAATAGGCCGAAGTAACGATTGCGCGAGCAAAGTTTTAGTTTCTAATGGTAGAAATTTTTGTAGGCGTTTGAGGGCTCGGTACTAGTAATGAATTTACCTACTGACCTCGTTTACATGGCTACTCCAAGAAAGGTTACTGTCAAAGATAACGCCCAGATTCTTTGCAGTATCTGTGAATGGAATACAAACCACATTGCATTTCACAGGCTGAAGTGAAATAGGATCTACCAGCTTTCTCATATATGTGCCACCTATTAGAAGAGTCTGTGACTTACGAGTAGATGGGTTTAATAGAAGACCAAATGACTGAGCCCAGTTATTAATTTTGTCGAGATCGGCGTTAATTAGATTAATAGCTTCATTGATCTCATTGATTTTTATAGGGTTATGTAAAAAAAAATGTTTACAACAGCCAGTATGAAAGTGTCCACGATGATGTCCAAACGAAAATGCTTGAAAATAATACAAATATCGGTCTATACATACCTAAAATATTTAAAGAATTATTCTCCAACTCCTAACCGTTAAGGAGTTGGACCTTCCAATGCTGACAGTTCATCAATTTGAGATAATGATTTTCAGACGTAAATACTAACTTTAGAAAATGTACTGAATACTTAAAACGTACCTATAAAATTTGAAGGTTGCCATCAATTTCCTTAGGATCCTATCTTCATATCCTGACTTGGTGACAGTGGGACCATCTTAGGAGTATACTCTTTCGGATAAATTTTTAAAATTAAATACTCCATGCGTTAAAAATGTCCCTGATGTGACGTTCTGAAACATATTTACGTACGTGAATTCTGAACTAAGCGCCCTACCAAACCCCGAACAAAGAAGTGTCCACTTCAAAACTAAGTTTTCCTCTCAAGCACTAGGTTAGCGAATATCTACGAGTATGGCCGTTCAAAAGTATTCTGTTTTGCTGTCAAGTATACTGTTTAAAGAATTTAAATTATGAAAACGAGCTTATGAAACGCAACCAGGGCAACGATTCTCAAGGAACTTTATATCAAAAAAAATCTTAAGATTATTTACAAAATGATTAGCACTGAATCCGTGAGACCTAGTAGTATACAAAGATAAAAATAAAAGTTTTAAAATCCTAAAAACCGACTTCAAAATGAAATTCACTCAAAAGTATAAAATAATATTATTATACTTAGATACACATTACCCAACATTAACGAAATCAAAGGTGGGTACGATTTAAATTAGGAGCCTAAATTTATTTTTGAGGTCGGTACCAGCAAACAGCTACTTACGTATCAAATGTTTTTGATTCGATGGCATTGCTGACACCGACCTCAAAAAAATGTTAGGCCACTAATTTAATTCGTATACCCACCTTTGATTTCGTTATTGTTGCGTAATGTGTATCTAAGTATAATAATATTATTTTATGCTTTTGAGTGAATTTCATTTTAAAGTCGGTTTTTAAGATTTTTAAACTTTTGTTTTTATTTTATTCATTCTTAGTGATAATGCTATCTATCTAACAACGTTATACTATCTATCTAACAACGTTATACCCAATTTCCCACTCGCCAATAGGAACCATCAAATCATAAAGCATGTGTTTCAATAACAGATACAGATTCCTGTAGCTTCCATCATCATCTTCAGAATGAAAGTTAAGGAGTTAAATCTTCCATCATCAGCTCATCTGAATAACCTGAAAGATTACAACTATCGGTCTATACTTACCTATGTATCTACGCAAAATATTTGAAGTATTATCCTCCAACTCCTAACCGTTAAGGCGTTTTACCTTCCTTCATCAGCTCATCAACTTGAGATGATGACTAATAGACGCCAAAACTTAGATAGTTTTAGGAAATACATGAAACATGTAATATGTGCCTATAAAATGTGAAGGTTGTTCACGATTTCCCTGAGATCCCATCATCAGATCCTGAATTGGTGACAATAGAACCCCCTCGGGAGTATAAATACAAATAAAAAAATAATTTTAAAAACCGGTTCACAATCGGCGGAGATAGCGTATCGCACAACAACATGAAAGTTAAGGAGTTAAATCTTTTATCATCAGCTCATCTGAATAACCTGAAAGAATACAACTATCGGTCTACGTAAAATTTTTAAAGAATTATCCTCCAACTCCTAACCGTTAAGGAGTTGTACCTTCCTTCATCAGCTCATCTGACGATGATGATGATGATGAAATGGTGACTACCAGATGCCAAAACTTGGATAGTTTTAGGAATCTTGGTAAGCCCGCTTCCATCTTCGGCAACATCGTCACTTACCACCAGGTGAGATGTTGTCAAGGGTTTACCAACTGTGAATTTAAAAAAAAATACATGAAACACGTAATATGTGCCTATAAAATTTGAGGATTGTTCTCGATTTCCCTGGGATCCCATCATCAGATCCTGACTTGGTGACAATGGGACCACCTCGGGAGTATACTCTTACAAATAAAAAAAAAATTTTGAAAATCTGTTCACAATCGGCGGAGATATCGCGTAACAAACATACAAAAAAAACATACATTCGAATTGAGGACCTCCTCCTTTTTGAAGTCGAAGTGATAATATAAGCGAGCGAAGTAAGCGAGCCGTTGTAGCAGCCTGCGAAGCATCAAGGATCAACTTCGCTTATTGCCCTGGGTTGCGTTGCACACTCATATTAACTGGAGCTTGTTTTTTAATATTATGGTCAGCTAAAACCATTCTTTAGGCCCCCACAGTTGGTCGCTAACCTAATAATTGAAAGAACAACTTACCTAGGTTTTCACAAAACTGAACTGATATTACCTAAATGGAAGGCGTGCCACGTGCGCACCCGAATAGAACTAGGCTAGTAGTTCGTCACGGTATAAGTAAAGTGACATGTTGTGTGTGCGCAGGCGGCGGGTGCGGAGGAGCCGGCACGCGGCGCCATGCGCGCGCGCTGACGCCATGCGCCGACATGCGCCCGCGCGCGCCCCCCGCCCCCGCGGCGCGCCTGCTGCTGCTCGCCAGCGTGCTCGCCGCCGGTCAGTACATCTATCCTACGAATACTATCCTTTAAAAACATAAAAGACTAATCATTACCTTACCAGAGCGTCTTCACTGTTAGTTGGGCTATGGACCTCATTCCTTTTTTCCGGAATATTACATACTCCATATTCCATACTCGGGGCCCAAGCTAAGTTTGGACCGGTGGAGGTTGTATTACCAGAGTAAACGACCGTCACATGTCTTGTGCCACCGAAGGCCTTATTAGAGACGGCTCAACGACTTCCATCTGGTGATCATCGTGCCTCTGAGCGGCATCCAGCGACGGCAACTCCTTCACTTCCAATCCGACTCGGTTGTTGTATATCAATTATCATCATATCAGCTCATATACGTCCCCACCGAGGGGCTCGAGCCTACCCTGAATTAGGGCGATCGGGCCTTAGTCGACCACGCGGGCCCAGTGCGGGTTGGCCGACTTCACACACAACCTGCGAGTTTCTTCGCAGGCGTGTGTAGGTTTCCTTACGATGTTTTTCCTTCACCGTTAAAGGAATCGGTAAGTATGTGCGTAAGTTTTGAAAAACTCATTGGTACATTGGCCGTCCAGATTTGAACCCGGTACCTCTGGTTAGAAGGACCGAGTCGTTACCGGTGGAGCCACCGACGCTTTTAATCAATTACATCACGCCCTAAATAGATTTCACTCGCGAAACTGAACTTTAGGGGTGCACTTAATAGGGCTGCCATATAAAAATCTCGGAGTAAAATAAAAAAGCCGTCAAATGAAATTAACGGCTTAAAATGATTACCTTGGCAATGGTGCCATATTGCAGGATGCGGCGGCAACCCGGACGCGAAGCGGCTGTACGACGATCTGCTCAGCAACTACAACAAGCTGGTGCGGCCAGTGCTGAACGTCAGCGACGCGCTCACCGTGAGCATCAAGCTCAAGCTCAGCCAGCTCATCGACGTGGTGCGTTCCTCACTCTAAGCTTGTCTTCTAGCGTTGATCCACTGCTAGACAGTACGCTTGTCTACAAAATTGTATTTTATATGTTATGCTAGTCTGTGACGTGAATAAATAAACATTAAAGTTGTTTTATTTTTTTACAGAATTTAAAGAATCAAATTATGACAACGAATCTATGGGTAGAACAAGTAAGTCACTTGCCACAAAATTAATTTAGTTTTCATAGAATAACGTAAGTAATAAATAATATGCGTTGTTTTGCAGAGCTGGTACGACTACAAGCTCTCGTGGGAGCCGCGCGAGTACGGTGGCGTAGAGATGCTGCACGTGCCCTCCGACCACATCTGGCGCCCTGACATCGTACTCTACAACAAGTACGTACCTTGCCCTCCCCACTACTTCTTCCTTTCTCCACGATAAAGTTCTCGTGAGAGCCGCGCGAGTACGGTGGCGTAGGGATGCTACACGTGCCCTCCGACCACATCTGGCGCCCTGACATCGTACTCTACAATAAGTACGTACCTTGCCTTCCCCACTACGTCCTCCTTTCTCCACGATAAAGTTCTCATGAGAACCGCGCGAGTACGGTGGCGTAGAGATGCTGCACGTGCCCTCCGACCACATCTGGCGCCCTGACATCGTACTCTACAACAAGTACGTACCTTGCCCTCCCCACTACGTCCTCCTTTCTCCACGATAAAGTTCTCATGAGAACCGCGCGAGTACGGTGGCGTAGAGATGCTGCACGTGCCCTCCGACCACATCTGGCGCCCTGACATCGTACTCTACAACAAGTACGTACCTTGCCCTCCCCACTACGTCCTCCTTTCTCCACGATAAAGTTCTCATGAGAACCGCGCGAGTGCGGTGGCGTAGAGATGCTGCACGTGCCCTCCGACCACATCTAGCGCCCTGACATCGTACTCTACATCAAGTACGTACCTTGCCGTCCCCACTACGTCCTCCTTTCTCCACGATAAAGTTCTCGTGAGAGCCGCGCGAGTACGGTGGCTTAGAGATGCTGCACGTGCCCTCCGACCACATCTAGCGCCCTGACATCGTACTCTACATCAAGTACGTACCTTGCCGTCCCCACTACGTCCTCCTTTCTCCACGATAAAGTTCTCGTGAGAGCCGCGCGAGTACGGTGGCTTAGAGATGCTGCACGTGCCCTCCGACCACATCTGGCGCCCTGACATCGTACTCTACAACAAGTACGTACCTTGCCCTCCCCACTACGTCCTCCCTCCTCCACGATACAAGTTATCGTGGGAGCCGCGCGAGTACGGTGGCGTAGAGATGCTGCAAGTGCCCTCCGACCACATCTAGCGCCCTGACATCGTACTCTACATCAAGTACGTACCTTGCCGTCCCCACTACGTCCTCCTTACTCCACGATAAAGTTCTCGTGAGAGCCGCGCGAGTACGGTGGCTTAGAGATGCTGCACGTGCCCTCCGACCACATCTGGCGCCCTCACATCGTACTCTACAACAAGTACGTACCTTGCCCTCCCCACTACGTCCTCCCTCCTCCACGATACAAGTTCTCGTGGGAGCCGCGCGGGTACGGTGGCGTAGAGATGCTGCACCTGCCCTCCGACCACATCTGGCGCCCTGACATCGTACTCTACATCAAGTACGTACCTTGCCCTCCCAACTACGTCCTTCCTACTCCACAATACAGGTTCTCGTGGGAGCCGCGCGAGTACGGTGGCATTGAGATGCTGCACGTGCCCTCCGACTACATTTGTCGCCCTGACATCGTAATCTACAACAAGTACGTACCTTGCCCTCCCCACTACGTCCTTCCTCCTCCACAATACAAGTTCTCGTGGGAGCCGCGCAAGTACGATGGCATTGAGATGCTGCACGTGCCCTCTGACCACATTTTTCGCCCTAACATCGTACTCTACAACAAGTACGTACCTTGCCCTCCCCACTACGTCCTTCCTCCTCCACAATACAAGTTCTCGTGGGAGCCGCGTGAGTACGGTGGCATTGAGATGCTGCACTTGCCCTCCGACCACATTTGTCGCCCTGACATCGTACTCTACAACAAGTACGTATCTTGCCATCCCCACTACGTCCTCCCTCCGCCACGATACAAGTTCTCGTTGGAACCGCGCCAGTACGGTGGCGTAGAGATGCTGCACGTGCCCTCTGACCACATACCCCCCCCCCTTCCCACCTCCTCCATTCTCTTCAGTTTTAATGAACAATTTGTTTTCCGTTCGCAGTGCGGATGGCAATTTCGAGGTGACACTGGCCACGAAGGCGACGCTCAACTACACTGGCCGCGTGGAGTGGCGCCCGCCAGCCATCTACAAGTCCTCCTGCGAGATCGACGTTGAGTATTTCCCCTTCGACCAGCAGACATGCGTCATGAAGTTCGGCTCCTGGACGTACGACGGTTTCCAGGTAATTGGATACTTAATAATATACCTAGGGATTAAAGTAAACGCAGTGTAAGTTTTCGTCATTTAATATCTATTTACAAATTATATAAAGCGATCCTTCTATTTCTATCTACCCTATGACCGACAATGCTGTCTTTTATAATCTTAAAATGTAATTTGAACTGTTTGGCTGCAGGTGGACTTGCGGCACATCGACGAGGCGCGTGGTACTAACGTCGTGGAGCTTGGCGTTGACCTCTCCGAGTTCTATACCTCCGTTGAGTGGGACATTCTTGAGGTGCCCGCCGTCAGGTAAACTGGTTCAAACAAGATTTGGAGTAAACTTCTTCTTTCATTTGAACATTGAAATGTTTGAATACTTATAGAGTATGTGCACAGTATGTGTGTGCGTTACAGGAATGAAAAGTTCTACACGTGCTGCGACGAGCCGTACCTGGACATCACATTCAACATCACGATGCGCCGCAAGACGCTCTTCTACACTGTGAACCTGATCATCCCCTGCATGGGCATCTCTTTCCTCACTGTGCTGGTCTTCTACCTACCCTCTGACAGCGGCGAGAAGGTATGACCAGCTCCATATTTTTAACGTAAAATATAATCGTTGATGTAACCATGAGTGTTGTGGGATGTACCATTACATTTACATTGCAAAACAAATTATGAAAAGAAGCAGTTGCCCGCTGCTTTGCCCGCGTGGATATGGGGAGTGCAGGGGGTGCAGGCGGCTTGCGACCTTTTTAGGTCCATTCTAAATATTTATTAGTTTTATGATTCTGGAAACTAACATTCTTTTAGATAAGATTAGTGGGTGCTCTATGCGCGAGCTGCAAGCAGCGGTGCTTTGTTTTTATTGAAATTAACTAAAAATATAGGTTATTTTGAAAATCCACAAAAATAAAAGATTTTTGAAATTACGCTAATTTTGTACGACGGTCATCTTGATAAATATCGGGCATAAAAATTGACTACAAATTAGGCATAAGCATTCAGTAAAACTACCAGATATCGACTTTAATGCCAATCGGAGCTGATCCAGAATTTGTCCAAAATCTGAATTTAAATTACTTTTGTTATATAAAAAATATATATATTTATCAACCAGAAGAGGATTTATTAAATACAACAAGGAGTACGTCCAAAACGTTAATAAATCTGCTCACAATTTAATTTTATCGAACAACTTTACTTAAACACCGATTCGTAAATAGCAACAATCACGCACTATGTACTTACACTAGGGAACATGCAATATTTTTATTTTTGCTTTCATTTTAAAGAACTCCATGCAGAATAAACCAGGAGTATATTAAAAAAATAAAAAAACTTGTTTTTTTAATTTTAAATGCGGTTTTAAAGTAACCGTTCAAATTTGCGCGCGCAAACGGACGTATAGTTCCGATGACGTCACTCCTGTCTGTCAATCAGACCAAAGAGAATATAATACATTACAATTACAATGTATTATATTCTCTTTGGTCGTCACTCCTGTCTGTCACTCAGACCAAAGAGAATATAATACATTACAATTACAATGTATTATATTCTCTTTGGTCTGAGTGACAGACAGGAGTGACGTCATCGGAACTATACGTCCGTTTGCGCGCGCAAATTTAAACGGTTACTTTAAAACCGCATTTAAAATTAAAAAAACAAGTTTTTTTATTTTTTTTATATACTCCTGGTTTATTCGGCATGGAGTTCTTTAAAATGCAAGCAAAAAAAGCGAAAAATAAAAATATTGCATGTTGCCTAGCAATACAAAACTGACGTCTGAATCCGTCGAGCTCCGAAGAGAAAGTGGCGGCGGCTTTTTTTTTTTTTTTCTTCGAAAGGACAAGCTTGTTGTTGGCCATTGGGGCCTTTACAACTTCACCGGGCAGGGGAGGCGAGTACGGAAAGCACTCAACCGGCTTTGGGCTGGTATTTATATTCTCGGGCGCGGGCGGCCCCACCTGTTTTGTTGCAGTGACATTAGCGCCTGCCACGTGAAGTTTGTGGCCATGCTCTTCCGATTTATGATAATATGGTCGTTCCTGACTGCGAGGCCTCCCCGCTTTTCGTTAGACCATTTTGTTAGAACCTTTGTAATTTCCGAGTTATTTTAAATAAAAATACGACGTGCCTGCGTTCGGAAATTAACGCACGAGCAGCAGTGCGCGTGATACTGGTTCTGAGTCAGTGCTTACTTAAAAATTCTTGTTAAAGTAATTATGGCACCTATAAGCCTAGATTCAATAGAAAAACTTATGACCAAGTGTTTAGCACCAGTTATGATAAAAATTTGTGCCCTGGAGTCAAGTCTGAGGACGCTAGAAGAGAAAATTGACAAGATAAGTGACCTATCGTTTGACAATATGGCCGACCAACGGACCGTAGACTCAAAACCGCAAGGTAAGCCCGATATGAAACCCTCTCGCGCTCGTCTATCAGCATCCATGACGCCGACGGCAGTCCAGAGCACCGGAACCAGTGCGAGAGACCAGCGAGCAGAAGCCAGGTACCAACGCCGGCCAACAAAGGGAAGTTTAGATAATAAGGCACCTGCACAACCCAAGACGTACGCCGTGGCAACGACGAGCTCAGAGGATGTGCATAAAAAAACGGGAAAAAAAAATCCACAAAGCCGCTTGAACACGCTAATCTTCCTCAAGATGCTAAACTAACGAACAACGAGACAACACCGCAAATGAAGGTAGACCGGAGCTCTTTGCTAACCAACACCGCGCCTCACGATGACTCACAACCGCAGTGGCATACTGTGCAGTACGGGAAACAGCGGAAACAGCGATCGAGAGAAGTAATAAAAGGCACTGGATCGGAAGACACTGAGCTGCTTGCAGTAGAACGAATAAAAAAAATTCACGTATGTTTTTTAAAACCTGACACAACTACGGAGTCACTTTTAGCATACATAGCTAAAAAGAATCCATCCAATAAATACCACGCACTGAAACTAAACCTAAAACATGACCATTACGCTTCATTCGTCATCACGGTACCGTCCAGTACTTATGCCTTCTTCATGCGCGCGGACAACTGGCCGCCGCGCATAGAAGTCAGTGAGTGGTTTCGCGGCGGCGCCGGACGGGCGGGAGCCCCGTCCTCATATCAACACAGGAGCCGAGAGCCTCGTGACGCCCGCCCCCCTCACTCCGCCATCGCCCCTGTCGACGCCCGGGAAGCTCGTACGTCCACCGCGAGAGACCGGTCAAGCAGCCCCCACCGCATCAGCGGCGCTGTCCCCACCACCACCGTGCCCGCGCCGGCGCCTGCGCCACGACAGTCCGCCTCACTCGAACAGCCGCCTCAGTAGAAGCATGCCTCTGACGACGACGACGACAAGTACCACTTTAGCAACAACGTATGACTCACCCGACGAGCATACCTCGCGCTCACGTAAGTTGGTTGTTTGTCACCAAAATGTGCAGTCCATTAATAATAAAACGCATAAAATTTAAGTTCTACTCAAAGCTGAGTTACGATGTGACATCTTAGCTGTTACCGAACACTGGCTGACAAGCGACCAGCTTAAGTGTATTAATCTAGACGGGTACACTTTGTTATCTTGCTATTGTCGTAAACAGCACATTCATGGTGGGTCAGGTATTTTTATAAAAGACAATCACAGAGCTATTGAATTAATTGACTTTTGTAATCTATCCAATGAATTATTTTGTGAAATTTCAGCAATTGAACTTATCGACTTTAATTTAATTATCATATGTGTTTATAGGACAAACTTAATAAGTGCTACTGATTTTTTAACTCACCTTGAAGGTGTGCTCGAAAAAGCCAGCGAGAGCGGAAAAGACTGTGTTATAGTAGGCGACATGAATATTAACGTAATAATGGAAAGTACTGATTCCAAAAAGTTATTTGATCTTTTGTCGACTTACGATTTCAGCAATAAAGTTGATTTTCCCACGCGAATCACTCAGGACACGAAGTCTAGCTTAGACCATGTCTATACCAACGCACAGGCGGGAACGGTATGTGCATCCCCAGTCACAACTAACCTCTCTGATCATATTGCGGTGCGCACAGAAATTGCGCGTCCGAGAATCGAACCTACACCAGCCCGCGTTGTGCGCGACTACTCTAAAAGTAATCGCGCCAATTTTGCGATATCTATTGATAGTATCAATTGGGTTGATGTATGGGAAAGAAGTGGCAGCTCTGCTTTGAATATGACGATATCTATGATAAATGTTATTTGCAATAAATTTGACATATGTTTTCCCCTTAAAAAGAAGCCTACTTCAAAAAATAACTCCTGGGTAACTGATGATATTATTAATTTAAAATTTTTACTATTTGATATGATAAAATTAAGTTGCGTATTTCCTTATAATGACGACTTAAAGAGAAAAATAAACGACATGAATTTATTATACAATAAATTAATATCGGAGAAAAAATTTGATTATTATTCCAATTTAATAAAAGGCAGTCAAAATAAAAGTAAAATGATGTGGCACATTGTAAACAAGGAGAGAGGTAGATCTACTCACCCTCTTACCCAGTTTACAGATATAGTTGTATCAAACGGAATAAAATTTACTTCAAAATCGGACGCTGCGAGCGCTATGAACGCTAGATTTGTAGGAGCCGCTGCTTTGTGCGGAGCCCCGCGCGCTGACACAGTGTTAGCCTGTACTGCATTGCGCGCCGCCCGCGCGCCGTCGGACCGCTCACTGCACCTGACGCCTTTCAGCGCGCAAGAAGTTTACCACATCATCAGCACTCGTATACCGCATAAGCCCACAAAAGATATATATGACATATCTATGGAGCTACTTAACTCAGTTGCAGCAACGCTATCGCCGGCATTGGCCGCACTGTACAATCAATGTCTTAAAGAGGGAACCTATCCATTACCCCTGAAAGTGAGTAAGATCTCTCCACTTTATAAGGGAAAAGGAAAAAGGGAAGATTTCGATTGCTACAGACCAGTGTCTATAATACCGGCGATAGCAAAAGTGCTGGAAAATGGGTTATGCTCTCGTTTAACCGAGCATCTCGACGCGACGGGCGCTCTGTCGGAGCGGCAGTTCGCGTACCGCGCGGGCCGCTCCACAAGCGCGCTGGCGCGGCGGGTGGTCCGGCGCGTGCTGGAGGCGCGTGAGCAGCGCCTGCAGGTGGCCGTGCTGTGCTGCGACCTGTCTAAAGCGTTTGACGTAGCAGATCACCATGTTCTCGCCGCCAAGATGCAACACTATGGAATCGGTGGTCGTGCTGCCGACCTATTCGCCGACATGCTTAGTGACAGGTCGCAGGTGGTGGTGTGCGACGGGGGAGACGTAAAGTCAGACTCTTTGAACACTACGATGGGTGTAGCCCAAGGATCATCGGTATCGAATATTCTTTTCTCGTTACTTTTGAACGATTTACCTGAAGCGGTGCCAGCTGGCGACATCTACATGTACGCTGACGATGTAGCCAGTATCGTCTGCGCACCGACTTTGGAAAAACTGGAACAACGACTTAACGATGCCATGATCCAGCTCTCGCGGTGGTTTGTCTGCAACGGACTAGCCTTAAATTTAAAAAAGACGCACTTTCTGCACTTTCACCTGGGAGGGAAGCTTCCGAGGGATCTGTCGCTGAGTGTGAATGGAGTACGTGTTGAGCAGGTGAACAGCACCACCTTTCTTGGATTCGAACTGGACCGCGGCCTGACTTGGGAATCTCACATAACCAAGCTGTATGGGAAAATTGGCGGAGTCAGTTTCGCCCTCCGACGGCTGGCTCGGGTGGTCCCGAGAGAGGTGGTGCGGTCCAGCTATTTTGCGACAGCACAGTCGCTCTTGCAATACGGGGTAGAGCTGTGGGGGTGCGCTGCCGAATGGGAGCGCGCCTTCCGCATGCAGAAAAAAGCCGTACGAGCGATTGTGCAAGCATCGCGCCGTACATCCGCGAGGCCGTTGTTTAAAAGCCTGGGCATACTTACACTACCATCCTTAGTAATCCTTCAGCTGGCTACCTATGTATATATCCATCGTGAAGAGTACCAGACGCCTAAAGATGTACATAACCGCAACCACCGCAATATGGACAGACTCCTGCCTGTGCGATGCAGACTCGCCAAGTCAAGCAAGCTGACGCATGTGCTTGGACCGGCAATTTTTAACAAACTCCCGGTAGAAATTACTGAAGCTCCCTCATTAACAAGTTTTAAGACAAAACTCAGACGCTGGCTCATTGAGCACACGTTTTATTCATTACAAGACTTTTTAAATTTACACAATGTGTAAACTATTTTTTAGTTGTTAGTTCTTTCAAGTACCTAAATATAAATATTTTTTATTAAGTATTATATTATTTAAATATGTGTGTTATTGACAATTTAATTGTTCATATTATTTCGAAACAATTTATAAAATGACCTGTAAAATATTTTTTACCAATAAATTATTATGATTATGATTATGATTAGGAGCCTTGACTACTGTCTCACTAGCTAGGAACACGCGTTCACACGAGGACAATAGACAAGACAATCCACCGCGCGCGTGGTGGGGGAAGCTATTGGCTCCGAAAATTTAAAATCGTTCTATTTCATTGTCCTGTCTTGTCAATTGTCTTGAAGACAATCCAATTAGTGGATCGTCCCCATTTAGACGATACTTTTTCATTGTCTTACTGGCCTGGCTTAATGGATTATCTCGACTATTGTCCCCGTGTAAAAGGGCCATAACTCTAGGCGACAAGATGCTAACTGTTAGGTACCATATACACCAAAATTATTATTTACCTACCTATACAAATAAAAAAGGGAAAAGATTGTTTTTTTCATTATTCGTCATAAATCGAAAACTATACATCAAAAAAATAATTAAAAATATGTTTAAGCTTATGCTAATGCAGCCCATTCATACGCTACCCCACATGACACGGTTAACTCAACTCAAAATTTGGACCGCCGTTCCTTGCATAATTGATTTCGTACATACTTTAAATAAAGACTATATTTTTTATGAAATAATTAGAAATGTATGGTTTTCAGATTTTTCCCTATACTTGTAGTATAAGACGGTATTACTTGCCAAATTTCATAGTTCAAGGGACTGTAGACCGAAATATACAGTTTTAACTTCAATTTGATACCTTCACGCGTTCCCGAGATAAAGGGTCTTGACAGACAGACAGACGGGCAGACGGACGAACAACAAAATAATACTATAACGGTTCCGTTTTTTCCTTTTGAGGAACGAAACCCTAAAAAAAGTATCGATATTGCTACAATATAATATTTAACATATTAATATTGATAGTAAAATATTAATAAAAAATTATACAACTTATGCATGTCCGTATTTTTACCAAAATGTCAAAAGATGTGCATGAGCGTTGCATGAATCATTGATACTAAAAATGTGACGTGACGACTCTTAACAATGGGCCCACCGCACCGAACAAACGGTGACAATGGTCTAGTGGGCCCTACCCGCCCCTCATCAGCCGTCGCCCTGTCTAGACGTTTCCGTTGGACGACTGTATAATGGATTCTTAGACTGTGGTTCTGTGTCAGATGTGTCTTTTCATATTAGTATTACAATTATTGGTCAAGCGCAAGCTTTCGTTGCGTTGCGTCTTCTCTACTGAGTAATACTAGCTGCTCGTCAGCGCGAGGGGGACGACTGTAATGTTTGATCACTTGCGTCTAGGCAGTTGCATCTTTTTATAAGTATAGAAATGTCTACTGTGAGAAAAAAATGATATCTCCAGTAGTTAGAGTACTTTCTCTCCAGGTGCGATTACAAAGTTCCACTCTCTAAATTACATAAAATAGAATTTATTTATAATTTGCTATAGCTTAGATTGCGATATAGCTCAAAGTTTAATACACTTTTGCATTATAAAACTACTACGGTGTTAGTTTTCTTTCACGCAGCAAATCTTTTACTTTAATACAAAAAAAAAATCTCTCCTTCGAAAATTACGTAGATAGAAAGATAAACTAATTTATTTGTATCTACAGACACACCCACACACATACACACACACATACAAAAGATAAAAAATTAAAATAGAAAACATGAAATATACAATTAACGGAACCCAAACAAAGTAAAAACTAAAATAATAAAAACACTAAAGAATAAAAAGCACTGAGGGTATGCGGTGTGCTGCAGCCTGCAGCCAAAGTGTATATATTATATACTAGCTGTTTCCCGCGGCTTCACCCGCGTGGACCACGTTTCTATGACTTTTCGAGGGTGCGCAGTGCGCGACCCGCAAGCGGCTCGCGAGCGTGGTAAAAAGTAGCCTATGTCTTAATCCGGGTCCTAATCTGTCTACCTACCAAATTTCAGCCAAATCCGTGTAGAAGTTTTTGCGGGAAAGCGTAACAGACAGACAGAGTTACTTTCGCATTTATAATATTAGTAGGGATTAGTACTAACATGCTGCAGCAGTGCAAATAGGCCATGGCTTAGCAGGGGAACACGAATAGATACGTCCTCTTTCCATATGACGACAGTATAGTATACATTCGCTATGGCTGTCTGTCCGTCGGTATGTCACACCCGTTTAATTTGAAGACTTTTTTTTTTTTTTTTTTTTTTTTATACACAATTGGTAAACCCTTGACAACATCTCACCTGGTGGTAAGTGACGATGTTGCCGAAGATGGAAGCGGGCTTACCAAGATTCCCCAACGCAATGGGGAACTGGCTATCTTATCTTCATGCCGGAACACACCAATGATATCAACATTGATATTTGGCGGCAAGACTTAGATAAGATGGTGGTAGCTAGCCAGACGGGCTTAGAAAATGCCCTACCACCAACCAAACCGAGTCTTACAATTGACCCCGCCGGGAATCGAACCCGCGACCTCCTGTGTAAAGCCAGTGAACTTTGCCTCTGAGCTACGGAGGCGGTTAAAAACTATTAAAGCTACAAAGCTATAAGCAATTAGGTATGGTGGTTGGTTGGTTCGGTTTGGTCGGCGTCCCCTTGTACCGAAAAACTTCCCATTCCAGTTGAAGCGCGTGTATGAGCATTTGTTTCACAATCACAATCAACAACATTTTTTTTTAATTTAAGAGATTTTTATGTGTTTTTTTTATAATTTGTCATGTTGAGTTATTCATGCGGATGGAGTCGCGGGCAACAGCTAGTATTAGTACATTGTATTGTACATTGATAACAATAACAGTAATAACATCACAAGCTCGTTAATACTATTAACATATCGTATGCGCTTTCGGTGTCGACAGGTGTCGTTATCGATCTCAATCCTGCTGTCGCTGACGGTGTTCTTCCTGCTGCTGGCGGAGATCATCCCGCCGACGTCGCTGGTGGTGCCGCTGCTCGGCAAGTTCGTGCTCTTCACCATGATCCTCGACACCTTCAGGTGCGTCCAACGATCTGCCAGGTGGCGTTCTGCGCCTTGTTCTGGCTTCCGTGACTCCGTGACTCCTGCGTGACCGTGCTTGTGTTGTTGCAAGTAATATTATCGGCATAGGTGTATTACCGGTAAAGTAGGTTTATTAGAAATAATTTCAACTAAATTAGACCCCAATATGATCGCGTGCTCGGAGACCTTGAGCTGACCCCGGCCCTCTTCCTAGACAGATGCCCTTTCTAAGGGGTCGAGTGCCGGGCTAGTGATCGTCTGTTTTAAAATATGTCTACGGCAAATCGAGTTCCCTCGGAAGTACACCCTTAAACAGCTGAACAGATCTTCATAAATGATGACTATGAACCACCTCGATATCACACACACTGACTGACATACACACACGCATACACGCACACACACCACACATATACACACACAGACTGACACACACACACAAACACACTAACACACATTGCACATGCATTTTGTTGACTTTTATTTTGTTAAATTCTCACTTATAGTTGTCGGTTGACATCGCATATTTTGTTCCTATCTCTGCTCGCTGACAGCTAAGGTACAGGCTTTCTCTAGCCTAGTTTAGTAGCCAGAGTTCCAATAACTAATGTTAAGATGTACAACTAGAATTAAGACCTTGTTTTTCTAACTTGTAAACTTTTTGTGAAATAAATTTATTATTTATTATTATTATTATTTATATCGTCAGCATTGAAACAAAAAACTGCATCCAAATCGGTCTATTCGTTTAAGAACTACGATGCCAAAGACAGACACACAGATACACACGTTAAACTCATAACACCCCTCCTTTGCGTGGGGGGTTAATAATTGAAGTAAACAAACGGCTTGTCATAGTTGGAGACATACATGTGGATTACCTTACTCATTAAACTTAAATTTAAAATTTAAAAAAACCCCTACAAAAAACCTCCAAAAAGTAGAAAATAATGTATTTTGGCCCTAAGTTTAATATAAGTAGTAATATTTTGATCCAAGAGTCGTCGCCTAGGAGGACCGCTAAGTTGTGAAATTATTAGTAACTAGCTGTTTCCCGCGGCTTCACCCGGGTGGACCACGTTTCTATGACTTTTCGAGGGTGCGCAGTGCGCGAGCCGCAAGCGGCTCGCGAGCGTGGTAAAAAGTAGCCTATGTCTTAATCCAGGTCCTAATCTGTCTACCTACCAAATTTCAGCCAAATCCGTTCAGTAGTTTTTGCGGGAAAGCGTAACAGACAGACAGAGTTACTTTCGCCTTTATAATTTTAAGTAGGGATTAGTTGTAGTAAAGTAAAAACTGTTGTATTTTGTTTTTATTTTTACCTACATATAAAAAAGTAATAATATTTTAAACAGTCGTTAGTAACTGGCACTTGCCCGCGGCTTCGCCCGCGTGGACATCGTTTTTATGAGCTGGTGCTCTTCCTCTTGCATCAAGGTTGGGTTCACTCAGTTGAAACATGATGTTATATCTTAAAGCATGAGGTAAGTTATCTCAGGAAGTAAGTGCATGTTGGACGACATGCTAAAACTTAACTCTTTTGAACAAAAACATCGTAAAAACACAATATGAAACAGTTTTGGAGCAAACATTTAAATAAGTTATACCAACAAGATTATTTTTTTTAATTTTTTGAAAAAGTTTGAAGCCCTATCAAATACCTACTAGAAAATGCCGAATGCTTCGAAAATCTTGCTAAAGGAAAAAAATAGTGTTTGGTTTTATGAAGCCATGGTAAAAGTGAAACTTTTTTTCACATTATAGACATTTACAAAGCACGAAACGATCATGGCTGCTCTCATCTTGGAGCTACAGTACACAGGACGAAACGATCATGTAATAAAAGTTTCACTTCTCTTGGATCTACGGTACAGAGAACGAAACGATCATGGCTGCTCTCGTCTTGGAGCTACGGTACAGAGGACGAAACGATCATGGCTGCTCTGACGAAAAAGTTTGAGACGATGTAATAATCTCTTTGCCGTCACGCAACACACAGACGAAAAAGCTTGAGACGATGTAATAAAAGTTTCACTTTAAAATCTTCATTTAGTTGCTCTTAAACTGTCTAAGTTTTGAACAATAGGGTAGGGCGGAGCTAGCTGAGCATAGGGGTATAAGTTTCATGGCATTCGAAATATATCAGAAACTATACCACAGATGAGATACTAGTTTCTTCGTAAACTATACACCGCACCACAGATTACTAATTAGTTACTATGACCGCACACTGACGCACCACTAACGCGTCCAATAGCGGCAAGAAGCGGTCGCGGGGGGGGGGAGGCACTCGGGAGTGATGACTTGTCCATCGAGAGGAGCACACGCACGCTTTGTTTATTTAGTGACCAAGAAGTTGCTCAACTAACCACACTATTTATATAACTGACTTAGAGGTATAGGATCGGACTTATAAAAGGAAAACTTCAAGAGGTTCAAGAGGTTTCTTACATTACTCTCGACTTAAATGATTGAACATTAAACCCATGGTTTGGCTAGAATTTCTAACTGCTCATACCCTTGCTTAACTTACCTCACCTATGGCACAGTATATATATTAGTACTAACGTACCTATGGGGTACGTTGAGCATCTCTCACTTTCTTCACATAAACGACTGTAGCTCTTAAATGCGATTTATTACAAAAGAATTACTATGGACACTTTTGAAAAGGGATAAATCACCTAACCATCAGTATGCATAACAAGCAATTATAAGACTCATAATTGAGGAGCTACGATCGCTTATGTGAAAAATTGCTTAACTAGCCCCGCCCTACTACTAAAACCTCCCTCCTCCTCTGCCCTCCGTGTCCAGTTCAATAACGCCTTCAGGGTGTTGATGGGGCTGCCGCGCTGCTGTAGTGCCTCGGGCATGTTCGCGGAGGCGCGCATAGACTGTTTCTATGCCACAATGTGCAAAAGGTGCGCGTCCTTAGTGCGCGGACAGGTTTGATTGCTGCTACATGAATCATTGGTCAAACCTCAAAGAAGATCCTTATTTATTTATTTTTTAGTAACATTTAGTGTATAAGTTTAGTTTTTAAGATTACTAACATAAATTGATCCTTAAGTTGGTCGTAAATAAATTGATTATTATTGCAATAAAATCAAATTTGGGCTCGTTTGTTTTGTCTTGACGAATATTCTGATCGTAGATGGTATCCAAGGTGTGGTGATGGAGCTGGAAGGTAGTTGAGATGTAGTCAAACGCACGCAAATTAATATTATAAAAAAAAAGTTTTGCTTACAATATAACCAAGTGATGATGTACTCGTATTATTAGTGGTTTCACTTATTTTGCGCAGCATCTGCGTGACGGTGGTGGTGCTGAACGTACACTTCCGCTCGCCGCAGACGCATACGATGGCGCCGTGGGTGCGGCGCGTGTTCATACATGTGCTGCCGCGCCTGCTGGTCATGCGCCGGCCGCACTACCGCCCCGACCCCCACTCCAGTCGCTTGTGAGTATCGTGTTCGTCCACGTTCTGCGGCGTCTGCTGGTCATGTGCCGCCCGCACTACCGCACGCACCGACCCGCACTCTAATCACTTGGAAATATCGGGTTCATTCACGTGCTGTGGCGTCTGCTGGTCATGTGCCACCCGCACATCCGCCCCGACCTGAATAACCTGTTCATCATCGTACTGTGGCGTCTGCTGGTAATGTGCCGCCCGCACATCCGCCCCGACCTGAATAACCTGTTCATCATCGTACTGTGGCGTCTGCTGGTCATGTGCCGCCCGCACATCCGCCCCGACCTGAATAACCTGTTCATCATCGTACTGTGGCGTCTGCTGGTTATGTGCCGCCCGCACATCCGCCCCGACCTGAATAACCTGTTCATCATCGTGCTGTGGCGTCTGCTGGTCATGTGCCGCCCGCACATACGCCCCGACCTGCATATCCTGTTCATCATCGTACTGTGGCGTCTGCTGGTCATGTGCCGCCCGCACATCCGCCCCGACCTGAATAACCTGTTCATCATCGTGCTGTGGCGTCTGCTGGCCATGTGCCGCCCGCACATATACGCCCCGACCTGAATATCCTGTTCATCCACGTGCTTTGGCGTCTGCTAGTCATGTACCGTCTGCACTACCACCCCTTATCCTACTCTAAACGCTTGTGAGTATCATGTTCATTCACGTGCTGTCGCGTCTGCTGGTCATGTGCCGCCCGCACTATAATCGCTTGTGAGTGTCGTGTTCATCGACGTGCTGTGGCGTCTGCTAGTCATGTACGGCCGTACTACCACCCCTAACCCTACTCTAATCGCTTGTGAGTATCATGTTCATTCACGTACTGTCGCGTCTGCTGGTCAAAAGCCGCCCGCACTACTGCCACAAAACCCCACTCTAATCGCTTGTGAGTATCGTGTTCATTCACGTGATGTCGCGTCTGCTGGTCATGTGCGGCCCGCACTACCACCCCGACCCCTACTATAATCGCTTTTGAGTATCGTGTTCATCCACGTGCTGCGGCGTCTGCTGGTCAAGAGCCGTCCGACTACCGCCCCTACCCCCCACCCTAATCGCTTGTGAGTATCGTGTTCATCCACGTGCTGTGACATCTGCTGGTCAAGTGCTGCCCGAACTACGGCCCCGACCCCCACTCTAATCGCTTTTGAGTATCATGTTCATCCACGTAATATGGTGTCTGCTGGTCCTGAGCTGCCCGCACTACCGCCCCAATACTCACTCCAGTCGCTTGTAAGTGTCGTGTCGTGTTTAGCCACGTGCTGCCGCGCCTACTGGTTCTGAGCCGCCCGCACTAATGCCTCAACACTCACTCCAGTCGCTTGTGAGTGTCGTGTCGTGTTCAGCCACGTGCTGCCGCGCCTGTTAGTCCTGAGCCGCCCGCACTACCGCCCCAACACTCACTCCAGTCGCTTGTAAGTATTATCTACATGCTGCCGCGCCTGCTAGTCTTGAGCCGCCCGCACCATTGCCCCGACCCATTCCAGTCATGTATCGTGCAGTCTCAACGAACTCCTGCCTTATCTTTACCTTCCTGATATCAATTGGATGTCAACGTCTTTGTGGTTTCCCAGCGCCGGCATCGTGGCGCAAGAGGCGCTGCGCTGGGAAGAGAGTGGTGAGGGTTGGTTCGTGGGGAGTGAGGGGGAGGTACCAGCACCCCCCGCACCGCCCGCGCCTCCCTGCCACCTGCACGCGGCGGGCGCACTGTGCGACGCGCTGCGCCGCTGGCACCGCTGCCCTGAGCTGCACAAAGCCATTGACGGCATCAACTACATCGCCGACCAGACACGCAAAGAGGAGGAGTCCACGAAGGTACATCCCGACTTCTTTTGTGATTCATTTATAACGCGGTAACGCTGTTATTTAGCCTTCTTCCTTTTGATCTAATTCTTCTGTTTCGCATAATAATTACATCAAAGTAGAAAATAAAGATAAAAATATGTCAAAATAATAAGTCAAATTATACATTATTAATTATTAATTTTAGGTTGCATACGAATATGTACTCATGGAATTTAATTTTAGATTAAAAAAAATCATTAATACTATAAAACGCCTGATCAACGAGCCTTTGTTTTAGTAATGACTTGAAGCTCCTCAGACTGGGGGCTTGGGTTATGTTGTCCGGTAGTCGATTATACAGTTTAGGGCCCATAAGATGCGTCAATTTTCCAGACTTAGTAAGTCGATGAGGAATGGGCCTGAGCTTATTAGCGTTTCTTGTATTAAATGCATGGGTATCCTTATGTGTTGGGTATTGGTCCACATTACTTCGCACGCTCGTGGTAAATTTATCTGTGTGCACGAACGGTGGTTATTCCACGCCCTATCGTACTTACCTATGCTATTTACTCCTACCCGCCGTCGTGTCACACGTTGTCCCAAAGAGAGCCAATTAGTAAATCTGAACAAGGTATTGATTTGATTGACTTAATCATTACAGGTGAAGGAAGATTGGAAGTACGTGGCGATGGTGTTGGACCGATTGTTCCTATGGATATTCACCCTGGCAGTGGTGGTGGGGTCGGCCGGGATCATCTTGCAAGCGCCCACGCTGTATGACGATCGCGCACCCATCGACGTGCGTCTCTCGGAGATCGCGTATGCAACCGCCAAGCCTCGACCACCGCCACCGCCACGCTAGCGTCGCCTGGTGGCGCCCCACGCTAGCGTCGCCCGATGGCGCCCCACGCTAGCGTCGCCTGGTGGCGCCCCACGCCGCCAGGTGCTGTCAGGTGCCACTAAGTGATACCTGAAGCTGCCAGGCGCCGCCTGGTGCCGTATCGTGCTGGCCTCGTCTCTCTTTATCAACGAACGTCCAACTCGTTACACTGCGTGGTAATATTATGATTATAATTGTAAATAATAAATACTATATTAGTTTATACAAAAGAAATGATGAATCGAAAATTATTCAATTTTTTTTATAGAGATGATATTAAATTTATTGTTTACTACAAAAGGCTTTTTATTTAATTATACTGGGTATTTTCTTGAACATGGTGCGAAAAAAATATTGAGTTTTTAAATAGATAAATAGATGCAATATTATAAAATACAAACCCAAATTCCGTAACTAGCTATAGGACTCTTTTTGAACAAAATTAGGTAAGCCCTTGGCATCATCTCACTTGATGGTAAGTAACGATGATGCCGAAGATGGAATTAAGCGGGGTTAACCAAGATTCCCCAACACAATGGGAAAAGCCTGTTCAGTATGATGAGTAGGAGCCCCAGTTAACGAGCCCTACACTAATTTTCGCGTAATTTACCCTGTTATTTGATTTTTAATCAAGCAAAAGTAACTCATGAACTTAGCGATCAGTACAATCATAACTTCATCTACAGATCGTGTTATCCTACCTGTTGTTCTATTTAATATATTCCATAGTTTCTTAGGGTTTTTCATGTTTTAATTTATTTCTGACTTATAAAATCCGTTTCTCGATTTTTCAATTACTTTACGTATCTCATTTCTTATTTTGTTATACTCTAATCTCAAAACCACGTTGGTTGTATCTTTTTTCCAAGATACAAATAATCCATCTCTTTTATTACATATTTTTATTATGTTTTTATTTATCCATTATTCTTTGTTTCGTTTCGATGACGATTTAATTTTTTTCGTATACCCCGGTTTTTTATAGCACTCGGTTAATTTTTATCTTTTATGTGATTGCATATTAAATTAGGGCAGTCCAGTGTATTTATACCGTTCCAGTCTATATATTGTAAATCTCTATTTAAGATATCGTTTTTGTATCGTATTTATTTAATAGGATAACAGATAGAGATAACATACTTTGTAATTGCAGTTATTTAGATAAACAGGTATTTAATTGTTTGCGGTCAGATCATAGCGGAATAATGGCTTATGCTTTCCTGTAAGTACTACGGCAGAACAAATCAAAATTCAAACTAGGCCAGTCAGTTAGTCGAATAGAAAAGTTTAAAAAGTACGAGACGAAAAACTACCCATACCAGATTTTGATAATGAAGTGCAAGCCAACGGTTTTTACAATGATTTTTTCACAGTACTGGATAGGGAATTCCAAAGTATATTTAAGTCTAAATCCACAATTAGTAACATCAAATTTAAATTCAGTGAATGGGCTACTTACTATAGGTATATACCAAAGTCGCCAAACTTTGTTTGACCTCTATGACAAAAAAACTTACACTTTTGATGAGAACTTTAGACGTTATGTGTAACAATATTTAAAAAAAAAATTAAGCAGGTTTTCCGCGTAGCAAAATCTAATTATCTATCTAGAAAAATAAAATTGACAGATAATAAAATAAAAACTGCTTGGAATATTATTAGCAAAGAAACAGGTAAAGTGATCCCTCGCGACAAAGAATATGTTTTGCAAACAGATCAAGGTAGAATTAGTTCGAATGCCGATGTAGTCAAAGAATTCGAAACTTTTTTTACAAATATTCCACCAGACTTAGACTACTAAAGTCACTCATCACCTTTGTATGCTCAAAGGTTGCTAAAGGAAAGGTTAATATTTGTGATCAAAAATTCTCCTTCAGAGTAATTGAACCACAAACTATTGTAAAAACTTTTAAATCTCTTAAAGTGAAAAGAACCGAAGACCTCTGGGGATTATCGGTAAGCTTGATTATTAATGTAATTGATACTTTAGCGCCATATTTAGCTTGTCTTTTTAATATTAGCATTGATAGTGGCGTCTTTCCAGATTTCATGAATGAATGATCTCATTTCAAACTCATCTGGATCTAGGGTAAAAATGGGTGTGCCCCAGGGTTCCATATTAGGGTTTTTTCTTTTCCTTGATTATGTAAAGTGATACTTTTATATAAATCTAGTTCAAAAACTGATCCGGGCAACTACAGACCAGTTTCTGTGCTGCCAGTTCTTAGTAAAGTGTTTAAAAAGATTGTGCTTATCCAAAAGCTATAATAATTTACAGAAAACAAACTACTGCATAACCAACAATTTGGTTTCACGAAAGGTCGATCAACAACCGATGCAGGAGTTGCACTTATTCGCAAAATTTATGATGCCTTTGAGGAATCGCAGAATGCAATTGGAGTGTTTTGTGATTTATCTAAGGCATTCGATTGTGTTGAACACCAAACATTACTTGTGAAATTAAAGCATTACGGTGTAAAGGATGGGGCTCTCAGTCTTTTAAATTCGTATTTAGACAACAAAACACAAAAAGTACAAGTAAATGGCACGAACTCATCTGGATCTAGGGTAAAAATGGGTGTGCCCCAGAGTTCCATATTAGGGTTTTTTCTTTTCCTTGATTATGTAAATGATTTGCCTTTTATGGTGCATCATCTATCAAATATTGTGTTGTTTGCGGATGATACTTCTCTCATTTTTAAAGTGAATAGGAAAGAAAACGAAATACTCAAATACTAATAAACAACACATGTTTTTAAAAAATCTCGACTTTCGCACTGGAACATAGTTCTCCGACTATAAAACAGCTGCCAAAAGATATAACATCGCCTCTCTAAAGTCTAGGAGGGTTTACCATGATCAAGTGTGCTTATTCAAAATAATAAATAACATTATTGACTCTCCCGCACTATTAGCTGAAATTAACTTTAGGATACCACCACGCATATCCTCTCGCACAAAAAAAACCTTTTCAATATCTCCTTTTTCGACAAATTCGACAAAATAGTTTCTTCAGACGATCGACACGCAATTTCAATAATGACTTTTCTGATGTAGACATTTTTAATACTACTTTGGGTGCCTTTAAAAGTGCGATTAGAAATAAAATAAACTGTTAAATTAAAAATAGTTGTAAAATTAATATTGTCTCAGGGCTCGTATATTTCATGTTTTATTTTTATTAAGTGGAACTCCAGGTCGTTTTGAATTTAAAATTAAAAACTATATATATAAGACTGTTTGTTTCCTAAATTAATAAAATAAAATAAACACTCTCTTAAAGATACTGGACTGGTTCACTGTAAACAACTTATTATAAAATGCTAAAAAAAACAGAACGTATAAAATGTTGTTTGTCAAATGTAAAAAAGGTCAATAATAGTGTAGCATTAGACAGTAATAACTTACAATTTGTAAATACTACGGTGTTCATTGGTATAACTTTGGATGTTTCACTTCAATGGGGACCACACATTGAAACATTAGCGGGAAGGCTTAGTTCAGCTGCTTAGGCCGTTAAAAAATTAAGACAGTTAACAGATGTAAGTACTGCGAGACTAGTGTATTTTAGTAACTTCCATAGTATAATGTCTTATGGCATCTTACTGTGGGGCCGATATACAAACTATTTTCATCTTGCAGAAAAGAGCTATCGGCGCAATCTATCAGATGCAATCACGTGAGTCGTTAAAGAATAAGTTCAAAGAAATCAATATTTTAACTGTTGCTGGTTAATTTATATATGAAGATTGAAGACATCATGTACGTTCGTAAGAATTTGCATTTATTTACTAAAAACAGTGACAAGCATAATTTGAATTCAAGAAATGTAAATAAAATAGATATAGCCTTTTGGAGACTGAGTAAGGTTAAAAAGTCATTTGTGGGGCAGTGTATAAGATTTTACAATAAAATTCCCGAAAATGTAACTAGTTTGTCAGAGAATAAATTCAAGAATCATGTCAAAAAATGCTTGTGTTCTAGAGGATATCATAAAATAATAGATTATGTAAATGACAAAGATACGAGTATATATGTTGATTCTATAACAAATACTATTATCTAAGACTGTAATCTGAATCATGACATTATTTGTAATATACAATATGTTTTTTTGACTATTTAATAGTGTGTGTAAACACCTATTTAAAATAAATTATTTTGATTTAATTTGATTTGAGGATCAGCCTGTATATGTGGCAGGGCGATGCATAAGAGCGCAGTCATTCGATGGTCCGCCAGTACAGTGCCCAACGCCTCACTGTACATATTTTTTAGGGTTCCGTAGCCAAATGGCAAAAAACGCAACCGTGATGGTTCGTCATGTCTGTCTGTCTGTCCATCCGTATGTCACAGCCACTTTTTTCCGAAACTATAAGAACTATACTGTTGAAACTTGGTAAGGTTAGGTTAGGTTGGGGGACCCCCCACAGTGCTTGCTTCCTCGTAGCGTTCCCCGGGCAACGTCGCGCCTGACCACCGTAACAGAGTGGCAAGCCGGCGGCTAAAGAGCACTGTGACTGTAGGTGACTTTGAAAGTTCTTACCTGTCTTCGATCGAACGTTCTGGTTCTCCCAGTTCTCTGGCCGTTGAGTCGCCTCCGGTTTCAGGTTGAAAGGGACCCAGAGTTCGTGCGATCTTCAACGTTTTTCACGATGTCTGACACCGAGTCAGTTGCATCGTCTTGTGCGGTTTCGGAGACGTCTCACAAGAGATTGTTCTCTGAAAGGGAGTCGGGATCGGAAACGGAGACCGAACAAAAAGTAAGGAGGTCTAGAAGGTCTACTGCTGCTCGCGGTAACTTTAAGACCCCAGTTGTGGTGCTCAACCGAGCAAAGATACCTAAAACGCAGCAAGCCACTGACACTGCTACCGAGAAGGAAATTCTTCAGACCCTCCAGAGCCAAAAGTACCATAAGACGTCGGCCACCCTTGAGGAGGCCAACTTCAGGGACCTGGGGAATGTAGAATCCCTAGGTGCTGAAGATCTGAGGGCCAAAGCAGGCGAAAGACTGGCCAGAGTGGCCCTTATCGCCAAAAAGTCCGGAAACTTGAAAGGCACATTTCAAAGGGACATCAAGAAATCTATGGCCGACCTTCAAGACATCGTCGACAGTCTTACGCGTCGCACGATGGACGATGAGTCACGCAGGTACCAAAGGGAGGTCCTGCAGCTGAGGCATCGCCTCGAACAAAATGAGGCGGAGCTCAAGGCGCTCCGGAGGGATTACTCTGAGAGGGGTAGGAAGACCCCTCCGCCTGCTCCAAAACAAGACGTAAAAAACCTCATGGAGGAGATGGAGCGTCGGATCGTGCTCACTTTAGGAGCTATGATCGATGCTAAAATCGATGGGGAGCGCTTACTCCGTGCGCGTCCCCCACTCGCCGCCGACGTCAGAAGAACTGAAGGGAGGACCCCAAAACCCGCCAAACCGCAAGTGCCGAGGCCGCTGACGAGGTCGCAGGCTCCCTCTAAGGAGTCTGTGCCATCGACCAGCACCACTAAAATGGTGGAAACCTTAGCCGCGGTGGTTTCCAATATTGGGGGGAATCTTTCGGAATCCCAAAAGGCTAGGTCACTGGCGAAGTCACAGGCTCCCTTCCAAGAGCCTGTGCAATCGACCGGTACCACCAACATGGTGAACGAATCCTGGACCACGGTGGTCGGAAAAGGAAAAGGGAAGGGCAAGGGGAAGGGGAAAAGCTCCTCACCCTCAGCCAACAAGGTCGCCCAGGCGCCCCAACGTGCCTCAGGTGGTGCTCCGCAGCCATCGGGTAGGACTAGTGCCCCGCAGGCATCTAGCAGGACTAGTGGCCCTAAACCTACTACAAGGGCCAATGTGCCGAAGCCACCGGCCAATACGTCGACACAAACTGCGGTCAAGGCCACAAAACATAAAAAAAAGAAGAAAAATAAGAAGACTAACCTCACCCCCGCCCCCCGCTCTTCGGCTGTAGTCATCACACTACTGCCGGAAGCAGGGGAGAGGGGAGTCACATACAAGGAGGTCCTCACTCAGGCGAGGAACCGCATCGGGTCTGATACCCTATCTGAGTTAGGCATCAGTACCCTCAAAATGCGGACTGGTGTGACAGGGGCTGGAGTTCTTGAGCTTCCTGGCTCCCAGAGTGGAGCGAAGGCGGACCAACTCGCAGGAAAACTCCGCGAGGTCCTCTCTGAGGTTGCAAAAGTGGCGAGACCCACCAAGTGCGTGGATATTCGCATCTCGGGTCTCGATGACTCCATCATCAGGGAGGAAGTTCAGGCCACAGTAGCTGCCAAAGGTGGGTGCTCACCGGAGCTTGTCAGTGTCGGGGAGATACGCCCTGGTTCAGACGGATTGGGTACTATTCTGCTACAATGCCCTGTAGCAGCGGCGAAGACGATCAAGGAGAGTGGTCGTCTCCTTATCGGTTGGAGCTCGGCACAGGTACGTGTGCTCGAACAAAGACCCCTGCGGTGCTACAAGTGTTTGGGGCTGGGGCACACTCGTATGACGTGCCCCTCGACCAGTCACAGGAGCGGTTTATGCTACCGATGTGGTCGCGCAGGCCACAAAACGACAGGATGCACCGCGCAGCCTAAGTGTGCCATCTGCCAGGATGCGGGCAGGCCTCATGGCCATGTTATGGGGGGAAACAAGTGTAGCCCTCCCCCAGTAAAGGGCAGGACGGACCCTTGGACCCGGCCCGCTGCTCCCACTGCGGAAAGCCGGATGACTCAGGAGGAAGCTACAATGGAAACACAATGACTGCACACCATCAATGTAATTTCCTCCAGAGCAACATCAACCACTGCGCCGGTGCACAAGACCTTCTTGTGCACTCAATGGCGGAGTGGATGATAGACGTGGCGGTGGCAGCCGAGCCATATTTTGTTTCCGACCTGCCCCACTGGGCCGGGGACCTTAATAGCATGGTTGCCATTGTGACGAGGCCGGGTAACGATCCCGCCATCACAATAAAAGAGAGGGGCTCTGGATACGTGTCCGTATCCTGGGGAGAGTACATAATTATTGGTGTGTACTTCTCCCCAAACAAGCCGTTGTCGGACTTCGAGGTCTTCCTTGACACCTTGAGTCCGATAATCAGGAGACCAGCGCCACAAAAAGTGCTACTAATGGGCGATCTTAACGCTAAATCGCGCCTGTGGGGCAATCCCGCTACTGACCCGCGTGGACGGGCAGTGGAGGAGTGGACCATAAACACGGGGCTGGCCCTCCTCAATAGGGGATCAGTGCACACGTGTGTACATCGTGACGGTGGGTCTGTGGTGGACTTAACATTTGCCTCCCCCTCCGTTGTGCACCGTGTCCAAGACTGGAGAGTCCTGGAAGACACGGAGAACCTATCGAATCACCGATATATTCGATTTGGGTTCTCCTGTCACTAGAACCGTGCGGGGTCCCCGACGGGACTGCTTCCCGAGGTGGGCCATCAAAAGTCTCGACCCTGAGCTGGCGGAGGAGGCAGCTATAGTCCAGAGCTGGGTTTCCTCCGTCTCTGCTCACGATAGGGTTCATGAGTCTGCGGGCCATTTTCGTGATTCACTCACGGTGGTCTGCGACGCGGCCATGCCCCGCGCGCGAGGATACCAGCCCCGCAGGGCAGTCTACTGGTGGTCGGCAGAAATCGCTGGCCTCCGGAGGGGCTGCATTGAGGCGCGACGAGCGTACACCCGCAGCCGCCGCCGCAGATTGCGGGACTTGCCTACCGAGGACCGGCTATATGCGGCCTATGGCGAAGCCAAACGGTCGCTGCAGCTGGCCATCGCTCAGTCCAAGGAAGCTGCTAGGGCTGAGCTTCTGGAGGGTCTCAACAGGGACCCCTGGGGACGGCCCTACAAAATGGCACGGAATAAGCTCCGGGCCCAGTCGGCTCCTCTAACGGAGACCCTCGAGCCCCAGCTTCTGGACCAGATAATCGGGGAACTATTTGCCGAAAGTCCCGAGCACACCCCTCCCCCCATGCCACCCCCATCTGGCACTAGTATTGAAGAGGAGGAACCTGAGGTCCCTCCCATCACCGACGGGGAGATGGTTGCAGTGGCGTTGCGCCTCAAGGCGAAGAGGACTGCGCCGGGCCCTGATGGGGTCCCGGGAAAGGTCCTGGCGGTTACCCTAAAACACATGGGGGAGGATCTTAGGGAGTTCTTCAGTCGCTGTCTTGTAGCTGGCCAGTTCCCGAAGATCTGAAAAGACGGTCGATTGGTCTTGCTGAGGAAGGAGGGGAGGCCTGCCGACTCTCCCTCCGCTTACCGACCGATCGTGTTGCTGGACGAGACTGGGAAGTTGTTCGAAAGGATAATTTCTCATCGGATCGCCCAGCACATGGTGGAGACGGGGACGAATCTGTCCGAGGCCCAATTTAGCTTTCGAGCCCGTCGCTCGACGATCGATGCCATCTCAACGTTAAAAACCTGGACGATGGCAGCGGTCGATGGAGGCAAGGTGGCGATGGCAGTCTCGCTGGACATCACGAATGCCTTCAACAGCCTACCGCTTTCAACAATAAGGGAGGCACTCCGGTTCTATGGAGTGCCCCTGTATATGCGGCGGCTGTTGGAAGACTACCTCCGTGATCGCGAGGTAATGTTCGCGGGGAGGGAAGGAGAACTTCTCCGTCACCCAATGAGGTGTGGAGTCCCCCAGGGGTCCGTTCTTGGCCCACTGCTCTGGAACGTGGGATATGCCTGGGTACTCCGTGGTGCGCTCCCGTCGGGGACGCGCCTGATATGCTATGCGGATGACACCTTAGTCGTGTCCCGCGGGGACACCTTCCAGGAGGCGGCCACAATGGTCGCGGAAAGCACCGTAATGGTGATCGGCCGCATTCGGGCCCTCGGGCTCAAAGTAGCTCTCCATAAGACGGAGGCCCTTTTGTTTCATGGGCCTCGGAGGGGGCCTCCTCCAGGAGCCCAATTGTCGTGGAAGGAGTTCAGATCGCCGTGAAGCCCCAGATGAAATATTTGGGGCTTCACCTCGACGGGCGCTGGTGCTTTGCTGCGCACTTCCGCAAGCTTGCCCCGAAACTGATTGGCACGGCAGGAGCCCTGAGTCGCCTGCAGCCAAATGTGGGCGGGCCAGAAGTGGGCTGCCGTCGGCTCTTCGCCGGCGTGGTGCGGAGTATGGCACTTTACGGGGCACCGATCTGGGTGGACGCTCTGACGTCAGAGAACAAAGCCAGGTGCGTAGACCACAGCGGGTTATGGCGATCAGAGCAATCCGCGGATACCGGACGATTTCCTGGGTAGCAGCGTGCCTTTTAGCTGGTACTCCTCCTTGGGAGCTAGAGGCAAGGATCCTCGCCGCTGTCTACCAATTCGTTGCGACGAGGAGGGCTAGGAGAGATCCCATGAAGAGGAGCTCCGGAAGAGGTCGCCCACGTCAGGCACGTGGGAAGAAGAGCTTTGCTGCGAGAGTGGGCCGATAGCCTCGCGACTCCTGAGTATGGAGTTCGCACCATAGAGGCGGTCAGGCCGGCCCTTACAGAGTGGACTGAGAGGAAACACGGCACCTTGACATTCCGCTTGGTGCAGGTGCTCACGGGGCACGGATGCTTCGGTGGGTACCTGCACCGAGTGGCTATCAGAGAGTCAACTACCCAATGTCACGAGTGTGGCGCTGCTGAGGACACGGCACAGCATACCCTCGAGGTATGCTCGGCGTGGGATCAGTGGCGTCGCTCGCTTGTGGCCATTGTGGGAGGTGACTTGTCCCTGCCAACTGTGGTCCAAGCCATGGTGAGCGGTGAGACGGCCTGGGAGGCTATGGTGTCCTTCTGTGAGTACGTAATTTTGCAGAAGGAGACCGCGGAGCGGGAAAGAGAAGACGCAGCTTCTGCTGACCTTCTTCGAAGAAGACGTCCGGGTGGTAGAAGGAGGAGGTACGCCTACTTCCTTCCTCCAACCTAAGTGACACCAGCGGGGTGGGGTCGGGGAACCCCACTTCGCATTGCACGGTGCACATGTGTGGAGCGGCCAAGTTTACTGGTCGCCCCATTACGTGAGGGGGCACGGCATTTGCTGAGCCAGCCGCCGGGGTGCTGTGGATATGCCCATGGCGCCCCCTATTAAGGCGGTTGAATGTAAACCGGGGGGGTTTTGGTGGGTATTCTTGCAAAAGGCAGGCGAGTCCCACATATCCCAGTCGCTCTTCCCCGAGCGGTTGGTTGAACTCATAAATGAGTTTCCTCCACGAATGAAAAAAAAAAGGTTAGGTTAGGTTTTTTTTTCTTTTTTTTTTCTTGCACCTCTGACATTATCAGAGACTTTGTCTATCTAATTTTCTGTTTCATTCCAGTTCTCTCTTTTTTGCCTCTCGTACTTAAATGCCGCATACTTGTTCTTTCTATCATTCTTCTCTTTCATTCTTTTTAAGGGTGGGATTCCCTTCTATGCTGTCTGGACTATTGTGGTTCTTTTTGTCTCATCCACTCCCGGCTCACAAAGGCAGGATGGGTCCTCCTTGCACCTGAACTTAGCCAAATACCCGGAGAACCCACCATGCCCCGTTAGTGCCTGCGCTACCAGATTCGTCATTTCTATATTCCTCACCGTCCTATACGCCTCGGCCGCACTCGGGAAGAAGATCCTCGTAGTCGATGCTCTGTCACTATTTATGTACCGCCTATCCCATTCCTCAATCGTGTCCTTTCTAATGACTCGCCTGAGGAATGAGATCGGGCACTTGTCATAATCCGGTCGTTTCTTGCTTCTCATGGCGGCCTCCTTTGCCAGTGCGTCTGCCCTTTCGTTGCCCTCTAGGCCTGCGTGGGCTTTTACCCAGTGCAACACTATATTTTCACCTTGATCTTTGCACTGGGATATCATTCTTCTTGTGTTTACGGTCAGAGTGTGCAACAACTCGGGGTTCGCCACCGACGAGAGCGCCGCCATGGAATCGCTGTAAACAGCGACGTCTGCTTCTCGACCACGAAGAGCCTCCCTTACTGCCTCATGTAGTGCCAACAGTTCAGCTTGGTACACCGTGCCGTAGGATGGCAAGGCAAGTTTTCGAGTTCTTATCTCTGTAGTGTGGTTCCATATTGACAGAGCCGCACCGACCTTGCCTTCCATCCTACTTCCATCTGTAAAAATTCTCAGGCCGTGATTGATGTTTCGTACATAATCATCTTCATCCATTACATGAATTATTATTATTTAGATTGGTTGCCTCTTCGCAGTATGTGGCAACTCTAACGCAGGCAATGCTCGCTCAGCCTCCCTGTCCCCCAATGCCGAATGCGGTGCCCCCCTCTTGGTCTCGTAAATGTTTTTATGACATCCGGGTTTAGGCCCCAGCTGACCCTGGCTGCCCTGGACAGCTGCCCGTAAATTCCAATGGCGGTTAGGTTAGGTTAGGTTTTTTTTTTTTTATATAAGCAGCTGGAGGGTAATCCTCATGGACACCTGGGAATGGAGGGCCCAGGTAGTGTCAGACTCTTACTGACTAAACCTTTCCGAGCTGCTTTTACAATTATGACTCCACGGACAAATCGTCCGTGCCTTTTTTAGATTATACATTATTGCTACTTTGGTGTTACACATTTTTATTTTCGCATGACTTATGAACTACAGAGTACAATGCTATATATATATATATATATATATATATATATATATATATATATATATATATATATATATATATATATATATATATATATATATATATATATTATTTATTTATTATTATTATTATTTTTATGTATTTTTTAATTATTATTTTTTTTAATTTTTCTTGTTTTTTTATCTTTTTTTTATATAATCTTTTTTTTTTTTCTTATTAACATAGGTATATTATACATGCAAATCACAAAACAAAACAAGGATACAATGAAACAATTATGATTTAAATATTAATATAGATATGGTATACACATGCAATTTAGAAAGAATTAAAGACAAACAATCAATTTTAAATGAGAAATAAAACTGTTAGGGTGCCTAGTGTTAAAGTTATTCCGTACTATATTTTACCTATTGCAAAGGACCCGTCGAACTACCAGGCTGCGGTTGCAAGTGCCTTTCCGCCTCCTCCCCGCTCGACAGTGCCCTCACGACGGTTTTGTCTCTGCTGCGAATCGCCATTTTCAAGTTGTAATCCCTTATTTTCTTCGCGCCTGCTACCAGTGCCCGTTGGATGAATCTGCTTATCGCGTCATCACTGTCATCCGTGTGGTACACACAGCTGACTGTGTGTCGCGATATAGCCACGACTGCGTGAGGAACGCTGTCGTGCAAATGCAGTTTTGGAGTTGTACGCACAATTACCACTGACCCGTAAGTCAGTCCCTGTGCTTCATGCACTGTCAGGACGCGCGACCCCGTACCGGACCCGTATCCCTGGTTGGTGAGGGATGCTTTTTCAGTTTGGGTATGTACCAAGTAAAGGGTTTCGGGTTGGGTTTTCGGGATCTGTGCTCCGGTGTACTTCTTCAGGGACAAGGACTGTTGCACGGGTTTCGATGAGTATATGCCACTGTAGATTTCACTGAGGGCATACGCTACATCCATTGGGTTCCTGTGCGTACAAAGAAGCTCCTGGCTGATGTTTGCCACGAGCACTGGACGGTTGTAACGCAGGGCGAAGAGATTTTCCCTATAGATGTAAAGGAGTTGATTGATGTCCCCGATTAGCAGGATTCGCTGTGCTCCGCAGATTTGTGTAGCCATCACTATGGCTCCAAAATGGTTCATAAGAGCCTCGTCAACCATGAGGCGGTTACACCTCTGTTTTTCAGATTCTCTCAGACCATTTACTAATACTGAGGCCATAGTGCGCACTTTCCTCTTGGCGTCGGCTCCGACACGATCCGCAAGCTTTTCCCTAAGGTCTTTGGCCGCTTCTGTCGTGGTGGTGACGATGATGTCCTTATTGAGATCGAAGTGGCTTACAACCCATGTTGTTTTTCCACATCCGGGTACCCCATTGACCCATGTGATGGAGGGTAACTCCCATGCATCGAAGGACCCACTAGCAGTACTGGATTTCGAAACAGCGTCTGCCATTTCGAGAATCCTCTCATCCAGCATAACTTCGGTGCATTTGGCAGTTACCACTATAGGGTCATTAGGGGGGGTTTTGAATTTTATGTGACCTGTCCGCTCTGTCTCCTCCTCGTCCAATGCCACGAAACCATCGGTGGTATTGTATGCTGCCATATAACGACTTGTCATTGTTCCTCTGAGGACTTGGGAGGTGTCGTTATTGTATACGGCAGCATCTGCTTCCTCGAGTCTAACCTTAAGCAGTCCTTCGGCTCCCAGTTGGAATGACTGCATGATGTTTTTGCATGTCAGGAGACTGATCTCTCTGTTAGCCTTCGTGACTGCCTTGAACTCGAGGAATGCGTTGATCATGTGGTCGATTGGTCTGGACGCTGGTCTAAGTTGCGGCGGACTGATCTGGCCCATGTCTGCCCTAGTCCGGATGGTTGGTGGTTGTTTATTTCCTTTAGGGGGTTTCTTAGCAAATCCTGCGGCGGCGCGGCGCCCTCAATCCTTTCCGCGGCCTTGAGGTTGCTGGTTTTGGTTTTCAGCATGGAGGCTATTGATGTTGCAGCGGTGCCTAACGCTTCGAGTGCAACCGCTATTCGGCTTTGTGACCGGCTATTTTTGTCCTTTGCCAGCTCCCCTGCCCTCGCCGTTGCACCCTCTCTGTCTTCGGCTACTTTGCGTTGTAGACGCTCCGAACCACTAAGTGTTTCCGGATTTGCTATGGAGTTTGTGTTAGGGCTTGTCGTCTGAGTTGGATTCTGTCTTGGTGATTCGAGGAAATCGAGGTTTTCCCCTCGGTCCTCGTACACAATTACCTCGTGGTGTTCTGAGGCTTGCAGACAACCCAAGTAATCAGCGACTTCGCCCTTCTCGAATGACACTACCATAGCATCCACACTTATCTTCTTAGGTGTTCCATTCTCCTCTCCAATTCTGGTAAGCAGGGAGCGAGCTCGAGCGAACTGCGACTCATCGTCTGTACCTCTGTCGAGCAGTGCGATTTGCTTGTTGCGAAAGCGCACTAGTCGGCAGCTCAGACCCGCCAGCTCGATCTCGGAAAGCGCATTAAAAACTTTGCGCTTCATGGTTGTTTTAAAGGTGCTGCCGTTCAGGAGTGCCGCTAGTCCGGGGGAGATTGGAACATGTTTCCGAGCGCCCAAAAAGCAGAAGGCTATGCCCAGCCTTATTTATTTATTTTATTTTATTTTATTTGGGAGTCTTACAGCAAAATTTTACAATTAGTAACTAAATATACATACGATGCTAATAACAAGTCTCCACCTATATGCAACAAAAATAGAAAACGACTTAATATTTACAAAGTTCCAAATTACTAAGGTATTTAGTATGTAACTATGTATTAATAAAACACATGCACTCATATCTTTTGTACAGTTTAAAAAGTTACATACCTTTATGGGCTGAGGGTAGTGTCCCGCTTCTGAGTTTTTACGAACAAAAACTCAGTAGACTTTTAATTGTATAAATCTGTATTCATTTACAATATCCAAGCACAAATATTGAAACTTCCGTCGACTGATCTCATCGTAGACTGAATCAAAGAGAATATAATAAACTAGACTGAATGCCAACCGCTCAGTCCGTGAGCAGCAAACCTTGAGAGAGGTAGGGGTGGGGAAGATCCCACTCCTACCCAGAGCTGAGCTGATCACCAGCGCGTGACGGCCGAAAATAATGAGCAGTGTTGCACATATAAAATTTGATTTTTCAACTTAAACAATAAATCACGACAGTACGATATAATATTCCTAATCAAAAATCTTCTTTATAAATGCCACGAATTAAATTATGATGTGCGTTTCGTTTGGATACCTAGCCATTGCGGTATACGTGGAAATGAGACTGCTGATCGTTTAGCCAACGAGGCTATATTAGATGGAGAACATCCTTATAAAAATGTCATCCATGACCTTGCAAATTTGTCAAACAGGAATCTTTATGACTCATGGACAACACTTTATTCAGAAAAATCAAAGCAGAAAAGTAGATATTATCATCAGATCCAACCAGAGATTCCGCATAAACCATGGTTCACTAAAATTAAATTAAGCAAAACAGTAACCAGCATAATTATTCGTATGCGCTTGGGTCACACGTGCACCCCATCGTATGCACGTGGGTCTTTCAATATTGGGAACCGTAAGCACTGACAAGTGTGATTGCTCTGATTCTGATAGTGGTGTTGGTGATATCAACCATATTTTCTTAACGTGTCCTAAATTTAATCACTCTTCCTTCCTTGAAACCCTTACCATCCTACATGTTCCGTTTCCTACAAGTATTGAATGCCTGATTTCTTCTAATAGTTTTTTTTATTTTTAAAGCAATTGAACTAATCATTGTACAAAATAACATCAAAGTTTATTAACTATAAATAGCATTTTGTGTTTTTACCTTTTCTTTGTTTTTAGTTTACACATGAAGTTTGGAGTATAATTATTTTTTAAATAATATTTTTAAGTAGTGACTATATTTTTTGTAAAACTATCCTTTTTCCTTATTTCCGTTTCCTATAAGAACCTACCTTTCGTGTTAGGTAAGTTTCCCAACCTTTAGCCTAGTGAACAAAATAACTTGACTTTGGCGAAATGCACAAAGTGCCAAAATCGCCACACTACCGAAAAAAAACAAAAAAAAAACAGAGTATCTAAGAGGATATAAAGGAAATCTCGGGACTTTTTGGCGGGAATTTGTAGCGTTCAGTTTGTCATTTTTCTTTTATTATCCGAAAAAATACATTTAGTGGTTTTCGATGTGTAATATTTCATTTCATTTATTCATTGCAGTGTCACAACTAATGATGTACAAACATAATAATATGTGTAATAGTAGGTAGGTGTTTTTTAATTAATTATGACGCCCCGTGAGGGCATAGCAATGTGTGAGGGCTTATGTGCTTCAATTATAAGACCTAAGTAACTGTAAATTAATAGAATACATTATCTATTACATGCTATTACATATTCTAAAAAGCAAAATTTGGACATTTTATAAAACAATTTTTATAAGAAGAATATTTTAAACTGTTTTTATAAAAACATTAATTATTCACAGTTTTGTGTATACTCTAAATACCATATATACCTAATTTATTTATAATGCAACAGATGATTTATACCCAAGGAAAGTAATATTGATAGTGTATTTATCAGCGAAGTATCATTTATGTGTTTCTTGTGTAGGATAATGAAATAAAAGTGTGTATACTGTGTTTCGAGTTCCCACAAGAAGTCCGAGCAAGCTTTAGCAAAAGTGCTATCATTTTGCTAGAGTATGTAGGTTAGGTTAGTTTATAGACAATGATATGATGTAAACGTGAAGAAACAGTGACCTTGAAGACTGAAAAGGAGAAAAATACTACATAATCTGAAAAATATACTGAAAATTACTGAATACGTGAATTCTACAAATTAATACTGCTGAAAATAATATACTGAAGATTAGGTGGTATGGCCAATGAGCCTTAGCCTGCCCTAAAAGGGCGAAGAAGAAAAAAATAAATGGGATCTCTGACAACAACAACATATTTCCGGACTTTTTGGCGGGAATTTGTAGCGTTCAGTTTGTCATTTTTCTTTTATTATCCGAAAAATTACATTTAGTGGTTTTCGATGTGTAATATTGATAGTGTATTTATCAGCGAAGTATCATTTATGTGTTTCTTGTGTAGGATAATGAAATAAAAGTGTGTATACTGTGTTTCGAGTTCCCACAAGAAGTCCGAGCAAGCTTTAGCAAAAGTGCTATCATTTCGTGCATTCGTGCCGTGTCGGCGCCGTGATCGGACGTGTGACGGTAGTCCCACACAAAGTGAAACTCTAAATTCAAATTGTAAAAACGCGATTGGTTGTTTCGATCAATTTTTGATTCCTTGTTACACTTGTGCTCTTTATACGGAGAGACTCCACCCAAAAGGCGTGTCTAGAGTGTGATAGATACAAGTTTGACAGTTAGCCCGTTTTAGTTAATTGCCGGTGCCCGCGAGTGGTCTCAAACCCGTTGTCTCGACGACTTGCTGCGCGCGGGTGTGTGACTCATCGACGCAATCACGCGTCTAGTTATTCACCGCGTACGCTGCGTTGTACCTACTTTGGATTGGATACGATCTAGATCACAATGTCTAAGTGTCATACCTGTGGAAAATTTTTAAGTATGGCAGACAGCGTCAGTTGTACGAAATGTGGCTTAACATATGATTAGGCAATGTTTAAAAATGACAAAATCCGCCAAAATCCCGCAAAACTGGCTCTGCCCGGGATGTCTACCTAAAAAACAAGTGGAAGACACCACTAAGGCGTCCTGCTCCCCCAAGGGGACCACCACTACGACGGACGAAGTTTTTCCCGCGGATCTGGCACAAGAGCTACAGCTGTTTCGTGCGGAGATGGCCGCGATGCGGGAAGAAATGAAGAACTTCCGCTTGGATTTTGTAAAATTACTTGGCTCTGTGGAAGACATTGACAAGTGGCTGGACGCCATGGAGAACAGGGTGACAACAGTCGAGAAGCAGGAAAGTGTAGTTTCGGAGTTAACTCGTACTATTGATCACCTCAAGATCGAGTTGAATGACAGAGACCAGGACCTTTTACTGACGGATATTGAGATCACAGGCCTCCCAGAGGTAAAGAGTGAAAACACGGTTCATCTCGTGTGTCTGGTTGCGGAGAAATTGGGAGTAAAAGTAGAGGCTAATGATGTAGTTCATGCGGAACGCGCCGGGCCCAGACGCCAGTCGGCGGTGGCGTCTCAAGGCGGACAGGCGAAGCCGCGACCGCTGTCCGTGCGCCTGGCGCGCCGCGCCCAGCGGGACAGCTTGCTGCGGGCGGCGCGTATACGCCGCGGTGCAGACACCGGCGACTTCGACTTGCCCGGACCATCGCAACGCTTTTACGTCAACGAGCGACTTACACGCACGAATCGCCAGCTATTTTATAAGGCTCGTCAGGAAGGTATGAAGCATGGCTGGAAAAAATAAATAAAAAAAAAAAAAAAATATTGTTTATTTCTTCATTGAGTTTACAAATAGTATACAGTTTCTGAATACTTCTTTTAAGCAATGTTAAACTGCTTGTGTCAGAAGTATTCGCTCTTCTTTACCAAAAACAAGGGTACATAAATAGTTACTCTAAAACAGATTCAAAGAAATAGTAATAATAATTGAAAAATAATAATAATTAAATTTAAAATTAGTAGTTTATAGAAGGCGCAAGCTCGCGGCTGTGTGTTTGTGTATGTGTATATGTATGTGTGTGTGTGTGTGTATGTGTGGATGTGTGGGTGGGTGGGTGTGTGTGTGTGTGTGTGTGTGTGTTTGTGTGTGCGACAGGGAAGGATATAGTGAGGGAGTAAATTTGCAAGTATCATCAGGATTTGTGTGTAAGTAGGTCTTCTACCTCGTCATAGTTTAGACTTTTCAGCCATTCAATCACTGTTTTTTTGCATTCGTTGTGAGTCGTAGGGTAGATATTAAGTTAATAAGGGTAGATATTAAGTAGTGAAATACGTCTGGACAAGGGACGGCCGCATATTCGCTCGGCGCCTCCCTGATAGCGATGCCCACCGTATACGAAATGAAACTGACCTGGCCAAGGTTTTTGGATTAACTACTGTTGGAGAGTGATAATGATCATATTTTTAGTAATTAATATAATTACCTTATCATTTGACCCAATTTGCAGCATGCTAAATGGATTTTCTATATTTCGCTATTATTATTATCATTATCACACATATTGCTATGCATCTGGCTCTTGGTGTAGTGCGATGTTCATATTAAAAGACCCCCACCTCTCATGGTCCAGTGAAGGTCGGTAGTGTTTTAATTGACTGCTTATATGCCTATATATTACATAACAAAGAAAAGCTTTTATATTTCCATTTTCTTAGTAAATATCTCTCATTTTATGATATATTTATTTATTTATTACCAATGAAAACAGTTAAAAATAATAAATTCCTAGTAATTCTCACGCTACCGCTATACTATACTCAAAAATCATTTTTATTCTTATCCCCATTGCTATTGAGCCGGTTTATTTTGGCTTTGCTTTGTAGCTCTGACAATGTAAATGTAAGCCCGCCACTTAAATGCCTCCATTTAATTATATTTATAAATATCAAAAGGTCCTAAGGCAATAAACTTTAAAATTGGTATACATAATGCGGGATCGTTAGGTACAAGACATGATGAGTTCATAGTGGCAATGCAAAGCCACAACGTCGACATTATGGCCATCAACGAGACTGGCTGCGGGAGGGAGAGGAGGGTCGCGCTCCCACAGTACCCGACTATCGCTTGCGTCACGTTCCTCGACCGCGCGGAGTGCGCGCGCGTGGAGGGGGCGTAGGTTTCTACGTACGACGCGGGCTCCGCGCCCGCGTACGCGCTCACCCTGCCGCCACACCCGTCGAACAAATGTGGCTACGGCTGTCGCTCAACGGCATAAGGTTTGTTATCGGTACAGCGTATCGACCGCCATGGTTAGACGTGGATACTTTTATCGATGCGCTCACTGACTCGATATCCAGTTTTGCAAACTACGATTACGCGGTTTTAGTTGGCGATTTTAATATTAATATGTTAGTCGATGACATTAATTCATTAAAAATAAAACAGTTTTTAACCCATTTTCGTTTGAATCAATTTGTTGAAACACCGACTCACTTTACAAGCCATAGTGAAACTCTTATTGATTTAGTTTGCAGTAATTACTTAATAAATGATATCTTAGTTGATTACAATCCTTGTCTTGGGAAACATGCTTTTGTTACGGGAGAACTTAATGCCCGTAAATGTAAACAACCACCTCGTTGGATAGTATTTCGTCCGTTACAGTCCATAGACCTTGAAGCGTTTAACGCTGAAGTGGAGTCTATTAAGTGGGAAGACATTATGTTACTGCCTGACGTGAACAGCATGGTATCCAGCTTTAATTTTTTGGTATTGTCCCTGTTTGATCGTTTTGCGCCTTGTAAGAAAGTTATTTCGAAGGAACATAATTACCCGTGGATTACTTATACGGTTAAAGAAATGATAAAACTTCGAAATGATGCTCACCGTAGGTACCGCTCGACGGGCTCAGAGTCACATAGATTATATTATGATATATCCTTATAAGGAGCTCAAAAAATGCGTTAGCACTGCTCTATTTACTGAAAAGTGCGCTTTTTTCAAGCAGCACGTCAATCAAAACTTGCACAGCCCTCTTGCACTTTGGAAAAATATCAAAAGGACAACTAACGTATCCTCTAAGAAAAGACACGCTGAGCTACCAAGCCATCTATGTGAGCCAAATTTAATTAATTCTCATTTTCTTGATGTTCCGGGCCGTGCTGAAGTGTCACTATCTGATCTCACGTATTTTGAATTTAATCGTCACTGTCAGTCAACTTTCGAACTTACACCTGTTGATGAAAACCTAGTCTTAAGAATGTTTAAATCACTTAAATCTAATTCTATTGGAGCTGACAATATTTCACTTGATATGTTGCTCTTGGTCTTACCTCGTTCTCTAAGTGTGATAACTAAGATTATTAATAAATCTCTTTTGACTTGTACTTTTCCCAGCGGCTGGAAAGTAGCATTAGTAACACCATTACCTAAAAAAGAAAATGTAGCCGAGTTAAAAGATTTACGTCCAATAAGCATCTTACCTTGCATCTCTAAAATATTGGAAAGAATTGTTCATTTACAACTTTCTGCCTATTTAGAACAAAATTAGATTTTACCTTTTCGTCAATCCGGATTTAGAAAAAATCGTAGTACAACGACGGCATTGATAGATGTCGTTGATAATATTTTGGCTGCACAGGATGATGGTGATGGCACTATAATGGTCCTACTAGATTATTCCCGCGCATTTGATGCGATAAACACATCTCTTTTGTTGTCTAAGTTGTCTTACTACGGTTTTTCATCAGGAGCAACTAAGTGGTTTGCGAGCTACCTTACTGGTAGATCACAGCAAGTTCGGATCACAGGTCGAGATGGATCTTGCATTCTTTCTAAACCTATAAACATTTCACGAGGTGTGCCTCAAGGCTCTATCCTGGGCCCACTTCTGTTTATAGTTTATACTGCTGATGTGGTGAATGTGATTAAGCATTGTAATTATCACATCTATGCGGATGATATGCAGATCTATCTATCTGATAAACCTGAGAACACGGATTTGTCTGTGGCCAGAATAAACGAAGATCTCCAAAGCATAGTAGAATGGTCCGAATCAAACACGCTTGTATTAAACGCTGATAAAACTAACTTCATGCTTTTTGGATCAAAACAGCAGGTCCTTCGGGTTTCTGACTATAGCCCTTCTGTGTGTATTAAGGACTTGCAACTGAAACGCGTAACAGTGGCTCGTAATTTGGGTGTTTTAATGGACGAAACTTTGCTATTTGAACAGCATATCACCCAAATGGTCCAGAGGAGTTTTTACAGGCTGAAAATACTTTATGGTATTCGAGACTATCTTAGCATCGATGTACGTAAGAAACTGTGTGATACCACACCCCGGACACTCCATACAAACGAGCGAGAAATGATATACATATATAAAACTGACGTATCTATAGGCAAGAATGCAGGTAGGGTTGAATCACACCGGGGGTATTGGTCACGAAATGTTTGTTAGTTATTTACTGAATGCAACAGTGTGAATACTAAACTCTTTTTTTTCATACTTTTCGTTGTAAACAAACACCGCTCGAACAAAAAACACCACTTTCCGAATACACCATACACATTATGAGACTAAAAAACATTGTAAATGGTAACTGCGATGTGAACGTATGAATTAACACTGAAAACAGCTATTATTTTGTACATCTTTAAACACTTTTTCCATAAAATTGCGAAATTGATAAAGGATTTTGTCACAGATTAAAAATCGACATGATAGTTTTGTTGCTTTGGTGTAGAGATGGGACGAAGTGAATGAATGAATGAATGATTTTGAACTGTTGTTGCGAGGTAAAAATTGGGCCATCTTTGGGCTCAACTGTTCTATAGGGTACATCGATTCGGCAGTCCGTGATTTTTTGGTAACAGATAGGCTTTAGCTGAACATCCATACCAAATTTCAAGGTTAAGAAACCAGCGGTTTTAGAGTTATGAATTTTTGAAAATTGTATTTTTAGGTACTCTTTGGTCATTGTTTTGTGACCAAAGGATGTAGGACCAAAGATGACTTATTACTGATTGCATAATTTGATTCCAAAGATTCATAATATGGGGTCCGCGAAGCCGGAAAAGCACGCGGGCCGACTTGAGGGCGGGCAAACTTGGGGGTGACAAATCGAAAACTAGGGGGTAATCTTTTTTGTTAGGTAGTCTTTGACCGACAAATCGCTACCGCTTATTAAAAAAAAGGTCATCCACTTCTCTGACGGCGAAAATCGCTACCGCTTATTCCAAAAAAAGGTGTAAGTCAATTTGATCACCAAGATTCATGATATGGGGTCCAGGGGGCCCAGCCCCCGCCACCCATTTAAAGCCCCCAACAAACCTTCGGGATCCGAAGGGGATGTGGGAGTATCAGGGCGGGGAAAGCACGCGGGGCCGACAAACTCGGGGCTCCTACTTCTGCATTCTCATGTTAAACCTAACACTACGACTGTGCGGGGAGGCAAGCTAAGCTCGCCTCCCCGCACAGTCTCCGAACCTAACGGATCCGAGTCGCTCGCTTCGCTCGCTCCCGCTTCTATTTAGAACTCCCCGTACCTCACTCGCGGACCCCATATTATGAATCTTTGGGATCAAATTGACTTAGACCTTGACCTTGAAATAACCTTGACTGATTGACCTTGACCTTAACAGATTACCCCTTGGTTTTCGATTTGTTACCCCCAAGTTTGTCTGCCCTCAAGTCGGCCCTGCGTGCTTTCCCCGCCCTGATACTCCCACATCCCCCTCGGATCCCGAAGGTTTGTTGGGGGTTTTAACCCCATATTATGAATCTTAGGAATCAAATTATACAATCAGTAATAAGTCATCTTTGGTCCTACATAAACTCACAAAACAAAGACCAAAGAGTACCTAAAAATACAATTTTCAAAAATTCATAACTCAAAAACCGCTGGTTTCCTAACCTTGAAATTTGGTATGGATGTTCAGCGAAAGCCTATCTCTTACCAAAAAATCGCGGACTGCCAAATGGATGTACCCTATTGTACAGTTGAGCCCAAAGATGACCCAATTTTTACCTCGCAACAACAGTTCAAAATCATTCATTTAGTCATTCACTTCGTCCCATCTCTTTGGTGTACCAAAGCAACGAAACTATCATGTCGATTTTTAATCTGTGACAAAATCCCTTATCAATTTCGCAATTTTATGGAAAATGTGTTAAAAGATGTATAAAATAATAGCAGTTTTCAGTGTTAATTCATACGTCCACGTCGCAGTTACCATTTACAATGTTTTATAGTCTCATAATGTGTATGGTGTATTCGGAATGTGTTGTTTTTTGTTCGAGCGGTGTTCGTTTACAACATAAGACAAGTATGAAAAAAAAAGAGTTCAGTTGGGCCTTTACGTTCGGTAATTGGTTGGTTTTTATTCCTGTGAACGAAATCACAGCGGCGCGCAAAGTGAATATAGTGAATAAAAGTGCTTGCGTAGCTCGTCCTTTACGTTTGGTACCCAATCTACAGCCAATCTGAGTGACGGGGGGGTGAGGTCGAATCTAGAGAGCGGCAGGGAGTGTCCATACTGTACGTTAGTACTAATATATATACTGTGGTGATACTCTGGTCCTCTCCATCTTGGGTTATGCTGACGTTGTGTACCGGCGCGCCGCGCGCATCCTAAATCTATGTTGTGTACGGTCCCCGAATTCTTGCACGTATGGAGCGTTTAGTGCAGAGAGTACAGAATGCCTGCGCGAGGTACTGCTTCAAGGTCCCCCCTCGCACGCACGTCACCCCATATTTGAACGATGCCAACATTCTTAAAATGTCATTACGGAGAGAGCTTCATCTGTCTGTTCTTATGTTTGGGCTAGTAAAAACAGGATTGCCGGAATATTTATTTGAAAAACTACAATGGCGTCAAACTTCTGACTCGCGAGCTATAAGAACGGCAAGCCGGCCTCTTAATACGCAGATTCACCACACTGCAGCTTTCAGGGGCAGTTTTAGATATGCGGCCACCAAATGTTGGAATAACTTGCCACCTCCTCTCAGGGAACTAAGATCTATAGGCACCTTTAAATTAAAGCTTAAACATTATCTTATATCCTATCAGAAGGAGATGCATGTAGGTGGCCGAGTTGTTCCAACATACCTAAGGTGATTAAGTTAGGACCATGATTTTGGTAACAAATATGGGTTTATTTCTCTCATGTCCTTTTATTATTATTGCTTTTTATTTTATTAACATTATTTTATTTTATGTATCAATTTACTCTACTTCACTAAATTATTTATTCTATTATATTGTTTACATTATCGCACTACTGTACCGATCGCTTCGCGGACATGACACCATGGGCTTTTCTGAAAACCAGCGCTGCAGTTCTCCTGCAGCTAATGCTGAGAAAAGTCCATTTTGACATCGCAATACACCGATTCCGTTGGGCTTTTTTTTTTTTTTGTGTTAACTTTTTTGTTTTTCTTCTGTTTCTGTGTGTTACTTCTTTTTTATGTTGTGTAATCGGTGTGTGTTTGTGTCAAATAAAAATCTGTCTATTGTCTATTTTGCTAGAGTATGTAGGTTAGGTTAGTTTATAGACAATGATATGATGTGAACGTGAAGAAACTACTGAAAATTACTGAAGACGTGAATTCTACAAGTGAATACTACTGAAAAACATATACTGAAGACTAGGCGGTATGGCCAATGGGCCTTAGCCTGCCCTAAAAGGGCGAAAAAAAAAAACATTTCCACTCGATTTTAGAACCCTACTTAGTCTGTGATTTTCAATTAATGAAATTAAAACAAGCTGAACTTGAAACGTCAGTTGTGAAACTTGTAAATCGTGTAAGTTCGAGCAATTCAACAATTTTATTGAAACTTTACGATCACAGAATTATGATACGCATGACTTCAATTTATGTGCGTGGTGTGGTGGCGCAGTTAGAAACATTGGCGCGTCGTTTCTATGTGTCTGTGTAACCAAGCAAAGCAGCGCTGGCATGGCGAGGGGGCCATGGTCGAGGCGCTGGGTGCGCTGGCTGGCGGCGCTAGGCGCGCTGCTCGCCTACCTGGTGCTGCTGCTGTTCTACTGTAAGGCACAGTATCAGCAGGTGCGCCGGCTCAACCGAGTGCTGGACCTTGTGAGTCAAACCACCACCCGATATAATAAATTATACCATTACAACATACATTTTAGGCTCTCTATCTATCTATCGTGTGGCACAATTAACCGTGCTATCCAAGGGATAGACGGCGGTTGCCTGGTGTTACACTTAGCAACACCTGCGGTCACGTTTAAGCTAAATAAAAGTAAGTACCTATGCTACTTTACCAAACACATATTTATCCGACTGCGCTAGAAGGAGGCTTATGTTGTTTGAGTGTATTTATGTTTATTTCTTTGGCACGCCCTGCAGCCTGAGCGGCTTAATAAAATATTAAAGTGCGAGGTGTCGTTAGATTTGTCTTAATCCTGTGATTGACATATGATAATTTTTTACCTGACTGGCCAAAAATATAGGGATTAAGATAAGATAAAGATAAATACTCTTTATTGTATACTCTTATTAAATATTGGGATTAAGTTTTATGTAGTCGGGTTTTGAAGTTTTAATTAATTCCTAAAGTTATTTATTTTATTTTAATGTAATTTGAAGACTAACAACTAATGTAATAATGTACAAATTACATAAAATACAGAAAGATATCTTTAAAAGTCTTTACTAATACAAAGATCATCATCATCATACCAGCCGAAGGATGTCCACTGCTGGACATAGGCCTCCCCCAAGGATTTCCATGACGACCTGTTCTGCGCTGCTCGCATCCAGAGGCTTCCCGGGACCTTCGCCAGGTCATTATTCCACCGAGTGGGAGGCCTTCCTTTGCTATGTTTTCCGGTGCGCGGTCGCCAGTCGAGAACTTTACTACCCCAATGGCCATCTGTTCTAGTCCCCCCGTCCTGCAGATTGGTGAAAGTTTGGTTATCAAACAAAAAAGGATGAGCTACTGATTGACTGTTATTGTAGGATTTGTAGGTAACGTACCTTTACGTATTTTGTAAGTTTATCACCATATCTTTTTTTTAATCCACAGTTGATAAGTTCTTGGCATCATCTCACCTGATGGTAAGTGACGATGATGCAGAAGATGGAAGCGGGCTTACCATGATTCCCCAATGGGGATATGGCATATCTCGTATTTTCAAGCCGGAACACATCAATGCTGTTAACATTGATGTTTGGCGGCAACTCTTAGATAATATTATTATCATTTGGTTAATACACTAGCAGCTCTAAGAGCTGATGGGTGTATATCACTGCACTTGTGTTTCAAAATGTTTATCAAGTCTGTTTTTAAAACTGTTGACTGTAAGAGCATTTATGACTGTTTCCGGGAGAGCGTTCCATAGCTTCATCACTCAAAATGGCAAAAAGTGTGTATGGTGGTAGCTAGCCAGGCGGGCTATGAAAATTCCCCACTACCAACCAGTCTTACTAACTAACCATTACGCCAAAAATCAATGGTTAGTCCATTCGCTTCACACCAGGAGGTCGCGGGTTCGATTCCCGGCGGGGTCAACTTTGTAAGACTCTGTCCATTCTACGATCGGTAACTCGAGGTCAATGCTCTCCGGGTTCACGTCAAAGGTTACGTGATTTGATTACGTCTTCATTTTAAAGTTTATCACATTGTCCTTGATAATTATTATCAACGGTTGGTACATCAAGGTCAATGTTTTCCAGGTGACGTCAAAGATACGTGTTTTTTTTATTTAGCGCGGAAATACGGACTAATCATTGACCTATTACTTGCGGGGGATGCGGGTTAGTTGCATGCGCACCTATTTAGCTATGTTTGAATAGCAAGTTTATTCATGTAAGTTACCTACCACGTAGCCACTGTTGATTGTTACATGCAGTAAATAACCAACAAACATTCCGTGACCAATTCTGACGCGCCCGTGTGACTCAACCCTACCTGCATTCATGCCTATACAATATTCTTTATTGCATCACAACATAAAAAAAAATAAACGTACGTACGTAGGTACGTCAGTTGTTTATATGTATATCATTTCTTGCTCGTTTGTATGAAGTGTCCGGGGTGTGACAGTGTATGGGTTATCTAGCTGCCTATTACAAGTGTATGACAATAAAACTTCCTAGAGTTTCATGCCCAAAAGTATGTTGGTATGAAACCTTAAGTTCGTGAGTCTGACTGCACTTCATCAGTTTTCTTTCTCAGTAAAATTCCTCAAATTGCAGAGATTTTGTTTTTAACGGGACATACAAAGTTCCTTAACATTGTTTTACTGGACTATAATTTCAAATTATTATTGTTAATTTGTTAGTATGGCTTATTTTGAGGATTTGACACTGCAAATAAAATGTAGAGCAAATGATAACAATCCTTTTGCATATTTTATTGGGTACCGACTTCACACTATAGCAAAGAAATATAGTCCGGATAATCATTTACGGAAAATATGCTAAACTTTGTTTTGTTTTAATAAAAATGTTTTATTACAGGAAAAACACACAAATGCGCTGCTGCAGAAAGTTGAGGTGATGGACCACCACCTGCACATGAGGTTGGAGCGGCTAGAAGCACTGCACCGCCAGTAGTGATAGTGCACACGGTGGAGCAATGGATCTCAAGTCCAATCTCAAGTGCTTCCACACCAATCAGAGAGGATGATCACTATGGTTTACAAAAACAAAAACATTCATGGAACATGTATGAGATAGTGAACAGTGTTGTGATGTTAATATATTGTATAATTTTGTACTCTTTAATTCATCTTAAAATAGGTAACTTAACCCGGCGCCAATGACGTGTAAAAAATAACGCGGACAATGACGCTGGGTCAATATGACCCGAATGTTTTTTTCTTAATTATCTGGTTATCTGCTGAATTATAAAAAAATTAATACAAAGTAAGAACTATTGCATGACCATGAAGTCATTGTAGTACCAAGATGTTTAAGTTAATTTAGATATCAGGCTATAATTTAGTTTTAATGCAACAACCTCAAAAGGGCAACTAAAAGAATTTCTCTTTTGGAACTAAAAATGTATGGAGCTGTAGCCGTTTTATTCAAGAAAAAGGATTTTACCATTCTTCACTGGCGCTTGCTCACTACACTATGGTACAAATCATATGAATTGAGGTCTTATCTCCAGCTACTGAGAAAATCAATAACGATTATAATATGTTTTTTTCGAAATTTCCCGAATTGAAAATCGCTCGGGTCAATATGACCCAGCGTCATTGGCGCCGGGTTAAATTAATCTCTTCTCTGTGAGAGAAAAAAAAATTATTATAATTCTATTTAAGTTTCAATGTTTTGTTTATAGAGCATTTTAAAATAATTCTTAATTAACACAATACCATGATTTGCATTATAATGAATCATAATACCCAAGAACATGCTTACATTTGAATGATATTGTTATGCTAACAACCTAGTAGCAGCATTTAAAATTAACAAATAGGTAACAATAGAATATGTTCAAGGAAGGATAGTGATAAGACCTCCAAAATTATATGTCTCTTGACTAAGAGAACCAATCACTATTGATTTTGTCTTGAAGTTTTATTTGTTTATTCTGATGTACAAAAGAGAGTTATTTGAGTTTGATAAGCTAACACTAAACGGCTTGGCTTTTCAGTTACTTATATGTCAAACAAAAATAAAGTTAGATTTTCCTCATGATTTTGTTCTCATAATCGAATCCATTCCTTGTCATCCTGGCGGGCATTTCAGAAAAACAGTATGACGAAAAACCGTTTTACTTTCGAGGGCTTCGTACGGCCAAACTATAGCAATAGCAGATAGGAATTATACTGCCTATCCGCCCATTAGATCCATTTGGCAACAATCAAAAATATATATTTGAACCCGCCTCACCATCCGACGTCATAGACCGCGCAAGTGACCTCTGAAATATATATTTGAACCCGCTTCACCATCAGTCAAGGACGTCATAGACCGCGCAAGTGACCTCTGAAATATATATTTGGACCCGCCTCACCATCCGTCAAGGACGTCATAGACCGCGCAAGTGACCTCTGAAATATATATTTGAACCCGCCTCACCATCCGTCAAGGACGTCATTGTGACGTCATAGACCGCGCAAGTAACCTCTGAAATATATATATTGAACCCGCCTCACCATCCGTCCAGGACGTCATAGACCGCGCAACGCGCAAGTGACCTCTGAAATATATATTTAGACCCGCCTCACCATCCGTCAAGGACGTCATAGACCGCGCAAGTGACCTCTGAAATATATATTTGAACCCGCCTCACCATCCGCCAAGGACGTCATTGTGACGTCATAGACCGCGCAAGTAACCTCTGAAATATATATATTGAACCCGCCTCACCATCCGTCCAGGACGTCATAGACCGCGCAACGCGCAAGTGACCTCTGAAATATATATTTAGACCCGCCTCACCATCCGTCAAGGACGTCATAGACCGCGCAAGTGACCTCTGAAATATATATTTGAACCCGCCTCACCATCCGTCAAGGACGTCATTGTGACGTTATAGACCGCGCAAGTGATCTCTGAAATATATATTTGAACCCGCCTCACCATCCGCCAAGGACGTCATTGTGACGTCATAGACCGCGCAAGGGACCTCTGAAATATACATATTTGTACCCGCCTCACCATCCGTTAAGGACGTCATTGTGACGTCATAGACCACGCAAGTGACCTCTGAAATATATATTTGAACCCGCCTCACCATCCGTCAAGGACGTCATTGTGACGTCAGTAGTAGGTATTCGCGGGTTCTAGACCACTTAATATGCATGGCTGGCTTTTTTTTAATAGCGACTCGTTGTTTTCGCAAAAAACGCCAGCGACGACCCTTATTAAGGACTCGGCCCGGCAGTAGTAGGTATTCGCGGGTTCTAGACCACTAAATATGCATGGCTGGCTTTTTTTAATATCGACTCGTTTTTTTCGCAAAAAACGCCAGCGACGACCCTAATTAAGGGCCCGGCCTGGCAGTAGTAGGTATTCGCGGGTTCTAGACCACTTAATATGTATGGCTGGCTTTTTTTAAATAAAATTATAAATTAAATATTATAAAAATTACAAATTATAAATTAAATAATATTATAAAAATTATAAATTAAATTATAAATTAAATATTATAAAAATTACAAAATATAAAAATTACAAATTATAAAAATTATAAATTAAATAATATAAAAATTACAAAATTAAAAATTACAAATTATAAAAATTATATATTAAATTATATATTAATTATAAATAAAATATTATAAAAAATATAAATTAAATATTATAAAAATTACGAATTACTTATAAAAATTATAAATTAAATATTATAAAAATCACAAAATGTAAAAATTACAAATTATAAAAATTATAAATGAAATATTATAAAAAATACAATATAAAAATTACAAATTATAAATTAAATATTATAAAATTACAAAATTTAAAAATTAAAAATTATAAATGATAAAAATTATAAATTATTAAAATTACGAATTATAAATTAAATATTATAAAAATTACAATATAAAAATTACAAATTAAAAATTATAAATTAAATATAATAAAAATTACAAAATATAAAAATTACAAATTAAAAAATAATAAATTAAATATTATAAAAATTACAATATAAAAATTACAAAATATAAATTATAAAAATTATAAATTATAAAAAATATAAATTATAAAAATTATAAATTAAATATTATAAAAATTATAAATTATATAAAAATTACAAAATATAAATTATAAAAATTACAAAATATAAAAATAAGAAATTATAAAAATTATAAATTAACTATTATAAAAATTACAATATAAAAATTACAAATTATAAATAAAAAAAATATTATAAAAATTACAAAATATAATAATTACAAATTATAAAAATTATATATTAAATATTATAAAAATTACAAATTAAATATTATAAAAATTACAAATTATAAAAATTATAAATTAAATATAAAAATACAAAATATAAAAATTACAAATTATAAAAATTATAAATGAAATATTATAAAAAATACAATATAAAAATTACAAATTATAAATTAAATATTATAAAATTACAAAATTTAAAAATTAAAAATTATAAATGATAAAAATTATAAAAATTACGAATTATAAATTAAATATTATAAAAATTACAATATAAAAATTACAAATTATAAATTATAAAAAATATAAATTATAAATTATATAAAAATTACAAAATATAAAAATTATAAATTAAATATTATAAAAATTATATAAAAATTACTAAATATAAATTATAAAAATTATAAATTGAATATTATAAAAATTACAAATTATTTAATAAAAATATTAATAAAAATTATAAATTAAATATTATAAAAATTACAAAATATAATAATTACAAATTATAAAAATTATAAATTAAATATTATAAAAATTACAAAAATTATAAATTAAATATTATAAAAAATACAAAATATAAAAATTATAAATTAAATATAAAAATTATAAAATATATAAATTACAAAATTACAAATTATAAAAATTATACATTAAATATAAAACATGTAAAGATAACAAATTAAATAATATAAAAATTACAAATTATAAAAATTATAAATTAAATATTATAAAAATTACGAAATATAAAAATTACAAATTATAAAAATTATAAATTAAATATTATAAAAATTACAAAGTATAATAATTACAAATTATAAAAATTATAAATTAAATATTATAAAAATTATAAATTAAATATTATAAAAATTACAATATAAAAATTACAAATTAAAAATTATAAATTAAATATAATAAAAATTACAAAATATAAAAATTACAAATTAAAAAATAATAAATTTAATATTATAAAAATTACAATATAAAAATTACAAAATATAAATTATAAAAATTATAAATTATAAAAAATATAAATTATAAAAATTATAAATTAAATATTATAAAAATTATAAATTATATAAAAATTACAAAATATAAATTATAAAAATTACAAAATATAAAAATAAGAAATTATAAAAATTATAAATTAACTATTATAAAAATTACAATATAAAAATTACAAATTATAAAATATAAATAAAAAAAATATTATAAAAATTACAAAATATAATAATTACAAATTATAAAAATTATATATTAAATATTATAAAAATTACAAATTAAATATTATAAAAATTACAAATTATAAAAATTATAAATTAAATATAAAAACACAAAATATAAAAATTACAAATTATAAAAATTATAAATGAAATATTATAAAAAATACAATATAAAAATTACAAATTATAAATTAAATATTATAAAATTACAAAATTTAAAAATTAAAAATTATAAATGATAAAAATTATAAAAATTACGAATTATAAATTAAATATTATAAAAATTACAATATAAAAATTACAAATTATAAATTATAAAAAATATAAATTATAAATTATATAAAAATTACAAAATATAAAAATTATAAATTAAATATTATAAAAATTATATAAAAATTACTAAATATAAATTATAAAAATTATAAATTGAATATTATAAAAATTACAAATTATTTAATAAAAATATTAATAAAAATTATAAATTAAATATTATAAAAATTACAAAATATAATAATTACAAATTATAAAAATTATAAATTAAATATTATAAAAATTACAAAAATTATAAATTAAATATTATAAAAAATACAAAATATAAAAATTATAAATTAAATATAAAAATTATAAAATATATAAATTACAAAATTACAAATTATAAAAATTATAAATTAAATATAAAACATGTAAAGATAACAAATTAAATAATATAAAAATTACAAATTATAAAAATTATAAATTAAATATTATAAAAATTACGAAATATAAAAATTACAAATTATAAAAATTATAAATTAAATATTATAAAAATTACAAAGTATAATAATTACAAATTATAAAAATTATAAATTAAATATTATAAAAATTACAAATTAAATATTAAAAAAATTACAAAATTACAAATTATAAAAATTATAAATTAAATATTATAAAAATTACAAATTAAATATAAAAATTACAAATTATAAAAATTATAAATTAAATATTATAAAAATTACAAAATATTAAAATTACAAATTATAAAATTACAAATTATAAAAATTATAAATTAAATATTATAAAAATTATAAAAATAACAAATTGAATATTATAAAAATTACAAATTATAAAAATTTTAAATTAAATATAAAAATTAAAAATTATAAATTAAATATTATAAAAATTACAAAATATAAAAAATACAAATTATAAAAATTATAAATTAAATATAAAAATTACAAATTATAAAAATTATAAATTAAATATTATAAAAATTACAAATTATAAAAATTATAAATTAAATATAAAAATACAAAATATAAAAATTACAAATTATAAAAATTATAAATGAAATATTATAAAAAATACAATATAAAAATTACAAATTATAAATTAAATATTATAAAATTACAAAATTTAAAAATTAAAAATTATAAATGATAAAAATTATAAAAATTACGAATTATAAATTAAATATTATAAAAATTACAATATAAAAATTACAAATTATAAATTATAAAAAATATAAATTATAAATTATATAAAAATTACAAAATATAAAAATTATAAATTAAATATTATAAAAATTATATAAAAATTACTAAATATAAATTATAAAAATTATAAATTGAATATTATAAAAATTACAAATTATTTAATAAAAATATTAATAAAAATTATAAATTAAATATTATAAAAATTACAAAATATAATAATTACAAATTATAAAAATTATAAATTAAATATTATAAAAATTACAAAAATTATAAATTAAATATTATAAAAAATACAAAATATAAAAATTATAAATTAAATATAAAAATTATAAAATATATAAATTACAAAATTACAAATTATAAAAATTATAAATTAAATATAAAACATGTAAAGATAACAAATTAAATAATATAAAAATTACAAATTATAAAAATTATAAATTAAATATTATAAAAATTACGAAATATAAAAATTACAAATTATAAAAATTATAAATTAAATATTATAAAAATTACAAAGTATAATAATTACAAATTATAAAAATTATAAATTAAATATTATAAAAATTATAAATTAAATATTATAAAAATTACAATATAAAAATTACAAATTAAAAATTATAAATTAAATATAATAAAAATTACAAAATATAAAAATTACAAATTAAAAAATAATAAATTAAATATTATAAAAATTACAATATAAAAATTACAAAATATAAATTATAAAAATTATAAATTATAAAAAATATAAATTATAAAAATTATAAATTAAATATTATAAAAATTATAAATTATATAAAAATTACAAAATATAAATTATAAAAATTACAAAATATAAAAATAAGAAATTATAAAAATTATAAATTAACTATTATAAAAATTACAATATAAAAATTACAAATTATAAAATATAAATAAAAAAAATATTATAAAAATTACAAAATATAATAATTACAAATTATAAAAATTATATATTAAATATTATAAAAATTACAAATTAAATATTATAAAAATTACAAATTATAAAAATTATAAATTAAATATAAAAATACAAAATATAAAAATTACAAATTATAAAAATTATAAATGAAATATTATAAAAAATACAATATAAAAATTACAAATTATAAATTAAATATTATAAAATTACAAAATTTAAAAATTAAAAATTATAAATGATAAAAATTATAAAAATTACGAATTATAAATTAAATATTATAAAAATTACAATATAAAAATTACAAATTATAAATTATAAAAAATATAAATTATATAAAAATTACAAAATATAAAAATTATAAATTAAATATTATAAAAATTATATAAAAATTACTAAATATAAATTATAAAAATTATAAATTGAATATTATAAAAATTACAAATTATTTAATAAAAATATTAATAAAAATTATAAATTAAATATTATAAAAATTACAAAATATAATAATTACAAATTATAAAACTTATAAATTAAATATTATAAAAATTACAAAAATTATAAATTAAATATTATAAAAAATACAAAATATAAAAATTATAAATTAAATATAAAAATTATAAAATATATAAATTACAAAATTACAAATTATAAAAATTATAAATTAAATATAAAACATGTAAAGATAACAAATTAAATAATATAAAAATTACAAATTATAAAAATTATAAATTAAATATTATAAAAATTACGAAATATAAAAATTACAAATTATAAAAATTATAAATTAAATATTATAAAAATTACAAAGTATAATAATTACAAATTATAAAAATTATAAATTAAATATTATAAAAATTACAAATTAAATATTAAAAAAATTACAAAATTACAAATTATAAAAATTATAAATTAAATATTATAAAAATTACAAATTAAATATAAAAATTACAAATTATAAAAATTATAAATTAAATATTATAAAAATTACAAAATCTTAAAATTACAAATTATAAAATTACAAATTATAAAAATTATAAATTAAATATTATAAAAATTATAAAAATAACAAATTGAATATTATAAAAATTACAAATTATAAAAATTTTAAATTAAATATAAAAATTAAAAATTATAAATTAAATATTATAAAAATTACAAAATATAAAAAATACAAATTATAAAAATTATAAATTAAATATAAAAATTACAAATTATAAAAATTATAAATTAAATATTATAAAAATTACAAAATATAAATTATAAAAATTACAAAATATAAAAATAAGAAATTATAAAAATTATAAATTAACTATTATAAAAATTACAATATAAAAATTACAAATTATAAATAAAATATTATAAAAATTACAAAATATAATAATTACAAATTATAAAAATTATAAATTAAATATAAAAATTACAAAATATAAAAATTACAATTTATAAAAATTATAAATGAAATATTATAAAAAATACAATATAAAAATTACAAATTATAAATTAAATATTATAAAATTACAAAATTTAAAAATTAAAAATTATAAATGATAAAAATTATAAATTATAAAAATTACGAATTATAAATTAAATATTATAAAAATTACAATATAAAAATTACAAATTATAAATTATAAAAAATATAAATTATAAATTATATAAAAATTACAAAATATAAAAATTATAAATTAAATATTATAAAAATTATATAAAAATTACTAAATATAAATTATAAATTGAATATTATAAAAATTACAAATTATAAAAATTATAAATTAAATATTATAAAAATTACAAAAATTATAAATTAAATATTATAAAAAATACAAAATATATAAAAATTATAAATTAAATATAAAAATTATAAAATATATAAATTACCAAATTACAAATTATAAAAATTATAAATTAAATATAAAAATTGTAAAGATAACAAATTAAATAATATAAAAATTACAAATTATAAAAATTATAAATTAAATATTATAAAAATTACGAAATATAAAAATTACAAATTATAAAAATTATAAATTAAATATTATAAAAATTACAAAGTATAATAATTACAAATTATAAAAATTATAAATTAAATATTATAAAAATTACAAATTAAATATTAAAAAAATTACAAAATTACAAATTATAAAAATTATAAATTAAATATTATAAAAATTACAAATTAAATATTATAAAAATTACAAATTATAAAAATTATAAATTAAATATTATAAAAATAACAAATTGAATATTATAAAAATTAGAAATTATAAAAATTATTAATTATTAAGATAACAAATTAAATATTATAAAAATTACAAATTATAAAAATTATAAATTAAATATTATAAAAATTACAAAATATAAAAATTACAAATTATAAAAATTACAAATTATAAAAATTATAAATTAAATATTATAAAAATTATAAAAATAACAAATTGAATATTATAAAAATTACAAATTATAAAAATTTTAAATTAAATATTATAAAAATTACAAAATATAAAAATTATAAATTAAATATTATTAAAATTACAAAATATAATAATTACAAATTATAAAAATTATAAATTAAATATTATAAAAATTACAAATTAAATATTAAAAAGATTACAAAATTACAAATTATAAAAATTATAAATTAAATATTATAAAAATTACAAATTAAATATTATAAAAATTATAAATTAAATATTATAAAAATTATATAAAAATTACTAAATATAAATTATAAAAATTATAAATTGAATATTATAAAAATTACAAATTATAAAAATTATAAATTAAATATTATAAAAATTACAAAATATAATAATTACAAATTATAAAAATTATAAATTAAATATTATAAAAATTACAAAAATTATAAATTAAATATTATAAAAATTACAAAATATAAAAATTATAAATTAAATATAAAAATTACAAAATATATAAATTACAAAATTACAAATTATAAAAATTATAAATTAAATATAAAAATTGTAAAGATAACAAATTAAATAATATAAAAATTACAAATTATAAAAATTATAAATTAAATATTATAAAAATTACGAAATATAAAAATTACAAATTATAAAAATTATAAATTAAATATTATAAAAATTACAAAGTATAATAATTACAAATTATAAAAATTATAAATTAAATATTATAAAAATTACAAATTAAATATTAAAAAAATTACAAAATTACAAATTATAAAAATTATAAATTAAATATTATAAAAATTACAAATTAAATTAAAAAAATTAAAAATAAAAATTATAAATTAAATATTATAAAAATTACAAAATATAATAATTACAAATTATAAAAATTATAAATTAAATATTATAAAAATTATAAATTAAATATTATAAAAATTACAAATTAAATATTATAAAAATTACAAAATATAAAAATTACAAAATATAAAAATTACAAAATATAGATAAAGTATAAATTAAATGTTATAAAAATTATAAATTAAATATTATAAAAATTACAAATTAAATATTAAAAAGATTACAAAATTACAAATTATAAAAATTATAAATTAAATATTATAAAAATTATCGTATTTTTGTCGATTGTCGGTCGGTGGGGTCGAGCGGGAGGCCGCGCGGGCCGCGGGAGCGCCCGCGCGGGAATTTCCCTTCTTTGCGGCGGCATGGCAACGTCGCGTGCGTCACGTGGAACGGACGGTGCATTCAACTTTTCAAGTCGTGCATTATTTTTGAAAATGAAAGATTTTTTATAAAAATTTAAGGTACACTTTTTTTTTGTGAAATGTGTTTAGAATCATGTCAGGATTCACCCCCTTAAGGCTTGCTCGGTATTAAAAAAACACCCTGTATAATTGCTTCAATATTTAATATCAAAAATTATATATCTGTTTTCCTCTTGATTTTCCAATATAATAGTGAGTTTCTAATTCTTGAGTCCTGGTATTTACTTTCCTTCCGTAGCAAATGCATAAACAAATATAAGCTAAACCGCCTCCGTGGTGTAATGGTTAGTCCATTCGCTTCACATCAGGAGATATTTGGTTCGATTCCCGGTGGGGTCAACTTGTAAAACTCGGTTTGGTTGGTGGTAGGGCATTTTCTAAGCCTGCCTGCTGGCTAGCTACCACCATCTTATCTAAGTCTTGCCGCCAAACATCAGTGTTAACGACATTGATGTGTTCCGGCTTGAAGATAAGATAGCCAGTTCTCCATTGCGTTGGGGAATCTTGGTAAGCCCGCTTCCATCTTCAGCATCATCGTCACTTACCATCAGGTGAGATGATGCCAAGGGCTTACCAATTATGAATAATAATAAAAAAGCTAGGGTTTGCGCGCATCCTCTTTCATAAGCGACCGCGCCATGCGCCCATGCCTCGAGCTAATATATATATATATATACACTCGAGAGCGATGAATCCGGGTCACATAAAGAATCCTAAAAATCTCGGAAACTAAGAAGGCTAGCTTAATGAAATAAATTGTGTTCAATAGACAATTTAATACTCCTTAAATATAGTAATTAAAACTTCTTAGTTATTGTAAAGTTATGTCATAAAAAAATCAAATTTGAAAAAGGGAGACTCGAAGATGGAACTACGAAATTACTACATTTGTTTTTGCTTTTGTTTCTAATCTGTCATTTAAGTGGGTACATAAACCATGTTGATAGTGTTCAATATTTATTATTCAAGCAGTAATCATGTCGCTTACACCTGAAGAATGCACCAGAATACTCACAATGCTGGAAAACGGCCGGGGTCAGCGCGATACAGCCACGACTGTCGGTGTGTCGCTCTCAGCAGTACAAAGAGTTCTCCAACGTTACGAGGAAACTGGCTCTAACCTACGCAGACCAGGAACAGGCAGAACCAGCTGTACCACAGCACGAGAAGATCGATACTTGGTGAACACAATGCTTCGTAATCGCTTTCTCACAGGAACTGAACTTACAAATCAGTTTTGACGCCTCGGAGGAAGTAACCCAAGCGCATGGACAGTAAGGCGACGACTTGCTGAAGCTAACTTGGAACCACTTAGACCTGCAAACGGCCCTAAACTGGAGCGTGGGCATCGTATTTCAAGACTAAGATATGCCCAGAACCACTTAAATTGGAGTATTGGAGATTGGTCAAAAGTTATGTTCTCCGACGAATCAAAATTTATGCTCTACAAGCACGATGGAAGACACAGAGTGTATAGAAGACCAGGGGAAAGATTCAAGCAAGCATGCATCGAAGAAAAAGTAGCCTACGGTGGTGGGTCTGTACATGTGTGGGCCGGAATTTCTTCTGAGAGTCGCACAGAACTGGTGTTCATAGAAAACGGCTCTTTAACTAGCGAAAGATATGTGGAAGAAATCCTCAATGAACACGTTGGTCCATTTATGGTCAATTTGGGTGAGGATGCTATTTTTATGCATGACAATGCCCGGCCTCATACGGGTTGGATTGTGAATGACTATACCTTCAAGAGATGAACATTTCTCGTATGGAGTGGCCAGCACGCAGCCCGGATATCAACCCGATCGAGCATGCTTGGGACGAGCTAGGGAGATGCGTAAAACAAAGAAGCCCTCCCCCAATCACGCTTCGTGAGCTCAAAATTGCTCTCACAGAGGAATGGGAGAATATTCTCCAAAATCGTATAAGGAACTTGGTGTACAGCATGCCAAAACGCGTAAACACAGTGATGGAAGCACGAGGAGGCAATACGAAGTATTAAAATTCAAGTAAATCGTAATGTTGATCAAAAATGTCATGTTTCCTATTTTTGTTTTAAGACGAGATCAGCAGTTTTTTTTTTATTTATGTAATTTTTTGTAAATAAAATGTAGTGACTCGTAAATTTTATTACTTTCATTTAAGGGGTATTAAAGTGTCTATTGAACACAATTTATTTCATGAAGCTAGCCTTCTTAGTTTCCGAGATTTTTAGGATTCTTTAAGTGACCCGGATTCATCGCTCTCGAGTGTATATACTTTGCCTCGAGAGTCGAGACAGTAGTCAGTCAGTACCTACGACGCGACGTCAGCAACGTTTCAGCAAGAAGCGATTCTGATAACCATTTTTCAAACTTTCGCACTTCCTCAGAATGTTAAATGATTTCAGTCCAGCCAGTAGATATCATATAAGCTGGTAAAAATGGTAATTAAGAAGCCATTTTTTAAAGTTTGAGTCTATCAATTCAAAATCTTTTACTTTTATCCATGTCGCAAAGCACCATGTTACACTCTGGAAACATTTTTTACAGCCTTATGATGTGCTCGTTCAAAATCACACTAAGACTTATAGGTTTTAATAGTATTTTTTAGTTCATATCGAAGAAAAGTAAATGGTAGCTCATATCAAGACACTCCGCAGTGTGTCCGCCAAGTTCGAAAAGAAAAAGGCGTCACCGGCCGGCCGTAGGTTATATTACACGAACCAATTCGGGCCAATTTCGACCTACCTTTAACTTGATCTTTTTGACCTACACACTTGCGATTTCGTGTGTCTAATAAGACCCCCTCGATCACCTAGAATCTCAATTTTTATAAATATGTCTTTTACCATTTCTGAGGTATTATCGTCCGAAAATCACTATTTTTACGACTCACGGACTCTTCAAAATTATAGACCACTTGCAGGTGACTTAGAAACTTGAAATTTGGCACCGAGGTAGATTATTGGACGTATACAAAGGTAAAATTCAAAAAACGGCCAAGTATGAGTCGTACTCGCGCACGAAGGGTTCCGTATCACCACTACTCAGCAAAAAATGTAAATCACTTCCAGGTAACTTATAAACTTGAAATTTGGCATCGAGGTAGTTATTGGACGTATACAAAGGAAAAACTAAAAAATGGCCAAGTGTGAATCGTACTCGCGTACTAAGGGTTCCTTATCACCACTACTCAGCAAAATATGTAGACCAGTTCCAGATAACTAATAAACTTAAAATTTGCCATCGAGATAAGTTATTAGGCGTATACAAAGAAAAAGAATCGAAAAACTAGCCAAGTACGAGTCAGACTTACGAAATTAGGGTTCCTTACCACTACTATTTATCAAAATTATAGACTATTTCCAGGGGACTTAGAAACTGGTTTGGCATTTAGGTAGGTTAATAGGCGTATACAAAAAAAAATCTGCCAAGTGCGAGTCGGACTTACAAAATTTGGATTCCGTACCACCACTCCTCATTGGAATAATTATATGGACAACTTCCAGGTTACTTTTTTAATTTGAGATTTGGAATCGCAATGAGTTTATTGGACGTATATTGTAAATATTTAAAAAACTGGCTAAGTGCGACTCTGGCTTGCGCACCGAGGGTTCGGTGCCTCCAAAAATATCTTATATGTATATCTATTACTCGAATAAGGAGAGGAAATTATAAATATTAATGATATTCCAATCCTTACTTAATATTATAAATGTGAAAATGTGTTTGTTTGTTACCTTTTCACGCTTCAACGCCTAGACTAATCTTAATGAAATTTGGGATGGAGGTAGCCTGTGTCACGAGGAAGAATATAGGCTACTTTTTATCCCGAGAAAATAGCATAGCCCGATGCAGTTCCTCAGGGAACTGAAAATATACTCTTTTTTGGATGATTTGGTTAACATCGCAACGAAACAAAGGATTGTCTAACCGCCTCCGTAGCTCAGAGGAAAAAGTTCACTGGCTTTACACAGGAGGTCGCGGGTTCGATTCCCGGCGGGGTCAATTGTAAGACTCGGTTTGGTTGGTGGTAGGGCATTTTCTAAGCCCGTCTGGCTAGCTACCACCATCTTATCTAAGTCTTGCCGCCAAATATCAATGTTGATATCATTGGTGTGTTCCGGCATGAAGATAAGATAGCCAGTTCCCCATTGCGTTGAGGAATCTTGGTAAGCCCGCTTCCATCTTCGGCAACATCGTCACTTACCACCAGGTGAGATGTTGTCAAGGGTTTACCAATTGTGAATAAAAAAATTAAAAAAAAAATTGTGTGATTTTTGCACAGAGATGATTGAGGGGGTAGGAAATGACATGATTTACTAACAAGCATATCCTGACATAGTTCCCGAGGGATTTGGAGAAAAGTCATGTCCACGTCCACGGCACCGCGCACCCTCTAAGACAGTCATAAAAACGATGTCCACGCGGGCGAAGCCGCGGGCAAAAGCTAGTAAAACATAAATGTAAAATGGGGCCAAGTTCGATATAAAAAAAATATAGTGATCTAAATGGGTAGGTACCAAGTTCTCCAGTTGTTCCTTAATCATAGCTACGGAACTTCAAATAGAAATATTTATTATAAACTTTTAAAATAATAAAAAAAGTGTGTGTCAGCTCCGACGCACGACTGGAGTCTACTACTTAAGTACGATTGTAAAACAGGCACAAAACAGGGTTTGACTTTGGTTTTAAGTTTACTCTGCACAGTTTTTTTATCTGATGATTCCAATTTCCGGCCTCTTTTCGTATCTGATGTGTAGGATGTTTTACCTCCCATGATCGCAGCTACTAATGATCCATCTGGTATTTGGCAGCGTCTAACCCCATATGCTTTGGATGCGGTTATACGAGCATATCTTAGGTCATACCTTAAAGTGCTCTTACATTGGTTTCGAGTTGACTTTTCAATTAAATCAAGAGCGTTTTTGTTAAGTTTCTCTTGTAATGTTTCTAGTAGTTTGTTGACACAAGTACAAGTACAACGAAACAAAGTACACGAGTACAAGTGAATGGCACGAACTCATCTGGATCTAGAGTGAAAATGGGTGTGCCCCAGGGTTCCATATTTGGGCCTTTTCTTTTCCCTGTTTACGTAAATGATTTGCCTTTTATGGTGCAACATCTGTCAAATATTGTGTTGTTTGCGGATGATACTTCTCTTATTTTTAAAGTGAATAGGAAAGAAAACGAAATTGACGAAGTAAACAACACTCTTTCAAAGATACTGAACTGGTTCACTGTAAACAACTTATTATTAAATGCTAAGAAAACAAAATGTATAAAATTTTGTTTGCCAAATGTAAAAAAGGTCAATAATAGTGTAATATTAGACAGTAATAAATTAGAATTTGTAAATACCACGGTGTTCCTTGGTATAACTTTGGATGTTTCACTTCAATGAGGACCACACATTGAAACTTTAGCGGGAAGGCTTAGTTCAGCTGCTTATGCCGTTAAGAAAATAAGACAGTTAACGGATGTAGATACTGCGAGACTAGTGAATTTTAGTTACTTCCATAGTATAATGTCTTATGGGATATTACTGTGGGGGCATGCGGCTGATATATAAACTATTTTCATCCTGCAGAAAAGAGCTATCCGCGCAATCTATTAGATGCGATCACGTGAGTCGTTACAGAATAAGTTCAAAGAAATCAATATTTTAACTGGTTCTAGTCAATTTATATATTATGAAAACATCATGTACGTTCGTAAGAATTTGCATTTATTTCCTAAAAACAGTGACAGGCATAATTAAAAATTTAAGAAATGTAAATAAAATAGATATTATAGTCTTTTCGAGACTGAGTAAGGTTAAAAAGTCATTTGTGGGGCAGTGTATAAAATTCTACAATAAAATTCCAGAAAATGTAACTAGTTTGTCAGAGAATAAATTCAAGACTCATGTCAAAAAAAATTTGTGCTCTAGAGGATATTATAAAATAATAGATTATGTAAATGACAAAGATATATATGTTGATTCTATAACAAATACCATTACCTGAGACTGTAATCTGAATCATGACATTATTTGTATTAAACATTTTTTTTTGTTTTGACTATTTAAAAGTGTGTCTAAACACCTATTTGAAATAAATCGTTTTGAATTTGACATCATTCTTTATATAATGACTCGCTTGAATTAGGAAATGATGAAGTGAAAAATGTCGAACATCACTGTGTTTAAAGTCGTTCTGATACTTCAACAGTTCACAATTCATAATTTTCTTCTTTTTTGCTTCTTGAAGAAACTCCTGGAAAAAGTCTGTGCTGGTTTCATGATGTGGAGCTGTTTTTGTTTGCAAATTTGATCTACAGTGACGTATTTCATAGTAGTCCCTACTCTCGAGAGGATGGGTTTTTTCTAGTAACATTCAACCTCGGTGCAGGAAGGTTCTTCACTGCGACGATGGGTCCACATTAAAAATGCCACTGCATGCTTACAACCACCAGCTGAAGCTGCACAGTCCAAGCACTGGCAACTGACGATTTCACCTTTAGTCTCGTCTATCACCATAGTGACTTTGTATGAACTAGCCCTCACTTTGTGCTCGGGGCAGATCTTGCAATTGAGTGTGCAAAGTCCTCACCCAATAGCATCGTCACCATAAGATTCTCGTGCAGCCCTGTAAATGCAAAGTAATTACTTACTGTTAACAAAATTTATTCTTTATAACCTAAAAAACTACTACTGAAAGAAAGACTATTATTTCGCCTTCGCAGGATTAAGGTTACTTACGTAGGTAGTATTATATTATTTTATAGTACTTACATTGCTGTTTTTACATTTCTCAGCTCTGCAGAATAAAAATCGGGGCTATTTTTTAAGAACATTCCAACCATGATTGCGTCCACTTTGGGCAAGTTTCTGCTATCTGCTTTCACAAAATTGACATCCATGATGGAGTGGAATACCAAATTATACGATGGAGATAGTAAAATATCACAATTTTTTACGATAATATTTTAAAATCATATAAACAGATCAAAAATCGTCAGACTGCAACAATGACAGATCTGATTACTGTGTTGTGACGTCATCTTAGATTCAGCCAATCCTGACTGTTTTACTGGAAGTGAAAGGTGCGCACAATAGGTTGCGCGGGAAAAACGTAACGCGATCACTAGATTTTACTCCTCATATTTTTTTCGGGCGCCTTATATGAAAATCGATTCTTAAGGAGTAAACTCAAAAAGTACAACGGTTTTCCGTTGCTTAAAAAAAATGTTATATTCTGTGCTACTAAATGGTGTAACTTGGCAAGTTTAAATGATCAAAGCGCCAAGCAAACAGAGCTTACTTTTTAAATGTTAATATCAATATAGATTAAACTTGGATAGTGAAAACTTACCAAGTTACACCATGTAGAAGCTCAGAACATAACAATTTTTTGAAGCAAACCGTTGTACTTTTTCTATTATTTGGAGAAGTCTAAAATAATTATTTCTATTTGAATTTCCGTAGCTATGATTTTGGAACAACTATAGAACTTGGTACCTACCCATTTAGATCACTGTATTTTTTTTATATCGAACTTGGCCCCATTTCACATTTATGTTTTGTTGCAGAAGCGTCTCTAGCTCATGTAGCGCCCGGGTGCAATCATTACCCTAGCGCCCTCTAGACGTGCAAGTTACAATACAACAATAAACACTTTTCACAGTTGGTCAGTCAGTGTCAGTGTTATTGTTTATAATCGTCGCGTCGCGTCACAGAAGTCAATAAGTACTAAATTAACTAAATAAGGACAGAGTGAGTGTATTTGGCGGATGGCGGATAGAAGCTCGAGGTCAAAAAGTAAATTTGATATGAAATACACACCTATTTTACCATATAAGATAATAAAGTTAAATTATCGGTTTTGGCCGATCTGAATTTGACTTGCTGTCGATGTAAATTGTATAATAATCACGATACAAGTAAATTAAGCAGTATAACGTTTTCATGTGGTTTTCATTCATGCATAAAAATCAAATGGACGAAACGCGCCTTATACCTATCTATACCTTCCTTAGTATAGGTACCTAAGTACTTCACATCAGTCGCGAGTGCGCGTTTTTGGTAGCCGTATTTACCTCGATTGTCGGCATCATACGTACCGAAGATTCTAAGAAATTCGTTCTTTTGTTTATTGTGATTGCCTTGCACGTGTTGCCTCAGCTGCTAGACTGTCGTCGGTAGGTTGTTATGCATTATTAACGTGACCATACGTCCCGCTTTGGGCGGGACAGTCCCACTTTCAGACTGTTTGTCCCGCCGTCCCCAGCGAGGGCATAACCGCCCCGCTTTCACAAACAGACCAAAAAATAAATTAATTTAACTAATACCTTTTATTTTATTAACTTAAAACCTACTTATTATTTAGTGTTCATCATATTATTAGCTCATATTATATGTCCCCACCAAGGGGCTCAAGCCTACCCTTAATTATCGAACCTTAGTCGACCACGCGGGCCCAGTGCGGGTTGTTCAACCTATTCAGTTTGATTCATTTTCTCATAAACGCTAGCAAAAATTGAAAAATATTACTTTAAAAAGTAACGCTAGTAAAATATAAAAAAGTTTTTTTACATAACTCCGCTGGTGTCCCGCTCTGACGAAAAAAATAAATGGTCACGTTATGCAATAAGTGTACGTTATCATATTCTTAGTTGCTCACAAACTTTCATAACATAATGTTATAAACTAAAATAATGTTGATTTTTCTTCTTTCCATTTAACGACAACTCTTAGTAACGCCATAAAATGCGCAGTCCCTTCAGTGTCGCGATGTAGAGTTTACACTGTATTAAATACTCAACATTTTTGAAATAAGTAATAAAATTAAAATATTAAAGAAGAGTGAAGTTTGTGTTTGTGTTTTTGAAAAATATTAAAAAATATATAAATGTAATGAGTTTCTTTTTATTTTGTTGAGTTCGTTTTCAATGTACCTCAAAGGTCGTGTAATTCACGAGATCCGAATTATTATATATTTGTCGGAGGGGAGGTTATGGATGGCCTCGTGGTTCACGTTCTTAACTATGTCGGTCGTGGGCGTCCAAATAACAATGCAGCTATATCACAGAGGTCCTTCTTCAATAATATCGAAAAAATCTAATTTTAACAGAAATTGTACAGGATGCCTTGGATTACAATGGATGCAAACGCGGTGATCCCAGCGATAGCGTGACACGTCCGTTTTGCTCACAGATCACCACTACTTGTGTTCTGCTCGACGCTCCGTCAAAAAGTGTCTGCCTCGAGGATGACGTCCAGCTGATATGGCTTCTCCACAGATCTAATAAATTCTCAACTCAGTGCTGCCACCTTAATCACAAACAGCCTTCCGTTAATACGTCATCTTTGCTACCACCAACGATCGTCTCACGAGTACAAGCGATTGTCACGCCACCACCGGTTTTACCCAGGTACTAATACCTGACGTTTGATCCAAATAAAGTTTAACGATCTATGTAAACGTATCTCGAGCTGGTATTGGTCGCGTTTTCAAGGACGCTCCGACATATTTTTATACTTTCTCTATGAAATGAGATGATATGCGATCTTAATGGTAATCAAAAGAATAAAATTAGTATTAAGTGTAAACTGTGATAAAATGTCATTTAATATCTGCAAAACATCCCGTGTAATTTTTATTTTAAATAAAGCCTAATAAAAGGTTTATCCTGTATAGTTACTTCAATTTATTTAACATAAAAATGGAAAAATTCCTTAGACCAGATAGGTTCGATGTTGACCCTTGCACTTGCGACTCGACAGCGCAAAAGAATGGCAGCACTGGAAAATAACGTTCTATAACTTCTTAGCTGCACAGCAACCAGCGGATGCCGCAGCTCAACAGGAAGCAATATGGAACTCAACCAAGCTTCGACTCCTGGTCAACCATATCACACCGAGAGTGTACGCCAGCGTAAGTGAATACTCAACTTTCGACTCAATAATTGCTGCACTAGACAAGCTAATACTTGTAGCCGAAGAACATAATATACGCACGGCATTTACTCTCTACTAGACGACAGCACGCGGGCGAAACAATCGACGTTTACCTTCAGGCTTTAAAGCAATTAGCCAAAGACTGTGAGTATAATTATCAGCGTTGACGCTGAAACTAATAAGAACGATAGTATTCGAGGAGCATTCATAGCGGGGATATCATCTAAAAAGATACGCGAACGATTGTTAGAAAATTTGACGCTGACATTGGACGAGTCCTACCTATAACAAGGCTCTTTCCATGGAAATGGCGGAAACTAACTGTGAAAACTTCGTATCAGCCTCAGAAGTATCGTAAAAACTGATAATCCTACTGCGCCCCGAACTATCGATGAAGATGCGGACACGACTACTGCTTCTGTATCAACCCCTAAGCGGAAATGCTTTTTTTGCGGTAGATCTATACATCTACGCAAGAACTGCCTAGCTCGAGATGTAACCTGTTCAAAATGTAACAGAAAAGGGCACTATGGCAAGGTATATCGCTGCAAGAACCAGACTACCGCCTCGACAACACCATCAGAAGAGTGTGGCCATTGCGGTTGCATAACAGCTGCAGCACCGACGTCACTACGAAAAGCCATGGTCTCAGCATTCATCAAGGGCATTCGAGCTGAAGCGCTGATAGACACAGGAAGCTCTTTAAGCTTTATCAATGAAGACTTCGCAAATCTTTGCCAACTCAGGAAGAAACGATGCGATCAAACAATTTCAATGGCTTCTCTCTCTCACAAATCTCAGGTCAACGGTCTCACATGTCAAAATAACGAAATTGGCGATAACTTGTACGAGAATGTAAATCTTTTGATAGTGAGGAATCTCTGCGCTGACCTAATTATAGGGCACGACGTACTTGAATCACACTCAACGCTCGAATTTGCTTTTGATGGTCCTAAAGATACCATGAAGGTATGCAGTGTGGCTGCAGCCTCCGTTCCAGCTGTACCTCTATTTCTAAATGTCACTGCAGATTGCAAGCCAATAGCCATCAGATCGAGAAAGTATAGCACGGACGACCACGCGTTTATCCTTAGAGAAGTTGATAAGTTACTAAAAGAAGGTATTGTGGAAGTAAGTCAATCTCCGTGGCGAGCACAAGTTCTGATTACTAAGAATGCGAATCACAAGAAGTGACTCGTAATTGACTATTCTCAGACTATAAACAAATATACTCAATTAGATGCGTACCCGTTACCGAACATAGAAGAAATGGTAACAAAGGTGGCCAAATATGCGATTTTTAGTGCAATAGACTTACAGAGTGCCTATCATCAAGTGCCAATTCTGCCTCACGAAAAAAAATATACAGCTTTTGAGGCGTGTGGAAACCTATGTCAGTTTCGTCGTATTCTGTTCGGTGTCCGTATGGCGTCTCCAGCTTTCAAAGAACGATCGACTGGCTTATTAGGACCGAAAATCTAAACGAGACTTATGCCTACCTATATGACATTACTGTTTGTGGCAACACAAAAGAGGAGCATGATGAGAACCTTAATCGATTCCTTAAAGCCGCGGAAAAGTACAACCTAACACTGAATAAAGAAAAGGGCAAGTTTATACAAATTACTATTAACATACTTGGTTAATAAGTATACTATTTCCAATCACGTTATCAAACCAGATAGTGAGCGACTTAAGCCATTGCTGAATATACCTCCGCCGAACGATCCTACCTGTCTTAGAAGGATTCTAGGAATGTTTGCCCACTACTCTAAGTGGATCCCAAACTTTTTCGAAAAGATACATCCTCTGGCTTATTCGAATGTTTTTCCTTTGAAATCAATAGCAGTGAAATGTTTCGAAGAACTTAAATCTACAATTGCAAAGTCAGCAGTACATGCAATCGATGACAATATGCCTTTTACTGTTGAGACCGATGCCTCAGAGCACTCCATCGCTGCTACTCTGTCGCAAGATTCGAGACCTGTTGCTTTCTACTCAAGGACACTCAATCAAAGCGAACGGAATCACTCTGCGATTGAAAAAGAAGCCTATGCCATAGTAGAAGCTCTAAAGCTTTTCTTATAGGAAGACCATTTAAACTTATTACTGACCAGAGATCAGTGTCGTTTACGTTTGATGCCAAGCATACGAGCAAAATCAAAAATGAAAAGATTCAAAGGTGACGACTTGAGCTCGCATCTTATAAATATGATATAATATACCGACCAGGTAAAGAAAATTACGCAGCCGACGCCCTTTCTAGAGTATGCGCCACTATGAAATCTCGAAGAAGTAGGCTCCAGTCGCTCCACGAAACCATGTGTCACCCAGGCGTTACTCGAATGTATCATTGGTTGAAGATAAAAAAACTTGCTATACACTGTCGACGAAGTGAGGACGATGACTGCTAACTGTCGTATATGCTCCGAAATCAAGGTACTACAAGAGCCCTGATCCGCTTCCTAAACTGATAAAGACTACCTCTCCTATGGAACGCCTGAACATTGACTTTAAAGGAACTGTTCCATCACGGACCCATAATCGGTACATACCGCTATTGACGAGTACTCTAGATTCCCGTTTGCATTCCCTTGTTCGGATATCAGTGCCAAGACGGTAATCAAACATCTAAACAGCATCTTTATGATATTCGGATTCCCGTCGTACATCCACTCCGATCGGGGAACTTCGTTTTTATCAACATAAGTAAGAGAATTTTTACACTCACGTGGAATAGCAACAAGCAGAATAACTGCCTATAACCCCCAAGGAAATGGCCAGGTTGGGAAATTTAACTCCACCCTATGGAAAACAGTCCATCTTGCTCTGCGTTCGCACAATATGCCCACTGAGAATTGGGAACATGTTCTAAATGTGGCCCTCCACTCCATTCGATCGTTCTTATGCACAGCCACTAATTCTACGCCGCATGAGAGAATGTTCACACACCTACGTAGATCGCTGAACGGTCACAGCATCCCAACATGGCTCACTAATTCAGAGCAAGTTCTGATGCGTCGATTCAACCGGACCAATAAGTATCAACCTGTCTTAGAAGAAGTTGAACTGCTGTAGGCTAATCCTGACTATTCTTTTGTTAGATTAAGAGACGGACGAGAGATCACTGTATCTAATCGGCATCTTGCACCTGTCGAAGGTCAAGGAGAGGCAATAGCTGAATGTGAGGATACCCTGGCAGAGAATCACGCAAACGAGTATACTCTGACCGAGAATCACGCAAACGAGAATACTCTGACAGAGAATTACGCAAGCGGGACCGACCCGGAGGCTGAAAGCCCGCCTATCAATGCTCCCGAGTCTGACCTACAGACTAGTAATGACCCCGAGCCAACGCCTTCTTCTGTAGAGATCAGAAGATCAGGCAGGAACAGAAGATAACCACTATATCTAGAAGACTATGAGTTGTAGTTAACAAAAGAGCATGGGAGAATGAGATGATATGCAATCTTTGTGGTAATCAAAAGAATAAATTAGTATTAAGTGTCAACTGTGATAAAATGTCTGCAAAACATCCCGTGTAAATTTTATGTTAAATAAAGCCTAATAAAAGGTTTATCTGTATAGTTACTTCAGTAAACGTATCTCGAGCTGGTATTGGTCGCGTTTTCAAGGAACCTCCGACATATTTTTATAGTTTTTCTAAGAATTCAAATTCATCCAACTTAAATGTACGTAATTTACACGGCCGAGACGTTATCTTACTTCTACTGTAATATAATATAATGCAAAATTGAGCGAGAAAAGAACTGTAAAAATTAACGAGTATTCATTTATTGATCTTTACAGAATAAAACTTTAATATGAAGCGAAATAGACCTAGTGGATTTCAGCAAAGAAAAATAAAGAAATGAGAAGAACTTGCACGTGAATCGTTATCTGAATCAATTTTGAAGTATGTAGCACCTTTGACTTTTCTGGAATCAAATACACCACAGCAAACTGTTGAAAGTGACCTTCTTGATGAAACAGATGATGTTGAAAAATGAGTTGGATGGAGGGACGCTGGAAAGAGAGCCTGACATACAAGAAGAAAGACAACGTGGAGAAGATCGGCATCAAGTAGAATATGCCAAGAAAAAGGACGGAATAGCGACAATGAAGAAGAATCAAAGCAAATTGCAAACGATTAGGAAGAGCTGCATAACACCACTTGTTTCGATGTTGCTACTTGGCCAGCACCAATGCCTGATGATTTGAGAGTGGAAATTGTTAAGACGGGAAGTGAACACTATCAAAATAGAGATGGCCCATTTTTAGATACTGTGCAAAGATCTGGAGACAAAATAAAAGGAAAGCCGACATTTCAATTCAGAATGGTTGTATAAAGCATTACTAAATGGAGAAAAAGTACTCAGAAAATGGATGGTATACTCTCCAAAAAAACAGTTTATACTGTTTTTGCTGCAAACTGTTTACGCACCATGAAAAAAAATCAGAGTTTTGTCAACGGATTTAATTCATGGTGGAAACTAAATCCTAAAGTGTCCGAACACGAGAATCCTGAGAGCCATCTCTACTGTTTTAAAAATGGAAAATCTTGGAAAATGGATTGAGGCTGCCGACATTTCAATTCAGAATGGTTGTATAAAGCATTACTAAATGGAGAAAAAGTACTCAGAAAATGGATGGTATACTCTCCAAAAAAACAGTTTATACTGTTTTTGCTGCAAACTGTTTACGCACCATGAAAAAAATCAGAGTTTTGTCAACGGATTTAATTCATGGTGGAAATTAAATCCTAAAGTGTCCGAACACGAGAATTCTGAAAGCCATCTCTACTGTTTTAAAAATGGAAAATCTTGGAAAATGGATTGAGGCTGCAAAAAGCTAACCTATCGACCATGAACATCAAATGGTCTTAGACCAAGAAAAGAAGAAGTGGCGTGACATTTAAGTAATCTAAAATGTTATTCTTTTTTTGGCACGCCAAAATCTTCCTCTTAGAGGGCATAGAGAGGGGATTTCATCAGACAATAGAGGGAATTTCTTGGAATTAGTTAATCTGTTGTCAAAATATGACCCAGTGCTAAAAGAGCATATGCTAAGAATCGAACATGCTATCTATCGCCTGTACAAAAAGTAAACGGGTAGATTCTTATTTGTCCAATGACATTCAAAACGAGTTTATCAGTCTTTTGGGGAAAGAGGTGAAGAATAACATTTTGGACGAAATAAAAAAAGCTATATATTTCAGAATTCTTTTCGATAGCACTCCAGACATATCACATGTTGATCAGATGAGTTATGGGATTAAATATAAATGTAAGTCTATACATTCCAACAACAAGTTCCACAATTATTTAAAAATACAAGCCTAAAAATTCCGTGAATAGCTGAAGTTGCTGTTGACGCCGGCTGAAATGCAATTTATTGTATTTCACATGTGCGTCTGTTACCCTGTACTTCTTACCAAATTATGAGGTGTCTTCGGAAAGATTTTTTTTTTTTCTCTACGACTGTTTTCTTATCTCCAAATTCCACAGACCGTAATTTATCGTTTGTCCGAAACCATACTTTGAACTATAGACATTGAATAGCTGACAGGCTCGTTTTGTTTAGGTATGTGGAACACAGAGATTCAAACAAATCCAAAAAAAAATATTTAAGTGTGCTTTATTTACCGGTCGTCGTGGAAATCCTTGGGGGAGGCCTTTATCCAGCAGTGGACGATTTGTGGCTGATATGATGATGATGATGTGCTTTATTTACCGATATTGTGATGCGGCAATAGGTATGATGTACCATCACACCGTCTCTGAGTAACAATTTGTTTACTAGTTTTAGTACTCGCAGGAATCCGAGCTAGTAGGTAATCAAGTCGAACTGTGGGTGCCGTCTCTGAGTAACAATTTTGGTTCATACACACACATTTCCACTTTTCTTTCAAATAATCGTTCACGGCATTGAATGTTGCTCTGGCTGCTACGGAGCTTTATTAGCTTCTCAATAACATGTCCCTGCTCTGGCATAAAAATGGCGCCGCACAATGTTTTCCTCCATGGTAGGTACGGACGGATGCTCAGCGCTGACTACCGACCTTTCAGTCTGTTAAGGACGCTGATAGAGGAGCTAACAAAGCTCTGTAGTAAGTAGGTTCCAGAGCTTCGTTTATGGACATGAAAAAATTCATCATTCAGTCATTCATTTTTCCCTTTTTATTTAGATGAACAAACAAAACCAAACATACGAACAGACGTTGGCGTGCGCGTCAGTTTCGAGTTCCTATTATTCCTTTTGTAAGATTGCTAACATACAGCGATGTCAATGGCGCGGAGTTCCGAACAAATTTAATAGCCACCGGTTCACGACAGATATGATCATATGAACTTAACGGCGGCGGCGCCACACACGCGCATGACGCGCAGCCCCCACAACTGTAAGGTCGCGATGCAGCCGCTCGTGCGTTGCGCCCGTTGGTTAGGGCGCCGGGTGGTAGTGGCGGTAGTGCTGCAGGCCGTTGTCGAGGCTGCGGCAGACGTCGTCGCCCGCGGCGGCGCGCTCCAGCACCGCGCCCGGCGCACACAGCCAGGGGTCGCGCGTGGTGCGCTGCCACCGCGCCAGCCGCGACCGCAGCGACTTCTCTACCTCCGCTACGGCGGGCTTCCCTGTATATACAATAACAAGTTCAAGTTTGTGCACTCGGACGCAACTTCAGTGGTTGCTAACACTATCAGTAAAACTACGCAATAAAAACCGTAGACCGCTCAAAGTCAAAGTGTTACCACTGACGCGCGCGCCACTGTACTAGAAGAGTGATAGCTACACTGCTGACCGTGCAGGTTGACGGTCTCGGCGGGGTCGCCGCGCAGGTCGTAGAGCTCCCACTGCGGCCGGTGGTAGTACTGCTGCAGCGTCTTGTACCACGGCAGCGGCTGCTCGCCGCGCGTGCGATTCAAAATGTCCTGTTTCGATACGAGTACAATATCACCATTAGCTACCTAAATTGTTTGAAAACATGAAACGTACAACTATCAAATTGACAGCCTGGCTACCTGAAAGGTCGGCGACACGTAGAGGTCTTGGTCGATTGGGAAAGGCATGCCGAAGTTGAGGTTGTGAATAAGCTTGTAGCGGCGCGTGCGCACCGCGCGCATGGGGTAGTACATGGTGACCTCGTGGTGCGTCTGCGACGCGAACACCGCCTCGTCGTCCGACGGCGGTGGCTCTGCATTCAATAGTTACAAAATGGTTAATGGTAGGATTTCTAAAGCAGTACCTGTCCCTAACTAAAACATCTCGGATCAATAATATTTAATTTATTTCATGTACTCGTGATCCGTGCCACAGGCATATGATATAAAAAAGTTCTGTGATCCATACCTTTCACCAAAATAGGCAGCAAGCTCCTTGACCTATCGGGCAGCCAGATTTCGTTGGTTTCCTCCTCTTGGTGGTGCTCGATGCCGAACCAGTCGAGAACCGTGGGCATGATGTCGAGCTGGCTGACGAGCGCCCCAGAGGCGCGCGGCGCACGCTCGGGCGCGGCGACCAGCAGCGGCGCGCGCAGCCCCGCCTCGTACAGATTGGTGCGACCTCCTGGGAATGGGATCCCATTGTCGGACGTGTAAATTACAAGCGTGTCATCTTTGTGTCCAGCCGATTCCAGCTCCTTTAGCACCAACCCTACACCTGAAAACAATTCACATACGAGTTAGATATTATATGAACTTATACACGTTTATAAAACTATTGTTTCAAGCATATGAATAATCTAACCAATTTAATTAAAACATTAAACCCGACTGCTTAATAAAATGTATCCCTAAGTCACTCAGGCGGTCAATCAAGATAAATCTAACGACACCATACACTTCAAAATCCATCAAGCCGTTTAGGTGACAGGCTTGACCAAAGAAACAAACACACACACATCCGAAAAACAATACCCTCTTTTTTGGTCAGTCGGATAAAAATATTAAACAGCAACTTTGTTTACCTTGATCGAGTCGCGACATGGTCGTGTACTGCGCCGCCACGTCTCTGCGAGCTGCTTCGGTGTCCTGGAGAGCAAACACATATAGTTAGGTCACAGATGAGACACTAGTTACTTCGTAAGGTATACAAACACATATAGTTAGGTCACAGATGAGACACTAGTTACTTCGTAAGGTATACAAACACATGTAGTTAGGTCACAGATGAGACACTAGTTACTTTGTAAGGTATACAAACACATATTATAGTTAGGTCACAGATGAGACACTAGTTACTTTGTAAGGTATACAAACACATATTATAGTTAGGTCACAGATGAGACACTAGTTACTTTGTAAGGTATACAAACACATATTATAGTTAGGTCACAGATGAGACACTAGTTACTTCGTAAGGTATACAAACACATATAGTTAGGTCACAGATGAGACACTAGTTACTTTGTAAGGTATACAAACACATATTATAGTTAGGTCACAGATGAGACACTAGTTACTTTGTAAGGTATACAAACACATATTATAGTTAGGTCACAGATGAGACACTAGTTACTTCGTAAGGTATACAAACACATATAGTTAGGTCACAGATGAGACACTAGTTACTTCGTAAGGTATACAAACACATATAGTTAGGTCACAGATGAGACACTAGTTACTTTGTAAGGTATACAAACACATATAGTTAGGTCACAGATGAGACACTAGTTAGTTCGTAAGGTATACAAACACATATTATAGTTAGGTCACAGATGAGACACTAGTTACTTTGTAAGGTATACAAACACATACAGTTAGGTCACAGATGAGACACTAGTTACTTTGTAAGGTATACAAACACATATTATAGTTAGGTCACAGATGAGACACTAGTTACTTCGTAAGGTATACAAACACATATAGGTAGGTCACAGATGAGACACTAGTTACTTCGTAAGGTATACAAACACATATTATAGTTAGGTCACAGATGAGACACTAGTTACTTCGTAAGGTATACAAACACATATAGTTAGGTCACAGATGAGACACTAGTTACTTTGTAAGGTATACAAACACATATTATAGTTAGGTCACAGATGAGACACTAGTTACTTTGTAAGGGATACAAACACATATTATAGTTAGGTCACAGATGAGACACTAGTTACTTCGTAAGGTATACAAACACATATAGTTAGGTCACAGATGAGACACTAGTTACTTTGTAAGGTATACAAACACATATTATAGTTAGGTCACAGATGAGACACTAGTTACTTCGTAAGGTATACAAACACATATTATAGCTAGGTCACAGATGAGACACTAGTTACTTCGTAAGGTATACAAACACATATAGTTAGGTCACAGATGAGACACTAGTTACTTTGTAAGGTATACAAACACATATAGTTAGGTCACAGATGAGACACTAGTTACTTTGTAAGGTATACAAACACATATAGTTAGGTCACAGATGAGACACTAGTTACTTCGTAAGGTATACAAACACATATAGGTAGGTCACAGATGAGATGCTTGTTACTTCGTCAGGTATACAATTTGTTTTTATACAGATACAATTGTTGTTGTGTCAGACCACAACCGTAAATACATTTTTTCTCACAATTCGTCGCCATTCTTCTCTGAGGGCTGGTTTTTTGGTGCATTGGTACAGGGGAGGGGGTCATCCAGTGCTGCCTTGATTTGGTCCGTCCATCTCATTGGTGATCTACCACGCATTCGGATAAATAAATACATAAATACATTTGATTTATAGTTAATTGTGTACACCTGAATCAGGTAGAATTTAATTGAACTCTTTTCTACTATCTGTACTTTAGATCTCTGTTAACTTAAATTCCTGCACAATAAATAACTTGAAGTAAATTAGGAGACCTGCACGTGGTACGGCAGCTGCACCTCGTCCCACTGGTAGTACCAGGGCCGCCAGTCGGGGATGAGCCCCGCGCCGGGCTCCCCCGAGCCGAAGCGCTCGCAGAACGTGCCCAGCTGCGGCTCCGAGTGCCCGCAGCGGTGCGGGTCGTGGAACCCCACGTACAACAGGAACGGCCTACAATTGTTTTGCTTTTGTCAACAAGTTGTGCTTTTAGGAAACTTCATAGTCAATACTTATATTGATAAGGCATAGGCATGGGGCAGAAAAGTTCTCGACCGGAATACGTATTGTTCAATATAAGCAACCAGGTGGACTGATCATTACCAGTGCTCTCCTTTTAAGTGGTAGTAACAGTAAAGTATTCCAGCTGAACCTGATTAAATTGAGTTCGTCGATAAATATTGTAATACTGACTTTTTCTGTTGGTTGGCCTGCGCGAGGAAGTGGCGCGCCAGCAGCTTGATGTACGTGATGTTGCGGCCCACCTGGTTGATGTGGTTGTTCTCCTCGGTCTGCTCGTAATCGAACCGGAATACGCTCGCCGGGCCCACGTGCTTCTTGCCGATTATACCTGTGCACGATAAAGGATGTTTCTGTTTTAGTCGCTAAGACTGTGTGCTGAGTGCTGAGAGCATTAGCCGTTATCAAGATGTAGTGTTATACCGGTGTAGAGTCCGGTGGCGGCGCAGCAGGTTGGGCAGGCTGGTGACGTTGTCGAACGAGGTGAAGTGGTGCAGCCTTGGTGCAGCCCATACATGCCAGTTTTTTTTAATTCACAATTAGTAAGCCTTTGGCATCATCTCACCTGATGGTAAGTGACGATGATGCCGAAGATGGAAGCGGGCTTACCAAGATTCCCCAACGCAAAGGAGAACTGGCTGTCTTATCTTCAAGCCGGGACACATCAATGTTATTGACACTGATGTTTGGCGGCAAGACTTAGATAAGATGGTGGTAGCTAGCAAGGCGGGCTTAGAAAATGCCCTACCACCAACCAAACCTAGTGTTACATGATGACCCCGCCGGGAATCGAAACCGCGACCTCCTGGTGTGAAGCGAATGGACTAACCATTACGCCATGGAGGCTGTTGCGGTGGCTGGGCGCGCCCCTCGCTAAGACTGTATGCTGAGAGCAATAGCCTTTATCAAGATATTGTGGTGTACCGGTGTGGACTTCGTGGCGGCGCAGCAGGTTGGGCAGGCTGGTGACTTTGTCGAACGAGGTGATGTGGTGCAGCCCGTACATGCCGGTGTGGCGGCTGGCCACGCCCGTAGCTAAGATTGTGTGCTGTGTGGTGTGTGCTGAGAGCAATGGCCGTTATCAAGATGTAGTGGTATACCGGTGTGGACGCCGTGGCGGCGCAGCAGGTTGGGCAGGCTGGTGACGTTGTCGAACGAGGTGATGTGGTGCAGCCCGTACATGCCGGTGTGGCGGCTGGCCGCGCTCGTAGCTAAGATTGTGTGCTGTGTGGTGTGTGCTGAGAGCAATGGCCGTTATCAAGATGTAGTGGTATACCGGTGTGGACGCCGTGGCGGCGCAGCAGGTTGGGCAGGCTGGTGACGTTGTCGAACGAGGTGATGTGGTGCAGCCCGTACATGCCGGTGTGGCGGCTGGCCGCGCTCGTAGCTAAGATTGTGTGCTGTGTGGTGTGTGCTGAGAGCAATGGCCGTTATCAAGATGTAGTGGTATACCGGTGTGGACGCCGTGGCGGCGCAGCAGGTTGGGCAGGCTGGTGACGTTGTCGAACGAGGTGATGTGGTGCAGCCCGTACATGCCGGTGTGGCGGCTGGCCACGCCCGTAGCTAAGATTGTGTGCTGTGTGGTGTGTGCTGAGAGCAATGGCCGTTATCAAGATGTAGTGGTATACCGGTGTGGACGCCGTGGCGGCGCAGCAGGTTGGGCAGGCTGGTGACGTTGTCGAACGAGGTGATGTGGTGCAGCCCGTACATGCCGGTGTGGCGGCTGGCCGCGCTCGTAGCTAAGATTGTGTGCTGTGTGGTGTGTGCTGAGAGCAATGGCCGTTATCAAGATGTAGTGGTATACCGGTGTGGACGCCGTGGCGGCGCAGCAGGTTGGGCAGGCTGGTGACGTTGTCGAACGAGGTGATGTGGTGCAGCCCGTACATGCCGGTGTGGCGGCTGGCCGCGCTCGTAGCTAAGATTGTGTGCTGTGTGGTGTGTGCTGAGAGCAATGGCCGTTATCAAGATGTAGTGATATACCGGTGTGGACGCCGTGGCGGCGCAGCAGGTTGGGCAGGCTGGTGACGTCGTCGAACGAGTTGAAGTGGTGCACGCCGTGGTGGAGCCCGTACATGCCGGTGCGGTGGCTGGGCGCGCCAGTCAACAGCGCCGCGCGGCTGCACAGTGCACACGGAACAAGTGTCATTCGCGCTCGTTTTATCTGAACTAAATAATATCTTGAAAACAAAACATTACTAACTCATTTTCATTTACTCATTAGATATAGTCCAGCGACTCCTTAACACTAAAGCTACGGAACACTCAACAAAAACACTTATTTTATGGAACCTTATAGGACAGGCAGTAGGTAAACTAGCTTTCCCGCTGTACTAGAAATGAAAAGAAAACTAATTTAATAGATAAAACAAAAATAATTATTTTGACACAAAGAGTTACTCTACAAATTGGCCGTTTTCGTTTTTGAGTTATTAGTTTTAATTAGTTATTATTAAATCACAAACATCCCCAAAATCGACAAAAACTATGTTTCCTTCTGTAATCTTGGGTGCCGCCGGGTGCCGCAGGGTGCCGCCGGGTGCCCGGGTTGGAGGGCGGGCAGGTGCAGAAGGATGTTTCATGGTTAAATTACCTGGGTGAGCAGCTGCTGACCGAGTTGAAGGCGTTGTTGAAGAGGACGCTGCGGGCTGCAAGTGCGTCAATGTTCGGCGTTTGGCATATCTTGTTCCGGTAGGCGCCCAGCTCGAACCCTCCATCGTCCGCTTTAACCAAAATAAAGATAGAGTAGGTAGGTAAACATTAGAATAACAAGGGGACTGGTTAAAATAATATGTTTTCTTTGAGCTATTTTCCAGGAAAAAAATTTTTCAAGCACCGATTAAAGGCGCTTAGGTACCTAATCCTCAGATTTTAGTCTTATCTGGTAAAGGTCAAAGAATTCGGGAGCCCGATCGTTCATTTCCCTCTAAAATAGTCGAGGGCAGCGATAGCTGACTCTCGCGTTATACTCGTGACCAGGGCTGTAGCTAGAGTCGAATTTTAGGTAGGGCAGCATTGGTTACAGGTAGGGCGGAAGTAAAAAAAATCATAATTGATCTGCCCTCGAAGCACGGGCTCCTAAATCAATCACCATGTATATCACTGACCTCTAAGTCAGTGATGTATATTTAATAACTATTAGTAGACAACTCATTTCTGTGACAGAGCATATACTTCCTTACGTCAGTAAACATTATGGTGCCGAAACCCGGGAACAAATTTAGTAAGCGACTTTGAACTCTAAATTCAGTACAAAAATAACTAGAAAAATTCAGTGCTAAAAAGAATTGTGAAAATTTCTAGAACTTTATTCAGTGGACTTAGACTAATTTATCGCGAGTGATGTAGAGCTTAGAAAAAATTCAAACAAAATAGACTTAGCCGATTTGTGGATCGCAAAACACTTAAAAAATTTCAAACAAAAAAGACTTAGTCGATTTGTAAATCGTAAAACACTTGTAATAAACTTAAAAACAATGGATATGTTTATATCACTGATTATTGAAAACAAGAGTTTGACATCAGTTCGAAAACTTCATTATCTCAAAAAATGCTTGTTAGGCGAGCCAGCGAATCTCGTCCATAACTTTCCAACCACAGAATTAAACTATTAAACTATTTAGAAGCATGACAACCAAAGAGAATATAACAAACTACGATGACAACAACGAACAAGGAGGTACAACAATAAGAAATACAATTGCAACGCTATCATGGAAACACTATTTGCCTTAAAACCAATCAATACAGAATCAGCCAACTACATCAAACGATTGTTTGACATTACGTCGTCTTCTCTGAAAGCGCTGGATAATATCGGAGTTTCAACGGAATCTTGGGATGCAATCATCGTCTACCATGTGATCTCTAAACTCGATTCAGAGTCACATAAACAATGAGAATCTCAGCAAAGTAAAACAGATGATCTGCCAACATGGTACCAGCTTGGTGAATTCTTAGGATCGAGGTTTAGAAGCTTAGAGATGATTGATGCAAACAAACAAAATACAAGATCAAGCAATTTAAGCCAATCTGCTCAGAAACACGTGGCTAAGCCCAAGACATTCCATTCATCAATCCAAGAGGAGAATAAGGCTTTTGATGTCCTATGTACAATGTGTATAATTGTCAACACTGGTTATATACTGTCGAAAACTTTTTGTGCAATCAAAGGGCTTGTGTTTTAATTGCCTTGCTCCTAGACATTCTGTGAGAAAATGTCGTCAATCAACATGCTGTCGTATATGTAGCAGAAGATACCATTCACTGCTACATTTCGAGAAATCAGATAATCAAGGATCCACAAATAATACTGAAACTGCACACACTAAACAACAAAGGAAGACAAAAATAAATGCAGGACAAATAGAACTTTAGCAGAAACGAGAATCGTATCAAACTTTTCAAAGGGAGAAATGCAATCCTACATAGTTTTTGTTGGCGACAGCAAAATCACGAAATAGAAACAATTACATTACAAGAGCGTTAGTTGATCAGGGATCGCAAGCTTCTTTTGTGACGGAAGCAACAGTTCAATTAATAGGTCTTAGACGCCTACCAGTTAATGGTATGGTGTCAGGTCTGGGAGCGGTCAAACTAGAGTCAAATACATGGTTTCACTCAAATTGGAATCTCGCCATCGTCCAGAAAAGTCAATCCTAGTAACCGCATATTTGCTGAGTTCGCTGACGTCAATGCTACATACGAGTCAACTATCACCGGAATGGCTAGAGTTGGAAGAAATTCTACTATCTGAGCCAGTATTTAAATCACCAAGTAAAATTGATGTTTTACTAGGAGCCGAAGTTTACGGAGAAATATTACTGAGCGGCATATTCAATAATCCAGCAGGGAATTAAGTAGCGCAAAATACAATCCTTGGGTTGATTATATCTGGTAAAGTTTCGTGAGAGGCTCATTCAATAAATGAGTAAGTTATAGGCATGCACGTTCAATTAAGAGAGGATGATCTTTTAAAGCAATTTTGGAAGATAGAAAATGAACCAGACAGCATCGAAAGGAAACTAACAAAGAGTGAACAAAAATGTGAAGAGCTATATTATAAAACTGCACTCAGGAATGAGGAAACAAGGTTTATTGTACGACTTCCTTTTGATAGTAACGATCCAGAATGTCAGTATGGTCAAACGATAACTATATCTGAAAAAAAAACACTTTTTAGAGAAAAAAATGTCGAAAGATCTGCTGTATGGTGAATATAGAAAAGTAATGGAAGAGTACAAGACGTTGAATCACATGAAGTTAGTGGACAAAGAGGAAATTACAATCCAAATGCAGACTATTTGTCTTATCACGAATTCGTGCGAGAGGACAGAGATACGACAAAAGTTCGTGTCGTATTTAATGCTTCATGCAAAGGTGTGAATAATGTAGCCCTTAACGACAATCTTCTTGTAGGTCCAAAGGTGCAGCAACGACATCATTTGAAGAGATGGCGAAATTTGTATAATTTGTGACCTTGTCAAAATGTACCGACAGGTTCTGGTTGATGAAAAGGATACAAATTTTCAAAGAATCGTATGGAGAGAAAGTTCAAAGGAAGCTATAGAACACTACAAAATGATGACACTTACTCTGGTACAGCATGCGCGCCGTACCTCGCTGTAAAAACGCTGCAGAGATTAGCTGAAGAAGAACACACTAGATTTCCTGTAGCGGCTGAAATCACCAAGCGAGAATATTACGTTGATGATTTGATGTCGGGATGTGAAACTGAGGAAGAAGCTATTCAGATATTTGAAGAAATGAGTCAACTTATGGCATCCGGTGGTTTTCAAATGCAAAAATGAAGTAGTAACAATGACGTTCTACTGGAACATATCGGTAAAGACAAAAACAACTCTAATAAGTCTGTGCCTATAAAGGTGGACAACACGGTAAAGGTTTTGGGAATATCCTGGAATCGGAAGACACATAATTTTGAGTGTTTATTTATTTTATTATATTTGGAAACTGCTATTATACAATAATGATAAATAAACTTTTTGTATCTAGAAGCTGATGACAAGTTTTTAAAGTTTAAAGGGTTTTAAAGTTTTACAAAGTTTACAAGTTTTCAAGGTTACACAAGTATACAGTCAATCTGCCTAAACAAGAAGTCCGATCACAAAACGTCAAGTTTTGTCCGATATCGCCCGTCTACTCGTATACGATCCGATGGGATGGATAGCGCCAGTTGTGATAACAGCAAAAGGATTTATGCAAAAACTAAGGAAGTAACACCTAAAGTGGGATGATAAATTGAATCAAGAGTTGCTTGGTCTATGGATGAAGTATACAGAAAATTTTAGTCAAATCAAGAACATTCTGATTCCAAGGTGGTATCATTCTTCGTCAGATTCCCGATGTGAGTTGCACGCCTTTTCAGATGCCTCGAGAGCAGCATATGCTGTCACTATATATCTGCGAGTCATTGACACCGAGAAAAATATTTACGTCAATCTGGTGACAGCGAAGACCAATTCAATATATTTATTCAAAATAGGTGCAAATTACACTCTTTTTGATAGTCATAAAATAATAATAACAATGTCATTAGTGAAAAATCAGGAAATAAACATTAATTAGTTAATAACGTCAAACCATAATAACCACGGTAATCCCTATTGAGAAGGAGATATCAATTCCACGATTGGAATTTTGTGAAGCATCTTTAACTGTTAAGCTATTGTCTGAAGTGGTGCAAGTGATGCGCATACCTAAAGAGAATAAATATGCTTGGATAGACTCAACCGTAGTACTCGCATGGCTTAAGGGAACGCCGAGTCGTTGGACAACTTTTGTGAGCAACAGAGTGTCAAACACTCAGTGAGGGCGCTTAGCAGAAAAACCTTTAAAAATCATGACTATGGCTTCAAACTTGGTACAGTTGCTCATGGGGTCAAAAGAGGCTGATCGAGATCGGTACTCCACGGGAGCGACCCCTTTGGGGCGGGAGGGGGAAGATCAAAGGGACACTCCGACCGGACAAACTCAAAAAATTTTAAACGATAGAATATAGCTATCAGGTTAAGTTTGGTGTCATTTTCATATATATTGAGGACGATGAATTCATTTCTGGTATCTTTATTTCATTTTGTGCAAGTGCTTTCCGAAAAAAAAATTGAAACGTAAAAAATTAAACCTGGAAAAATACATTTAAACAGCTATAACTTTTAAACCTATACATAAATGAGTATTTTAAAAATTATATAGCATATTTTATGTCAATTCAGAAAAATATACCTTATGTAAAGGTAATCTTATAAAATTACGCTGAAAAAATATCTTGAACGTTGCGCCGCGTAGTCAGGCGAAGTTGCGCTACCAGCTCTTGCGACAGAATGCAGACATTTAAAAAAAATGTTTTTAAAAAATTCTTTTGAATAAAAAAACCGTATTCGATGCATGCGAATGAAGTAACTAACTGAGATTTTTTTGCTTTTTTTGGGTTAACTGAGATAGGAATAGGTAGGGCTGTGTCTGGGTGTTAAATATCTATATATGTATGTATTTAAACGTATATAAGTATGTATATCAGTCTCTGGTTCCCATAACACAGGGAATCCTACTTGACACAGATGACCATGTGTGATTTGTCCCAGAATATTTATTTATTTATTTACCTAAACTTCGAGGAACAGAGACGAAATTAGACACTTCCTTACTACAATATTTTTTTCTGGGACATGTTTCCCGGGATACGGGACATGACTTTAGTACATTAAAAATTAATGTTACTCAGCAGAATTGGTCTACGTTTACCTAAGGTTTGTGATTAAAAATAATTGTTACAACCACAATTTTTTTACTGTATCAATGTTTAATATCAATATTAGGTGCTTTAAAGAGTGTTGTATCTCTCAATAACTCAATCTGTAATAAAATATTAAAATGGTGAAAGAAATAAAACAAAGTGAATATTGTTGTGACAAATATAGATATGTTTGATTTATTTTTCAACATATAGTATGAAAGCAATAAATAAAAGGTACAGACGGAATAACATAAACTACAAAGTCTACGTCTTATGTTTACGTAAACAAATATTGCAAATAGTTTACAACTTTATAGACTTGTTAACGTAAGGAGACCTTTATTTATTTATTTTACTGACGTTGAGAGATGCAATTTTCACTCAAATTATAATATTGATAAATTAACCTTCAAAGTAGCACATTTAGTGTCTGTGCGGACTAGCGATTTGTCCGGCACTAATCACTAGTCTGCACAGGTACTAGATGTGCTAATTTGAAGGTTATTTTATCAATATTATAATTTGAGGAAAATTTGCATCTCTTAACGTCAGTAAAATAAATAAATAAACGTCTCCTAATGTTAACAAGTCCATAAAATTGTAAAATTTGTAAACTATTTGTAATTTTTGTTACCGTAAACATAAGACGTAGAGTAGACTTTGTAATATAAGTTATTCCGTCTGTACCTTTTATTTATTGCATTCATAATAATATGTTGAAAAATAAATCATATCTATATTTGTCACAACAATATTCACTTTGTTTTATTGTCTTTTACCTATCTAATAATATATTACAGATTAAATTATAGATAGATACAACACTCTTCATAACACTCAATATTGATATTAATTTTTGGGGTGTAAGGGGTCCGATGAATCTTTAGAGACCTAAGCCAACCTCACCTACTTTACCACCTTTAAAGTGCTAATTTTTGTTCGAGTCAAGTTAACCTGTTTGCCTCCATGTTTGCTGAAAATTCACGTCTAGATACAGCGAATAGTATACCACCACAGTTTACGTCCTTGCGGTTCTACTATGCCCACTATTCGTATCCGCCATAAGAAGGTTCTCAAAACAATTCGTAATCTAGAGGTGAATAAAGCCAGTGGACCTGACGGTATACCAGCTGTAGTGCTAAAAAACTGCGCTCCTGAGTTTTCTCCTGTTCTGACATGTCTGTACCGCATCTCTCTTAAAACAGGTATAGTCCTAAAGTCCTGGAAGCTCACCAACGTGCAGCCTGTGCCCAAAAAAGGCAGTCGTGCAGACCCGGCCATATCAATCACCTCTGTAATCTGTAAGCTTATGGAGCGTGTATTGAACACCCGCATTCTGGCATACCTAGAAGTCCTTTCAACTTGACTCCTACTTTCTGGAATGAATTCATTATGCTTGAAATAACTATACAGATAAACCTTTTATATTAGGCTTTATTTAACATAAAAATTACACGAGTTGTTTTGTAGACATTATATGACATTTTATCACAGTTGACACTAAACCAATTTATTCTCTTGATTACCACGAAGATTGCATATCATCTCATTCTCCCATGCTCTTTTGTTAACTACAACTCATAGTCTTCTAGATATAGTGGTAATCTTCTGTTCCTGCCTGATCTTCTGATCTCTACAGAAGAAGGCGTTGGTTCGGGGTGATTACTAGTCTGTAGGTCAGACTCGGGAGCATTGATAGGCGGGCTTTCGGCCTCCGGGTCGGTCCCGCTTGCGTGATTCTCTGTCAAGGTATTCTCGTTCGAGTGATTCTCTGTTAGAGTATTCTCATTTGCGTGATTTTGTGTCAGGATATCCTCACATTCAGCTATTGCCTCTCCTTGACCTTCGACGGGTGCAAGATGCCGATTCGATACAGTGGTCTCTCGTCCGTCTCTTAATCTAACAAAAGAATAGTCAGGATTAGCCTGCAGCAGTTCAACTTCTTCTACGACAGGTTGATACTTATTGGTCCGGTTGAATCGGCGCATCAGAACTTGGTCTGAATTAGTGAGCCATGTCGGGATGCTGTGACCATTCAGCGACCTACGTGGGTGCGTTAACATTCTCTCATGCGGCGTAGAGTTAGTGGCTGTGCATAAGAGCGATCGGATGGAGTGGAGGGCCACATTTAGAACATGTTCCCAATTCTCAGTGGGCATATTGTGCGAACGCAGAGCAAGTTGGACTGTTTTCCATAGAGTGGAGTTCAATTTCTCAACCTGGCCATTTCCTTGGGGGTTATAGGCCGTCGTTCTGCTTGTTGCTATTCCACGTGAGTGTAAAAATTCTCTTACTTCTGATGATAAAAACGAAGTTCCCCGATCGGAGTGAATGTACGACGGAAATCCGAATATCATAAAGATGCTGTTTAAATGTTTGATTACCGTCTTGGCACTGAGATCCGGACAAGGGAATGCAAACGGGAATCTAGAGTACTCGTCAATAACGGTGAGTATGTACCGATTATGGGTCCGTGATGGAACAGGTCCTTTAAAGTCAATGCTCAGGCGTTCCATAGGAGAGGTAGCCTTTATCAGTTTAGGAAGCGGATCAGGGCTCTTGTAGTACCTGGGCTTGATTTCGGAGCATATACGACAGTTAGCAGTCATCGTCCTCACTTCGTCGACAGTGTATGGCAAGTTTTTTATCTTCAACCAATGATACATTCGAGTAACGCCTGGGTGACACATGGTTTCGTGGAGCGACTGGAGTCTGCTTCTTCGAGATTCCATAGTGGCGCATACTCTAGAAAGGGCGTCGGCTGCGTAATTTTCTTTACCTGGTCGGTATATTATATCATATTTATAAGATGCGAGCTCAAGTCGCCACCTTTGAATCTTTTCATTTTTGATTTTGCTCGTATGCTTGGCATCAAACATAAAAGACACTGATCTCTGGTCAGTAATAAGTTTAAATGGTCTTCCTATAAGAAAATGTCGCCATTTCTTTAGAGCTTCTACTATGGCATAGGCTTCTTTTTCAATCGCAGAGTGATTCCGCTCGCTTTGATTGAGTGTCCTAGAGTAGAAAGCAACAGGTCTCGAATCTTGCGACAGAGTAGCAGCGATGGAGTGCTCTGAGGCATCGGTCTCAACAGTAAAAGGCATATTGTCATCGATTGCATGAACTGCTGACTTTGCAATTGTAAAAGTTTGGGATCCACTTAGAGTAGTGGGCAAACATTCCTAGAATCCTTCTAAGACAGGTAGGATCGTTCGGCGGAGGCATATTCAGCAATGGCTTAAGTCGCTCACTATCTGGTTTGATAACGTGATTGGAAATAGTATAGCCAAGTATGTTAATAGTATTTTGCATAAACTTGCTCTTTTCTTTGTTCAGTGTTAGGTTGTACTTTTCCGCGGCTTTAAGGAATCGATTAAGGTTCTCATTATGCTCCTCTTTTGTGTTGCCACAAACAGTAATGTCATCTAGGTAGGCATAAGTCCCGTTTAGATTTTCGGTCCTTATAAGCCAGTCGATCGTTCTTTGAAAGCTGGAGACGCCATTAGTAACACCGAACGGAATACAACGAAACTGATATAGGTTTCCACACGCCTCAAAAGCTGTATACATTTTTTCGTGAGGCAGGATTGGCACCTGATGATAGGCACTCTGTAAGTCTATTGCACTAAAAATTGCATATTTGGCCACCTTTGTTACCATTTCTTCTATGTTCGGTAACGGGTACGCATCCAATTGAGTATATTTGTTTATAGTCTGAGAATAGTCAATAACGAGTCGCTTCTTGTGATTCGCATTCTTAGTAATCAGAACTTGTGCTCGCCACGGAGATTGACTTTCTTCCACAATACCTTCTTTTAGTAACTTCTCGACTTCTCTCCTTATAAACGCGTGGTCATCCGTGCTATACTTTCTCGATCTGATGGCTATCGGCTTGCAATCTGCAGTGACATTTGGAAATAGAGGTACAGCTGGAACGGAGGCTGCAGCCACACTGCATACCTTCAAATCTTTAGGACCACCAAAAGCAAATTCGAGCGTTGAGTGTGATTCAAGTACGTCGTGCCCTATAATAAGGTCAGCGCAGAGATTCCTCACTATTAAAAGATTTACATTCTCGTACAAGTTATCGCCAATTTTGATATTTTGACATGTGAGACCGTTGACCTGAGATTTGTGAGAGAGAGAAGCCATTGAAATTGTTTGATCGCATCGTTTCTTCCTGAGTTGGCAAAGATTTGCAAAGTCTTCATTGATGAAGCTTAAAGAGCTCCCTGTGTCTATCAGCGCTTCAGCCCGAATGCCCTTGATGAATGCTGAGACCATGGCTTTTCGTAGTGACGTCGGTGCTGCAGCTGTTATGCAACCGCAGTGGCCACACTCTTCTGATGGTGTTGTCGAGGCGGTAGTCTGGTTCTTGCTGCGACATATCTTGCCATAGTGACCTTTTCTGTTACAATTAGAACAGGTTACATCTCGAGCTGGGCAGTTCTTGCGTAGATGTATAGATCCACCGCAAAAAAAGCATTTCCGCTTAGGGGTTGATGCAGAAGCAGCAGTAGTGTCCGCATCTTCATCGATAGTTCGGGGCGCAGTAGTATTATCAGTTTTTACGATGGAATATACTTCTGGGGCTGATACAAAGTTTTCACAGTTAGTTTCCGCCATTTCCATGGAAAGAGCCTTGTTATAAGACTCGTCCAATGTCAGCGTCAAATTTTCTAACAATCGTTCGCGTATCTTCTTAGATGAGATCCCCGCTATGAACGCTCCTCGAATACTATCGTTCTTGTTAGTTTCAGCGTCGACGCTGACATACTCACAGTCTTTGGCTAATAGCTTTAAAGCCTGAAGGTAAACGTCGATTGTTTCGCCCGCGTGCTGTCGTCTAGTAGAGAGTAAATGCCGTGCGTATATTATGTTTTTCGGCTTCAAGTATAGCTTGTCTAGTGCAGCCATCATTGAGTCGAAAGTTGAGTATTCACTTACGCTGGCGTACACTCTCGGTGTGATATGGTTGACCAGGAGTCGAAGCTTGGTTGAGTTCCATATTGCTTCCTGTTGAGCTGCGGCATCCGCTGGTTGCTGTGCAGCTAAGAAGTTATGGAACGTTATTTTCCAGTGCTGCCATTCTTTTGCGCTGTCGAGTCGCAAGTTCGTGGTAGGGTCGACATCGAACTTATCTGGTCTTAGAAGTTTTTCCATTTTATGTTAAATAAATTGAAATAACTATACATATAAACCTTTTATATTAGGCTTTATTTAACATAAAAATTACACGAGTTGTTTTGTAGACATTATATGACATTTTATCACAGTTGACACTAAACCAATTTATTCTCTTGATTACCACGAAGATTGCATATCATCTCAATGCTATCCGACCACCTTGAGCTTATTGGCATGGAATTAACACCTAATCTGAATTTCGGTCGATACATTGAGTTCAAGGCAAAAGTTGCTGCAATGAGGCTGGGTACTCTATCTAAGGTGAGACGGTACTTCCCACAGGACAGCTTCTTTCATTATATCAAGCACAAGTCCGATCTTGTATCATCTCGTGTTCTCACCTATTGGATGGATTAGCCCGCTATCAGCTGGATCGCAAATCCCTACGTGTCTAGTCGTGGCGTGGCTTTCGCATGGGCCGCGTGCTACCTCGTCTCTCCCTGCACACACTGGGCGCGGACTGCACGACGTTGACGGCCTTATGTGCGACGGGACATTAGGCCAGTAGGTAAAAATCAACATTTTTTACTTATTGGAAATAAATTGAAACAACTCATTAATGAATATACCTACCGACCTCTTCTAAAAATTCAAAACTTCTTTTCGTTTTATTGTGCCGCATAACATTAAAGATTTTTTTCCAATATCATTTTGTAAGATTACTTATATAAAAAGTTATATTTTTCTGAATCTGTATAAAATTTTTATAATATTAATTTCCGTAAAGGTTTTAAAGTAATAGCGATTTAAATATATTTTCATATATTAAATTTTTGTCATTTCTTATTTTTTTCAAAAACTACTAACAAAAACTGCAATTTAGATAGCAGAAATGAATTCCTCGTCCTTAATTTATACGAAAATGATACCGAACTCAACCTGATAGCTATATTCTAACGTTTTTAATTTTTCGAGTTTGTCCAGTCGGAGTGTCCCTTTGATCCTCCCCCTCCCGCCTCAGAGGGGTAGCTCCCATAGGGTACCGATCTCGATCGGCCTCTTTTGTCTCCCTGAGCATCTGTGCTAAGTTTCAAGCCATAGTCATGATTTCTAAAAGTTTGCCGATTTTTTCTTAGACAAGCGCCCCAACTACTCTTAATGTTCTGGACTATGATCATTGGGGACATGTATCAAGCTATTCTAATCCAGCGGATTGCTTCTCAAGAGATTGCAAACCAGCTGAACTAATTGATAACTTGCTCTGCTGGACTGGTCCAGAGTGGTTGTCAGCTTCAGTCGAAATTAATACTGAGAAGACTACCATCGATGATTCACATGAGGAGGAAAAAATCCAGACTTTTGCTGTACAAGAGAAAGAACCCAAAGAGTATGTTTTGGAAAAGTTTTCAAATCCTCAGAAAATGTTAAGAGTAATATCGTTCTGCAAGAGAATTCTGAATCACAAACAAACAAGATAAGCGTAAAAGTTTTCCGAATTATGTAACTACAGAAGAGATGAATAAAACATTACAGATGTGTATCAATCAGGTTCAAGCTAATGAATTTGTAGAAGAGATAAAGCAGTTAAAGATGAAAGGGTTCCGTACCAAAGAAGAGTATATTACACACCCTTCATCCTATATTGGATGAGAACGGCATATTGTGTTGTGAGTCGGTGGTCGCATAGATAGAGCAGTCGCAAGTTTTACCAAGAGACATCCTGTTAATCTGCCAGCCATTAATCATCTAGGTAAATTAATTATTTCGGATGCTCATAGCAGAACTTTACATGGCGGCCCACAGATCATGCTGAACTATTTAAGATCAAAAAAAGTTTTAAAAAACTTAAAACCGACTTCAAAATGAAATTCACTCAAAAGTGTGAAATAATATTATTATACTTAAATACACAACATTAACCAACAATAACGAAATCAAAGGTGGGTACAAATTAAATCAGAGGCTTAAAATTTTTTTTGAGGTCGGTGTCAGCAAACCATCGAATCTAAACCATTTAATACGTAAGTAACTGTGTGCTGGTACCGAACTCAAAAAAAATTTAAGCCTCGGTTTTAAGTTTTTTTAAACTTTTTTTAATTTTCTATGATTTTAGTGGTAATGCTATCTATCTAGCAACGTTAAATCCAATCACCTATACTCACCAATAGGAATTATGAAATCATAATACATGTGTTACATTAACAGATACAGAGTCCTGTGGCTTCCATCATCATCTCAGTAGCATGAAAGTTAAGGAGTTAAATCGTCCATCATCAGCTCATCTGAATAACCTGAGGGAATACAACTATCGGTCTATGCATACCTACGTATATATCTATGTATAACATTCAAAAGAATTTTCCTGCAACTCCTAACCGTTAAGGAGTTGTACCTTCCTATATCAGCTTATCAACATGAGAATATGACTAACAGACGCAAGTATATTAATAGCTTTAGAAAACATATGAATCACGTAATTAGTGCCTTTAAAATTCAAATTTTTTATTATTTTTGAAGGGTTGCCCTCGATTTCCCTGGGATCCCATCATCAGACCCTGACTTGGTGACAATGGGACCCTCTCAGGAGTATACTCTTTCGAATGAAAAAAGAATTTTGAAAATCAGTTCACAGATGACGGAAAAATCGGTGAACATACATCAAAAAAAAATATACAGTCGAACTTAGTACCTCCTCCTTTTTGAAGTCGGTAAAAATACTGGATTGTAAGAGCAAGAGATCAAATAAAATTAAAGTACTACAGAGAATGTGTGGTCTGTCGGAGATATTCAAAAACAGTTAACACTCAACTTATGGGCCAAATCCCTGAGGTGAGACTCAAACGGACTAAGACATTCAAATCAACGGGTGTTAATTATGCGGGTCCCATAAACATCAGATTTTCGCCGGGTAGAGGTGCAAAATCGTACAAAGGGTATATATTATGCTTATTGATCTGTATGGTTACCCGAATACCCGCGCAATACATTTAGAAGTCCGTATGGTTCCCGGCTAAGAATAGGACCATCCCATCTCTTCCAATGGGTGTCGTAAGAGGCGACTAAGGGACTTAAAACCGGAGGATGGGCAGCAGCGTCTTTCCGTGCATTGCAACACACCTGCAATCAAACTGCGATCGCCAACCCGCCTGCCAAGCGTGGCGATTACGGCAAAACCCCCCCAATGAATTTCACACCCAGAAAACGGCCCCTAGTCCCCGGCAGCCCCGCTATTCCTGGCTCCGGTAGCAGTCATGGTAACGGCGGGGTAGGGGGTGCGAAGAATCCCCGGCAGATGCCAGGCTACCAAACCCAACGACCTTTGGCCCTGGCAACTTACAACACGCGCACACTGCGGACTGACGAGAAACTTGCAGAACTCGAAGAAGTATTGAGCAGGTTACGGTGGGATATCGTAGGTTTATGTGAAGTCCGAAGAGAGGGAGAGGACACCATGATCCTCAAATCCGGAAACCTGCTCTATTTCCGGGAGGGCGACCAACAGTCCCAGGGTGGTGTCGGGTTTCTCGTCCACAAGTCCCTCATTAACAATGTGGTCCAAATCGTGAGCGTTTCGACAAGGGTAGCATACCTTATACTCAGAATCACCAAACGGTATTCGATGAAGGTCATACAGGTATACGCGCCGACTACGGAACACTCCGACGACGAGGTAGAGGCTATGTATGAGGACATCTCTACAGCCTTACATAGCACCAGGACCCATTATACCGTTGTTATGGGGGACTTTAACGCGAAACTGGGCAAACGAAGCGATGGTGAGCTGAGAGTGGGGCAATTTGGATATGGAGTAAGAAATGCACGTGGCCAGATGCTGGCCGACTTTATGGAGAAGGAGAGCCTCTTTATGATGAACTCCTTCTTTCAAAAGTCGAAACAGCGGAAGTGGACATGGTTGCATCCCAATGGCGTAACAAAAAACGAGATAGACTTCATCTTGTCGACAAGGAGGCAAATATTCAATGATGTCTCCGTGATCAATTCAGTCAAAACAGGAAGCGATCACCGGATGGTCAGAGGCACATTGAATCTAAAGACCAAGCTAGAAAGATGTCGACTGATGAAGTCTACGCTCCGACCAGCGCCCATCCAGCTCCAAAACCCCGAGAGCTTTCAGCTCGAGTTGCACAATCGTTTCGAATGCCTAGGAGACTGCGAGAATGTGGACGATTATAATGACAGGTTCGTGGAAATTGTTCAAACGGTCGGGTCTAAGTTTTTTAAAACTCGCCGTTCAAACAGAACCAAAAAAATCTCCGACTTCACCAGCAACCTCATGGAACAAAGACGCAGATTGGTTTTGCAGTCCTCTGAAGACGCTACTCAGTATCGGCAACTAAACAGGCAGATCTCTAAGTCCCTAACTCGCGATTTACGCCAATATAATACAAATTGTATTAAAGAGGCGATTGAGCACAACAAAGGCTCAAAAGTGTTCGCGAGAGATCTGTCTGTTGGACAAAGCCAACTGACTAAGCTGAAGACTGAGGACGGCAGGACCATATCGTCTAAGACTGAGTTGCTGGAAGAAGTTGAGAAGTTCTATGGACAATTGTACAAGACCACACGTTTGCCTGTCAGTGATCTGGCTGAAGACCCAAGAGCCAGACTAACCCGACACTATACCGAAGATATCCCGGACGTCAGCCTGTACGAGATTAGAATGGCTCTCAAACAGCTCAAGAACAACAAGGCACCGGGTGATGATGGAATTACGGCTGAACTTCTGAAAGCAGGTGGATCACCGGTACTAAAAGCTCTTCAGAAGTTATTTAATTCCGTTATACTCGAGGGACAAACGCCTAAGGCATGGCACAGAAGTGTGGTCGTGCTTTTCTTCAAAAAGGGCGACAACACCCTGCTGAAGAACTACAGACCCATCTCACTTCTGAGCCATGTCTACAAGCTGTTTTCGAGAGTCATTACGAATCGTCTCGCACGCAGGTTTGACGACTTCCAGCCTCCCGAACAAGCCGGTTTCCGAAAAGGCTTTAGTACCATAGACCACATACATACGCTGCGGCAGATTATACAGAAGACCGAAGAGTACAATCAGCCACTATGCTTGGCGTTTGTGGACTATGAGAAGGCCTTTGATTCAGTCGAAACCTGGGCTGTGCTACAGTCTCTCCAGCGGTGCCAAATTGACCATCGATACATCGAGGTGTTGAAGTGCCTGTATGAAAACGCCACCATGTCGGTTCGCCTCCAGGACCAGAACTCGAAACCTATCTAGTTGCAGCGAGGGGTGAGACAAGGAGACGTTATATCTCCGAAACTGTTCACCGCCGCCCTGGAAGATGTTTTTAAGCTTCTGGACTGGGGTGGACTCGGCATCAATATCAACGGCGAGTACATATCCCACCTCCGATTCGCTGACGATATCGTGGTCATGGCTGAGACTATGGAAGACCTAAGCACAATGCTCGATGGCCTCAGTAAGGTCTCTCAACAAGTGGGTCTTAAAATGAACATGGACAAGACGAAAATAATGTTAAATGTCCGTGTCGCACCCACTCCTCTAAAGGTTGGAGACTCTACACTGGAAGTTGTTGACGAATATGCATACCTGGGACAAACAGTCCAGCTAGGTAGTTCCAACTTCAAGAAAGAGATCAATCGACGAATCCAACTCGGCTGGGCAGCGTTCGGGAAGCTTCGCAATATCTTCACGTCCCAAATACCGCAGTGTCTCAAGACAAAGGTCTTTGACCAGTGTGTGTTGCCAGTGATGACTTACGGAACTGAGACATGGTCGCTTACTATGGGCCTCATAAGAAAGCTCAAGGTCACCCAAAGGGCAATGGAGCGTGCTATGCTCGGAGTTTCTCTGCGTGATCGAATCAGAAACGAGGAGATCCGCAGGAGAACTAAAGTAACCGACATAGCTCACAGAATCGCTAAACTGAAGTGGCAGTGGGCAGGGCACATAGCTCGTAGAACAGATGGCCGATGGGGCAGTAAAGTTCTCGAGTGGCGACCGCGCACCGGAAAACGTAGCGTAGGCAGGCCTCCCACGCGGTGGACCGATGACCTGGTGAAGGTCGCGGGAAGCCGATGGATGCGGGCAGCGCAGGACCGGTCGTCGTGGAAATCCTTGGGGGAGGCCTTTGTCCAGCAGTGGACGATTTGTGGCTGATATGATGATGATGACATTTAGAAGCAGTAACCGATTTAACATCTAAAGGCTTTATTGCTGCTTTTCGTCGATTCACATCAAGAAGAGGTCACTGCCAAGACTTGTTCAGTGACAATAGCACTAATTTCGTTGGAGCAGATAGACAGTTGCGAGAGAAGTTTGATAGTGCTAAATCAGAACTGCCCAATAAAATCGCCGAAATGCTAATACTGGAGAAAACTACATGGCACTTCATACCTTCAGCCAAATCTTAGTGACGCGGAATGTGTTCTAGTTAATGTTATACCAAACATAGCAAGGCTTTTAGTATTTACAGGTCTCCCTCATTTATAGATACCCAAAACTTGTATGAATCACTAGATGCTTTGTTGACGAGATTGGATGGAAGGCAATCCGTTATGATAGCAGGTGACTTGAAAAATATTCTTTCTGATTTTTTGACCTCTTTATAAGTAGTACTACGCGGGAACGAATATTCGCTGCAGCGCGCGAAATAAACGCACGACTTATAAAGAGGTCATTTTTGAGAAGATGACGCACCTGTATTCGTGCTGGTGGCCAACAATTTGAACGTTTAAATCCTTCCTTAAAGCAATAATAAAAACTTTATGAAAAAAAAACATTTCAGTAAAAAAACTCTCAACTCATTGTAGATGTTTCATTCGTAATATTCTCGTAAGGTAGAGATTTTCAAGAATTTTATAAAAGTGCTAATATTTCAAAAACTGACACTTTTACTAAAGTGAAATATAAATATTCTGGCTGTCCATGATCTAGCCCTTCAGCACCCGTCGGGTTATCGTTGGTTTATGGGACACCCTACCACTACGAGTCCTTGACCCAGTCGGGGGACCGACAAGCCTGCCAAAGGCGATAGATTCGACAGCAGGCAAGCGATGGGCTACCCCGACCCCGTAGTACCCTGATCCAAACAGCCGGACTCGTAGTTCTGGCTGCGAACTCCACCTAGCCGGGTAGCTCTAGGCAGAGAATGAACATAGAATGAACAATATGTTTTTTAAAGCCCCTAACCACGAGTCCGTTGTTAGAATCTTTGCATCGCCAATATAAACAAACAAAAAAATGGTGTAACAAAATTGGTGTAGGTGTGTACCATCCTGGACTGCATCATCACTTCCCATTAGATGAGTTGCAGTCATACGCACTCAATAATATTTTATTTAAAAAAAGGTCCCGTTAACTGGGGGTTCCACTCATCATACTGAACAACTTTCCCAAGAAACCCATAGATTATTCTCAAGAAAATGGACCCTCTATAGAAATATGCACAAAATTGGTTAATCAGCTAGTCGATTTGTATGAAGAGTAAAAAAAATATTTTTGCGATTTCACCAAAGATATAGAACAAAAGTTGTTCAGCCTGTTACCACATGTAACCATTGATAACGTATTTGTAACCGATAGATTTGTAAAAAAAACAGAATAATTCATTACCAAACAAACAATTATTTTTTGTTGCGTCAATCAACCAACCATAAAAGTTTCGGGCATAAAAGTGATATGTTTAAGAAATAACAATAGTAGATTGTACTACAACAAGATAATAAAACAAGCCACTTTACCCGAGACGTTCATTTAGCAAACCGAGCCGGTACGGCGAGGGTGGATAGTCACGTCGAGGGTAAAATGCGTTTCATGCTCGAGTTTAACACTCTGCTTTTCACTTCGATTGCAAGGAAATAATACATACTCAACCGCAATACAACAAAGGAGATCATTCAAAACGTACCAAAAGTTGAAAGTGCCGGCCAAAAAAAAAAGTTGATATTTTTTTAGAACATATTATTCTGAATATTTTAAATTATGACAGCTAACCTGTAGGACCAATACTAGAGTTGTCATTTAAGTTTAAAAATGTGGATTATCATTATTTTGATTAAAACGTTTTGTTATGGGGGGCTTTAACGCGAAACTGGGCAAACGAAGTGATGGTGAGCTGAGAGTGGGGCAATTTGGATATGGAGAGATAAATGCACGTGGCCAAATGCTGGCCGACTTTATGGAGAGGGAGGGCCTCTTTATGATGAACTCCTTCTTCAAAAAGCCTAAACAGCGAAAGTGGACATGGTTGCATCCCAATGGCGTAACGAAGCACGAGATCGACTTCATCATGTCGACGAGAAGGCAAATATTCAATGATGTCTCTGTGATCAACTCAGTAAAAACAGGAAGCGATCACCGAATGGTAAGAGACACATTGAATCTAAAGACCAAGCTAGAAAGATGTCGACTGATGAAGTCCACGCTCCGACCAGTGCCCATCCAGCTCCAAAACCCCGAGAACTTTTAGCTCGAGTTGCACAATCGCTTCGAATGCCTAGGAGACTGCGAGAATGTGGACGATTATAACGACAGGTTCGTGAAAATTGTCCAAACGGTCGGGTCTAAGATTTTTAAAACTCGCCGTTCAAACAGAACCAAAAAAATCTCGGACTTCACCAGCAACCTCATGGAAAAAAGACGCAGATTGGTTTTGCAGTCCTCTGAAGACGCTACTCAGTATCGGCAACTAAATAGGCAGATCTCTAAGTCTCTGACTCGCGATTTGCGCCAGTATAATACAAATTGTATTAAAGAGGCGATTGAGAACAACAAAGGCTCAAAAGCGTTCGCGAGAGATCTGTCTGTTGGTCAAAGCCAACTGACCAAGCTGAAGACTGAGGATGGCAGGATCATATCTTCTAAGACTGAGTTGCTGGAAGAAGTTGAGAAGTTCTATGGACAATTGTACACGACCACACGTCTGCCTATCAGCGATCTGGCTAAAGACTCAAGAGCTAAACTTACCCGACACTATACCGAAGATATCCCGGACGTCAGCCTGTACGAGATTAGAATGGCTCTTAAACAGCTTAAAAACAATAAGGCACCGGGTGATGATGGAATTACGGCCGAACTTCTGAAAGCATGTGGAACACCGGTACTTAAAGCTTTTTAGAAATTATTTAATTCCGTTATCCTTGAGGGACAAACGCCTAAGGCATGGCACAGAAGTGTGGTCGTGCTTTTCTTCAAAAAGGGTGACAATACCCTGCTGAAGAACTACAGACCCATCTCACTTCTGAGCCATGTCTACAAACTGTTTTCGAGAGTCATTACGAATCGTCTTGCACGCAGGGTTGACGACTTCCAGCCTCCCGAACAAGCCGATTTCTGAAAAGGGTTTAGTACCATAGAACATACATACACTGCGGCAGATTATACAGAAGACCGAAGAGTACAACCAGCCACTATGCTTGGCGTTCGTGGACTATGAGAAAGCCTTCAATTCGGTCGAAACTTGGGCTGTGTTACAGTCTTTCCAGAGGTGCCAAATTGAGTATCGATATATCGAAGTGCTGAAGTGTTTGTATGAAAACGCCACCATGTCGGCTCGCCTCCAGGATCAAAACTCGGAACCTATCCAACTGCAGCGAGGGGTGAGACAGGGATACGTTATATCTCTGAAACTGTTCACCGCCGCCCTGGAAGATGTTTTTAAGCTTTTGGACTGGGGTGAACTCGGCCACAGATTACTAAATAGTTACAGACTCGGCATCAATATCAACGGCGAGTACATCACCCACCTTTGATTCGCTGACGATATAGATATCAAACTAACTATATTTTTGTTATATCGAAGTAACTACTATCGTGCTAGTATCTCATAACTAATCATAATAATAATCATAATCACTTTATTGGTAAAAAAATATTTTACACGTCATTTTACAGAATGAATCCAAAATAAGAATATAAAACAATAAAATTGTAAAAAATTGTCAATAATTCACAAAATTAAAAATAATAAGTACATAATCATAAAAATATTAAGAAAAGATAAAACTAAAAATAGTTACACGTTGTGTAAATTTAAGAAGTCATGTAAACTTTAGAAGGTGTGCTCGATAAGCCAGCGTCTGAGTTTCGTCTTAAAAGTCATTATTGAGGGAGCTTCAGTGATTTCTACCGGTATTTTGTTATAAATTGCCGGTCCCAGCACATGTGTCAGCTTACCTGACTTGGCGAGTCTGCATCGCACAGGCAGGAGTCTGTCCATATTGCGGTGGTTTCGACTATGTATATCTTTTGGCGTCACGTACTCTTCACGATGGTTATATACATATGTAGCCTGCTGAAAGATTAGTAAGGACGGTAGTGTGAGGATGCCCAGGCTTTTAAATAAAGACTTCGCGGATGTACGACGCGACGCCTGCACAATCGCTCGTACGGTTTTTTTCTGCATGCGGAAGGCGCGCTCCCATTCGGCAGCGCACCCCCACAGCTCTACTCCGTATTGCAAGAGCGACTGTGCTGTTGCAAAATAGCTGGACCGCACCACCTCTCTTGGGACTACCCGAGCCAGCCGTCGGAGAGCGGAGCTTACTCCGCCAAGTTTCCCGCACAGCTTTGATATGTGAGATTCCCAATTAAGGCCGCGGTCCAGTTCGAATCCAAGAAAGGTGGTGCTGTTCACCTGCTCAACACGTACTCCATTCACGCTCAGCGACAGATCCCTCATACGCTTTCCTCCCAGGTGAAAGTGAAGAAAATGCGTCTTTTTTAAATTAAGGGCTAAACCATTGCACCGAAACCACTGCGAGAGCTGCGTCATGGGGTCGTTAAGTTGTCGCTCCAGTTTTTCCACAGTCGGTGCGCAGACGATACTGGCCACGTCATCAGCGCACATGTAGATGTCGCCAGCTGGTACCGCTTCAGGTAAATCGTTCAAAAGTAACGAGAATAAAATGTTCGATACTGATGACCCCTGGGCTACACCCATCGCAGTAGTCAAAGGGTCTGACCTTACTTCTCCCCCGTCACTCACCACGACCTGTGACCGGTTACTAAGGATGTCAGCGAATAGGTCAGCAGCACGACCGCCGATTCCATAGTGGTGCATCTTGGCGGCGAGTTCAGTGTGATCCGCTACGTCAAACGCCTTAGACAGGTCGCAGCACAGCACGGCCACCTGCAGGCGCTGCTCACGCGCCTCCAGCACGCGTCGGACCACCCGCCGCGCCAGCGCGCTCGTTGAGCGGCCCGCGCGGTACGCGAACTGCCGCTCCGACAGAGAGCCCGTCGCGTCAAGATGTTCAGTAAGACGAGAGCATAACCCATTCTCTAGAACTTTTGCTATCGCCGGTATTAAAGACACTGGTCTATAGCAATCTAAGTCTTCCCTATTTCCTTTTCCCTTATACAGAGGAGAGATCTTACTGACCTTGAGGGGTGAAGGATAGGTTCCTTCTTTGAGACATTGATTGTACAGTGCGGCCAATGCCGGCGATATCGTTGTTACAAACTGAGTGGAGTAGCTCCATGGATACCTCATAGATATCTTTAGTGGGCTTATGCGGTATATGAGTGCTGATGATGTTGAAAACTTCTCGCGCGCTGAAAGGCGTCAAGCGCAGCGAGCGGTCCGCGGGCGCGCGGGCGGCGCGCAGTGCAGCACAGGCCACCGCTGTGTCGGCGCGCGGGGCACCGCACAAGTCAGCGGCCACTACAAATCTAGCGTTCATGGCGTTCGCAGCGTCCGATTTGGAAGTAAATTTTTCTCCGTTTGTTGTAACCATATCTGTAAACTGGGTTAGAGGGTGAGTAGATCTACCTCTCTCCTTGTTTACAATTTGCCACATGATTTTACTTTTATTTTGACTGCCTAATATTAACTTGGAATAGTAAGCGAATTTTTGATGCGATATTAATTTATTGTACAATGAATTCATGTCGTTTATTTTACTCTTTAAGTCATCATCTTAAGGAAATATACTGCTTAATTTTATCATATCAAATAATAGAAATTTTGTATTAATAATCTCATTAGTTACCCATGAGTTATTTTTTGAATTAGGCTTCTTTTTAAGGGGAAAACATATGTCAAATTTATTGCAAATAACATTTATCATAGATATCGACATATTTAAAGCAGAGCCGCCACTTCTTTCCCATACATCAATCCAATTGATACTATCGATTTATATCGCGAAATTGGCGCGATTACTTTTAGAGTAGTCGCGCACAACGCGAGCTGGTGTAGGTTCGATTCTCGGACGGGCAACTTCTGTGCGCACTGCAATATGATCAGAGAGGTTGGTTGTGACTGGGGATGCACACACCGTTCCCTCCTCTGCGTTGGTATATACATGATCTAAGCTAGACTTCGTGTCCTGGGTGATTCGCATGGGAAAATCAACTTTATTGCTGAAGTCATAAGTTGTCAAAATATCTAATAACTTTTTTGAATCAGGACTGTCTTTTAATACGTTTATATCCTTCCTCTATCGATGCGTAGGGAAGCCGCTGATCTGACACTTCTTACCAAACTGTATAATAGTTGCCTCGATGCTCCCGAACTTCTTTGTCTGCTCGGCTTACGCGCGCCCACGAGAATACCTTCTAGGCGTAATCATGTCATGCTAAACGTCCCCCGCGCCTCTTCTAACTACAGGCGTAATTCGTACATACCAAGGGTTTGTGCAAAATTTAACATAAACTACTCTTCTAAGTCTGATATCTTTCACTGCAACGATTCTTTTTCAAAAACATTATAAGTAATGTATTTTTCGGCGAAAAGGGCAAGGCTGATGTAACAAAACACAACCAAATTTAGATTAGATGTTTTTGTTTATATATTTGTCTATCTGTTTCTACTATGACATCAGCATTCATTGTTTCGCAACTTTTCACTATACATACACTCAGCACAACCTGTGCTCCATGCAAGTACACACTATCTTACCATGTATTTATTCTAAAGGTACTTCCTACTTAGCTGTATATTTCTAAAGGACAACTTGTTCATTTGACTATTTCTTTTCTTTTCTCTCTAATAACAATAATATGTTACATTAACGTTCTATAGGTGGAAACTTATAATGGCTATGTTATATTGCTATCTAGTTCTCTATAAATAGGAGAAACTTTGATCTAAAAAGTTAATGGACTTGCCAGAAAATCAGCATCCAAGTCGACGACGTCACAACAAATTGATGACTCTCATGATGTAACGTTTGAAGTTGCCATGTAATTATAATGAAAGTGAAATTACTAGGTGAACGAATTGTTTACTACGGGAGTGTCAAAAGTGAATATCATACGAATGAACTATGTAGAGTATATAGCTTTTTGAAATTAGAATCAAAATTTTGAACAATTTTTTTCCGTACAGTTACAGCTGAAATATAACGATCAATGTATCATTTTCTTAAGTTATAAAAGTTGAAAATAATGGAATTATTTATGATTTATAATTTATATGGTGTAGGCATTTGATAAGAATTAGAAAAACAGGAAAACCACGACCGTTTCATTACCGATTATAGTCAAAGCAATTGAAATGTGTCAATTGTTTTTCATTTTATGGCATATTGTGACTAATTAGGTCATAGGTATTAACTTGCGTTGAAACCTTGAATATACGTAAATTGGCAATATGCCAACTCGCCCAATAAGTGGGAGTCGGCGTAGAACTCCAGTTTTTACCCACAAAAATACTCTGCCTTTTTGAACTATATTTATGAGTATGTTTTTCACTGAATAATTGTAAAAGCGCTCGTAAAAGTCTTGTTAGATATTTTGGTTTATTAATTATGTTCTAGAAAGTAATAAGAGATTTTATTTTAGTCACTCATATATGACGTAAGAATCCAGCGCTATGAAAATGGCGTATACATTAGTGCGAAGTAATATCTGCTGAACTTAAATCTGATAATCGACTTTCGCTGATAAAAATCAGATCATTGGATTCGCTATCACATTTTAACCTAATGACTATAGTTTGTGTCCGTTTCGATGTTTCGAGTTGAAAAATCTACTCATGGTATTCTACAGCACATCAGATCCTAGATCAGATCTAATGTTTGCTGTAAACTGATCAATCCTGATTTGATTCAACGATCGAGCATCGTTTCTTTCATTTCTCCACTTGATGATTTTTCAGATTTGAGACGAGAAATAACAGCGAAAATAGTTAAGGATTACATCCTTAAATTTATTGAAAGTTTAAAAAAATTTGGATATGTTGTCTACACAATTATTAATCTTAATGACTGTTGACAATATAAAAATACTTAATTTATACATAAATCTTAGCCTAATTCATCTACAACTAAACATTTGGTACACATTCATAAAAACTACAATAAAATACATTGAAATTTCATAGAGATCCATTTTAGCCTTAAGTAAATTACAAATTACAATACTGTTCCATTAAGGAAATACTCATACAAAACATTATAGCAAACGTAGTAATGAAGCGTGTCGGACAAACATCTGTACCTCTGTTGTCTTAATTTCGAAACAGTGGAAAATACATTTACTTTCTTCTTCCGAAAATATTTTGCAATTGAGATATCGATTGCGCAGTAGACCATCGTCCGATCCAACCCATTACTGCAGTGCACCAGGATTGGCTTTAGTATTCCATGGCATCCTTCAAAATGCTTTGTTTTCTCTATATTTCCTAACCTTCAACAGCATCTTCATAAAATCATCTGCATGGGGCAAGATATCGCGATTTTGCCAATTGGAGTATGAAAAATGGTAAACGGACGATGAATCTCCCTCTTCGTCAACTACCACGAGCTTCGTAATCTTGAGAGTTGGTTGAGCCATCCAACTTTTGATGGTGCCGACTGTTAGTCTTCCAAATCGCAGCGATTTTCCATTTTGAGGATGCCAGTAGAGATAGCCACTCTCGTGTTCTTCAGGCTTGTTGAGCATCACTACAATGTTGGTTTCATGCTCCAATACTGTTGTCCAAAAGGCTTTGGCTTCCTTTGCAGACTGCGGCGTTTCGGTGGCAATATACGCCTTAGATTGCTTGTCGCCTTCGATGTAACGGGCATTGATCACGGTTGAGACTTGTCCAGAAAGATTAACGCGGTTACTCTTGAAGAGAAGCCTTTTTTCGGGTCCAGCAGAAGTGTATGCCTTGAGCTTCGATGGTACTTTAGTCTCCAAAACGCGCTCATGCTCTTCGAAGAGACGTTTGATGAAATTTGGATTATTCATCCGGTTGATGAAGTCCTTCGAGGTTAATGAGTTCGATTTTAAATTCCACATGATGAATTAGCACAGAACACACAGAAATTACTGAAGTTCAAGACGTTGCGATTTCCTATTTATATGAGTCCACTGTTGCTGTGATACATCAGTGATGATTAATTACGTGAAATTGACAATAGAATATACTCCTCTGATGACATAAACATGTTCCAGTTTGACGTCACAGGAAACCGCAATTGTGGTCGAATAGTCACAAATAAAAATGTATCTTGTTTGTCAAATGACTTTAGGTATCATATGAGTAATCTGTTTTGCATGAAACATCAAAACACTAATTGTTTTTGACGTCACTAGTTAATCATTATTACTTCAATTAATAATTACAGTCGATAAGTGACTGAAACGTACAGTGACACTCAAAATTATCGATCTTATTTATCAACCATCAACGTCGACTTTTACTTGCCGTTTTAAGAGTAACCATGCCACGAAACTAAAGCCTTGCTTGTATTCTAGGAAGTCGAGTCGTTAGTGTATTGTTGGTAGCTAAGTAAATATAATTCAAATGGAATAAATTAAGGTCACTATTATAAACCAATGCTTAAGTCACGTTTGAAAAGCAAATATTTACTGTTCCCACCAACAGCGACTATTGTTTTACCATGTATAGAAGAAATAATAACATTACATTAGAAAACAACTAGGACTTTAGGTAATATTCAGCCTGTTGCTAAGAAAGAAGGTTCTGGAGGCGACACCTATTGGATTATTTTATAGACTACTAATTCTAATTATACTAGACAGCCGATAAGTCGACTTTCATACTTAAGCATATGCTCTAACTCACCACAACCATTACAGGTGCAATTATGAAGAATCAATCAACAATCAGGTAGTCACGTTACATAATTGTAGAAGAAAGTTCAGTCACGGTTTCGCACGTGCAGTTAAAGCCCCGACGTTACATAAATAAACTTGCACTTTCGTACAAAAGAAAGTATTATTCTTTACGCTACATCTCAATTTATAATGAAGATAGACAAAAATGATCATCTTTGGAATTTTCCTTATAATTCCATTGAAATATTTTAAAGCGCAGCCAATAGTTTTCTAGCTTATTAGAAGTTCTAATTACAACATGATTTCATAGAAATGTTAATGTCTGATTAACAAATGTAATCTAAAAATCGACTTATCCTCGACTACTTTTGATATTTCAAATCAGTATAAAAGTATCATAACACAATTGGGCAATTATAAATTGAGTCGTGAAAAACGTGTTGTTCAAATGAGTGCCACTTACGAGTGTGATGACTCATTGATAGTTCATGTGGATCAATTGAATAAATCAATTTTGATGCGATTCAAAGATTCAATTATCTGTTGAGTATTTGATTTTATGATATGTAAACAACAATCATTATAAAAAATTGTTTATAGGTTAAGAAAACTTCATAGATTATATTGTAGTGTAATAAATCTCAAAGTAACTGGTACATAAGATTTTATTAAGAAATACAGCATAAATACAAAAACTAGTTATTTGAAAAATCACTCAGCAAAGAATAATGATGTCTGAAGAACATTATCAACAGGAAAATATATTTATAGCATTTATCACAAAACAGAACTACTCATAATTGCGTTGAAAATACTCCGTTTGCTTCAATACAGAATTAGTCTAACAGAATTATTTGCTGCGATCACACGTTTTGTGTTTTCATCTCGTACTTTTGGATTTCTACCATGGCTGTTAATCTCTCAGCAGATTATAGAGCTCGCAATTATGTGCAAAGATCAAAAGACCCGAAAAACCATGAAATACTCCTGCGAGAGCACTTGGAAATCATCAAAACGCCAATCGAAGGAACTACTGACAACTTTCAACTGCCTCAAAATAAGAAGAAGAATCGCAACTTGGATTACCCATGCTGGGAAATTTCTCGAGTGGTTTTGAAATCCTTCCATGATTCAGACTACATCAACGCAAATTATGTGAGGGAGCACGACTTCACTTGCAAATTCATCGCAACGCAGCAGCCAATGTTCAACACTTTCGACGATTTCTGGAGTATGTGCTGGCAAGAGAACTCTCGGGTGATTGTGATGCTTAATGGTACTAAGTCAGAACCATCAGGATCATCAGAACCATCAGAATCATCAGGCCTTCAGTACTTCCCTACGAGTCAAGATCATATTATATTGAGAGAATTTATAATCAAAACAGAAAGCATCAGGTTGGTACCCCAGTACACCAGTACAACGTTGACTGTTATTCACAAACAGACCGGAGAATCAAGGACAATACATCACTTCAAATACTTGGAATAGCCAGAAAATGGTGTGTTTTGCGTTCAAAATGATTTAAATCGTTTTTTGATCTATAAACTTTCGAAATCATTAATTCTCACGCCGTTGGCTAGGAATAAAAATGATTAGAATGAACCTTATTTGTGCCCTGGCTCCGAGAAAACTCAATCGTTAGAGGTATGGAAACTTCTGATGCAAGTGCAGTGAAAAAGGCGGTTTTAGATGCTTTTGCATCTGACAGATAAAGTTTCAAATTGACCGCAAATTCTGGACGTAAAAAAATTTATTTCAAAATTGATGAGTTTTTTGAATTATAATTTTTAAATTTGTACATGAAAATCATTCATATTAATGATGTTAATTAGCTGTAAGTTTTCCTAATAAATAAAAAAAATATTCATGTCACCTACTTAACTACAACACAGTCTTTTCCACTCTCGCTAGCTTTTTCGAGCACACCTTCAAGGTGAGTCAAAAAATCGGTAGCCACTTACTAAGTTTGTCCTATAAACACATACGATTATTAAATTAAGGCTAATGAGTTCAATTGCTGAAATTTCAAAAGATAATTCATTGGATAAATTACAAAAATCAATTAGTTCAATAGCTTTGTGATTGTTTTTCACGAATATACCTGACCCACCATGAATATGCTGTTTACGACAGAAACACGATAACAAAGTATATCCGTCTAGGTGAATGCTCTTAAGCTGGTCACTTGTCAGCCAGTGTTCAGTAACAGCTAAAATATCACATTTTAATTTAGTTTTGAGTAGAACCTCAATTTTATGTGTTTTATTATTTATGGATTGCATATTTTGGTGACAAACAACTAACTTACGTGTGCGTGAGGCGTGCTCGTCATGTGAGTCATAGTTGTTAACGTGGTACATGTCGTCGACGGCGGGTCGCGTCTACTGCGGCTGCGGCGGCTGTTCGAGCGAGTCGGCTGGTCTCGGCGCAGGCGCGGGCGCGGGCGCAGTGGCGGTGGCGGTGGCGGTGGGGACAGCGCTGCTGGTGTGGTGGGGGCTGCTTGACCGGTCGCTCGCGTTGGTCTCACGAGCTTGACGAGCTCTCCGGGCACCAACAGAGGTGATGGCGGAGTGAGGGGCGTCACGAGGTTCTCGGCGGGTGTGTTGATATGAGGACGGGACTCCCGCCCGTCCGGCGCCGCCGAGAAACCATTCACTTAGACATGGGAATCTTGATTCAGTTGTCCGAAACGATTCACAGAGTCTGATTCACTAGACTGAATTAATTCACCTTAAGTATTCTCTATTCACCTTAACTATTCACTAATCGCTTGTGTTATAATCTATGAAGTGTGCTGTGACAAGCGAGTCATTGTTTATTGACGTCCATCCGTCTGTAGTCTAGTCGCACATACAGCTTCAGCAGTCTTTATGTCCTCTTTAACTATTTCGTAAATTTCTTTGTATGTCTTTGGCAGCAAGCTTTCTGATAATGTTTTTCTTGATGGTAGACTATACGCTGGATTCAATATTTGAACAAATTTTCTGAATTCCATGTCTTCTACTATACTAAAAGGCTGATATTCTTTGGTAATGAGCTTTAGTAATTGACGGTCAATTTCGTTATTTCTTCGAACATTCAACGGTTTTTTTGAATAAAAATATTGTTGACTTGATACATTTTGCGAAGAAAGCCTAGGTTGTTGCCTATCAGCAGTTTTCGCCCGACATCACCCGAACAATTCCGAACTCTTGCAGTCGGCACTTCGCAGCCACGAAAGGAAGTTACGAAGTAACTATTTAGTAATCTGTGCTTCAGCACTCGGCGGACACTCGGTGAATCGGTGAATCACTTGAATCAGTGAATTGTTAAGGTTTAGAGGGAATAGTTAAGTTAACGCGTCACCGTAGTGAAACGATTCTTCTTAATGCCTCTCATTCAGTTTACCCATGTCTACTGAATGATTCACTGACTTCTATGCACGGCGGCCAGTTGTCGGCGCGCATGAAGAAGTCATATGTACTGAACGGAACTGTGATGACGAATGACGCGTAATGGCTATGTTTTAAGTTTAATTTTAGTGCGTGGTATTTGTTTGAAGGTTTCTTTTGGCCATGTATGCTACAAGTGACTCAGTAGTTGTGTCCGGTTTGAGAAAATATACGTGAATTTTTTTTATTCGTTCGACTGCCAGTAATTCAGTGTCTTCAGAGCCAGTACCTTTTATTACTTGTCTCGATCGCTGTTTGCGCTGACGGCCGTACTGCACAGATGCCACTGTTCCTGTGAGTCGTCATGAGGCACGGTTTTAGATAGCGATGAACTCCGGTCTACCCTCATTTGCGGTGTCGTCTCTTTGTTCGGTAGTTTAGCATCATCAGAAAATAACTTTTCTGACGTGTGTTCTAGCTGCTTGGTTACACTTTTTTTTTCGTTTTTATTATGCACGTCCTCTGAACTCGTCGTTGCCACGGTATATGTCTTGGGTGGTGCACATACTTTATTATCTACACTTCCCCGTATTGGCCTTCGTTGGTACCTGGCTTCGGCTCGCTGGTCTCACGCACTGGCTCCGGTTCTCTGGGCTGCCGTCGGCGTCACGGATGCTGATAGACGAGCGCGAGTTGGTTTCATATCGGGCTTACCTTGCGGTTTCGAGTCTACGGTCTGTTGATGGTCGGCCATATTGTCAAATGATAGGTCACTTATTTTGTCAATTTTCTCTTCTAGCGTCTTCACAGTTAACTCCAGGGCACAAATTTTTGTCATAACTGGTACTAGACACTTAGTTATAAGTTTTTCAATTGAATCTAAACTAATAGATGCCATTATTACTTTAAAAAGAATTTATAAGTACGCACTGACTCAGAAACAATACCAATGCCCCAGAGGGTGACTAGTTGAATATAATATATTATAAAATCAAAATATTATATCGCTCATTTGGTACTACAATGACGTAATTAAGGTTTTTATCAAAAATGAGTTAAGTATGTCAAACGATATATTTTGGTTGGTTACTTTCGGGGTAAAATCGACGGTAATGTATTTTCATAAACTGCGGCTAGATGGCGTTGACGTCATTGTTACTTTTATACCAAAACGCAAGCATTCTACAGCTACAACGGCGATTTAGTCAGTTGTGCGGGGGAGTTTCTTGAAGTGAGGTGTCAGTTTGTTGCAACAACGACGGCAAGGTAAATATGACATCACTTTTATCCCCTCCTGGCAGAACAACGACGACAATGCTTAATTTTGTCGTTGTTTCCGTAAAGTGAGGACTTATTTTGTGTGCAACAATGACGAGAATATAAATGTGACATTTGTTTTATCTGCACTTGGCGGAACAGCGACGACAATGCTTAGTTTCGTCGTTGTTTCCATAAAGTTATTTTGTGTGCAGCAATGACCAAAAGATAAATGTGACATTTTTTTTATCTCCACTCGGCGGAACAGCGCGAAAAAAGGGTAGTTACGTTGATATTTCCCCAGATATTATATTTATTTTGCGGGAAAACGACGATAATGTAAATTATGAATTATGGAATATACAACTTCTTAATTTTTTCTCCATTTTTTGGGGAATTTATTTTTGAGGTCGGTACCAGCACACAGCTACTTTCGTATCAAATGTTTTAGATTCGATGGCATTGCTGACACCGACCTCAGAAAAAAATTTTAGGCCCCTTATTTAATTCGTACCTACCTTTGATTTCGTTATTGTTGGTTAATGTCGTGTATCTAAGTAAATAATATTATTTCATACTTTTGAGTGAATTTCATTTTGAAGTCGGTTTTTAAGTTTTTTAAACTTTTATTTTTATTTTATTTATTTTTAGTGATAATTCTATCTATCTAAAAACGTTATACCCAATCACCCACTCGCCCATAGGAACCATTAAATCATAAAGCATGTGTTTCATTAAAAGATACAGATTCCTGTAGCTTCCATCATCATCTTAACAGAATGAAAGTTAAGGAGTTAAATCTTCCATCATCAGCTCATCTGAATAATCTGAAAGAATACAACTATCGGTCTATACTTACCGTATCTACGCAAAATATTTGAAGAATTATCCTCCATCTCCTAACCTTTAAGGAGTTGCACCTTCCTTCATCAGCTCATCAACATGAGATGATGACTAATAGACACCAAAACTTGAACAGTTTTAGGAAATACATGCAATACGTAATATGTGCCTATAAAATTTGAGGGTTGTTCTCGATTTCCCTGAGATCCAATCCTCAGATCCTGACTTGGTGACAATGGGACCCCCTCGAGAGTATACTCTTTCGAATAAAAAAAATATTTTGAAAATCGGTTCACAATCGGCGGAGATATCGCGTAACAAACATACAAAAAAAAACATACAGTCGAATTGAGAACCTCCTCCTTTTTGAAGTCGGTTGATAATGTATTTAAGTCAAACTCTTGAAAATTGCTTCTAATCGAGAAGTTGAGATTGTTTAAGCTTAAGTGAAATTAATCTTAGTAATACGACTGCAAGTTGATTAAGTGAAAGTGACGGCAAATTTTATATAAGTTTTATACGAGGTACCAAAAAATATTAACAGTGACGGATGATTAAAAATAATGGTTAGCTTTTGTCAACGTGTGTTAAGAATTTTGGTTGTAATTGAATCTGTTTTTTAGTTGACAGAATTGAATTACTTATATTTTGGATGCGGGCAGCGCAGGACCGGTCGTCGTGGAAATCCTTGGGGGAGGCCTTTGTCCAGCAGTGGACGATTTGTGGCTGATATGATGATGATATTTATAATGAGTAAAGATTTAGTATTAGGCTTAAAAATTAGTCCCCATTGAGAAGTTATTATTTATACGACTGATAGATGAACAAATTCAAGCGACTGCGTTTTTCAAAATGTGATTTTCTGGTTACCTAAGTATTGTAGAAGTTACCAAATGAATAATTAAAAATGATTAAAAAAAAACTGTTTCCTTCTGTAACCTATTGAGTTTTGTATGAAAGCATTACATATAATTAAAAGAATCCTGGTGGAACAATGACAAAATTGGGGGTGTCGCTCTAGTTTTTTTTTAATAAAAGAGATATTTATATAGATAAACAGTTGACATAGACTACTCATAAAACTATAATACTTATGCCATGTTTTAAGTGTAAAATCATAGAATAGTGATATATTTAAAGGTCATTAACTGGATGATGAAAGTTGAATTTTTTTTTAAATCGCTCTCCTGTAAAGTTACAAAAAGTGCATTTTCGTCATTGTAGTACCAAATGAGCGATATTATGTATCAGGGGGCACGGCAGTGCTCTTTTTTCATCTGTGGCACTCTGTGGTTATATTCGCAGCACTGACAGTAACTAATTAGTAATCTGTGGCACTGAGCACAAAGCGAATAGAAATCAAACTATGCACTGAAAATATATATATGTATACATATATATCTCAAATATTATATTATAAATGTACAAATTACATTCTACCTACCTAGTGTAATGTGTGTTCTCAGTGAATTCTAATAATCTCTGTTAGGTATTAATTTTAGGTATAATTATATAAATTCTCTAATTAAATATCTTCAATTACTTTTAACACCATAGTACCTGGTAAAACTACTTCATTGAATGTAAGTACCTATGTGAGGTGAGAAACTTACCCAGCATGATAAGGACATTTCGTGTTTTATTCGAGAAAACAGTTTCCGTGACGAATAGACACAACGTTAGCAAGTAGACGACGCCGAGCGCGCTCGCCATGTTCACAGTTGATAACGGGTTGACGGTTGACGTGTACAGACTCACAGTGAAGTGTTGGCAATCCGACTGCGAGCCACTCTCACCTCGCCGGGTGACCTAGTTATCGACCGGCTCTACTTTGCCTCCAAAAATTCAAACAACTGACATCTACAGTCGCCTTTTTATTTGACCTGAACATGGGGAACAAGAATAAGTTATTTCTCTTTGACGTGGACGGTACGCTGACCAAGCCGCGGCAAGTTATTTCCGATGAGCTGAAGACATTTCTACTGGACCGAGTGAAGCCGGCAGTGACCGTAGGGCTGGTGAGCGGCTCTGACTACGCCAAGATCGCGGAGCAGATGGGCGGTCCCGCGGTGGCGGCCGCCTTTCCGCACGTGTTCTGCGAGAACGGGCTCGTGCACTACCGCGCCGGTGCGATGCAGAGCGCCCGCAGCGTGCTCGACCACCTGGGTGAGAAACTGTTGCAGAGAGTGATCAATTTTGCCCTGGGGTACATGTCAAAATTAGAGCTACCAGCCAAAAGAGGTAACTTTGTGGAATTTCGCTCTAGTATGCTCAACCTGTGTCCAGTGGGACGCTCCTGCAGTCAGGAGGTGCGTGACCAGTTCTTTGAGTATGACAAAGTTCATAAAATTAGACAAAAATTTGTTGATGTTCTTCAAAAAGAATTCCATGATTGTGATCTGACGTTTTCTCTGGGAGGACAGATCAGTGTGGACGTGTTTCCCACTGGGTGGGACAAAACTTACTGTCTCAAACATGTTGCTTCTGAGAACTTTGATGAGATACATTTCTTCGGAGACAAAACGATGCCGGGTGGGAATGACTATGAGATTTACAATGACGACCGGACTATTGGCCATACAGTTTCATCTCCTGAAGATACCAAACACCAGTTGATAAAGTGCCTCAATATTGAATAGAAAACAAAACCAGTTCCTGGCATGCTCTTCTAAAGAGACTTATTCTCTCTTCTGTACCATTTTACAGTAATGAATTTTAACCCAGGATCTTGTTTCTAATTTATTAATTGCTTCATATTTTTTATGTGAATAATGAGATGATTTCAGTTTATAAAAATATCTTTATTAATTATTATCATTATGCATTCTGTTGAACAGTTTCGCTCACAATGTAGAATATTGTAATTATACAAAAATAAAATATTTTATATAAAAAATAAATATTATGTACAAAACTTTCAATTAATATTTTTATATTACTTATTAAGATTTTTGTTTTCTTTCTACTACTACTTCCACCACATAACGTATCCTTATTCAATAATCAATAAAAAGAGTAACATAAACTTTAAGGGTACTACGAAAGGTTTTATCATCAATGTCCCTTGTAGACAGGGTTCCTCTTCTCTATGAAGGAGAGCATGCCCTCCTGCCGGTCCTTGGTGGGGATGTTGTGCTCGTACCAGCGCTGCTCCACTTCATAGCCTTCCTTGATGCTGAGCTGCACACCCTCGTTGATGGCCTGCTTGGCACACCGCAGCGCTATCGGAGCATTGGGAAGTATCTCCCGCGCCAGCTCGAGGGCTTTCTTAAATGCCGCATCTTTGTTGCTGTTCTGTGGCACCACATGATTTACTATGCCTGCAATGTAAACAAACTCATACAATAAGTTGGTGACATCATCAATCATTTGTAATGCTAATTATTCAAATTCAGAAGTGGTATATACTCATCATGGGTAATTATATTAATGTAGTTGCTCAGTTTAAATATTCACATTCATTTAAAAATTTGTCACAAACCTAATTCTTTTGCTTCAGTTCCATTGACTATTCTTGATGTGAAAATCAATTCCTTAGCAATGTTGGTGTGGATCACTCGGGGCAGGCGCTGCGTGCCTCCCGCACCTGGCAGAATGCCCCTACTAGTTTCAACAAGCCCCAGCTTGGCTGAGTCAGCCGCCACGCGGATGTCGCACGCCAGTGCTAGCTCCAGTCCACCACCCAGTGCAGGGCCCTCTACGGCAGCTATAGTGGGCATTGGCAGGTCCTCTATTGCAATAAATGTGTCTCGCAGCATTCGCACAAACTTTGCTACTTCCTCATCTCGCATGCTGAAACGCTCTTTTAAGTTGGCCCCTGAAAATTAATTAGTAGATTAATAATAATAAAGTTCTAAAAACGTGAAGCCTAGAAGAGGAGGGACCTACCTGCACAAAATATCCCCGGCACCAAGCTGTGCAGTATGACGACGGAGATCCGGGTGTCGTCGCGCAACAAGCGGTTGACGTCGCGCATGGCCTGCACCATGCCGTGACCGAGCACATTGCGTGTGACGGCGCTGTTGAGCCCGTACAGCGCAATGCCGCGGTCGGCGCCGGCCAGGTGCTCGAGCATCACGGGGCCCGCGCCCGCGCCGCCGTCCGGCGCCTGCGTCGCCAGCAGCCGGGACAGCCGTGCGCACGCGCCCTGACCCACTACTCGCAAGTTATTCACCGTCGACACCAACATAGCGACAATATTAGAACTACTTGAGTACTTATTGTTCTAATATCGCAGCACAGTTATTTAATTACGAACACCAAGCAACTCTTACTAAGTATATGCTCATCTTTTATCTTATCAGTCGAGTAAAGTGCTTGTGATAACACTTTTTCTGTTATCTAAATCAAAACAGAAAACAAACGTAGTGATTACATGCTCATTTCTATACTCCTTGGCTCAAAGAGAATATAATTATAAGTACTATGCCTTGGCCAAGGAGTTTATAGGTAAATCTGGAGGCGACACTCTAAATACCTACTTGAAGCAAAGAAATATGGCCTTGAAGTTTCTCGTTACCGCTCTGTCTCTTTCTAATTAGGAGGTATGAACAAGACGTGTATAGGTGAAGCTCTTGCTCACACCCGCTAATTGAAAAGAGACGGAGCGGTAAAGAGACATTTCAAGGGCATATTTCTTTGCTTCAATTAGGTATTTAGAGTGTGGCCTCCAGTTTTACCTATAAACTCCTTGGCCTTGGCTCAGTTTAGTATTAATATATATACTGTGGCTCAGTGCAGAAAACGAATGAAAGAAAACAATATTCCAGATCTGTGCAATATTCCTACGTGATTCCTACGGTTGACACAGATAATTATAACCCATAAATATATATATTTTTTAATTTCTTTTGTGGCTCTGGATAGATTTTTTTTTTTCACTAATTTCGTTGGATTGTTTTGTGAATCGTTAACTTCCATCTCTACATTTTTTTCCCAGAATGTTGGCTGTTTTTACAAATTTAGATAGCTAAGAAATAAACAAAAGTAAACCCAAGGAGTTTATAGGTAAATCTGGAGGCCACACTCTAAATACCTACTTGAAGCAAAGAAATATGGCCTTGAAGTTTCTTGTTACCGCTCCGTCTCTTTCTAATTAGGAGGTATGAACAAGACGTGTATAGGTGAAGCTCTTGCTCACACCCGCTAATTGAAAAGAGACGGAGCGGTAAAGAGACATTTCAAGGGCATATTTCTTTGCTTCAATTAGGTATTTAGAGTGTGGCCTCCAGTTTTACCTATAAACTCCTTGAGTAAACCCTAATGACGTTTGTTTTGGCTATTCTCACAGGTTGCTATGGGTTACCAGACAGTATCGTGACGTCATCTATCACATACTGTACCGACCAGTTAACCGGACGGAGTTGAATTTAATGCCAACAAAACATAAAAGTGAATGAGGAACTTTCTAGGCTCCTTTCCTTGAAAAAATCATAGATGGCGCTGTCTAGTGTACTTAGAAAAGAGAGTTTAACAAACTAAAGTTTTTACTTAGTCAAAGATGACCTTTTATTACCCATATGTATTATATGGGTCTAATTACGTTGAAATTTTTTACCCTGATATAACTGCCTCCTAGGCGTAATGGTTAGTACAATCGCATCACACTAGGAGCTTGAGGGTTCGATTCCCGGTGGGGTCAACTTGTAAGACTCGGTTTGGTTGGTGGTAGGGCATTTTCTCTAAGCCCGCCTGGCTAGCTACCACCATCTTAACTAAGTCTCGCCGCAAAACGTCAGTGTTAACAACATTCCGCTTGAAGATAAGAAAGCCAGTTCTCCATTGCGTTGGGGAATCTCGGTAAGCCCGACTCCATCTTCGGCATCATCGTCAATTACCACCAGGTGAGATGATGCGAAGGGCTTACCAATTATGAATTTAAAAAAAATTAAATAAATAAATTAATTAACTAATAAAATATGTCCTAATTTTTTGGATGTGTGCAAAAAAGAATTATTTTTACACATGATGCAATTTTTAGGCACGATAGGGACAAACCCTTACCTATAGTTTAGACAAGAATAGACTATGTTTTTCTTGTCGTTATGATATTTGACCACAATTAGGAAGACCTGAGATTTTTTTCTTATTTGTGTATTCCACGCTAATAGTTGGTTAGATTGGCTTTGGTCAAAGATAACCTATTATTACTTGCTATGGTTGGTCATACGCAAGAAGTTTATAGATTTACCTATAAACTTCTTGGTCATACGTTAGTCTAATTTCATCCATTCGCATTGTATCTGCTTTGTTCATTCAATCATTCTATATCTTCTCTCATTCTATATCATCTCTTTATGATACGAGCTACAGATATTGTTTCAAAGGAAAAACTTATACACAATGTAAATGAATTAAGTAAACAAAACAACTAATATATATTTTATTTACAGTTTAAAAAAAAAAACAATTTCACTTAAAACTAAAATAACGAAATAGAAAGGTAATCAAAAAAATACGGTTGTCTGTAAAGTCGGTTTACTGACGATAGTTGAACGTGACAACGTCATAAGAAAATACTGATGGAATGGTTTCATAAACGGAACGCCTCACGGAACGCCTCAGAGCGAGGTAACGACGCATTCACGGAACGCCTCAGAGCGAGGTAACGACGCATTTTTTCGTGCGTGCAGCCGGCTCCATCGAATTATAAGACGTTATCACGTCAAAAATACCGACTTCAAAAAGAAATAAACACTCAATACATATCAATATTTTCATTAAAAAATATTTGTTTAAAGAGATTTAACTTTCATAATAAATATCGATTGTATTTATTCTACTACCGTACGCGTCACATCGCTAGTCTAAGTCCGAAGCGTGGTGCGGGATAGTGCGCGCGGAACATAACCCCGCCCCTCACGTCTCCTTTACCCCCGCAATGCGTGATTAATTTTTAACTTAAAAGTATAAAAAATGGACTTATCGCTGAAATGTGATAATAGATTTGTGTTCAGTATGTTTCCAAGTATCGTTCTTACAAGATTTGACCATTTTAATAGAATAAATATTTAAAATCACTGCTAGGAATTTACCACTGACGCACACCGTCAATTATGACCACTAGCGCTTGAGGGCGGAACGTCGCGTTGTTCTCACCCGTACCTACTGTTCTCACTAAAAAAGACCCACATACTACATATGGGGAATAAACGATCATCTTTGACTAAGTAAAAACTTTAGTTTATTAACCCGGCGATAATGACGCTGGGTCATATCGACCCGAGCGATTTTCAATGGGGGAAATTTCGAAAAAAACATATTATAATCGTTCATGGTTTTCTCAGTAGCTAGAGATAAGACCTCAATTCATATGATTTGTACCATAGTGTAGTGAGCAAGCGCCAGTGAAGAATGGTAATATCCCTTTTCTTGAATAAAACGGGAATAAAATGGCTAAAGCTCCATACATTTTTAGTTCTAAAAGATAAGTTATTTTTGTTGCCCTTTTGAGGTGGTTGTATTAAAACCGAATCATAATTTGATATCTAAATTAACTTAAACATCTTGGTACTACAATGACTTAGTACTCATGCAATAGTTCTTACTTTGTATTAAATTTGTTATAATTCAGCAGATAACCAGATAATTAAGAAAAAAAACATACGGGTCATATTGACCCCGCGTCATCGTCCGCGTTTTTTTTTATACGTCATTGGCGCCGGGTTAAACTCTCTTTGCTAAGTACACTGGACAGCGCCATCTATGATTTTTTAAAGAACAGAACCTGGAAAGTTCCTCATTGGAGCAAAGTTCGATATAAAAAAATTACAGCGATCTGATTCCTAAATCATAGCTACGGAACTTCTAAACGAAATTTTTATTTTAGACTTCTCCAAATAATAGAGAATGTACAACTGAACTTGACGAACTGAAATTGAAGAAAATAGAATAACGAAAAGTGGAAGAACGATAACAGAACCAATAGATTTACAAGACTATAAGTTGTATGAAGCCTATTGAATAATAAATGAAGAAGATCTAATTACCTATAAAGAATGATAAAGAATGGAAAATTGCAATTGATAAAGAAGTGGAATGCTTATAAAAATTTGAAACCTGGGAAGCAAATGATTTCCCCAAAGGAAAAAAGGCAACTGACAATAAATGGATTTTCAAAACTAGATCTGATGGCACGATTGGTATGGTAGCCAGAGGTTTCAAGCAGGAGTCAGAAGATTTAGTCATCTCGCCGGTAGCAAAGATGACGACTGTAACCATGTGTCTTTCACAGGCATTAACAAATGACTATAAGATAAAACAATTGGATATTCCCAGCGCTTTATTAAATGGATCACTTGAATAGAATAAATTCCAAAGACAAAAGTTAATAATTCTTTTTAATTTTTTTCAAATTCGCATTAATCAAGAATTTAGATGCAATCATTGTTTAAGATTTTTTGAACTTTAAAGAGTCAGAATTTTATGTTTCAGCTATAAGTACAATAGCGTCGATTAAACATTTTGAGTCATGCACTTTTCGATTTTCAACGCTTGAATGACATTATTGCAGATGTAAAAATTATTATCAAATTCGCCGGAAACGAGACATTTTCCAACGTAAAACAGTATCAGCTTATCCTGTTTCCGGAGTGAAACTTTGTCCACTGATTATTTTATAAATCAGAATGAAGGGATTTTTCGAAAAATAGGATAAAGGTAACAATAAAGCACAAAGAAAACGAAAAGAGTATTTCATTATCAATAAAATTACTCTCTATGTTATCAACAGCTGATTTCGGATTTGGTTGAATAGTTCATTCTTCATCTCATAGATGGCTCTTTAGTTGCATAAGTACAGAACTTGTAGTGACACGATTGTGCCGGAGGATTCAACAATAATATTTTTAAAACACTTATTTCAATATATCAAATTTTTTATTTCAAATAATTTACATGATCTTCAGTTCTTATGCTACTGTACAATAGTAATAATTTACTTATGCTACACATTTACAAATTAATATTTCAGATCTTCAACAGTCTTTGGTGTAGTCTTACGAAAATCAAATAAGTAACCCTATCAATTAACATTTGGTCTATCTAATTGTAGACAAAAATTACATTATGATTAACCTATATTTGAAATAACACAAAGTCTTTGATGAACGTGAAAAATTTAAAAAATAATTTTCTTAGAATACTTGCATTGATCATCATTTTAGTTCTTATACTAGAAGTCCTATTTACAAATAACCCGAAAAAATTAATTAGTACACATGCCGCTTATTTGCATATTAATTTCCTTTTTAATATTTACAAAATATAATCCTGTTTGATAATTATCGATCCCTGCAATATAAAACACTCCCGAAACTACCAAAACACGAATAAAAATCAGAATAAATTACAGTTAATGTTACTTAACCTAAAACTTAATGTAAGAACACAAAATGGTGGGTTTACAACTGCCAAATCAAAATACCCGATATGAACTTATAACAAGCATAATTAACGCATCCTTTTTATTTGATGGCTTTTGAGGAAAAAAAAAAAAAAAAAAAAAAAAAAGTTAGGCTAGAACTAGTGGCAAATTAGACTAAAAATTCATACTATTCACATAAATATTCGTTAAGATGTAATCAACAAAACCTAGATTCAACAGCGTACTTAAATCGTATTTTTTTGACCTCCTGATCTAAAGTATTAAGGATTTTTGCAACATCAATACTCCAACCAAGTTTGACTCCATACTGTATAACGTAATTGAGAAGGAATAAAGATCCATAGTTATCTAATGGAGGCCTTGCATCTGGGTCCGTGTTGCAATTAATCTTTACTGCTTCAGTCATCGATGCACATACACCCAGAGCTTTTTCGTTGAAGACTTCATGTAACATCATTCGCGCTAATGATTCGCAAGAATTCGATACTTCTTCGCAACGTGTGAGCTCACTGTACCTGACATAAATGTTGCTGTGAGGTATAAGTTCTAAGTGGCCGGGCAGATGATTCCGATACTTCAGAGTTCATTTTGTATCGTCGGGATCATATTCCGGTGGTAGAACAAACTGCCGTGTGGAAAGCAGATGCTTGGAAGTTTTCTGGTAGATTCTTTTTGGTGCTTGACTGACGCCATTGCTCTGATTCCCGTTGTTAGAATTTCGTCTCTTAGGCGCTGAATTCTGTCTTTCTTCAACAACCGGCGGGACTTCTTCTGCGACGCTGCTAGAAGATGACACGTGGTTTGCTAAATTTTCTGACGCATTGATTCTTTTGTTATCAAAAAACGTTTGATATGACTTAGCAGTTTCGAGGAGCGAATTCCGTAATAACTCGAACACTTTTGCCGTATTGTGCAAAATGGAGCTAACTTGACTGCAGAAGGTTGCAAATTGTTCCTCCATTTGTTGCTGCAAGGCCAACTCTGACAGCGAGTTTTGCGCAGTCGACCTGTCTCTTGAACTTCGTCTAGTCTGATCAGTCTCATTGGCTGCCTCATGCGCTTCATCTACTGACATCTCATAGTCGAAATCTGCTTCATGATCCGTCTCAATTCTTGAATCTGATGCTGCACTGTTAGGTGACGACAGAGGTTCGGACATGCACACGTTTGTTTGATGCCCACTATCTGCTACCATCGTTTTTTTAGTAGCAGACGTGACAGGGTCATCTTGAAATTTGACCCGTTTCATCGTCGGATTCGCTTCATTAGATTGATCAACTTGCGGGCGTGGATTTTGACCCACATGTTGATGGACTGGTGAAGGTTTCATTGATGACTGGTCGGATGAACCCGCAGACATCTCGGATCTGTGCAAACAATGTTCTTGTAAGACTGCGATGTTTCGAAGGACAATCATCAAACCTAGATTTATCTGTCTCTTGGGAATATTACTTAGAATCGCTTGCAACTCTTGCTCATTCAATGGATACTTTTTGAGAGCACTTAATATTGCTTGATGTACTGAGATTCGAATTTTTGACGAAGTGGGTGGTGGCGTTGTCTTTTTGACTCCTTGAAGGGTTGGGTTTTGTTTATCGTTTTTGGGAAAAATAGGAATGTAGACAGGAGCTTGTGGTCGTTGAGCATCTTGATGATTGACTGTCCTTTGTCCTTGATGTTGGATCTCCTGAGGTTGATGAAACTGACTTGGTACGTTCGTTGGATTGTTATTGAAAGATGGTCTGACAGGTTGATACTGTGGGACTTGACTGATCGGATGATATTGCCCACGAAGTCTAGGATCAAGACTTTGTGTTGTGGGTATTTGAAGTAACCCTTGTCCAGGCATTAGCATGTGTTCTGGTGAAGCTGGTAAATTTTGCTGGACACCTTGATAGACAAAGATAGGACTCTGATTAAGTTGTGGAAGGTTTTGAGGAGCTGCGACACTAGCGACAGAGTAAACAACTCTTGGGTCAGTAGCAGATACTGTATTCATTCCTGTTACATGCTGGATTCCTTGAGAGCTGGTCATAATGCCTGCAACCGGAGCACAATTCATGCTATTTGCAATGAAAATTGATGGTTTTTGGTGTACCAGATTCTGAATATTGGCTGGTGATGGTTGAGTTAAAGGCTTTGGTAATGGCTGGGTCAGATCTGTTCGATTTGAAGAAGTTTGCGCGGCAATGATCATATTCCTCCTGGCATTTAAAATCTGGTTGCATAGATCAGTATTTAGTGCAAGCTGAGAAGTAATTTGCCTTGTGTTTGAAGTGTCAACGCGTGGTTCTTGATTGTTCGAAGGTGCTGTAAGAGTCCGGACATCTTTTATTCGAATTCTTTGGTCATGGTGTTGATTTGGCTGAGGAGTCTGCTTAATTGGAGATGGAGACTTTGGTGCAACTACGAAATTATTCGAAAGTTGATTTTGGTTTCCATTGGTTTCCCCGGGCTGCTCTTGTTGCGACTGATCTTCACTATTGACGACGTCACTAATTCCATCTACGTCTATTACCGGCATGCTTTGCTCTTGCTCATCATTAACTTGTTCGGTAGAGTGACTGCTTCCTTCAGTACTTTTAGCACCGTCGGTTGCAGCAATTTCTTCAGCCTGAGGACTTTCCATTGATGGTTCATCCCTGATGGTAGTCGATTCTGTTGAAGATACCGGCCGCAAATCAGCTTTCTGAGCAGTTGACTTGGCAGTTTCATTTTTACAATTCAATCGTTTTAAATAAAGCTGTTTCTTTGCTTCGTCATATGATTCCTTGTCCGTACTTTTCGGCGATCCCTTCTTGGGAATTTGATACGGCTTTGACTTTCTCCTCTCAAATTTATCTTCGGACTTTGACGAATATTTCTGGTTGCTACGGCGTAATTCTTGATCCCACGGAACCGTTGAACCTGGAAATATTAAACAGAAATGTCAAAAACTATTCAAAAAAAAAAAATGTACGTGTACGAGTGTACACATGTAAGAAGTAAAACTTCTTTATGATAAATCTTCAAGTAAATTCCAATAACTTTTTCAACTGTACAAGTTTTGAGTAAATAAGTCTTTTTATTTAATCATTTTATTGATAAAATATTATTTTATAAACTGATGTGATATAAGAGGATGTTGGATCTAAATGAATAATAATTCAACTGTACTCAATTGCCACGTTTCGTTATATTTTATAGCTTCTTCAGGCTCTATACAACAAAAACCATGTACATATACATAAAAATACATTCAGATGAATACTTAGATCCAACATCCTCTTATATTACATCAGTTTATAAAAAAAATTTTTGGATCTTAACCTATTATTGTTTAAAATATTATTTTTATCGTCACTACTGAATTTTGGTAAAGAAAATGGCGCGTAACTGAAAAAAGTGACGATTTTTTTTTACATTGCTATAAAACTTCTCTCATCCGTCGATAAAAAAGTTTCACTTCAAAAAAATGAAAATCTAGCATCAAATAACAAATCAATTGATTCTCACCATTTGTACTTGAATTTTTTCGTATCGAAAGCCGGTGATTATTATTCATAGATATCCAAAGCTCTGCATCTTCGTAAGTATCTGGAAAACACAAAATTTCCCATTAATTAATTTCTAAGATGTTATAGAAAGGAAAATGCATTGATACAACAAAATTGAATAAAACTTACCACATTGATATTTCAACTCCGCTTTACAAAATGCCCAATCAATGTTGTGCTTCTTTTTCTTCTTCGCGCGTTCTCTTATTGCGAAGGACTCTTCATTCTTTGGATATGTAACAACTACTATCTTCTCCTTAGATCTATGAAATATCACCCAAGTGTATGGCACACACACATAGTAATCAATCCCTTCAAAAGGTTCTTGTAAAAAATGAACCACATTGAATTCCTTATTATGTTCCATCTGAAATACAGAAGAAATACTTATTTGAATATTGAGTTAATAATTAGCAGACGCATTGTCAAAAAATGTAACTGATGAAATTTGCCAATTATCATTACAATTGTTGTCCTAATTAAAATTTTTCTTTCAATGTTTAAATGATTTTCGGAAGCTACACAATATTTTCACTTTTTTCCACTGGAAATCTTCCTTATCACCGTAACACATTTTAAATTGTAAATAACTTTCCACTGAAAACTAAAAGCTGTACTCACATTTTGATAAAATAACTTTTTCTTTCTTTCCACAAAAATGTATAATCATTACTGTCAACGCTCCGAGCCGATGCGTAAGCTGCGGAAAATAACTTTGACTGGCGATGAAGTCACGAGCATGTGCCGCTTTTATACCGAGGGCAAACAAACAGTATATTGCGTCATCTAGTTCCACGTACTCGTTATCACGCCACGGGGCACGGGGCTTGGTCGGATTGGAAGCACAAATGTGTTTATAAAACTACGTTGTTATCAACAGGATTGAAGTAGCGCAATTAAGTACATTTAGTACAGTGCGTTGATAACAAGCATGTTTTGAATATAATTACTGGTTAATTTATTCTGTTTGTTTAAAAACAGAATACTTACGATGATATACAATGTAAAAAATTCTGGAAAAGTTTATCATACAACTATCGTAATACTGTAATTGGTCGAATGTATCATAAGCATGAAAATATATTTAATTTCATAAATAAAGCGCGCACAAATTCAAACCTGAAGTGTGTAGAAAATAATAAGGGTTCAGAGGTTACTCTGGAAACATCTTGAAAAAATAGTAAAAATGGTTTAACGGGGCTTTTCTTTCCGGGTATTGGGGACTAAAGTATTTCATAGCATCCGTATTGAAATTCTCAAGGAACAAATGGGTATTAGCGTGGTAATAACTGACATTTATAGCATGCGTAAACAATTGCCACAACTACTAATTATTGAAGTTATCTCAGTCATGCGGTCAGAAGTAGGTTGAGATTTAATGAGGAAAACATGTTTGTTTACCCGGTCTTTTAATTGTTTTCATGGAAGCACCTTACTAATAGCTGAGTCACTGGCGTTACAACAAACCAACGGTAACACAATTTTACACGCCTCATAACGCACAAATGCTTATGAGTACGATGATCCAGTCAGTTAAGAAGCGCAAAAACTGATGACAACCTACATCTAAAAGACAGAATATCTCTGCAACTAACAAGTTTTCGCTCAAAAAAATTATGCCGATCCATTACTTTCGACATTATTGACCATGATTTTGAGTTTCATTGATATCGAAGATTTCGACATGGAGATACTTCACCTGAACTGCATGCAATATCGAACGAGCGATAAAGTGACATGAGTCCATTATGGATCATAATGAATCACAATGGAAGAAGTCAGACACCTTGACATTAAAATTAGTCTAAACACAAGGATAACCTTTCGCCATATGAACTGTCCTGACCTTCCACTTAAGATGATACAGATAGTGAAGTAACGGGTCATTGCACTTACAACATTGAGTTGAGGTAGGTTATGGTCACTGTGTTTACCTTTTACTCTGACGTCACGCAGGCTTCGATCTGAATCGTTGGCGAGGCTTTTTCAGGTGTGAAAATTCTAATCGAAGGTTGCCTAAGCTCCTGGAAGGTTGACAGGGAAAATAGTGAAATTTTCCGGAAGTCTAGAGCCTTTTCAAGGGGGTGTATAACTGACTTTTAATCAGTATTTTTGTTCAGAAGTACAAAAGCTTATAGATTCGATGATTCATTACAGATCAATATCTTCTTAAATCCAATAAAATTCATTATTTGAAAATTACTTTAATTCAAAAACTCATACGTTACATCATCTTTAATAACTTTAAAGAAATCTTATCTAACAGCTTCGATTAGTTTTTGATATTTGATATTTCACCAATTATTTGACCTACTTACGTCCTCTTATCTCTCAATAATTGTGAACTCCTAACCTTCTTGCACGATAACCTTTTAGGTTTTCTAGGACACTTGCTAACTTACAGTCGATAATAAGATAAAATTCCAACCTCTAAATTTCATTATCTGCTCACGAAATTTCATCACTTCAAACCCATACTTTGGCTTGAGTTGAATTGTTATTTTCTCTCACCAAAAGTTACACGTATACCACCAAGTTCTTGATTATTCTGACATTGGTTCGTACGAATTCATTAAACAATAGTTACTGTCGAAATTCATACGTTGTCTTTAATTTTGCAGTCATTGTATGATGATTATGCTCATGAAATAATTGTGCAATCATTTAGAACCTACTTGATTTACGTAAACATGTTTGTCTATGATAATAGCTTTGCCCTCTGGGACCCTACACTGATAACAACTAATATCTGGTTTTTCCGCCCAATTACGTAGAAGCTTTATCCTATGAACATCCTCATTCACTGATAAGACATCCGAGAATGTAATTTACATAAAAATTGGGATTTGAAACTGGTTGCAACCTTTAACCCTCTTGATATGTTATCGTTCTGGGTTTTTCAGATAAAGTTTGAATCAAATTATTAAGTTTTCTACATCATTACACAAGTGACCATCACTTCTAATATTAATGATAGCTATTTTTGCGTCACAATTATTTTTGAACGTCTGTAGCAGGTTAAGCACCTGAAAAAAATTTTTCAGAGTAAGAGCCAGAGATTCTTTGATCTTTTTTTCGACTATTTAACGTATAAGCCCAAACTGATTCAGAAATAATACGGAAGATTCATCTGAACAATTATAAAGCATTGCGAACCAACAAAGTCATGCTACATCGCGGTTTATTATTTGTGAGACACGTAGCAACAGCTATTGAACACGTGTTCGTGTTTATGTCAGTGACACAAAGGCCAAGTTCCAACGTGGCTATTACAGAATCTATTGAAACATTCCTGATAAAACGAGATAGAGCTATTAGATGAATCAGATATCTAATTCTTCTTGGCATGTTGTCAAAAGCTCGCTGCTAAATTTCTTTGCTTTATAAACACAAATCCAAATTTATTGGATCATAATATTTTACGACTGTAATAACAACACAATGGACTTGTTGATCATAACGATGGTGATATCTCGAGTCCAGGGATTGTAAATGGCGTCGAAAGTTTCGGACGATAAAGTAGAGCATATTGTTATCAGGAGCTGTTAAAAGTAAAATTTATGTTCGTGATTTCATTAATTTCGATGACGTGGCGCTATTAGCTAATTAAAAAGGTTCTATAACTTTGAAATTACAATTGTGGCGCGTGTTCTCGGAATTTATTGTGACTCAAACAAAATATCTGCAATTCGAGACATGAAAGTGGGTTGGTACCGCCGGTAGCTTTGCCATGCGCAGTAGACCGATCGATCCTTGACATGAATATTATAATGAGTTTTGTCCTTGATAAGGACAAGGAAATTAATAATGCGTCTAACTACGTTACAGCTTTTGAAATTTTCATAGAAATATTGTGCAAAACAAATGATGCGCATCAACAGATTTATTATTTACGACACATCTATTAAAACTGTGTAAGTTCTCTATATTTTGGGTTGGAAATTATACCTGTTGAGACAGAAACATACAGGTTGTAAGGGACATGTTTCCAAAAACTGAAAGGGGGTATATCATACTTACTCTGAGCTATTGGGCCTAAACAAACTTAACTTTGAAATCAGACCTCGAATATATCACTGTAATATCTCAGGGGATGTAAACGATAACCCTTATCAACTCGTTTTACACCTTAAAATTGTGTAAACTGGAATCTTGCAACAATTGGAGCAGAAAACCAATCCATCAGTTGTACATCACAGTGTTCACAAACAAAACCACTAAGTTAACACAACCTTTACCGGGCATTTAGTTCCCTGTATTAGGTATATTAGAGTTGTTCCGAATGAGACTGCTCAAAGATACTGGTACTCCTAATAATCAGTCATCTATATAACTATACACGATATCTCAGCATCTACCCCATGAAGATAAATATCAACTGGCAGCTTTCCAAGAGATCGGACAATACTATTCCCAACTTCTTTTCATTAGCGATGAAATACCCTTTTGTAATGATCCTTAACAAGGTGACTTGACAGCCGGTCGTCCAACTCTTTGGTCGAATGACTATGTATATGCTTATATGGAAAGAAGTGTCGTCACGGGGCCGCAAAGACACTTTTGTTTGGAACTACCATAGCTTAGTTACTACTACTAGATGACCATAGACTACGAAAAATATGGTTAACGGTGCGAAAGAAAGAGACAAGGATGGCGCCGACAGTTTGGTTCGGTCGTTCTCGCGTATACGGGTATGACCAAGAGAACTGTTCAGGTGTACGTTACCCGTAATGACCGCCTCATCTTACATGACATTAAATACTTACTATGACATGAAATTAAATGTTATCAAACTTAGTGTCAAAGTCTATTACGCATAGTTTACATTTTATTAGAGGTTTATAGGGTAGTATGATAAACTATACTCTCTTTTTTGAGGTTTAGGGTACTATGAGAAATTAATTATACTCTTTTTTTTTCAAATTGTAATATTCCGATACATAACTTAGCCTAGCGTCGGGACTTTGTTTTGGATTGGACATATTAGTAGCGATTGAACTTAGCCGAAGCGATTTTGGCAGAAATTTCAAAGTTAGGAAGTACCTAGATGTGTTCTTGTGATCTTATTTTTGTGCGCTCTAAATAGATAACTGGGATGTAAAATCATCTTTAGTACCTACATACACTTAATCTACACCAATATTAAAAAGAGATAAAGTTTCTTAGTTTGTGAGTTTGTTTGTTGCAAGTATTCTCTGGAACTACTGAACTGATACCCAAAACTACCTCACCAGTAGAAAGCTACATTATTCCTGAGTGACCTAGACTATATCCACGCTCGCGAGCCACTTGCGGCTCGCGCACCACTCGCCCCCGAATACAGTCATAAAAGCTAAACCCACGCGAACGAAGTCGCGGGCAAAAGCTAGTAAAGTACAATGTCTTTGAAATAAAAGGCTACATGACCTGTTTAAATGTCCCACGTCGCTACGTCGCTCTGCACGTGACCCTGCGCTTGGCTCCACATGCTGCTACCCTCCGTGTGGCTCCACACGCCGCTCAACTCCGCATGGCTCCACACGCCGCTCATCTCCGCACGGCTCCACACGCCGCTCATCTCCGCATGGCTCCACACGCTGCTCATTTCCGCTTGGCTCCACACGCTGTTCATCTCCACGTGGCTCCACGGTGCTCCTCTCGGCTGCAGCTTTCCTCGCGATGCACGACGACAGGCCCCGATGCGCCGTTGAGATCCAGCGATGACGTCGAAGCTCCCTTTCCAGCATTGCGATCCTCTGCATCCCAGCTCAGCATCATGTTCCAGCCGTGGATCCCCAGGACTAGGGGCAAGTTGCCCGCGTCTTGACTGCGCCACCCCGGTGGCCACCACATCACATTTTGAGATCTCGTAGAAGTGAAAAAGGACAGAAAAAAATATATTGGATACAAAACTGTTATTACATAAAATACCAAATATCTCAGGAACCGTTGATCCTAGCCCAAAAATAAGCAAATTTTTGACCCTCTTTGAAACCGTGTAAGAGGCAGATGCTATATGACCACATACTACTCAAATGTTGGATTTGCGGGGGCCCGCTGTGCAGACCCATGTACTCACGTGGTTTTTGAAACATCCTTTACCTAAAGTTGATGCTAAGTGAAACGCATTAAGCAAAAAGCATTAAGGAGACTGGAGCGATGTAGCACGTGGCACACAAAAATTACGTCATGGTTTTTTTTTCGTCATTGTAGTAGGTACTCGAATGTTGTGAAAATTCAAAGGTGATAATCGGTTAAATATAATTTTGGGCGTTTACTCACGTTTGGTTGTTCGATATCCAACTTCTGAAGTGTAGAAGACCAGATACTCGGGATACTTAGAATGGTTTCCAGGAAAACTCAGGTGGTTAAATATATTACTTTCTTTTAATTTCTGTTAGACACCACTGTCTGTCTTTTACAATCGCACAGAATAGAATGACGCAACCGGTCAGCGCCTCCTGCCAAGTATATTATTTTGGCGGGGAAGACTGATCTCTCTCTCATTTGTTGAAAAATACGCGCATCTTATCGGTTCGCCTTGGCTCAGCCAATCACATACGAGATTAATTGATTGAATTGCTAGAGCAAAAATACTAAATCTTCCAAACTAAAATCGATCTTTGACGAATAAGATAGCTCAAAAATTACATTTAAATTGGAAACCCCTTGTTACGGACGACGTGCAAGAAAGACGCAGCGATGTTACGGACGACGTGCAAGAAGGACGCAGCGATTAGGTTATATAACTTTCTCTTTCTAGCATGGCCTCACTAGGAAGCCTACTAGTTGCGAGGTGTAATTTTTAGATGTAAATAGGCACAATTTGTAAGTCACTCCGATATACTTTTAGGGTGGCCTATGCTGCCAAAGTTCTTCAGGGGGTGTTTAGTGGGTAGTGCGGTCTTTGGGCCTGTGTATACATATTCATATACCTTCCGTGTATAACGGGTACGTATGCATATAGGCGGAGAGCTGTGAGTCCCACATAACCAGCGGCAGCTTCGGCCTTCGGACGAAGCTTCCCCTGGTATGCGTAAATGCATTCACCTCCTCGCCCCCTAACAGGGGGGAAAAAAAAAATAAGCAAAAGGTTAGTTCGTTTAGTTCGGTAGTTTGTTTAGTTCGGTAGCTCGGAACAGTTAAGAAGATTTGCAATAAAGAAAACTGGAAGCGATCCTTCCCTTCGACCTGCAACCTGCAAGTTTCATTCAATAATACAGTCCACGCTACAACCCCCACATTTTGGTCCATCGACGCCGGATTGCAGCCGAAGAAAGAAGAATTCAGCAAATCGAAGAGCCGTACTGCTGCCTGCCGAAGATCTGCGCAGCCGCTGGTGACGCCTGGCCAGATACCGGTGTCACTGAAGCTTGAAGTCTGCCCACGGAGGCGAAGATGTACAAGATGCCGACTACCAGGAGCATGAAGGACAACAATGAGAGAGTGAATGGAAGCGCGCTATCGTCACGCGTTTTCCTTTCGCCCCCTGCGTCTCCGTCCATGACGAGATCAATCATGCCACCCACGAGTGTGCAGATCACGGAAGACCTGGGCTTTGCGTCCGCACAAGCCACCACCGCCTCGCGAATGGAGACAACCGCAGCCGGGCTGCCCGCACCGACACCGCCGATAGCACCTACGGCTGGAGGAACACCACCGCGCCGCAGCCCGCACCCGTCGCTCTCTGGCGCCGAGCACTCGGTACGGACCGCCGCCAGCATCACCGCCTGCGTCGTCTCGCTGAGTTTGAAGCTGAGAAGAGCTAAAGAAGAAGAGAGAAGAAGAAGAGGAGCGTCGCAGCCTACCTAGTAACGAACAACGCGTCGAAGATTGGCTTCACCGAAGCAGTCAACACTTGCCGCCGCCGGCCGATGAACAGCCTGGCGTGGACCCCCATGAATTGCGAGGCGCATCCATGCCTGACGATCGCCGACGTGAAGTGCCTTTGTATGGCGCAGTCACTCACGAATTGCGAGGTGTATCAATGCCTACCGGAAACCAGCGGGAAGTACCCTCGTATGGCGCAGATACCCACGAGTTGCGAGGCGCATCGAGGCCTGACAGGCCCCGGTTTAACCTGCCTGCAGATTCAACTGAGTTGGAGCCTACATTTGGAGGAGCGACTCTCAGATATCAGAACGACAAGGCCCAGCAGGAAGCACACGTTGTCGGAACAAGGCAGAGGACGCCATCGCCGCACTACAGGGAGGGACAAAGAAGGCGATCGACCACACCAGCAGGATCAAAGGACCGTGGCATTGAGCGACTAGCCGAAGCCTTGGAGTCAATGGTGAAGAGGAGACCACCGCCACGTCAAGCCCAAGAGCTGCCACTGTTCCATGGGGAAGTGGTGGAATGGATGCCCTTCAAAGCTGCTCTGCGGGACTCGACTGACCTGTTCCAGTTTACACCGGCGGAAAACCTCGCGCGGCTACGGAGCTGCCTGCGTGGTGAAGCGAGGAACGCAGTTGCCGCGCTGCTGTACACGGCGACTGACCCAGAAGTAATCCTGCGAACACTCGAGCAGCGCTTCGATCGCCCGGAAGTCATCATGGATCAGACACTGCCGCGCGTTGGTACCAGCGCTGAAGAACTGTATAACTTCGCAGTCAAGCTGCAGAACCTTGTATGCGTGCTGTACAACATCGAGCGGAGGAGATATCTGTTCAACCCGATGCTGACCAGTGAGGTGTTGGACAAACTTAGCGCACACATCAGAGCGAGATGGTGCGATTTCGCAGACGAGTACGAGGCGTCCTGCGTCAACTCGAGCAACAAGGAAGCAGAAATAGAAACCTTGTCAAGATTCCTTATGCGGGAGGCAGATCGAATGCTTCGCTACGCTTATTCACACTGTACAACAACTGGAGGGAAGGAGGCACCAGCAAAGAAGCCAGCACCGCGGCCAGTACAGCAAGCTAGAAGAGAAGAAGCGCAGAGGGTCTACACCGCCACAGCTGCTCAAGAAGAAAAGGAATGCTTGTGCTGCGGGAAAGAGCACGATATCTACGCATGCCCGAAGTTAACAGCAATGAACACAGACGACCGCTGGACTTGGGTGAAAGACAAGAAAGTCTGCTTTATGCCTGCACGGGGATCACCGGAAGTTCCGCTGTAAGGCGAAGCGATGTGGCGTCGGAGAGTGCCGGATGAGACACCACGCACTCCTGCACACGGAACGGGCACCAGCAAAGGAGCCAACACCACAGAAGACGGACAACAAGGAAGAGCTGGTGATGTCTGCAACAACAATGCAAGCCAGAGGACCGGTGCTCCTGAAAGTATGCCCGGTGACAGTGCGAGGACCCGGAGGTTTGCAAGTGGAAACATACGCGCTGCTGGTCGAAGGGGCAACGATATTGCTCATCGACGAAGAGCTGGCACGAATGCTACACACACTTCCGCTGCACATACACGGTGTCACCTCATCACAGCGGGAAATGAGCCAACGAGTACGGCTCAACCTGCAAGGGCAAGGCGGCAACAAGGAGTATGACATCGAGGCTTACACCATGAAGAACTTCAAAGCCGGTTCACAGACTGTGGACAGAGAGAGCCTCACCTACGCACATCTGAAAGGACTGCCGGTACAAGACATGGTCTACGAGCAAGCGGCGCCTAGACTGCTCATAGGGGCTGACAACTGGCACCTCATAGTGTCACGGAAGCTACTCACTGGGAAAAGGAACGAGCCAGTGGCTTCACTCACGCTGCTTGGATGGACACTTCATGGCACTCTTCCTAAAGGGCGAGCTGATGAAGACGGCACAGTCCTCCACTTAAGGAAAACACGAAGAAAAGAAGAGACAGTCTTCACAAACGAAAATGAGAAGGTAGAGGACCTACTGAAGTCCCACTACGAGATAGACTCCCTTGGGATATCCATCACAACGCAACCAAGGAAGTCTGATGAACGAGCGAAACAGATCTTCGCAACCTCCGTAAAGCAAGTCGATGGAAGATACGAAGTTGGACTGCCGTGGATCCAAGACGAGACGAAGATGTCACCCAGTTACGACATGGCAAAGAAGCGGCTTAGTCACATAGAGAGGAAGATGCAAAGGTCGGAAGCATTCAAGACGGCTTACTCGGCGCAAGTCAAGAACCTACTGGACAAAGGGTATGCGGAGTTGGCGAAGGGACATGAAAGGAACAGCAACTTGAACTGGTACCTGCCACACTTCGGCGTCGTTAACCCCAACAAGCCAGGGAAACTACGGCTGGTCTTCGACGCTGCTGCTCGCGCCAACGGGGTCAGCCTCAACGACCGGCTTCTAGATGGACCTGATCTGTTGAGATCGTTACCTGGGATCCTGTACAGATTTCGAGAGGAGAGAATAGCGGTCACAGCAGACATCCGCGAAATGTTCCTGCAAGTGAAGATAAGACCAGACGACCAGCCAGCACAAATGTTCCTGTGGCGCGACAACCCTGAAGAAGACATCCGGAAGTACATAATGACTTCCATGATTTTCGGAGCAAGGAGTTCGCCGTTCTTAGCGCATAGCGTGCGCGACCACAACGCACGAAAACATAGTCCAGAATGTCCACTGGCGCTGAAGGCCATCACTACGAACCACTATATGGACGACTACGTAGATAGCTACGCGAACGAAACCGAGGCCATCGCGACCATAGCTGAAGAACGCCATGTACACCAGCAAGCGGGTTTCGTCATCGCCGGTTGGGACTCCAAGTACTCAGAGATGTACCAAGGGACCTGCGCGCAAGAGCACCAAAGGAGATGGGAAAAGCCGCTCAAAATGGCAGAACACTGGGCCTGATATGGGCGGCCGACACCGATGAACTGCTCTTTAACACCGACATGCGACGTGTTCCACATGAAGTGAAGATCCTGGCGCGACCACTGACCAAGAGAGAAGCACTCAGCGCGGTGATGTCTATCTTCGACCCCTTAGGATTGCTGAGTTATCTCACCATCACGGCGAAGATTCTCCTTCAGGACCTATGGAGACAAAAGAAGATCGGTTGGGACGACGCGCTGCCAGAGGAAGCCGCCGAGGAGTTCGCTACGTGGATGCGAACGATACATGAAGCGAGGCACCTGCGACTCCGGAGACGCTACTCCTGCACGGGGGGAGTGCGAGAACGACAACTGCACATCTTCAACGACGCAAGTGAGCAAGCGTACGCGACCGCGGCGTACTGGCGGTTCGATTACGAAGATGGCTCCGTCGAGGTGACCCTGGCTGTAGCAAAGGCAAAGGTAGCGCCTATCAAGACGCAAAGCATCCCACGTCTGGAGCTACAAGCTAACCTGATAGGAGCAAGACTGGCGGACGAAATCACGAGAGAACACCGGATAAAACCAGAACGGACGGTGTTTTGGTCAGACTCGACTACAGCGCTGCATTGGATCCGCAACGACGAAGTGCGATACTCTCCCTACGTCGCGCACAGATTGAATCTCGGAGAGAACCACAGGAGACCAATGGCGCTGGGCACCTACCAAAGAAAATGTCGCGGATGAAGCAACAAGAGCAAACTTCGTCTCTAAGACCCGTGAAGACCGATGGTTCACCGGGCCTGCGTTCTTATACGAGAAAGAAAAAGCCTGGCCGAGAGAATGCGAAGCCAACCAGATAAGGACCACTGGCTCCCGGACCTAGCCCGCTTCTCATCATTCGAACGACTTATAAGGGCTACAGCAAGGGCTCTTGCCTTCATGGACATCTGTCGGCGGCGAGCAACCAGGATGGAGTTACGTCATCTAGAGGAAGCGGAACGTTACTGGTGGAAGAAGATGCAGAACGACGCATTCGCCGAAGAAGTCAAGAAGCTCGAGAAGGGGCAATCCATAAACCCCTCCAGCAGAATAGCGAAGTTGGATCCCATCTTAGTCGACGGAATACTGCACGTCCGTGGGAGAACCGAAGCCACTGAAGTAAAGGAGCACACAGCGAGTCCAATCATCGTGGAAGGACGACACCCCATCGCGAAGCTGCGTGCGATGGACTACCACAAGAAGGCGTTACACGCGAACAAGGAGCGTGTAGTCAACGACTTAAGGCAAACGTACTGGATAACCCGCCTGCGACCAACAGTACGAGCCGTGGAGAAGGACTGCCGATTGTGCCACGTGGAAGGACGACACCCCATCGCGAAGCTGCGTGCGATGGACTACCACAAGAAGGCGTTACACGCGAACAAGGAGCGTGTAGTCAACGACTTAAGGCAAACGTACTGGATAACCCACCTGCGACCAACAGTACGAGCCGTGGAGAAGGACTGCCGATTGTGCCAGCTGCGAAAGAAGAGGCCGAGGACACCAGTCACGGGGAACCTGCCACCGGAACGACTAGGGGCCTACGCAAGGCCGTTCACCTACTGCGGCGTAGACTACTTCGGCCCTATCATGGTGACAGTGGGCAGACGACACGAGAAAAGGCGGTGCGCGCTATTAACCTGCTTGACCGTGCGCTCCGTTCACCTGGAGTTAGTCCACAGCTTGACAACAAACAGCGCCATCATGGCGCTCAGAAGAATCAGGTCAACTCTCGCCCTCTGACACACGTATCAGTCGACGTGAACGACCCTGAGGCCCTGACACCGAACCACCTTCTACTGGGAAGTTCAGCTGGATTGCTAACTACCGGCCCCTGTAGTGCCGCCGATCGACGCACATGGAGAGCGGTATAAGGATTGGCCGATGAATTTTAGAGAAGATGGGTCAGAGAGTACCTGACGTCCCTGCTGCCGCGAGGGGAGAGCCGCAGCAGCCAAGAAGAGGAAATAAAAGAAGGCACGCTGGTTATCATCGCGGACGAAACACAGCCGCGCAACACATGGCCCCGCGGAGTGGTGACACGCATCTTCCCTGGACCAGACGGAATCGTACGGAACACCGAAGTCCGCACCCGAGGAGGCCTTCTACGGCGGCCGGTGAGGAAGCTCGTCGTCCTCCACGTCGATGATGGAGTCTCCGAAGATCTGCGACGGGGGGAGGATGTTACGGACGACGTGCAAGAAAGACGCAGCGATGTTACGGACGACGTGCAAGAAGGACGCAGCGATTAGTTTATATAAACATTTTGGATGAACTAAGCATTGTGCAAATTTGTGTTTCGAATTTTACTGACGAGGAAATTGATACTGCGAAGAATCTGCTTTACACTAAGTGTGGGAGTGGACAGAGAAACGTACAAAGGAAAGGTGACGACAAAAAGAAGAAGAATATAAAAGATGTGGTAAAAATTCTTAAAGAAGTAGATCCGGACGTGCAGCCAATTTTCGTTGCGAAAGATTTAAATCGATTACCCCCCGTCTCTTTTGACTATGTAGACGTTACGCGTCTATTAAAAGATATGACAATAATGAGAACAGAGTTGGCTACCCTTAAGAATGAAATGACTACCGAATTGTCTGAGTTGCGCACCACAATCAGTTCGCAAAAACGTATGGATTTAACCGTTATAACTCCGAAGAGACAAAACGCTCGATCGCAGACGCCTGTGATTGTACCACCGTCTGTCCCCGTAGCCTCGGAGCCGGTTGAAATATTTACGCCTACCTACCGCAACATCGTTACTGGTGGAGTTGCACAGCGGTCGCATCAAGCGAAAATAACATCTACGCGTCGTGTTACTTCAGGCGAAGATCGCATATTGACTGATGACGTTTCGGCTAAGACTAACCGATTGTATCTGTAAAACTACCCGAAACTGAAAAAAATGATAATGACTCGTTCACGACACTGGAGAAAAAGAGTAGAAATAAAATACGAAACTACAATATGCGTGGTACTCAAGAAAAAACCTGTAAGATACAAGTGGCTGAGTCCCGATGTACAATCTATGTTTCACGCACAGAAAAGTCAGTAACAGAGTCCGACATAGTCGAACATATCAAGGAAATGGGTGAACAGAGCATAAGTGTAGAACTACTAAAGCAAAATCGGGAGACGCCCTTTAACTCATTTAAGATATGCATACTATGTAGCAAGCTCGGCACTTTCCTAGACCCTAGTTTTTGGCCATCTGGTCTAGTTTACCGAAGATTTATGGAAAGAAGAACACAAAACGCTGTAAAACAACCACTTAATGGATAGGTCCTCAAATAATCCCATTGTTATGACGTCTTTCAACTGTAAATCTCTGAAAGGATCAACAGAACAGATAAGGGACCTATGCAGCGTTGCGGACATCATCGCACTTCAGGAGACGTGGCTCCTCCCCCACGATCTAGGTTTTGTTAATGAGATAAGCCAGGAATTTGGTACATTTGCCAAATCATCAGTCGATACGTCGGCTGGCGTGCTGGTTGGGCGCCCTTACGGGGGTCTGGCAGTTATGTGGAGGAAATCAATGTTCAAGAAGGTATCCGTAGTAGAATGCACGAGTGACCGATTGGCTGCTATAGAAATTGATTTGAATGGTCGTAGATTTTTTGTGTTTAGTGTCTACATGCCAGTTGATAAGGAAGAAAATCTAATAGATTTTACGGATTGTCTCGCAAGGGTGGCTGCAATGATTGCGGACAGTGATGTTGAAGCGGCGTACGTTTTAGGCGACTTCAATGCTCATCCTGGAGCCAGGTTCGGAAACGAGCTGACTTCGTTTTGTGAGGACCACGAGTTAATCTGTGTGGATAGAATGCTTCTCCCAGAGGACACCTACACGTTTGTTAGTGAAGCCAATGGGTCTCGAAGGTGGCTGGATCACTGCGTGGTGACACACGCTGCAAGAAAAACCATTGACTCAGTGAAAGTTGACTATGGGGTCTATTGGTCAGACCACTACCCGCTTTTGATAAGTTGCAACATGGAGTATGTAGCTGATAAAACGGTGCAAAACAGCAACAAAGTTGGTCTTCCTAATGGAATTCACTGGGGAAAAAGAGACAACGAACAGATTAATAAAATTATGCAAAGTACTTGCACGAAAAACTAGAGCCCTTTAAGTGTTCTAGTCATTGTGAGCGTTGCGAACTAGGTAAATGTAAGGATCATTTGTACCTGATAGATGAATATTATAACTTTATTGTAAGAACTATACAGTGCGCTTCCATGCACAGTATGAACAATTCTCGTCGCGGTGCACGGAAAAAGAATAAACAAGTTTTGGGCTGGAACTATCACGTAAAGGACATTCATCAAAAGGCGCGACTTTACTATGCCGATTGGGTTTCGAGCGGTAAGCCAAGGGCTGGCACTATTTTTAATCAGATGGTGGCGAGTCGAAGGGCATTTAAAAATAAGTTAAAGTGGTGCCAGAATAACGAGGACAGAATCAAAATGGACATATTAGCCAAACATCAAACTGAAAAAAATTTTGCTAAGTTTTGGAATGCCACCCGTAAATTAAACCACAAACCAAATGTACCCATTACTGTTGAGGGTTTACAAGACCCTAAAAGTATTGCAGACTTATTTTCAAATCATTTCAAGGTTAACCCTTTGGCTGCCCGTGATAGTCCTACTAATGGTAGCTTCAATGTGGAATGCCCCACAGAACAGTATAATGAGGTGTATTTTGCGCCGAATGATGTTGCAGAAGTAGTTCGGGGAATCAAACGTGGTAAGTCCCCGGGCATAGACGGATTAAGTATAGAGCATATCGTATATGCTGGTGATATAATCTTTATGGCATTATCAGACCTATATAGTATATGTATGAAGTCTAGGTACTTACCAAAAGAATTGATGAAAACCGTGGTAGTTCCAGTGCCAAAGAACAAGACGGGTGATCTCTCAAGTCTCAAAAACTATAGACCGATTTCACTTGGAACAATTCTAGGTAAAATACTTGAGAGACTTATCCACCCCGATCTTCGAAAGAATATAAATTTGAGCGACGCACAGTTTGGTTTTCGTACCGGCCTCTCAACGGATACTGCTATCTTTTGTCTCAAAGCTACGGTGAACTACTATGTAAAAAGGGGAACATCAATTTATGCCTGCTTCCTAGATTTAAGTAAAGCGTTTGACCTAGTAAATTACGATCTACTCTGGGAAAAGCTCTTGCTGGCAAAGGTACCACACAAGACCGTAGAACTGCTGAGATACTGGTACGAAAACCAAACAAATGTAGTGAGATGGGGTGACACGACGTCTAACGAGTACAGGTTAGAATGCGGTGTTCGCCAGGGAGGGCTGACCTCTCCGGACCTCTTCAGTCTGTATGTAAATGACCTGATTGAGGAGCTTAGAAGCACGAAAGTAGGTTGTCACATTGGCACTACTTGTCTGAATAACTTAAGCTATGCAGATGATATGGTGCTTCTAAGCCCCTCGATCAAGGGAATAAGAAAACTCTTGGCTGTGTGTGAACGTTACGCAAGAAATCATGGCTTAAAATATAATGCAGAAAAGACGCAGCTTATGGTGTTCCGCTCAGGAAGAGGTCCGGAGAGGGTACCGCCTGTGTTTCTTGACGGAATCGAGATCGAAAGGGTGGATAGGTTTAGGTACTTAGGACATATGCTTACGGAGGATCTCATTGATGACCTTGATATTGAGCGCGAACGGCGGGCCCTATCAGTGCGGTGCAACATGCTCTCACGCAGGTTCGCTCGATGTAGTCCAGAGGTGAAGGTGACCCTCTTTAGGGCCTATTGTCAAAGCTTTTACACCTGTCAGTTGTGGGTCAACTTCACCAGACGTGCGATGAGCAGCATTAGAGTGCAGTATAATAATGCATGAGTTTCTGGTGTGCCTCTACTTATATTGCTCCATTGAATACTTTTTTATTATTTTCCTTCACTGTATTCTTAAGATTTAATTAAGAGAACCGTAGGTCTAAATTTAACAATTTCATTTAATTATGTACTTATGTGACTGTTGTGTTCTTGAATAAAATAAAATAAAAATAATAAATAATAAATTGCCAAAGTACTGCAGTGCGTCGGGCATGTTCGCCGACGCCAGGGTCTCAGATTTCTTTGCTATACGTAGATCGAGAATTGCGGCTTTTTGGTCATGTATCAGAAGCTCAACCAATGGAGTTCTCCGTGCATTGTCCGAGTGCTTGGATAGCCCTATTTTAAATTGTTGGCTTTCCGTTCACCGGGACGAGAATAGAAAGTAACATTGCGTAATATGTTGTGTATTTAATTTAATTTGTTGTGTATATTTGTATGGGTATTTTTTGCCTGAAATAAAGATTTATAAAAATAACTTTCTCTTTCTAGCATGGCCTCACTAGGAAGCCTACTAGTTGCGAGGTGTAATTTTTAGATTTAAATAGGCACAATTTGTACAAAAACCCCTCCCCAGGGGGGGGCGTCGCACCGATGTAATTTTAAGGTGGCTACGCTGCCAAATTTCGCGAGGGGGTGTTTAGTGGGTAGTGTGGTCTTTGGGCCTGTGCATACGTATTCATACACCTTCCGAGTGTAACGGGGACGTATGCATATAGGCGCAGAGCTATGAGTCAACGCATTCACCTCCGCTCTCCCTTAACAGGAGGGAAAAAAAAAAGTAAGCAAAAGGTTAGTTCGTTTAGTTCGGTAGTTTGTTTAGTTCGGTAGCTCGGAACAGTTAAGAAGATTTGCAATAAAGAAAACTGGAAGCGATCCTTCCCTTCGACCTGCAACCTGTGAGTTTCATTCAATAATACAGTCCACGCTAGAACCCCCACACCCCTAACACTCGCGACTATGTGAACTGGCAAATGAGAACTTGGAACAACGTTTTTTTCTCTGACGAGTCTCGGTTTTGCCTGCATGGTAACGACAGAAGAACTCGAGCTTGGCGTCGTACAGGTCGACGTTATCAACAACGTTTCGTTCGTCCCATATCTGCTTACGGTGGAGGATCGGTGATGGTTTGGGCTGCAATTTCACGGGATACTCGATCTCCTTCAGTGATTGTTCGAGACACTCTCACTGCTAGGCGTTATATCGACCGAATCTTGCGACCTCACGTATGTATTACCTTTAGCAAGGAACAGAAGAGGATTTATTTTTATGCAGGATAATGCTAAGCCTCATACAGCGATATCACCCGCCAATTTTTTCAGAGAAACAACATTAGATTGTTGAGGCATCCTGCAATGAGTCCTGACCTGAATCCCATAGACCACGTTTGGGATATATTGGGCCGCCAATTGCGTCAAAATTATCCGAATCTGAACGATTTGGCAGCACTAGAGAACGCTTTGATAAGAATTTGGCGTCAGATCCGGCAACAAATTGCATTTCGAATATGCGACAAAGATTGCAAGCTGTGATTACGAGTAGAGGCGGGAACACTCGATACTGAACACGACACACACACACACACCGTGTGGTGGCCGGAACACCATCAAATTGATTTAAGAACTACTGCGTGACACCGCACGGAACCCTAAAATAATTAGTTCGATAAGACTAGGATATTATTCTTAGAGAAATAGCGATGTTGCCGCTTCTTGTCTGATCTAACACGTGCATGATATTATCTGACCAGAATACCAAAATTTAAAGAAAAAGTGCTGAAAAAGTATAAGTATAAATGTTATCGTGAAGGTCGGTTGAGATCACCAGATCTCACACCTCTAGATTTTTTTTATGGGGATATGTAAAAAATCTAATTTACCAGAATTCCTATGCAACTGTAAACGAGTTAAGAGCTGAGGTGCACAATACGATTATGAATATTCATCACAACTTGATATTAAAAGTAACTGGAAATGAATTACTTAAAAGAATAAATTTCTGTATCCAACGAAATGGAGCTCATTTCGAGCAACTACTTAGTAAAGTTAATTTACCCTTTTTTTCGTTCAATTAAAAAAGTTTAGATTTCATGGTTTTCCTTTCATTTAATTTACCACGTTTGTTAGAGAGATTTGATCCTTATGATTGACCCTATCGATAGATGCCGTAAAAGTACAGGGTGTTATTTTTTCGGAATTTACCCGGTTCGATTCCCGGGTGTGGCAAGCGAATTTACGAAAATCTGTGAATGCAGTTCTGTTTCTTTTTAAAAACAAAGGAATGTTTCCTTTGAGTAAAATTGTCTATCTCCAGTATGTAGAGTGCTTTCCCTCCAGGTGGCGTTCAAAAATTTCATCCTGTTTATTTATTTATTTTATTTATTTATTTACACTTATAGTACACCAAAACAATTTTGTAATGTTAATACGTAGAAATACTATAATAAAGTGTACAGTAGGCGACCTTATTGCTAAAAGCAATCTCTTCCAGACAACCTGTTTAAATAGATTAGCCTTATATATTTTCCTAAACTCAAAAATACACAGGATGTTTGTGATATATATAGTGCAGAAACAAAACAAAAGTACAACGGTTATCAGTTTCTTATAAAAAATGTTATGTTCTGTGCTTTTGCATGGTGTAATTTGGCATGTTTTTAGTATCCAATTTTATTCTATATTAATATTTATTTTTAAAAAGTAAGCTTTGTAATATTTTTATTTGAAGTTTTGTAGCTATGATTTAGAAACCACTATAGAACTGGGTACCTACCCATTTAGATCGCTGTATTTTTTTTATATTGAACTTGGCCCCATTTATAATTTTATGTTTTGTTGTGATATCATTAAATTATATAAAGTACAAATACTATATTCCTATCCTTATTCAACTAATAGTACTGAACCCTCGGTGCACAAGCCAGAGTACAAGTCTAGTAAAACTATAATTTTTACTACTTATAAGATAATAAGTATAATAATCTACTTACAGAAAAAAATATTCATGGAAAAATCAAACACGGTCATCTAGCCCCAAACTATGTTTTCCAGTACTATGGGTTTTAAATAGGTAAAAAGTAAAGAAAATATTAAAACGACCGATACGTAATGAAAATAGTATGCAAACGTCTACATGAGGCAGTGCAGAACATTTTATGAATTTCTTGTGTGGTGTAACCACAAAGTCATCATCGCTGAAATGCTCTGAGTAAACAGTGCTTAAACAAATTGTTACGTTCTGTAGTTCTGATATACTTTTCCTTCAATTCGGGAAATTAAAAAAATATCGTTGAAAAACATCGATAACACCCTCGCACTAAATTACAAGAAACCAAAAATAATGATTTTCATTTAAGTTTTTCACTTACACATGGTAAGAAACTACTCCATTTATTAAACTTACTTTGCCAGTTGCATTTTTGCACCTTATTATTGACCATTTCGGCAATTTTAACACCAAAACACACGGAGCTCTGCCTGTCATGAAATTGTGCAATTTCTGAGCAGTACAATCATTTACAAATGACAGAAACATATCTCGTGCAAGAAGCTAACTCGCTGCCACGCCTCCTTCTGCAATCTATCGAAGCGGCAATTTTTTGAAGTGAAAACTTCTTTAGCGGCGTTGTGCACTTTTTTGTAATGGGTAAAAAATGTTAAACTCACGTCAGGACACGTGACCTGATCGAAAATTCGTAAGACGGATGGAGTAGTGAAAACTTCTTTTGCGGCGTTGTGCACTTGTTTTGTAATGGGTAAAAAATGTTAAACTCGCGTCAGGAGACGTGACCTGATCGAAAATTCGTAAGACGGGTGGAGTTGATTTTTTGTTGATTTTTCTGAGATATAAACCTGTCATTTGGCACCCCTTTGAGATGTCGACAAACTTCTAGCGACTGTTTATAATTTTTTTGTGTTTTATTATTGTTTTATCATCAAATAACAAATCAGGTACATAAAGAGCATATTATAATCACTACGTTTTCCCTCCTCACAAACGATAACAGTTGTTTTTGTTTCAAATTATTACTTAAGCAAATTTTCATATCTCGGTCTTTTTTTGGAAATACAAACCAAGAAATTTGCAAACAACAAAACAAAATCTTATAACAGATTTTTCGCCTATCAAACTGCTATGTCGCCGCGACTTTTTACTCTACACACTCTCTACCTGTAACGGCATGCTCGTACACGCGACAAAAGCCCGTAGAAGGAGATAATTTTCTCTCATCGCGCACGACACATGTTTAAGACCTCATGCTACTCCTGTGTCTGGTTCCGTTGGTTTTCGTGCAAGTTTCTGAGACTAAAGCAAAGGAAAATAAAAGGAGAAAGTAAGTACTTAATTTGTTATTTGATGATAGAACAATAATTGTTAAGAATCCACAAAAATACTTTATTTTTATTAATATTTGATCATCTTTGACTTATTTTAGGCTGTATGATGCCTTTGCCTCACATATTGTGAAAACAAAAGAAAAATTTATAATAAAAACGTGTCTGAAAAGAATGGCGGATTTAATTTCTAGTTTAATCACATTTAACACAAAAACACCCTAGAAAACAAATAAAACCTAATTCCGTAAAAATAATAAAACACAAAAAATCTGTAAACAGTCGCTAGAAGTTTGTCGCCACCTCAAAGGGGTGTCGAGGGTGCCGACATATATGTCTTCAATCAAACGTCAAAATAAGCCTATTTCAATGATTCCGGTGCGTTCATGCTCGGCACGAGATAAAAATCTCTACACACCACTACACACTCTCTACAAATGACAGATGAGAGCGAGACCAGTCTTATCTCGCGAGGGCCATGCTCAGTGTCGAGATAAAACCGTTTTGTCGCGCTACGAAGTCTACATTTGACATTAGTGGGTAGACAGTTCCGTCCGATTCGTGATAAATATTGAACGTGTAGCGTTTTCGCCTTAGAACATCCATCTCAGAGGAACAAGATAATGCATGAGAAAGTCATGACTATTTTTCGTGAACGCACGCATTTGTTTCGTTTCCTTTAACGCATAAATCATGCTTATCGATCATTCCTAGTATGATATAAAAAAAAAGAAATATGTATTTCAACTAAAAAAACTTATAGTATATAGATACAATGTAAAATAAAGATTCATTACCTACCTAAATTACATAAATGTTATCATCATCATATCAATTATCACAATGTAGAAAAAAAAACTTTATCAAAAAGTGTAACTGCGTTGAAGGAAACGAAACTATGTTTATTCCCCATGTGGTAGGTCACGCTGAAAAACCTTAAGTCTAAACAGTGTTTATTTATTGTGGTGGTGTATTGTTGAAAAATGGACGATTCAGATAAAGATGACTGGGATGAGCCCCTTTGTTTTAACGAGCCGAGACACTTGGAGCCGATAAAGGGGGCCGAGCGCGTGGACCACTCGTGGCGAGTGAAAGAGAAGGTATGGCGCAGATGGGCATGTTGTGGGCAACTGCGTTTATGCGATCGCACGGCGGCCGATGAAAACAAACGCACATGGCTAGCTACGTCGTCGGCGTAGAGATAGGTCGTAATGGGTTTTGATACGAGGTGCACCTGTTCCTAGTCCGTTTAAATACTTGATCCAAATACCTGTTCTACCTAGTCCACCTTGTATTGTTAGAGTACATACTTTCCGGCTGCGTAGTTATAGTACGGGTTCACGTTCACTCTTAATCACAACATGGACTTAGGACTGTCAACTTATGGAAAAGATCTAGAATGTTATCTTTCCTTCATACTTTGACAGGCTTAGGACTGTCAACTTATGGAAATGTCTAGAACTTTTAAAAATTGATTTTAACATACTTTGCACTGGGTCATATTGTACTGGCCGAGTTCTATAAAATGGTCCCAAGCCACCCTTCTTCCTTTTGGAGCCATAATTTAAGTAGCTAAGCTTGGTCACTCGGGTATACATTAGGTACTTAATAAGTTATTCTGTCACTGTGGTACAATGCAAACTTTCTTTCATTACATACAATACCTGCCTGTACTCAATACCACAGACTAGTATTATATAGCTCAATATTCGATCGATACTATACAATACTAGTTTTTTAAAGAAATTAAAAGCTAAATAAATTAAAGCTCTTCAGAAGTTCTTTAATTCCGTTATACTTTAGGAACAAATGCCTAAGGCATGGCACACAAATGTGGTCATGCTTTTCTTCAAAAAGGGTGACAACACCCTGCTGAAGAACTGCAGACCCATCTCACTGCTGAGCCATGTCTTTAAGCTGTTTTCAAGAGTCATTACGAATCGTCTTGCATGCAGGTTTGATGACTTCCAGCCTCCCGAACAAGCCGGTTTCTGAAAAGGCTTTAGTACCATAGAGCACATACATATGCTGCAGCAGATTATACAGAAGACTGAAGAGTACAATGAGCCGTAAGCTTGGCGTTTGTGGACTATGAGAAAGCCTTTGATTCAGTCAAAACCTGGGCTGTGCTACAGTCTCCCCAGCAGTGCCAAATTGACCATCGATAAATCGAAGTGTTGAAGTGTCTGTATGAAAATGCCACTATGTCCAACAGGACGAGAACTCGAAACCTATCCAGTTGCAGCGAGGGGTGAGACAGGGAGATGTTATAATCTCAACAAGACGAAAATAATTATGTTCGTGTTGCACCCACCCGTCTAATGGTTGGAGACTCTACACTGGAAGTTGTTGACGAATATGTAAACCTGGGACAAACAGTCCAGCTAGGTAGGTCAAACTTCAAGAAAGAGATCAATTGACAAAGCCAACTCGGCTGGGCAGAGTTCTGGAGGATGGAATATCTTCACATCCCAAATACAGCATTGTCTCAAGACTAAGGTCTTTGACCAGTATGTGTTGCCAGTGATGACTTACCGAACTGAGACATGGTTGCTAACTATGGACCTCATAAGAAGGCTCAATGTTACCCAGAGGGCAATGGAGCATGCTATGCTCGGAGTTTCTCTGTGTGAGTGAATCAGAAACAAGGAGATCCGCGGAAGAACCAAAGTAATTGACATAGCTCACAGAATCACTAAACTGAAGTTGCAGTGGGCAGGGCACATAGCTCGTAGAACAGATGGCCGTTGGGGCAGTAAAGTTATCAAGTAGCATCTGTGCACAGAAACTCGTAGCATCTGTGCACCGAAACTCGTAGCATAGGCAGGCCTCCCATGTGGTGGACCGATCACCTAGTGAAGATCGCGGGAAGCCGATGGATGCAGGCAGCACAAGACCCTTCGTTGTGGAAATCCTTGGGGGAGGCCTTTTTCCAGCAGTTGTCATTTTTCGGATGATATGATGATGATGTTGATGAGGTGGGTCCAGTATTAGATGCATTGGAACAGGTGCCGCCTAGTATCGTAAAATACCTGTTACACGGATCTGTTCTAGTATATCGTAGCGTCCACTGCAAAGTGCTTGCAGTAACTACCTACCTTCACCACCTGTGTTGAAACTGGTTTTCAGGTGTTGTTAGATTTGTATTGATCTCGTGAGTGGCATAGGATACATTTTTAGGGGATAAGTTTTTAATTTTGGCGTACGAGGTGTTGTTAGATTCGTATTGATCCCGTGAGTGGCATATGATACATTTTTAGGGGTTAAGTTTTTAATTTTGGCGTGCGAGGTGTTGTTAGATTCGTATTGATCCCGTGAGTGGCATAGGATACATTTTTAGGGGTTAGGTTTTTAATTTTGGCGTGCGAGGTGTTGTTAGATTCGTCTTGATCCCGTGAGTGGCATAGGCCAAAAAAGAGGGGTTAAGATTTTATGCAGTCAGGTTTTTACTGTTTCATTTAATTCGTGTAGTTATATATACAGTGTGAACCAGATAGGGCTACCGATATTTTAAGGGTATGTAATACATCACATTTCATTGACGAAAAACCCCCCATTAAGGGGTCGCGTCCTTCTCCTCTCTAAATGGCAGCCATTTTAATTTTCAATTTTTTTTTGTAGCTGTTCATGAACAACATGATGAAATGAGTTTTATCAGTACGGACTTTTAAATGGTCTAGTTTGAAAGGTAATTTATTTCCTCTGGTGATCCATACATAAAATTAATCAAAACCATTAAAAAAACACAAAAAGTTCAATGAAAATAAAATAACATAAAGATAGATCCTCTGTAAGTTACCAAAATACCCTGCCTTCGACTAGCACCAATTCAATAGCAGAAACAATTGAAAAATTCACGAAATATTTGGTCTTTATATACACAAAAAAAAATAATTAGTTAATATACGAAATTGCTATAAATATTTTTGTTTTAGTAAACATGTGTATTGTTTCTCTGCGGCAGTACAAGACACACTGCGTGGCGCTAGTGTTGTGCCTGAATGTGGGCGTGGACCCGCCCGATGTAGTCAAGACGCAGCCCTGCGCGCGCCTCGAGTGCTGGATCGGTGAGTCCTCCCCTCCCACGGTGTCATCCATAGTGCATGGTAACGTAATGACCAACGTCTGCTTGATGCAATTGCATCACGAAAGTGAAAAGACTTTGCAAACGGTCGTATATAGCTCTCATTTTTAAATTAGAGAAAAATTAAACAATCACGTTGTATTTCGTTGAAACCCAGCGAAAATGTCTAATACAAAGTGCTACCAGTTAGTAAGAAGTGTTAGTGTGGAGGAAGCAGTGCAATGTGACGGGTGTGAGCGTCACTTGTGTTTGAACTGTAGCGGTCTGACTAGCTGTGAAATTAACCTAATAGGGCTAAAAACCAAGCATACGATGCATCCCATGTCGCGAGGGGCTGCGGCTGGTCCACGTCCCAATCTTTATAAAGGGAGTGGATGCATTGCGAAATGAATTGCAACAGTTGCGATCAGAACTGACATCGAAGTCCGGCCAAACCGACGCCGTCTCTGCGCTGTGAAAACGGACGCATCTGATGTTATAGCGGAATCATCTGAGCGGGAACGCCATGCGTGCAATATTTGATCGCGTGGACCAAGGAAGCCTATGCACAAGATGTGCAAATACGCCAGAAATACGATAAAAGTGCGGTGAATGAGGTAATCGGTAACTTAGGCGACGAGATATTCCCAAGCGATGTGCTCAAAATCATTAAGCTTTGAAAGAGAGAAACAGGCTAAAATCGTTTGATGAAAGTGGTGTTCAAGTCTCGTCGAGTAGCTGTCGAGGCGCTCCAGAACAAACAAAAGCCGGCAAAGTGCGACGCGGGGTCCGGTCCCCGGTCACACGAACAGGGTTCCGCACCAAAACTTTAACTACCAACAGAACGAGACCTCTTCAACTCTCAGTACATACTTTGTAAAAAAAGTTTAGAATCTCAAATTTTACAATTTTAAGATAAATATTTGAGAAACTAGGCGAAAATTGACCATTCCAATAACGATGGCGAGCGGCGAGCGCTAGTCATCTGAGTTACTTTTTACTATCTGTCAAAAACGAAATTTTTTTCTAAAAATGTTTGAAATACCTAAGCGTGACGTCATAGTTTAGCAGCGTCATTTATGTACTCATTTTGTGATTTTGGTGAATGAAAAATCGAAGACCTGATGGAAAACACAACGAGTAAGGTTTTCCGAAGTTTAAGTAGGAAGGCAATTTGGTGATCGAGAGTTCATAATAGGCAACATGCAATATTTTTATTTTTGCTTTTTTTTGCTTGCATTTTAAAGAACTCCATGCAGAATAAACCAGGAGTATATTAAAAAAATAAAAAAACTTGTTTTTTTAATTTTAAATGCGGTTTTAAAGTAACCGTTTAAATTTGCGCGCGCAAACGGAATTATAGTTGCGATGACGTCACTCCTGTCTGACACTCAGACCAAAGAGAATATAATACATTACAATGTATTATATTTTCTTTGGTCTGAGTGACAGACAGCAGTGACCAAAGAGAATATAATACATTACAATTACAATAAATTACAATGTATTATATTCTCTTTGGTCTGAGTGACAGACAGGAGTGACGTCATCGGAACTATACGTCCGTTTGCGCGCGAAAATTTAAACGGTTACTTTAAAACCGCATTTAAAATAAAAAAAACAAGTTTTTTTATTTTTTTAATATACTCCTGGTTTATTCTGCATGGAGTTCTTTAAAATGAAAGCAAAAATAAAAATATTGCATGTTGCCTATTTATTTCTGACGCTGTCGTCATCCCTATTAACTACGAAACTACTGGAAAAGGATAGAAGTCGTTTTTATTATTGTAGTGTGCGTCCGCGCCTACTGACGCGCACATATACAAACCGCGCGATGCACCATTGTATGAAGATAACTTACTATTTTTGTTTTTGCTATGCTACGGGGCCCCAAAATCTTGAAAAAATACTATATACATAATATATAAAAAAAAGTCCTGACTCATTCACTGACTGACTCATCAACGCTCAGCCTATACCCTTCGACCAAGAATACAGAATTTTTTCACAGCGGTTGTTATTACGATGTAGACGAGGAATAATAAAGGATTTTTTAAAATTTGAGAGGGTGAAAAAAGAATTGTAAGTTTGTATGGAAATCCGTCATTGTTGAAGCTAGAAGCATGAAACTGAGTTTAGAGGTTAACGATTAGAATTAAAGTACCTACGCGTTTCTCAGAGATGTATCAATCAGCCCTCGTATATATTTTTTAACTCTATTCTCTGTTAAGTACTTTAAATATCTATCATTGGAAATTCGTTATTTTTAATGTTATTTACGAAAATTATTTGTCTGTCAATTTTCCAACAACAAAATAAATAAATAAATTCTAGTCGGTAAGCGACAGCCCCTTAAATACAATTAGTTTAATTTGATTTCCATACCAGTACTTCAACACTTTGTTCATTGATACTTGAGTCACACACTTTCCTTCCTCCAGAGAATTTTATAATTGACCTGATCAAACGCGCGACTCAGGTGAATAAAGCATGCATACTCAGTTTGTTTTATAATAATTCATAGCGTCTTTTAATGCTAATATGGCGGAATCCAATAGCAAACCAATAGCAACATGTCAAGTAGTGTGTGTGAATAACTGAAGGAGCTTGCTGTCCGCAGACCCGAACTCACTGTCGCCGAGCAAGGCGCTAGAGAGCATCGGGCACGCGCTGCAGGCGCAGTACGAGCGCTGGCAGCCGCGCGCGCGATACAAGCAGAGCCTCGACCCCACCAGTGATGAGGTACTAGTGTAGTGTGACTGTGAGTGTGACGTGCGCACATCCATTGGGGGGTCACCCAAACTCGCTGTCGCCGAGCAAGCGCGCGCTGCAGGCGCAGTACGAGCGCTGGCAGCCGCGCGCGCGACACAAGCAGAGCCTCGACCCCACCAGTGATGAAGTACTAGTGTAGTGTGACTGTGAGTGTGACGTGCGCACATCCATTGGGGTGTCACTCAAACTCGCTGTCGCCGAGCAAGCGCGCGCTGCAGGCGCAGTACGAGCGCTGGCAGCCGCGCGCGCGATACAAGCAGAGCCTCGACCCCACCAGTGATGAGGTACTAGTGTAGTGTGACTGTGAGTGTGATGTGCGCACATCCATTGGGGTGTCACCCAAACTCGTTGTCGCCGAGGGCCATAACATATTATTTTTAACTTTTTTGCGGTTTTTTGTCAGGGGTTTTTAAATTTTTAATTTAAGTTTTATTTCGTACTTTTAAAACCTTGGTCCTTTTTTCGGCATCAGCCTGCACGAGGTTTTCGTCAAATGGGATAGTCACATTCATAAACATCATTATTCGAAAGAATCGTCTATAAATCCTAACATGTCAGAACAAATCCTGACATGTGGTAGGCCTAACTGGAACCGACACGTCCTGTCCGTGATGATGGTTTGGTTCCAGATAGGCCTACCAGATGACAGGATTTGTTCTGACATGTTAGGAGTTTTAGGCATCTAGCAGGATTCCGGCCGGACTTTAAGATTGTCAGGATATTTTGGATTATTTACTAGGTGTCTTTAATATTGTCTATATCAAGGTACTGTTGCAGCCTGTGGACTTAAATAAATGGTGATTTTTTTACTATGCGGAAAGCAAAAGTAGATTGTGAGTCGGCGAGTGGCTGGTTGGCACTCAAGTTGACACAATTTTTTTTGGAGTATACATTTTGAAAATTATACGTCGTTAAACTGCGGACGCGCCTGTTTCAGTAAAATGTCAGGACTTTTTGATAAAAATCAGGATTTTTGTCAAGACCTTTCATTTTCAATTTAACACCTGGCAACCCTAGTCTCAGTAGGACTTGGCGCAATCGTTCTCGAGAACCGGCTCCGGCGTGTACTTGTAGTATAGCAACCGCCTAGATATGAGGCCATATTTCAAAGCGAGCTCTTGATGTAGGATCCTGGCTGCTTTGTTTAATTGTGCCTCTTGTGAGAAATCAAGAGAATAGAACATATTATGAAGAAGCCATTAATGTAGGGCTTTCTTAAATCTATTGAAAGGCAGATCTTTAAACGACTGTGGTATTTTGTTATATATGACGTGACCCATCTAATAGCAATTCTTTTGAATATAAGTAGTCTTGGGAATTTCGCTTATAACCAGCCTGTTGGGTTTTCTTTTCACTGTTGCAGTTACTTCACTCGCTTGCTTGTAAATTACTTTCCGATATTTTTAACGAATTTAGCCATTTTAAATACGTAATGACAAGGCAGCGGCAAGATTTTCAAGGTCTTAGATTGCGGTATACATGATATGTCTTGCGCTACTCCGTATATTGAACGAATATACTTTTTTTTGGGCTATGAAAACAGTTACCGTTTCTGCTGTTGCCCCAGATTACTATTCCATAACGAAGGATGGATTCAACGTGAGCATAATAAGCTGTGATAGCCGTACTTCTAGATGCAACTCTTGTCTGTTTATAGAGAGCGAAAGAAAAACTACTAACAAAAGTAATTTTGGCACATATTTTTTCAACTTGGTCTTTCCAGTTTAGTTTGTCATCGATTGTTATGCCAAGAAATTTTACACGTGTTGCCCTCTGTAGAGTTTGTCCTTTATAATGAATATTAAGTTTTTGTTTATTATTATAATTAATGAATGTCGATTTGTTAGAATTAATTTGAATATTATTATTATAAAGCCATTCGATTATTGATATTATTGTATCATTAATGTCAGACACGTGATTACTCAGTGTGAACTCATTATTAGATGTCAAATTATTATTAGATGTCACAATTACTGAAATGTCATCTGCGAATAAAATATTCCTATGTTTTGTTTACTATGCTTGGCGTTCGTGGAGAGAAAGCCTTCGATTCGGTCGAAACTTGGGCTGTGTTACAGTCTCTCCAGCGGTGCCAAATTGACTATCGATATATCGAGGTGCTGAAGTGTTTGTGTGAAAACGCCACCATGTCGGTTCGTCTCCAGGATCAAAACTCGGAACCTATCCGGCTGCAGCGAGGGGTGAGACAGGGAGACGTTATATCTCCGAAACTGTTCACCATCGCCCTGGAAGATGTTTTTAAACTTTTGGACTGGGGTGGACACGGCATCAATATCAACAGCGAGTACATCACCCACCTTCGATTCGCTGACGATATCGTGGTCATGGCTGAGACTATGGACGACTTAGGCACAATGCTCGATGATCTCAGTAGAGCCTCTCAACAAGTGGGTCTTAAAATCAACATGGACAAGACGAAATTTATGTCAAACGTCCGTGTCATACCTACACCTCTGAAGGTTGGAGACTCTACACTCGAAGTTTTTACCGAATATGTATACCTGGGACAAACAGTCCAGTTAGGTAGGTCCAACTTCGAGAAAGATATCAATCGTCGAATCCAACTCGGCTGGGCAGCGTTCGGGAAACTTCGCAATATATTTACGTCCCAGATACCGCAGTATCTTAAGACCAAGGTCTTCGAACAGTGTGTGTTGCCAGTGATGACATACGGAACTGAGACATAGTCGCTTACTATGGGCCTCATAAGAAGGCTCAAGGTCACCCAAAGGGCAATGGAGCGTGCTATGCTCGGAGTTTTTCTGCGTGCTTGAATCAGAAACGAGGAGATCCGTAGGAGAACCAAAGTAACCGACATAGCTCTCAGAATTGCTAAACTTAAGTGGCAGTGGGCGGTTCACATTGCTCGTAGAACAGATGGCCGTTGGGGCAGTGAAGTTTTCGAGTGGCGACCGCGCATAGGAAAATGTAGTGTAGTCAGGCCTCCCACTCGGTGGACCGATGACCTGGTAAAGGTCGCGGGAAGCCGCTGGATGCGGGAAGCGCAGAACCGGTCGTCCTGGAGATCTTTGGGGGAGGCCTATGTCCAGCAGTGGACGTCCTTCGACTGATATGATGATGATCATGACGATGTTTTGTTACGATGTTTTGTTACGTCTAGTAAGTCATTTATATAAATGAGGAATTATAGTGGGCCAAGCACACTACCTTGCGGGACCCCATAAGCGTTGGTCTTAAATTCAGATAAATGAGGAATAATAGTGGGCCAAGCACACTACCTTGCGGGACCCCATAAGCGTTGGTCTTAAATTCAGAACTGTAATGATTCACGTGTTTATCGTCAAGCTTAGTTATTTGTACGCACTGTATTCCATTCATAAGATACGTACTTAACCATCGAAGTGCTGGTCCTCAAATCCCATAAGTTTTAAGCTTTCGTAATAATTGGTCATGTGACACAAAATCGCAAGTTTTCGACATGTCAAAAAAAGCACAGTCGTAAGCAGTTTAGAGTTTGTACTCTTTAGGACATCCTTAATTAAGTTAAATGTTGCTAGAGTGGTTGATTTCTCTTTCTGAAAAACAAATTGATCGTTTTTAATAATCTCATGTTTTAAAAAGAAACTCATTAGTTGTGTGTGCATTACTTTCTCAAAAATTTTTGAGAAAATGTAGTGTAATGGGTCGATAATTTCCCATACTGCTTCTAGGACCTCTCTTATATAAAGGCTTAACAATGGAAACTTTTAGTGTATTTTGAAATAACCCTGTTTTTAGCAGTGAAATATTTATAAGGTATACTAGAACAGCCTTAATGTGATCCTTAACTAACTTAACAACTTTGGTGCAGACATTATAGTAGCCCTCAGAATTTGTTGTATTAAGGGGTCTCCGCAAAAAGGTGTCCGAAGCGCAGCCCGTGCATTATTATTTTATTCTTACGCAAGCAGCTTCACAAGCTGTATACGGTGCACTGCACTTGTGTTTATTAATTTTCATAATATAAAATGTTCATCTTCCAAATTATATAATAAAATTATAAAATAAATAGTTGTCTTATAAGTACCATAAAATATCAAGTGCATGCACTTCATGTAGCGTGTTATTGGTACCTACCTGTACCTTTAATTACCATACAATATCGAGTGCATGCACTTCATGTGGCGTGTTACTGGTACCTACCTGTACCTTTAAGTACCATACAATATCAAGTGCATGCACTTCATGTGGCGTGTTACTGGTACCTACCTGTACCTTTAAGTACCATACAATATCAAGTGCATGCACTTCATGTGGCGTGTTACTGGTACCTACCTGTACCTTTAAGTACCATACAATATCAAGTGCATGCACTTCATGTGGCGTGTTATTGGTACCTACCTGTACCTTTAAGTACCATACAATATCAAGCGCATGCACTTCATGTGGCGTGTTACTGGTACCTACCTGTACCTTTAAGTACCATACAATATCAAGTGCATGCACTTCATGTGGCGTGTTACTGGTACCTACCTGTACCTTTAAGTACCATACAATATCAAGTGCATGCACTTCATGTGGCGTGTTACTGGTACCTACCTGTACCTTTAAGTACCATACAATATCAAGTGCATGCACTTCATGTGGCGTGTTATTGGTACCTACCTGTACCTTTAAGTACCATACAATATCAAGCGCATGCACTTCATGTGGCGTGTTACTGGTACCTACCTGTACCTTTAAGTACCATACAATATCAAGTGCATGCACTTCATGTGGCGTGTTATTGGTACCTACCTGTACCTTTAAGTACCATACAATATCAAGTGCATGCACTTCATGTGGCGTGTTACTGGTACCCACCTGTACCTTTAAGTACCATACAATATCAAGTGCATGCACTTCATGTGGCGTGTTACTGGTACCTACCTGTACCTTTAAGTACCATACAATATCAAGTGCATGCACTTCATGTGGCGTGTTATTGGTACCTACCTGTACCTTTAAGTACCATACAATATCCAGCGCATGCACTTCATGTGGCGTGTTACTGGTACCTACCTGTACCTTTAAGTACCATACAATATCAAGTGCATGCACTTCATGTGGCGTGTTATTGGTACCTACCTGTACCTTTAAGTACCATACAATATCAAGTGCATGCACTTCATGTGGCGTGTTACTGGTACCCACCTGTACCTTTAAGTACCATACAATATCAAGTGCATGCACTTCATGTGGCGTGTTATTGGTACCTACCTGTACCTTTAAGTACCATACAATATCCAGCGCATGCACTTCATGTGGCGTGTTATTGGTACCTACCTGTACCTTTAAGTACCATACAATATCAAGTGCATGCACTTCATGTGGCGTGTTATTGGTACCTACCTGTACCTTTAAGTACCATACAATATCCAGCGCATGCACTTCATGTGGCGTGTTATTGATACCTAGTGTGATTTTGGTTATTCTACAAAAAAATGGATTAGAAATGTGTTTTAATGTGCAGCCTGTATGCTGTACGACGATGTTTATACAGCGACAACGATATGCGTGGGCGCGTGGTGGGCTGGTGGGCTGACCGAGTACACTCGTGTTTGCAGGTGAAGAAGCTGTGCTGCTCGCTGCGGCGCAACGCGAAGGACGAGCGCGTGCTGTTCCACTACAACGGCCACGGCGTGCCGCGCCCCACCGCGCAGGGCGAGATCTGGGTCTTCAACCGGGTCTGTCCACACTACTACAGCGCACTACATGCATGCCCTGACCATCTTCCTTTCGCATTCCATCTGAGCATGAGTGAACAACCCATATACGTCCCCACTGCCCATTGCCGGGGCACGGGTCTCGGTACATCCCGCTGTCGATGTACGACCTGCAGACGTGGCTGTATCTCCACGTGTACGAGTACACATAATGACTGTGTTGTGTTGGCAGGCGTACACGCAGTACATCCAGTACACATAATGACTGTGTTGTGTTGGCAGGCGTAGACGCAGTACATACAGTACACATAATGACTGTGTTGTGTTGGCAGGCGTAGACGCAGTACATACAGTACACATAATGACTGTGTTGTGTTGGCAGGCGTAGACGCAGTACATACAGTACACATAATGACTGTGTTGTGTTGGCAAGCGTACACGCAGTGCATACAGTACACATAATGACTGTGTTGTGTTGGCAGGCGTACACGCAGTACATCCCGCTGTCGATGTACGACCTGCAGACGTGGATGGGCGCGCCCTCGCTGTACGTGTACGACTGCTCCAACGCGGGCGTCATCATCGACAACTTCCAGCAGTTCGCCGAGCAGCACGAGCGCGACTATGAGGTAAACAAACAACTTCAATATCTGTTTACTTCTTTGGGGGTAACATTTCACTTGTTTTGTTGTTGTGTCAGTTAAATATTTTTACTTTAAGTGAGCAATTCTGTATATATATGTCACCGTAAGATTGTAAATTCCGTTAGATTATAATCTTCGCGAGATTGTGAATTGTCGAAAGATTGTTAACTGTAAAATATTGTTTACAATTTCATTGTGACATTAGTAACATGTACTAGTGACATTGTAAACTCACTGGTGACATTTCATTGACACTAAGCATAGTGAAAACCACTAAATAAATGAGCTCTCGAAGCGAGCGATGTTAGGTTCGGTCAGGTTTGATTGTTTGACAGAGCGAGACCCTCCCCCCCCTGGGTAGCAGAATGATTCGGAGCAGAAGAAATCATCGGTTTTATTCGGAGGTACAAGAATAGGACGTGAAAAAACGGAACCCTTATAGGATCACTCGTGCGTCGGTCTGTCTGTCCGTCCGTCTGTCACAGCCGATTTGCTCCGAATTTACTGGACCAAATCAGGTGAAATTTGGTAGGATGGTGTAATCCTATGACCCAAACGCAGATATGCAAAGCAAATAAATATTTTTTTTAATAACGGTCATTTTCGGGGGGAAAATTAAGAAATTAAAAAAAAGTTTTGCGAACCTTTCTATGTTATATATCAAATGAAAGGGCTCTCTATGAGGATCTCAAATGTATTTTTGTTATTATTGTTAAATATTACAGGAAAACCTATAAGAATTCTATTCATTGAAAGTTAGGTGGTAAACTCAATATAATACTTAGAAAATACAAACCGAGCCGCAAAAAGCTAGACCCTGACGGGAATGGACCAACCATTACGAATTTATCAAACTGTTCATGTTTTCTGGTATCGCTATTAGTTGTGCATTGTCGGATGCTCTTCCTTGTTTGTTGCGTGGGCGCAGACCGCGCTGCGCACCGCGGCGGCGGCGCCGGCGGGTGGCGGCGCGGAGGCGGTGGGCGCGCCCGTGAGCTACCGCAACTGCATCCAGCTGGCGGCGTGCGCGGCCGGCCAGAGCCTGCCCATGAGCCCCGAGCTGCCGGCGGACCTGTTCACGGCGTGCCTCACCACGCCCGTCAAGATGGCCATGAAGTGGTTCGTGCTGCGCGCGCGCACCACCGTCGCGCGCCCGCACAACCTGCACGACCTCATAGACAAGTCAGTCTACTGTTCTATTTTATGTTTAAGAAAACCAACTTTTAGTACAGCGAGACAAGCTTTAGCCCGTGCCCTGCACGAGTTCTCCCGCACGCGCAGCACGCGCACCTACAGGCCGCGAGTGACGAGTGACGGCTCCTCCCTCTGCGCTCTGCCGAGAAGTACTTCCGCTGCCTTTACACATCTCTAAGGCCGGCTCCACATTTGTCTCCGTCGCGTGGCCTCGGCGCGGCGCGTGTCGCGTGTCGTGCTCGCCAGTTTGGACGCAACATGAGCCCTGTTAATGTGACACGTCTATCTGATACGGCCCGAACCGCACTAACTGCGTATCTGGATACACCTCGTATCTGATACGCGTATCACGATCGGTAGTATGGACTTATTTTGATACTGTATCGCGATACGATACGTGATACACCGCGAACCATCCTGTGTCGGTTTTTCCGCGATCATCAAAGGGGATGCTCGTCGTTTTGAACACGTTTGGACGTGAAAGCACTTGTAGCGTCCATATTTGTGAAGTGGAAGCCGATAAATTGACACGATACACTGTGGGATAAGTATGACGACATAGTCAAAATGCGCGTCCATATACAGGGTGCGAGGGACCAAGTGTTACTACGGAAAAACTCCATAACTGTCGATATTTCTATTTGAAAATTTATGGTAATTGGGAAAATTTACCTATTTTATAGAGTAAGATACAAAAAGTGCAAGACAACCTCGGAGCAGATAAAAAACGGTTGGAGAGAGCCCAGGCACTAAAACGCTTGCACGCGAGTGAAGCTTTGCCAAACATTGTCTTTTCGGATGAAAGGTCTTAAAAGAAGCGTTAATACAGTGGGCATATAAATAATTCGGAATCAGGACATGGACATTCCAGTAGGAGTCAGCACCGTCACACAAGCCCTTGAAAATCAACAATTTCTTCGTGAGAATGTTCCAAAGTTCATTTCGGCGCAACAGTGGCTATTCACCAGACGCCAACCCGTTGGATTTTTTAATTTGGAGCATTTTGGAGGCTAGGGTGTCCACTATGAAACACCATAGGTTGGATACGCTGAAGGCATGTCTTCGTCGAGAATAGCAGCGAATCCCGCAGGCCCACATTCGTGCAGCGTGTGATGCGTTCATCGGCCGACTCAACGCCATAATCAAGGCTAAAGGCGGTTATATCGAAAAATTCGTATATTTTTTAGAAAGTAGATAAATTTTCCCAATTACCATAAATTTTCAAATAGAAATATCAACATTTGACGGAGTTATGGAGTTTTTCCGCTGCAACACTTGGTCCCTCGCACCCTGTATATGATACAAATACTCGACACGACGCGCCCGATCGTGATACGTCAAGATGCTACAAATGTGGACCCAGCCTTACACTATAGTCGGGAATTAAGTGTGTTGATTTGTATGGGAACCTTGCAAATTGTCAACAAAGGAAGCCGCTTGGCACAGGCATACCTAGTGGTCATCTGAGCTGATTTAGCCCTGTACCCACGTGGTACCACCCTGCAGGTAGGTGGGGGAGGGAGGGGAAAATTCCATCTGCCGCGCTGCACTGTTTCGTCCATATCTCCGTAAGTTTAGCAAACAAGTCGTGTTTGGTATCGTTTTCGTATAATTTAAGGACGACAAATTCATTTCTGGAACAATATTTTCACTTGTTCATAAAAGAAAAAAAGATTAGGCGCAAAAATAGAAAAAATAGAAATAAAAATTCTTACAAAATCTTTGCCTACAATTAAACCAGGAGATTATGTTTTATAAAAAAAATATAATTATGTAGCCCTGTTTATTTTGATAATACATACATAAACTTTCTTAATAAATTTAACTTATAAATGTGTAAAAAAAAATCATCAGCGTCGCACGGCGGAGCTGCGTTTTAGCGGCTCGTTCAACTCGACCGCTGCGCGGAGCGCTCAGTGACCATACACGCGTGTTCTCAGTTCAGTCGGTTCGCATCTTACTCAGTGATCACTACATAACGCAAGCACGTATTTTGAACTTTTGAAGTGTTTTCAGGAGGATAAACTATCAAACTAGTATATTTTTTTCATAGGATATGAGAATTGTAAGTATTTATTTAGATTTACTATGTTTTTAAACGATTTTATTTGACTTAACCCCGTATATATATTTACGCCTTCCTTTGTTTCAAATCTTGTGAAAGCTTTTTCAGTTGTATTGAATCGATTCTTATGAAACTTTGCATACACGTGGGGTGCTAGTAACGAAACAATATTATGGTAGTCTCAACTGGGCCTGATGATGAAGTCTGGAGGTGGACAGTGAAACTCTTCTAGTATTACTAGTAACCCTCTTGAGTTTGGGCTCATTTGGATGGTTTTGACGAGTCCCATATATTACACTAGGTGAGGAGGGTCCGATGATGGATTCAGGAAGAAGACAGCCGACCGGTTATCTTAAAAAAAAATACCATGTTTTATTTCTACTTATATATATATATATATATATTCTTTATTGCACACAGATATTTACAAGTTATTATAAGTTATTATATAGTAGGTACCTATCTCAAGGTCTTCGATCAGTGTGTGTTGCCAGTGATGACATACGGAACTGAGACATGGTCGCTTACTATGGGCCTCATAAGAAGGCTCAAGGTCACCCAAAGGGCAATGGAGCGTGCTATGCTCGGCGTTTCTCTGCGTGATCAAATCAGAAACGAGGAGATCTATAGAAGAACCAAAGTAACCGACATAGCTCTCGGAATTGCTAAACTTAAGGGCTCCAGGACTCAGCAAAACTGCTGAAAAAGTATTTATACCTTTCGCGAACAGAGAGCTTGTCACTGTATCAAGATTAGATGTGATTTGGGACAGATACGACACTGACAGTCTCAAAAACGAGACTAAAACGTGGCACCGGACAAAGAACACGTTTTAAATCAAATTTTAGAATTCCGAAGGGTTGGACAAATTTTCTCTGGGATAATTCCAATAAAGAGGAACTTTTCCATTTCCTAGCTCTACAGTGCCAAGCTACAGAATTCTTAGCCGGCAAAAACTTTTATACGACAGATGGACCCACAGTTTTCAGCAACAGCCCCAGTGATAAAAAAGCCCTGGAACCATGCAACCATGAGGAAGCAGATACGCGCATAATGGTCCACATTGGTGATGCTGCAGCCCAAGGACACAAAAATCATGGTGCGTACAGTGGATACCAATGTTGTTGTCCTTGCGGTTTCATGTGTGTCACAATTGCCACAGCTTGAGGAAAATCAGTTCTTGCCATGCCATGCTATTGCAGCTTCATTAGGTAACCTAAATAAATATAATATATTTACACTTTAAAATCTGAAAGTAATTCAGCTATATACTAGTTTATTTTCGTTTAGGACCAGAAAAGGCAGAAGTATTGCCAATGTTCCACGCCTTTTCCGGGTGTGATACCGTTTCGTCTTTTGCTGGTAAAGGGAAAAAGAGTGCTTTCGAAGCTTGGGGCGCTTATCTACCTGCGACGGAGTGGTTCACAAGCGCTAAAGAAGGAAATGTGGAACAAGCTTTACCAATACTAGAAAAATTTGTCAATTCTATAAATGACAAGTAATTTAAGTGGTGGTTGGCTTTTGTAATTTAAGTAATTATTGGAATGCATGTTGTGTACAATTTGTTTCATTTTAGATCTGGCGCGTGCACTGATATCAATCAGTGTAGAAAACTACTATTTACGAAAAAGCACAGACAGCTGGAGAATCTTCCACCAACTAAAGATGCCCTGCGCAACCATATTTTGAGAGCAATTTATCTGGGAGGACATATATGGGGTCAACTTTTGCAACCTACACAAAACCTGCCATGTCCTGCTGACTGGGGTTGGGCAAAAAATAATGGCAAATGGGAGCCTGTTTGGACCACCCTACCGCCAGCAGCCGCTGCTTGCATGGAGTTAATACGATGTAAATGCAAGAAAAAATGCGCAGGAAGGTGCAATTGTTTAAAAAGAGAGATAAGGTACACCGAACTGTGTGGCTGCAGCGGAAACTGTGAATCTTCTTCTTCTACCTAGCTTTGTCCCGACTTGTGCCATGGTCTTTGTCCGACATTTTCACAATAAATGACAGGTTTCAGGTATTATAAGGAGAGACTGCCGTCTGACTCCCAAAACCCCGAAGGTAACCAGTTTCGCCAGAGCCTCGTTTGTAGCCTAGCAGGGTGCACCACGAGCAGGTGAGGTCGGCTTAAATTCTAAAGATGTTTATTGGACCACTTACACCCGGAAACGGTCAATAAATTGTCTTATTTACTAAAATAGACCTTTTATTCTTTATTCCATTAATACAATTAAAATAGGAATCCCTATTACAACTAACATGATTAAAATAAGCTGAAATTTAGGGTTATCTCAGTGATTATAAAACATTTATTTTAATGTTATGAACTCTAATATTATTTTTTAACAATATTTACTCTAGATATTTCTTCAAGAATATTATCTCTAGATATAAATACACCTATACTAATTAGTTTCATTGCTCATTATTTTAATAATTGTTTGCAATTTAGTGTCAAATCCTATCCAAAAATACTTACTTCTCCCGTCGCAGCTCCACCGCACGAGGCAATAATTTTTTTTTGACACATTTACTAGTTCAATCTATTAAGAAAGTTTATGTTTATATATTCTAGATAAACAGGGCTACAAAATCATATTTTTTTTATAAAACATAGTCTCCTGGTTTAATTGTAGGCATAGATTTTGTAAGAATTTTTATTTCTATTTTTTCTATTTTTGCGCCTAATCTTTTTTTCTTCTATGAACAAGTGAAAATATTGTTCCAGAAATGAATTTGTCGTCCTTAAATTATACGAAAACGATACCAAACACGACTTGTTTGCTAAACTTACGGAGATATGGACGAAACAGTGCAGCGCGGCAGATGGAATTTCCCCCCCCCCCCCCTCCCCCACCTACCTGCAGGGTGGTACCACGTGGGTACAGGGCTAAATCAGCTCAGATGACCACTAGGTATGCCTGTGCCAAGCGGCTTCCTTTGTTGACAATTTGCAAGGTTGGTGACACTAAATACCCGACTACTAGATGTTTTATCGATGATTTACATTTCCTTCAAAACCTTTTGAATCCCCTAAACATCTCACATGTGTCAAGTTATTGTAATCTGCAGCAGAGATATGCTATATACAAGAGGAGGGGGGGGGGGGGGTGTTTGGTTACAATGCGTCCTTTTAAAAAGAAGGCAATTGTATCTCTGTAGCATTCAGTGCAACGGAAGCGAATGACGTAATAAGGTGTAAACAAACGGGTTCGATTTTCAAATGTTGTTTGTTAGCGCACCACCCAGGCGGCCAGGCGCCCGTGTAGGGTGACAAGTCGCTGCACCGCACCGAGTCCGATGCGCCACGCCACGGAATGTAAGCAACATGTACGTTCTGGTGCGCAGGATCCCGGGGCAGGTGACGGACCGCCGCACCATGCTGGGCGAGCTGAACTGGATCTTCACGGCCATCACTGACACCATCGCGTGGAGCTCGCTGCCGCCCGAGCTGTTCCAGCAGCTGTTCCGCGCCGACCTGCTCACCGCCAGCCTGTGCCGTAACTTTCTGCTGGCCGACCGCATCATGAGGTACTGCTTGCTCCCATCTTTTCCAGCAGTCACTTAGTACACTGACAATATTCTGTGACTTAACTAACTGTACAGGTCTTCTCTGGTCTATAATTGTACTGCCCTCGTAGTCGACGTCGCTTTAGACGGGTGCTTGGCGCGAGGTGTTTTGCGAACCCTGATAGTGGACACTACGCTGTGGACAAGAGGCGCTCATAATCTTTCATCCCCTTCCACACTGCGCACCTGTCGTAGATAAGAACGAGAGGGTAGAGTTACACTTACAGCTGAGTGGTCGTTGATTGTGCAGGTCGTACAACTGCACGCCGGTGTCGATGCCGGCGCTGCCGTCGCTGGCGGCGCACCCGCTGTGGGCGGCGTGGGAGTACGCGCTGGACCTGGCGCTGGCGCAGCTGCCGGCGCTGCTGGCTCCGCCCGCGCCCCACCACGCGCCCCACGCGCCCTACGCGCACTCACCCTTCTTCCGCGACCAGCTCACCGCCTTCACCGTGTGGCTCGACTTGGGTAACAAAACGTCACCATTACAAAAGCACTTACTCACATCGTTTATTAATATTTTAAGCGAGGGCCCTAACAAGAGTCCTTGTGGGACACCGAAAAGAATTGCCTAAAAATTGTAGAAAGAAGTGTAACCATTTATTACAAGGTCACCTGAGTACGATTCTCTTAGACAAGAGACAAATCTACATTTGACACGGTGAAGGAAAACATCTTGAGCAAACCTACACACGCCTGCGAAGAAACTCAAAGATTGTGTGTGAAGTCGACCAACCCGCACTGGGCCCGCGCGGTCGACCAAGGCCCAATCGCCCTAATTCAGGGTAGGCTCGAGCCCCTCGGTAGGGATATATGAGCTGATATGATGATATTTGACACAAACAAACACCGATTATACTAGATATAAAAACAGTAAATAAAAAAAATATCATGAGTATACATTTGTTAAATATACGAATAAGGTACTTAAAATAAGTTACGTACACGTGTGAGAGAGGGACCAGTCGGTGTAGTGCACGTGTGAGAGAGGGACCAACGGGTGTAGTGCACGTGTGAGAGAGGGACCAACGGGTGTAGTGCACGTGTGAGAGGGGGACTAACGGGCGTAGTGCACGTGTGAGATAGGGACCAATGGGTGTAGTGTACGTGTGAGAGAGGGACCAACGGGTGTAGTGCACGTGTGTTCGGCTCAGTAGTGCGTTAAAATCAAAACTATAGTTTACAATATTGTTATAATCAGGAATAAAATAAAGAAACAAATAAATAATTTAAGTAGACAAAACTATAAATACTTATAAATTACGTGAAAATAAAAAGTAATAATAATAGCAACATTCGGTTGGTCATTTTGATCAAAATTACAAACTGATAGAAAATGGAGAAGATGACGGTCTCGTTCTCCTCGGGAGTGTCGGAGTACCTCGGGAGTCGGGCGGGACTCGGCGCCGTCGTTCCTTCATCGCTTTGTGTTACGTCCACCGAATGGTTCCAACGGAAGTATAATAATGTCTACACTAGTATACCTATGGTACTAATAAACATAATAATATGTTCGTATGATCTATGCGATCAAAGGCTTACTGATATCTGTAAACATTGTGTACCACAATCATTCAATAACACAAGATTATCAACTGTGCACCGTTGCCTGAGGGCCTGGGTGCCTGGGTGCCTGGGTGCCTGGGTGCCTGGGTGCCTGTGTGCCTGGGTGACTGGGTGCCTGGGTGCCTGGGGGCCTGGGTGCCTGGGTGACTGGGTGCCTGGGTGCCTGGGGGCCTGGGTGCCTGGGTTCCTGCCTGGGGTGCCTAGGTGCGTGGGTGGCGCCACGCCCACGCGTGATGTAAAGGAGGATGGTGTCGCCAATTAAACCTGTGTATCAATCCTTTCATTTTTGTATTTTTTTATTCTATAACTTTAGTACGAATTTAGAACTTACTTACTGGCATTAGTATCAAATAAATATTTAATTGTTTATTAAATTCACTAATACTTATATAAATAAAAAAATATAAATAAGAGTCTGCCGTCGTGCGCGTGTCACATAACAACTACTGCATAGATTTCCATATTTTTTTTAGGGTTCCGAACCTCATCATATCAGGAAGTCCACTGCTGGACATAGGCCTCCCCCCAGGGATCTCCACGACGACCGGTTCTGCGCTGCCCGCATCCAGCGGCTTCCCGCGACCTTCACCAGGTCATCGGTCCACCTCCGAACCTCAAAAGGCAAAAAATCTAAATCATCGAATCATAAAGAGTCCTATGGCTTTCATTTATAATACTTATTAGTAAGGACGAGAGGCCACGAGCTTGTGCTAACACACACTCGCTTGGCTGGGAACCCGTTTGCAAGCCACCAGTGTGTGTGTGTGTGTGCAGGATCGTGCCGGCGCGCGCCGCCCGAGCAGCTGCCGATGGTACTGCAGGTGCTGCTGAGTACGCTGCACCGCGTGCGCGCGCTGCACATCCTGTGCCGCTTCCTGGCGCTGGGCGCGTGGGCCGTGCGCGCCGTGCTGCGCGTCGGCATCTTCCCCTACATGCTCAAACTGCTGCAGGTACGTGCACGGTGCAGGTGCAGGTCGCGTGGAGGAAGTTTTCCACTTTCGTGTCCCAGTCATGTTAATAAAAACGACGTATTGTTTGCAGGCGTCCGCCCCCGACCTGCGCGCCTCCATGGTCTACATCTGGGCCAAGATCATCGCGCAGGACCCCGTGAGTGTTACATCCGCTAGTGCTCCACCGGCGTGCGGCGCTCCACCGAGTCGTGACCTGGTGGTGGGTGCGTGGTGCGTAGTGCGTGGGGCGTGGGAGAGACCCCCGCGCTAGCGACTTGCTGATGCTCGCTGACGCCGGCGGCGCAGCGCTGCGATAGATGCCGATTGACAGCGCCGCGTCGTCCTCGTCATTCCCTCGCCACTAGCGGCGCTGCAGCTGTTGCCTCCCGCACCGGCGCCCGCCGCCAAGCAACGACGTCTCAGTCGAGCGGTACACCAATCATCATCATATCGGCCGAAAGACGTCCACGTACTACAACGACCAGTCCTGCGCTGCCCGCATCTAGTGGTTTCCCGCGACGTTCACCAGGTCGTTGGTCCACCGAGTGGGACTCGAGAAATTAATTGCCTCAAATTGCCCGTCTTTCGGTATTCTATCGAAATCATTTCAGAGAGTTTGCACAAGAACTGCAAGAACTCATTCCCCCAGCCCCATTCCACCTTCGGTCAACGAGACGCAGGGAGAGGTTCCACCCTATACCCTTCAGCATGTACGCACGAAGCGTTACGCTTCCTCATTTTTTATGCGGACAGCGATGGAGTAGACTTCCTTTCCTGCGTCTGTGTTTCCCGACTTCTACAGTTTGGGGATATTCAAGGCGAGAGTGAATAGGCATTATTTGAGTTTGCGTGTACCATCCTCGACTAAATCGTCACTTACCATCAGGTGAGATATAGTCAAACAGACTCAATTTTTTTATTATAAAAAAATGGGCATCTGTTCTACGAGCTATGGGCCCGCCCACCGCCACTTAAGTTTAGCGATCCTGTTAGCTATGTCGGTCACCTTTGCTCGGGAGAGCCAAATAGGACCGGATATCCCCGTTTCTGATTTAATCACACTCGCAGCTACAAATACCTGTACTCAACATTACTCGCTTTTCCAGAGTTGTCAGGTGGATTTAGTCAACGCAAAAGGTCACAAATACTTCCTGTCGATACTTCAAGACTCCACGGTCGACGTAAGTTGATAATTTTATAATTATCGTTAGTGAATTCTACTTCTATTCTGGTCCCCGGCTGTAGGCAGCGGGCAGCGGGCAGCGTCACTTCGCACTGTAGTGCTGTTTTATTCGTCACAGACACAAACTATCGATATAAAATAAACCTCGACCAAACTGCGTGTGTTCCAATGTGCAATGACATCGCTACAATATGTACATATAAAATGAACCCCAACCAAACTGCGTGTGTTCCAATGTGCAATGACATCGCTACAACATGTACATATTAAATGAACCCCAACCAAACTGCGTGTGTTCCAATGTGCAATGACATCGCTACAACATGTACATATAAAATGAACCTCACCCAAACTGCGTGTGTTCCAATGTGCAATGACATCGCTACAACATGTACATATAAAATGAACCCCAACCAAACTGCGTGTGTTCCAATGTGCAATGACATCGCTACAACATGTACATATAAAATGAACCTCACCCAAACTGCGTGTGTTCCAATGTGCAATGACATCGCTACAACATGTACATATAAAATGAACCTCAACCAAACTGCGTGTGTTCCAATGCGCAATGACATCGCTACAACATGTACATATAAAATGAACCCCAACCAAACTGCGTGTGTTCCAATGTGCAATGACATCGCTACAACATGTACATATAAAATGAACCCCAACCAAACTGCGTGGGTTCCAATGTGCAATGACAACGCTACAACATGTACATATAAAATGAACCCCAACCAAACTGCGTGTGTTCCAATGTGCAATGAAATCGCTACAACATGTACATATAAAATGAACCCCAACCAAACTGCGTGTGTTCCAATGTGCAATGACATCGCTACAACATGTACATATAAAATGAACCTCACCCAAACTGCGTGTGTTCCAATGTGCAATGACATCGTTACAACATGTACATATAAAATGAACCCCAACCAAACTGCGTGTGTTCCAATCTGCAATGACATCGCTACAACATATACATATAAAATGAACCCCAACCAAACTGCGTGTGTTCCAATGTGCAATGACATCGCTACAAGATGTACATATAAAATGAACCTCACCCAAACTGCGTGTGTTCCAATGTGCAATGACATCGCTACAACATGTACATATAAAATGAACCCCAACCAAACTGCGTGTGTTCCAAGGTGCAATGACATCGCTACAACATGTACATATAAAATAAGCCTCACCCAAACTGCGTGTGTTCCAATGTGCAATGACATCGCTACAACATGTACATATAAAATGAACCTCACCCAAACTGCGTGTGTTCCAATGTGCAATGACATCGCTACAACATGTACATATAAAATGAACCCCAACCAAACTGCGTGTGTTCCAATCTGCAATGACATCGCTACAACATGTACATATAAAATGAACCCCAACCAAACTGCGTGTGTTCCAATGTGCAATGACATCGCTACAACATGTACATATAAAATGAACCCCAACCAAACTGCGTGTGTTCCAATGTGCAATGACATCGCTACAACATGTACATATAAAATAAACCTCACCCAAACTGCGTGTGTTCCAATGCGCAATGACATCGCTACAACATGTACATATAAAATGAACCCCAACCAAACTGCGTGTGTTCCAATGTGCAATGACATCGCTACAACATGTACATATAAAATGAACCCCAACCAAACTGCGTGGGTTCCAATGTGCAATGACATCGCTACAACATGTACATATAAAATGAACCCCAACCAAACTGCGTGTGTTCCAATGTGCAATGAAATCGCTACAACATGTACATATAAAATGAACCCCAACCAAACTGCGTGTGTTCCAATGTGCAATGACATCACTACAACATGTACATTTAAAATGAACTTCACCCAAACTGCGTGTGTTCCAATGTGCAATGACATCGCTACAACATGTACATATAAAATGAACCCCAACCAAACTGCGCGTGTTCCAATGTGCAATGACATCGCTACAATATGTACATATAAAATGAACCCCAACCAAACTGCGTGTGTTCCAATGTGCAATGACATCGCTACAACATGTACATATAAAATGAACCTCACCCAAACTGCGTGTGTTCCAATGTGCAATGACATCGCTACATTTACATATAAAATGAACCCCAACCAAACTGCGTGTGTTCCAATGTGCAATGACATCGCTACAACATGTACATATAAAATGAACCCCAACCAAACTGCGTGTGTTCCAATGTGCAATGACATCGCTATAACATGTACATATAAAATGAACCCCAACCAAACTGCGTGTGTTCCAATGTGCAATGACATCGCTACAACATGTACATATAAAATGAACCTCACCCAAACTGCGTGTGTTCCAATGTGCAATGACATCGTTACAACATGTACATATAAAATGAACCCCAACCAAACTGCGTGTGTTCCAATGTGCAATGACATCGCTACAACATGTACATATAAAATGAACCCCAACCAAACTGCGTGTGTTCCAATGTGCAATGACATCGCTACAACATGTACATATAAAATGAACCCCAACCAAACTGCGTGTGTTCCAATGTGCAATGACATCGCTACAACATGTACATATAAAATGAACCTCACCCAAACTGCGTGTGTTCCAATGTGCAATGACATCGCTACAATATGTAACAAAAGGAGAAACTGAGTGGCTCTAAGTCAACGCACAGGCCAAACCGTGGTCTAGGAATTTTTTAACCCCCGACGCAAAAAGAGGTGTGTTATAAGTTTGACGCCAATGTGTGTGTGTGTGTGTGTGTGTGTGTGTGTGTGTGTGTGTTTCTGTCTGTCTGTATGTGGCATCGTAGTTCTTAAATGGATGAACCGATTTTGATGTGTTTTTTTTACGTGAAAGCAAGTTTCCTTGTGGTGGTTCTTAGCTATATTTGGTAAAAATCGATTCAGCAGTTTAAAGATCATCAGGTGTTATCTAGGTGATGAAGGGATGTGGGCAACTTATACCGGTCTGATCGATTCGAAATTTGGTGCCCTGCAATTGTAGCAATATCTTAAAACCATGCGGTAACTTTGACCTGATGCTGCATCATCTCCTGGAATCTGCATGATACTTAACTCCTCGCCAACTTACAGCAAAGGTATGGTGTTTTGGGCTCATTGGAAAAGTCTCAATGAATAGGTGTCACACAGAACATGGTAACCTTGACCTGATGCTGAAGCATCTCCTAGTATCTGCATGATACCCAACTCCTTACCAACTTACAGCAGAGGTATGTCGTTTGAGATACATAAAGTTTAAAAAGCGTAGAATAAAACTTAAATTTAAAAACCCCCGACAAAAACCTCTTTAAAGTAGAAAAAAATACGTTTTGTCCCTTTCAGTTCAATATAAGTAGTTATATTTTGATCTAAGTTTCGTCGCGTAGGGGGACCGCTTTAAAACTACCTGCTAAATTGATTTGATTCCTCTTAAATTTGGCATTACAGTTAAAGAACTGTAATGCCAAATTTAAGAGGAATCGATTCAGTAATGTCAGCGTGAAAGAGTAACAAACAGACTTTAGTTCTTCTCAGATCTTTAGGAAACTCTGCATTACACAAGTGCTAAAACTATCCTACGTTGTTTTCCGCCCTCTACTTTAGCTTTTTGCCAAATTTTAGTACCTTTCACTTTTGAAAGGCGGAGAAAAACATAAAATAGTTTCCGAGAGATCTGGGAAAGAGGGTGCACAAATTAAGTTAGTTATTAATCAGTAACTTAATTTGTGCACCCTCGGATACAGTCTTAAGAACGATATCCACGCGGGCAAAGCCAAGGGCTAACGATAGTTATAATGATATGATATACTGGTAAAGATTTGGAAGTAGCGTGGTCATCTTGTGTTTGACCGCAGTGTAGCAATCCGTGTCGTGGTCCGATGCCTTTGATGTTTGCGCTAAAGCCGACATCACGGGCTGATAAAGCGAAAGATATTTTATTGCAGTAAATGTGGTAAATACAATAGATCTCACAAAACATAGCGAGGTTCAGCACATTTAGTCATTAGTGCGACATACAAAAATTTAAGGAAAAAAGTGAATATAAGTTATGGCATGTAAAGAACAAAATGAAAATTATTTGACATCAACAGAATAATCAAGTGTTTGGTTCAAGTAATTCTAATGAATGGTCCTGAGTGGCGAGTGGCGAGTGGTGAGTGGTTGCATAACAGTGATTAGAGCAACTCGCCCCCTCACCCCCGCACGGTTGCCCTGGCCTGTGTAGACGTCTCCGTTGGACGGCTGCATGGATTGTTTCCAGTGTAGTTTGACCTTCATACAAAGTATTACCTACTATGTACTCGTAAGTGTACATCTTGCGAACAATATGCGCTGGCATCGTCTGTCGGTGTTTGTACGCGTGTGCGTGTGCACGTGTGTACTTGTGCGGTTGTGTTGTTGCAGTGCTCGCACCGCACGATGGCGGCGTACGTGCTGGCCGGCATCGTGGACAACTGCCCCGCCGGACAGGAGGCCGCGCTGCAGGTACGAGTCGAGTTCACGGGGCCGACTCTTTTTATGTATTCCTTACCTGTTGGGTGGTATCCCACACAAACAGCGGTTTGCATGTCCCACGCCGCTACGCCCCACACGTCAAGTGAAAGCCATTCATTTAACGGACATCAACTTGCGGGTGCGCAACTGCGTAGTAGTGTGCGCGTCAAACAATCCGCATCACATTCCGTATGACGCCGCACCGATGTCGTTAAAGCTTGTACAGCAGCTGGAGAACGAGTTGAACATCCGCCTGGAGTGCGCCGTGGTCGATGTAGCGGCTGCTCGGGGGCTTTTTTTTATTCACTATTGGTAAACCCTTAACAACATCTCACGTGGTGGTAAGTGACGATGCTGTTTTCACTGAATAGTGACGGGCACAGTTGAAATCTTCGTAATAGGAATAAACTTCAAGTAACTTATACCAGACTTAGCAAAATCGATAAATCCTTTTTGGGACAATGCTCACTCGTGTATAACAAATTACCCGATGATGTGTTAAATTTGTCAAAAAAACAGTTTAAAAATTGTATCAAAAGAACTCTTTGTATAAAAGGTTGTACGGTTCAAAGACCGCACATTATGTTGAGGCAGCACATCGTGCGACCTCGTTACTATTATATATAATAAATAACTAATCATTATTTTTAAGTTTGCTACTAACTCTTACCAAAACTAGAAGTGCCTTGTAAAATCATTACAAAATAAACTAACTTCTACAAAGAAAAACTTTTAACTTCAAAATCTGCAAACTTCACTGAATGTATTGGGTCGCAGCCGTCTACTAAGCTGGGGCTCCTACATTTATGGTCCTTCGAGCTTTGAAAACTGACTATTTGAAGTACTTAACTGTGTTCTGTATTTCTCAAAAGTGTGAGCGATCGGTCCGGTCGGCCTCCCAGAAGCGGGTCTCACCGGCTTGGATTGAGAAGGCGCATGTCACTGCGAGTTTGCAAACACACTAAGTGATCACTATCTCTTCAAGAACCCTTGGGGAAGTGAAGACTGAAAAACTTAGAAAACTTCGTGGTCTCCAGTCCGAAACACTATCAAGCTAACTACGATGGATGAACTAACTATTCAATCAAGTGCCTTCGAGAGCATCAAAAATCTCTGTACGAACTACAAGAAGGATGGCCCATCGCGGAAAACGCCTGAATATCTTATGAGACGGCTAACATCTTCAGAAGATCATTGGAATGATTTTGACCGCCGTAATAAAATCCTTGAAAAAAACGCCGACAGGAACGCCAAGTACTTTACAGATTATGTGTATGAAAAAACAAAACAGCTGTATAAGTCAACGAAACAGGATATTTTACAACGGATGCTGATGTCAACTACAACTACATCCCCTGTAAATGGGACAGAACAAATAAAGTTAACAACGGATATGAAACCAGAAGATCCCGATTATAACAAAGTTAAGGACTTACTAAGCCAACAAGAAGGTAATTTTAGGGCCATGGAGAGAGCGATGTCAAAAATCAATATTGAGGAAATTTCTGAAAAATGGGAAATGGAAGATAACTTAAGTATATTAAAATCTAAATGGGAAACTATCGACAAGTCACACTGGATTCTGGATGGTCTTTTAAATGGATCTAACCAAGACTACTATATTTTATTTTCAACTATAGAAACCAAATATGACAACATGAGAAGAACTTTGAACAACAAGATGTGGTCCAACAAACATCATCAGTCGTCAACTCCAAAAATTGAAGTACCCGAGTTTTCAGGAAATTACATCAAATGGATCTCTTTTAAAGATCTTTTCATGGAAACAATTCACAATAATCCTACATTATCTAAGGCTCAGAAAATGCAGCATTTAAAAACAAAACTCAAAGGCGAAGCTGACAGACTGGTACACCACCTTGGCATCAGTTCGGAAAATTACGACTCCTGTTGGGAAATTTTAACGCAGAGATACGATAACCGTCGCCTACTTTTTACATCTTTCGCTAACTCTATGCTGCAGCTACCTGTAATACAGCAACCTAATGCCTATTCGCTCAAAAAATGCATGATGTCATCATAGAGAGTCTGAACGGGCTCACCAACGTAGGCCTCAATGTTTCGTCCTGGGGGCCCATGATTGTGCATTTGATGTCACAAAAACTAGACTCTACAACATACAATGAGTACATAAAAGAACTACGAGATCCGAGAGAAATACCTAATTTGGAAGATTTCACCTTTTTTTTGGAAAACAAGTTCATGGCCTACGAAAATATGAAAACTCGCCAAAAGGAAACATCTTTTCAACAAAAACAACATCCTGTATATAAAAAGCCATTTTCAACTAACAAACATACCTACGAAAATAAAAACGTTTATTCTAAAACATATCATACAACTTACGGAAAATGCCCACTATGTAATGGAGGTCACGTGCTGATGCAGTGCCCCGAGTTCATCGACATGGACATACCCGAAAGAAACAGAACAGTTGGAAAATTACCGATTTGTAAAAACTGCTTATTTAGCCACGGTAATATGTAATGCACTTCAAACAAAAACTGCAAGGAATGCAATTTGCCACATCATACGCTACTTCATAACAATTCAATCAAAACTGTATTGAAACAAAGTAATGAAAAATATTACAACGGTGAACGACCTTCCACTTCTAGGGAGCAAAGTGCTAATCATTTATCTCATGACGAAATGGAAATCTTACTGCCAACTATTCTACTGAAAGTAAAGTCAATTGATGGGTCTTACGTCACACTAAGGCGTTATTAGACCAAGGTTCTCAAGTAAACCTTATGAGCGAGAACGCAGCCCAGATGTTAAAGCTTCCTCGGAGAAATTCACGTCCACTATTTCTGGAGTTGGATCAATATCTGGGGATTGCAGAGGAAGATTAGACCTAGTATGCAAGTCAATCCACTCAGACTATGAATTTAAAACTGAGGTACTGGTGATGAATAAATTGATTAACAACCTGCCTAACAGTACTTTCAAACAAACTAACTGGCCTCAAATTCAAAATCTGAAACTAGCTGATCCAGAGTTCAACGTGTCACGTGCTGCGGACCTACTTTTAGGGGCTGATGTCTATGCTGACATTATCATGGATGGAGTCTTAAAAGGAAATCAACAATCTTCCATTGCCCAGCAAACTCAACTGGGCTGGATATTATGTGGGAAGCTAAAAACTTTTAATTGCCATGCAACTTTAAAAAACTTAAATGAGATTTCAAAGTACTGGGAAACTGAAGATATAATGTCAAACAAAAATGACATCAATGATGACATCTACTGCGAAGAGTTTTTCCAGCAGACTACATAACGAGGGTCCGATGGATAGGACATAGTGAAAATGCCTATGTACCCCGACTATGAAAAACAACTAGGCTAATCAAAACAAATTTCAACGAAAACCCTGTTTGATTTCAAGGATGATGAAACTATGAAAATCTTAGGGTTGAGTTGGAATCCAAAGGCTGACACATTAATTTTTAACTGGGAGCTTGAAAATAACATAAACGATCGAATTACTAAAAGGAAGCTTTTATCTAAAATATCGAAACTCTATGACCCCTTGGGATGGCTTTCCCCTATCACAGTGTCAGCAAAGCTGTTATTTCAAGAAGTATGGCTAAATAAGATTGGATGGGATGATTTGCTACCTCAACACATTCTACAAAAATGGCTGAAACTGGAAGCTGAACTGCCTGAAATAAAAAATCTACGATTAAATAGATGGATTGGAAGTACGGAAAATGAAATGGAACTTCATGGATTCTGCGATGCGAGTGAAAAGGCTTATGCGTGCGTAATCTACAGCTGCTTAAGAAACGAGCAAGGTGGAATAACTACTAATCTGATTGCCGCCAAAACTTGGGTTGTGCCAAAATCGCAGAACGTCTCACTTTCCAAACTTGAGCTTTGTGGCGCGGTGTTATTGTCACAACTTATGAAGAAAGTAACTGAAGCTTTGAAAGAAAAGAATATCAGCATTTTTGATTGGTGTGACTCCCAAGTAGTACTTGCATGGCTAAAAGGAGAAAGCTCAAGATGGGAAAGATATGTGGCCAACAGAACTACGAAAACGATTGCTGTCATCCCAGCTGAAAAATGGTACTACATAAACACAGAGCTGAATCCAGCTGACTGTGCTTCCAGAGGACTACTACCGAAAAAATTGATGAATTTTCAACTTTGGTGGCAAGGCCCTGATTTCATTAAAAAGTCAAAAAACAAAGAAATTTTTAAAAAATATAGCTCAACATTAACAACAAATATGGGCATGAAAAAACAAGCATGTACAACCCTACAGTCACATAACAATGAAAACTTCATAAATGAACTAATAAACAAATACAGCTCACTTACACGGCTGATCAGAGTAAACGCGTGGGTGTTGCGATTTATTTCAAGCTTACGCAACAAAAGGCAAGCTGACACTAACTACCTAACATCGACGGAACTAAATGCAGCGAATGTAAATGTTATGAAATATTTTCAAAAAAATGAATTTGAACAAGAGTATAAACATCTATTAAAACACAAAAATGTGCCCAACAGGAGCAAAATCTTCAAACTGAATGCTTATTTGGATGAAAAAGGATTAATAAGGGTCGGCGGTCGCCTAAAAAACTCAAACCTACGAGTTGACATGAAAAACCCTATTATCTTGCCGAATAAAGGAAAGTTAACGCAACTTATCATCGATGCCCATTTGAAAGTCCTTCACGGAGGTCCAAGACTAACTTTAGCCTACATTCGGCAGTTTTACTGGATATTAGGTGGAAACCGAGCGGTCAAGGCGAGATTACGTCACTGCGTGCGCTGTCATCGTTTTAATGCAAGGGATACCTATCAAATAATGGGTGATTTACCTAAACAGAGAATAACACCCTCCCGCCCGTTTACACACACAGGTGTAGATTTTACTGGGCACGTAGACGTAAAACTAAATAAAGGACGAGGCGCAAGGACATCCAAAGGATACATAGCAATTTTTATCTGCTTGTGTGTGTACCAAAGCTGTTCACATTGAGCTCGTATCTGATTTAAGCACAGAAACATTTATAGCTGCGTTTCAAAGAATGTGTGCGAGACGAGGAGTACCTAAACATATGTACTGTGACTGCGGAACCAATTTTGTTGGCGCAGCAAAAGCTCTGCGCGACGAGTTCAACGACTTCAAACAGCTAATGTCGCCGGACTTCTTTGACGAAATAAACAAACTAAACGTGGAATGGCATTTTAATTGTCCAGCATGGCCTAGCGCCGGTGGAATATGGGAAGCAGCGGTTAAGTCTATGAAACATCATTTACGTCGAGTCCTGGGAGATCAAAAGCACACATACGAAGCTTTTTTGACCTTGGTTTCCAAAATAGAAGCTTGTATGTTTTCCCGCCCGCTGATTCAGTTGAGTGAAGATCCAGATGAATTTTACAACTGCTTAACCCCCGGCCACTTCCTCACTGGAAGTGCAATACTGTCGATTCCGCAGTCTGACTATCTTGAGGTCAGAAATGTCGATATAAGGAAACGTTGGCAATTAAACGAGCACATGTTACAACACTTTTGGAAGAGCTGGTCTACCGACTATTTAAATCAACTTCAAGTAAGAAGCAAGTGGCAAAAAACCATGAAAGATCTGAAAGAAGGAGACATCGTATTAATCAAGGGAGATAATCTACCCCCTGGCAAGTGGGCTATGGGGAAAGTGACCGAGCTTCACAGAGGTAGCGACGGTCACGTTCGAGTGACGTCACTGAAAACCAAGACGGGAATGATCAAGCGTCCGATAGTAAAGCTTTGTCCTCTACCTTTGTGTCAAGAAGAAGATAAAAAACAAGAGAAACAACAATCTACATGTAACTCAGCTAAACTAACTGGGAAAAGTTGTTTTCTGACATATATTATGATGTTCCTGTTATTTTTTACATTTTTATCTGAGTCAAACGCCTCTGCAATTGAAGCTAATTTGAACATAACTAAACTGGAATCCGATCGGCCTATCTACTACGATACCGTGGGAGAAATAAAATTAATTCATGACGAATAGAATCTATTAATGTTCTACAACTTAACTACCTATTGGAATGGAGTAACCAAAATGAAAAATTATTTGGATGGAATCAGCTACATCTGTGAAAAAGTGGAACAACAACTATGCAGACCAACAATGAATCAGCTGTACCATAAATTTGAGCTACTAAACTACTACAACAATATGCTTCTAGAGCCACACAAACACCTATCTTCTAGAAGAAAACGTGGGTTGATTAATGGCGTCGGTTATATTGCTAACAGTTTATTTGGCATCTTAGATCAACAGTTTGCTGAAAAATACCAAAAGGATATTCAAGCTATTCATGAAAATGAAAACTATCTAGTGGAACTTGCAAAAAATCAAACTTCCATAGCAGAACTTCAGAATGAAGTTTTGAGAAAAAATGAAGAAACGATTCACAAACAATTTACGCTGATGAATACCTTCATAGAATAAACCAACGCAAGCCTCGCCAAAATGGAAAGTGCCCTTGAAGTCATGACATTAGTCAATTACTTCAGCACATCCTCATTTACTTCGTATTTGTTACTGAAAAGTCTGAAAACTGTGCAAGAAACACTATTTGAAAATCTTACAGACGTTTATCAAGGTCACACCGACATTCATTTATTTACGCAGATCAACTAAATAAAACAACTTAGCGATATATCCGGAAAACTTCCAAGAACATTGTCTTTCCCTGTTGACAACATACAAGGAGACATAAAGGATATTTATAAACTGCTTTACGTCAAAGCACGGGTCACGAACGACTTTTTCCTATTTGAAATTCACATACCCCTAATATGCGATGAATAATTCACAGTTCATCGAGCTTTTCCATTACCTATGAAAACGCAAGGAAACACCTCAAAATGGATACAAACAGCTTCACCTTATCTGGCAGTAAAGCGCTGGCTACGCCGCAACATCAACAAGAAGCCGGGCAGCAGCGGCAAGCAGTGCCAACCAGTTCATGAAGACATTGAGCTGGAGGAGGTGCAGCCATCCAAAAGAAGCACGGAATCTTCCACAACAAACCCACACTTCGATTTTGACTAATCTGAAGCAGATTGTAAAATTTCCTATTTCCTATTTTTACCCAACTGCAAAAAAGGAGGGTTATGTTTTTGTTGTTCTTTTTCGGGTGCGGAGTATGTACGCTTCAAAGACCGCACATTATGTTGAGGCAGCACATCGTGCGACCTCGTTACTATTATATTAATAAATAACTAATCATTATTTTTAAGTTTGCTACAAACTCTTACCAAAACTAGAAGTGCATTGTAAAATCATTACAAAATAAACTAACTACTAGGAAGAAAAACTTTTAACTTCAACATCCGCAAACTTCACTGAACTTGGGTCGCAGCCGTCTACTAAGCTGGGGCTCCTACAAAGGTTTATTATAAGACATCCGAATATTTAAATGACAAAAATGTATGGGTAGACAGTGTTTCTTCTATCAACACTACTAATCATGTTTAATAGTAATAAAATGATGACCAACCTTAGAATTGATATGGAAGCGATGAGACTATGAGACATGACAAGTGTAGTACTTCTTTTAATTAATATTTTTATCTTAGCATTGACATGAGTGGTGCATGCTCGCTTTAATATTCGTGCGGATGGTGGCGCATCGGGAGCCGGGTCGTTCCCTGTCCCTCTAATATGGTTGATGGGAGCGATGGCTGACTCTCGCGTTATACTCGTGACCGGGTGCTGTCCGTGGGAACTGGCCTACTTTTGTTATATGCTTTCAATGATTTTTATGTATATAACTTTTCGTGTCATATTGTTTTCATATTCTAATGACATAATCTGGTCAGGATTTTATTTTGATGTTATTAACTAATTATTGTTTATTTCTTGATTCTTCACAAATAACATTGTTATTGTTATTTTATGACAATCAGAAAGAGTGTAATTTGCACCTATTTTGAATAAATATATTGAATTGTTGCCGAAGATGGAAGCGGGCTTACCAGATTCCCCAACGCAGTGGGGAACTGACTATCTTATCTTCATGCCGGAACACACCAATGATATTAACATTGATATTTGGTGGCAAGACTTAGATAAGATGGTGGTAGCTAGCCAGGCGGGCTTAGAAAATGCCCTACCACCAACCAAACCGAGTCTCACAATTGACCCCGCCGGGAATCGAACCCGCGGCCTCCTGTGTAAAACCAGTGAAGTTTTCCTCTGAGCTACGGAGGCGGTTGAGGCGGCTCTGCTAGGAGTAATAGTGTTTTGGTTTTATTTTATTTCAAATGAGAGCAATATAATATTTTCGCAGTCATTTTTATATTTAATAAGATAGATAAAATTAAATAAATGGTACAGCCGCGCTGTGCATTTTTTGTTGCGAGGCCTTCACCGTGTGGCGCGGACAGGCGCGCGGCACGGCACGGCACGGCACGGCGCACACAAATCAACAATAAACAATACTTATTAACAGCAAAGAATAATCTTAATTATATAAAATAAAGTGTATCTTGACTTGAGAAAAAAATTACAATAATGTATTTGTATGGGAAATACCCTGTTCAGATTTTTCCTGGAATAATAAACTACCCAGTGTAGTAGGGCTTATCAATTCCTAGTTTTTTCTAAAGTTTCATCAAAATCGTTTGAGCTATTTTTGAAATAATGTAACGAAACAAGCTGGGTTTCTATGGGAAGTAAAAAAAATACTATTTTTCATTTGTTTGTAGTGGAAAGACAGTTTGTAGTTGTATTTTTTTTAATTCTAATCATGAATATCTGTGTGTTAGCAGTAAATAGTAAATAGTCTACCAACTTGAGATGTGCGGTTGGATTTGTACAAAGTTCATAGATTTTGTTTTTCAACCGACTTCCAAAAAGCAGGACTTGACTAGCGGAGTTCGACTGTATGTTTTTTTTATGTGTGTTACCTCAGGACTTTTGACTGGTTGAACCGATTTTGATGATTCTTTTTTTATTTGAAATCTAGTGATTCCCGTGTGGTCCCATATAAATTTTATCAAAATCGGTATAGCACTGTATTAGAAAATTAACAAAAACCAAAAATAATTATGCAAAAATGTACTAAGTTGTTGCGATGGAAGTCGGTTTTATAACGTATTAAGCGTTTTATATTTAAACGATACGGGGGTACGTTTGCGTATTGCACTGGTTGGGAAGGTAAGCAAGCGGACTTCCACTTCTCCTAATGTGTATTCAAGTTAGTTGGCGTGGCGGGCTCTGTACTGTGTGCTCTGCGCTGTGTGCTGTGTACCGAGACGTCAACCACTGTGCACTGTGCACTGGCTCGCGATGCCCCTAGTTTACTTGTTGATGTGGTGCGCAGGGCTCGATGATCTCCATATGCCTGGAGCAGCTGCAGGCGGGCGCGGGCGACGCGGGAGACGCGGGGGGCGCGCTGCTGAAGCAGTGGGCGTGCGTGGCACTGGGGCGCGTGTGGCGCGGCTACGACGCGGCGCGCTGGTCCGGCGTGCGCGACCTGGCGCACGAGAAGCTCTACCCGCTGCTGCAGCACCCCGTGCCCGAGGTGACACTCACACACACACATACGCACACACACACACACACACGCACACACACACATTTATATTAATACGATACGACGTTGTCGGTAGGTACGAGCGGCATGCGCGTTCGCGCTGGGCACGTTCATGGGCGCGGGGTGCGGCGCGCGCAGCGAGCACGCACTCGTGCTGCAGCAGCAGGTGGCTGCGCAGCTCGCCGCCGCCGCGCAGCATGATGCCTCGCCCGTGGTGCGCGCCGAGATCCTCGCAGGTGCGCCACAAACACTTAACATACACATAAATCTTCATCATTTCAGCGTGGGATTGGAAACATCATACCATGGAGCGTGGTGTTGGGCAAGTTAACGTCTGACGAAACTGTTTATTAAAATAAATTAAATCCCGTTTAAACATAAATGTAAAAGGGAGCCAAGTCCGATGCAAAAATGTATAGAGATCTGAATGTGGACCAAGTACTATAGGGGTTTCTAAAATGACAGCTGCGGGATTTCAATGTGAATATTCGTTTCAGACCTCTGGTAATATAATAGAATTTACAACGTTTTTAAGTTGCTTAGAAAATTTTTATGTTCTGTGCTACTAATAGTGTAACTTTTATATTTTATATTGGCGTATATTTTTAAAAAGTGTCTAAGCTAAGCTTTAAGCAACAAATTGTTGCAGGTCCCGTTAACTGGGTTTTCGACTCATCGTACCGAGCAACTTGTGTTACATGGCTTTCTGAACTCTGTAGCAGAGCGCGCAGTTAACAGCTCCTACACTTATTTTTTTACACTCTATATAAACTTGCCAGACTTTTTGACTGTTGATTACAGCCATCCGTATCACGATTTATTAGAACAGTTAACGAATATTACAGAACCTGTTTCTTTCAAAGAAAACCCGAAACATTCAGTAGTGCATTAGATAGAGACAAAAGGTCCTCGTAATCACGCACGCGCTCGACCTTTACCCCCGGATAGGTACGCCAAGGCCAAGGAAGAGTTCCGCGCGATGCAAGAGTTAGGCATTTGTAGGCCAAGTAGCAGCCCGTGGGCAAGCCCGCTACACATAGTGCCAAAGAAGGACGGCTCGATCCGGCCCCGCGGTGGCTACATGCGTTTGAACGCCGGGACCACACCAGATAGGTACCCCATCCCTAGACTGCAGGATTTCACATACATCCTGACTAACAAAAAGGTGCTGAGTAGACTTGATATTAGAGCATTTCACTGTATTCCTATAAAACCTGAAGTCAGCACTGATGGCCCGCGTAGATGCAGCATCACGGGTGGACGAGCTACCCTCAGTAGTGCTAGGTTTGCGCGCAGCCCTTAGTAGTGTTACAGCGCTGCCGAACTCACATACAATGCATTAATTAAACAGTTGCATTGGGCGCCCTGATTCAGGGTAGGCTCGAGCCCCTCGGTGGGGACGTATATGAGCTGTAATGATGATGATGATGATTGGGCGAGTTAGGTACTTTGACAGAGTGAAAAAAGTGCCAGCATGAATATTTCGTAAGGAAACCTAGATTTAGATCCTAACGTAGTTGAAATGCACTTGTAGGCATGTTTTGTCAATATAAATAAGTTTGAGAGCGTTGCACTACACATTCCGGATGTGGACCGACGTACACCTCCCTACCTAGCCACGTGGGTTGGGGACAAAGCGAGCCGTTGGATCAGAAGCAGTTCACTGAGATCCATGTAGCTCAAACCGTGACAGTGAACGTGCACCACCTGGAACATTGGTGCATTTTTTACTCTTCATACAAATCGATCAGCTGATCGACCGATTTAGTGCATTTTAGTATGGTGGATCCAAATTTTCTTTTTAAAATTGACTGTGGGTTCCTTGGAGAAAGTTGTTCAATATGCCGAGTGGAACCCCTAGTCAACGGGACCTACACCGATTTCGTTACAGCCTGTATAAACTTGCCAGGTTACACCATTCATTTAGTACCACAGATCATATGTTTTTCGCAACCGAATAACCGTTGTACATCCTATATTATTTGGAGAAGTGTCAAACAAATATTTCATTTTGAAGTTCCGTAGCTATGATAGAACTTTCTTCACATTTAGATCCCTGTACCTTTTGTATTGAACTTGGCTCTCTTTATCATTAATGTTGCTAATGAGATATCATTACTTTTTGCATAATATTAATATTTACCTGGTCTTTTATTCAAGTACTTTTAACTGCCTCCGTAGCTCAGAGGCAAAGTTCACTGGCTTTACACAGGAGGTCGCGGGTTCGGTGGTAGGGCATTTTCTAAGCCCGCCTGGCTAGCTACCACCATCTTGTCTAAGTCTTGCCGCCAAATATCAATGTTGATATCATTGGTGTGTTCCGGCATGAAGATAAGATAGCCAGTTGCCCATTGCGTTGGGGAATCTTGGTAAGTCCGCTTCCATCTTGGGCAACATCGTCTTTTACCACCAGGTGAGATGTTGTCAAGGGTTTACAAATTGTGAATAAAAAGAAAAAAAAGTAATAGTAGATAATATAACACATATATTGAACAACACAACGGTGGTGGTGCGAAACCCTCGGTGCGCGGGGCCGACTCGTTCTTGTCTGATTTTGTAAAACTCCAAGTCCCAAGTAATGTGGAAGTAGTTTGTCGACATTGTTGAGGAGTGCGAGTGAGCGGTACGAACATGTCCAACTCGTACTTGGCCGGTCTGTCGATATTTTCTTTATATAATATACCCTTATTAACCTATCGCGATACCAAACTTCTAGTATACAAATAACCTGGAAGTGGTTTATAAATGAGCAGTGGTGGTGCGGATACGGAACCCTCGATGCCGATGCTCAAGTACACACGGCGCCGCATCAAGCTATACGAAACCAGTATACGCGGGCCTCGCGTATGTTGAAACGCAAAGGCGTCGCGCAGCCAGCTTATACCGGTTTTGTATAGCTTGATGTGTCGCTGTCCGTACGACTCACACTTCGCCGTTTGTCAGATTTTTCCTTTGTATTGATTTCCACAACGACCTGTTCTGGGGCTGTTCGCAGCCAGTGGTTTCCCGCGACCTTCATCATGTCGTCGGTCTACCGAGTGGAGGCCTGGTAATGCTACTACGTCTTCCGGTGCGCGGTCGCCAGTTAGAAACTTTACTGCCCTACTATAACTTACTAGAAAGATAGCGACAACCGACGAAGGGAAATTTTGTCGTGGTGACAAGTGCAGTCCCGCGTGTGACTAGTTGTATGTGTGCAGCGCTGCAGTGGCCGGTGCTGATCTTCGAGCAGCACTTCATGGCGGTCTACTTCCAGGAGCGCATGCGCCGCAGCGACAGGTACCTGTCTCGCTATGTATTGTCGAGTTAATAACGTAACGGTGTAATCTGCCTTACAGGACCATGATCGGTTGCATGATGGACGCAGACTAGCCGGGTGTTGCACTGAGCGTCACCCGCGGTCACATGTAGGGATACCACGTTTATTTGTGCCACACCATAAGAGAGAGCAGATTAAACATCATAGTATGCGAAGTCCATATTTTTTCCGAATATACCACGGGTTCCTCGGGGAAGGTCGTTAATTCCGTGTTGTTCACGTGCTCGCCGTGCAGCCGGTCCCGACTTCCCGACGTCCCGCGAAGCACGCACACGTCACACGTACTTCTGATGTGTGACATTTATGACCATAGGCTGGTCGACTAATAATAATTGTATCAAAAACAAAATTCAGTTCTAAAATATGCAAGGCGTTCGTGACGTCATAATAATTTTTGTGATTTTATATTTTTTTCATATCTACTATCTATGCTATAATATCTGATGGTTGATTGTCTGAGCTGTGAGAATGAAAATAAAGGTTCGTAAAGCTCCGAACTGGAAAACACCAGAGAGCGTCTGACTGCACCACTATTGGCTTAAGGGGTTTTACGCGAGTCACGAGACCTTGGCCAGGCAGTTCCAGCAAGCGCTCGTGCAGCGTCAGGTCCCGAACCCCTTAACTACTGGGATCACTCACTCCCAAGTCGAGTAATACCGCTGACCCTAGCCAATACCGCCCCATCACTTGTCTTTCCACCACCTAGAAGACACTGACATCCATTCTGAAAGTCAAAATTGAAGCCTTCATTGAGGCGAATGATATCATGGCGGTAACTCAGAATGGCTGTCGGGCGGTAGTCGCGGTACGAAGGAGCTACTCCGGATTGACGCGGTCGGGGGTAAATTGGTGAACCCCAATCGACGCAATTACTTCGCTGCCTGGCTTGATTACAAGATGGCTTTCGATTCGATCTCCCAATCATGGTTGAAGAGGGTCCTCGAACTGTACAAGATAGATGAAACAGTTCGAGACTTCCTCGGATCGTGTATGGGGCATCCCCCTCTCGTATATCTACCAGATACGCTAGACTTCCAGGTTTATGATATAGCGTCCCCACTTACCTACCCTAGGGCATAACAGTGGGGGCCGCTATTCCTGCCAACACCATAAGGTGAAGACAAGGACCAGTTACGGTAGGTCTTGCCGCCAAGACGCTTGTCCTGGTACTTGCTAGGCGATGGAGTACGATCCTTAGTCTCCATGGTCAGCGGTTGTCGAATGCGGAGGACCGGATTTGGATTAAAAGGGGAACATTCAAGGGCGGCTGTCTGAGTCCACTTTGGTTTTGCCCGTCCCTGAATCCACTCAGCTTTCTGCTCGAGAAATCAGGGACGGGATTTCAGTTTTGGAAAGGTGATTCACGCATGACCCACCTTTTCTACAAGGAAGATCTCAAACTGTTCGCTCCAAATGCAAAGCGGTTGTAGGAACTGTTAAAAATCACTTGTGATTTTAGCAGTTCCATCAACATGGAGTTAGGAGTGGATAAGTGCGCGATCCTTTATGTAGACAGGGGTAGGGTGGTACATTCAGATGGGGTCGAAATCGACTCCGTGAACATCGCACCATCTCTGACACTGATACGCAGTCCGTAAAATAGGCAATGTAAAATCGGCTGAAATAAAAAAATAAAACGCCGAAATTTGTTGCTTTTTAGTTTTTTTTTTTTATTTTTTTTTTATTAAAAATTTGAGTACGTTTGGCTGCACCTCACCTGATGGTAAGTGCCGATGCAGCCGAGGATGTGACACGCAAGCTCAAATAGTGCCTATTCACTCTCGACTTGAAGATTCCTAAATTGTACGAATCGGGGAATACAGACGCCGGAAGGGAATTCCACTCCTTGGCCGTTCGCATGATGAACGAAGACGCAAAACGCTTCGTGCGTAAAGGTGGAACATTGACGACAAAGGAATGGAACCGCCCTCCGCGCCTGGTCGTCCGATGATGAAATGGAGAGGGGGGAATGAGGTTGTGAAGCTCCAGGGCACACTCTCCGAAATGAATCCTGTAGAACACCGATAAACAGGCGACTTTGCGGCGATGCTCGAGGCTTTGGAGCGTGTTTGATACAAGTTCCTTGTCGCCTATGAGTCTCCTAGCACGTCGGTCGATAGAATCCAAGGCATCTAGCTGGTAACGAGCCGATCCGTCCCATAAGTGAGAGCAGTACTCCATACATGACCGAACTTGAGCTTGGTATAATATTAGAAGCTGCTCAGGTGTGAAGTAAAGTCTCACCTTCGAGAGGATACCAAGCTTTTTGGCTGCCGTTTTTGCCTTGGATTCAATGTATCTCCCGAAATTCAGATCGGATGTTAAATCTACGCCAAGGAGCACAAGATGGTCGGAGATCTGGATAGATTCATCTCGGAAAGTAGGAGTCAGGGTAAAAGGACTCCTTTTTGCAGTAAATAGACACGCCTGCGTTTTAGAGGCATTAAACCTAACAAGATTGGCATCGCCCCAGTCAGAAACTGCCTTGAGTGTTAGGTTCACGCGCTCAATCATGGCCTCTCTCTGAGATTGTATATCCGGACCCCTAGCTCGAGCACTAGACAAGTATCTCTCCGCAACCGTGCTGTCGTCTGCGTACCCAAATATACCGGGTTTCAGCAGATCGTTTATGTGCAGCAAAAACAAAGTTGCGGAGAGAACTGAGCCCTGAGGTACCCCGGCATCAATAGCCAATAGGTCAGACGAGCAGCCATCAATGACCACTCGAATGAACCGTTCCCTCAGGAAGTCAGATATCCAGTTGCACAAACCAGTAGGTATTCCGTAGGAAGGAAGCTTACCAATAAGGCTAGCATGCCAGACCCTATCAATTGCTAATTAGTTGCCTAAAAACAAAATTTGTTGCTCGAACCGATCGAACAAAATCGGCAACAGATCTAGCTTAACGTAAAGTTAGCGTGAAAAAAATCAGGTGTAATACATTGGGTAAATGCAAGTGAATTTGTTGCTAATTTGTTGCTTTAGAAAAAAATTGGAAAATATTTTTTTCAATTATGTCAAAATTAATGCTGACCACGCCAGCTTGACTTCAGATTTTTGATGGTAAAATTCTGTTTGAAAATTAGTTGCTGCTCACGGGATGTCTTGTCAGTTTGCATACAGTCAGCAACAAAATATAAACCGGAAGTCGTATAAGTTTGGAGACCGGTTTACTAACAAACCAACCGGTCACGCTAGCTTAACTCCTGATATTTTCTAGTAAAATTTTGTTAAAAATTGGTTGCTGCTTACTGCATGATTCGTCAACGTGTGTAGAGTCAGCAACAAAATGAAAACCGGAAGTCTAAATAGTTTGGAGGCCGGTTTATTAACAATCCAGTCACACTAGCTTATCTCCTGATTTTGCCTAGTGAAATTTTGTTAAAAAAAAATTGTTACTGCTTACTGCATGACTCGTCAACGCGTGTAGAGTCAGCAACAAAATAAAACCCGGAAGTTGCAAAAGTTTTAGAATCAGGTTTACTAACAAACCGGTCACGCTAGCTTAACTCCTGATTTTTCCTTGTAAAATTTTGTTAAAAATATAGTTTCTGCTCACTACATGACTCGTCAACGTGTGAAGAGTTCGCAACAAAATAAAAACTGGAGGTCGGAAAACTTTTGAGACTGGTTTACTAACAAACCGGTCATGCTAGCTTAACTCCCGATTTTTTCGAGTAAAATTCAATTTTAAAATTAGTTGCTGCTCACAGCCTGCTCACCCGTCAACGTGTGTAAATTTAGCAACAAAATAAAAACCGAAAGTCGTAAAAGTTTGTAGGTGAACCGATTTCCAAACTTTACCGACTTCCGGTTTTTATTTTGGGGCCGTATATTACGTTATTCGAATTTGAGGAGGGGGGGGGGGTCTAGTCTGCGGATGATGGTAAATGACGTGCAAAGAGGGGGGAAGGCGTACCAAAATTGACGTGATTCTTGTAAATACCAAAATTACTCCAAAATATTTAAATACTAGCTGTGCCTGCGACTTCGTCCGCGTGGAATAGTAATAATAATAATAATCAATTTATTTACGAACAACTTTAGGATCAATTTGTGTTAGTAATCTTACAAACTAAGCTTATACACTAAATGTTAGTAAAAATTTATCATAAACATAAAATCATAAATCAAAAACTTCTTTGAGGTTTGATTGCCGGCACATGAACATTGCAACAATGATTGATGTAGCAGCAATCAAACCTGTCCGCTATCATAGCCAGGATGTTATTGGCACTACCGCGCACTCTGCGCACTAAGGACGCGCACCATTTGCGCATTGTAGCATAAAAACAGTCTACGCGCACCTCCGCGAACATTCCCGAGGCACTGCAGTAGCGCGGCAGCCCCATCAACACCCTGAAGGCGTTATTGAACTGGACACGGAGGGAGGTGTAAGCTCGCTGAGTATAGTTCGCCCACAGGCTGCTGGTATAGAGGGATGTACAATACGCTCTAAATAGTGTGACTTTAACATCCCTCGAGCTGCGAGCAAACCTGCGAGCTATCATATTCGCTCTCACTGACAACGCCCTCCGCTCCCTTTCAATATCATCATCGTCCTTGAGGTCGGCGGAAACAATATGCCCCAGATATTTAAACTTGTAAACTCGCTGCAGGGCAGCTCCGTTAAGAAAGACTGGGGGCATACTCATTGGAGATTTACCGCCGACCCCAAACACCATGACCTCGCTCTTCTTCACATAATAGTGTCTTTGGATAGCATTTTTAATTATTCAGGCTAATTATTTTACAAAAAGGATACATACATAACCAACTACATAATTAATGACAACAATGGTATTTTATGTATGATTCACAAAAACAAATAAATAAAAAACGTGTGGCACTCGGGGACTGCCGCGGTAAAGCTATTGCATAGCATTTTTTATCAACTTATGCAATCATAATTATTTATTTATTTTTTATTCATGCAGTATTTATTCACTATTTTTTTGATGTTTTACTGTTTTCGTATGCTCCTTTTGATTAAAATACCATATAGTCCTTGGGGCTCGAGATGTTTATGTAATAAATTAACACTAAGAAAGTTACACCAGTAAAATTGACTAAGTCCTTTTAGTACCGCAAATCGCTAATAGATGGCACTGTAAGTTTTCAGAACGCGGTAACGTTACGTTACGCTCGGTCGAGCTACATGGTAGGCGGAGTGGGGAGTGTTAGGTTTTATTTTCGTTATGAAAATTCTTAATTCGGTCGCCGCGCTCAAAGCCCGCGATAAAAGAAATGCTATAGCTTAAAATCTTATGAAAAAACAATTGTACTGAGATTGTTCGTTATTACAAAATAAACAAAAGGAGTTACCGTTCTCAGGTACCTAGCTAATATCAAATTGTACAACAAATAATAATGACGTAATAACATCTAACTAAATTAGAAAGTAAATCTACTTTTGACCAGAGCTTTGTTACCATAGATGGGTTATTCACTAACAAACAACCTAGCTAATATCAAATTGTACAACAAATAATAATGACGTAATAACATCTAACTAAATTAGAAAGTAAATCTACTTTTGACCAGAGCTTTGTTACCATAGATGGGTTATTCACTAACAAACAACATTTGAAAATCGAAGCCATTACATTATTATAGGTACATAGTTCCCTTCCATTGCACCGAATGCTACTAAGAAAAGAGTTGCCAATTGGCATCATTTTATTTACTTCACTTTTTGAACGCATGTAACCTATCTACCTCCCCTTATACAGGGTGTCCAAAGTTCAACGTTATCCCTTGGAGGGCTGATAGGCCAGCTCAGTACTGTCCAGAAAATCACAATATGACCTTAATAAACAAACAGCAGCCAAACGCACTCAAATTTTTAATAAAAAAAAAAAACCTTAGTTTTGAGATATTAACATTAGTTTTTTCTAATTTTGTATGAAAAACGCATTTGTTTAAATGCTTTGTGATTTTCCAGAAAATAATTATATTACAGTAGTTGGAGTGCCCAACAGGGTAAAAACTTCCTTGTTTTATCAGCTTTTCAACAAAGTAAAATAGTTAATAAAATACGAATTAGTTCCAACAAAAACCAATGATTTTTGGCAAAAGGGTGCCTCAAATCCCATTTTCAAACAGAATTTTACCGTCAAAAATCGGAAGGCAAGCTAGCGTGGACAGTATTACGAGGGCTGTTTGATAAGTACCCGTTTATGGCAAAAAAAAACATTTTTTTATGTATATATGCATTTATTTTTCTACGTAGTCACTCTATACACTTGTTCCACCCATACTCAAGCTTCAATAAACCATCCAAAAAGTATGATTTTGGAAAGTCATCAAAATAGGCCTCTGTGGCGGCAATGACTTCGTTATTTGATCCAAGTCGCTTACTACCGAGCAATTTTTTTAGGTTGGGAAACAAAAAAAAATCGCATGGGGCCAAATCTGCAGAATATGGGGGATGAGGCAATAGTTCGTAGCGTAACTGTGCTAATTTAGCCGTCACAACTCTGGACGAATGAGCCGGGGCGTTGTCGTGATGAAACAGTACTATTTTCTTTTTTGAATGGGGTCGTTTGTCCTTCAAGACGGCGTCAAATTCATCCAATAAATTGGCATAGTACTGCCCTGTTATCGTTTTCCCCTTTTCTAAGTAGTCAATATGTATAATACCCTGCGAATCCCAAAAACAGTCGCCATGACCTTTCCAGCCGATGGGACGGTTTTTGCTTTCTTTGGAGCAGGTTCACCCGGTAAAATCCACTGCTTCGACTGCTCTTTCATTTCCGGGGTGTAGTGGTGAACCCACGTTTCGTCCACGGTCACGAAACGACGCAGAAACTCTTTCCGGTTACGTTTGAACACGGCCAAAGACTGCTCCGAAGTAGTCAGTCGGTTCCGTTTTTGCTCCTCCGTGAGTAAACGCGGCACCCACATCGCCGATACTTTCTTCATGCCCAATTTTTCTTCTAATATGTATTGTACCCTCTCGATTGAAACGTTTACACCATCAACGATTTCTCGAAGTTTAATTCAGCGGTCGGCTAAAACGATATTTTTAATTTTCTTAACCATATCGTCTGTAGTCACCTCAATTGACCGGTCTGGGCGATCCTCATCAAAGACGGTTGTTTTTCCCCGCTTAAACTCGTTATACCAATATCTCACGGTTGTTATAGAAGGAGCACATTCATGGTAAACCGCTTGCATTCTTACTTTTATTTCGTCACATGTTTTTACTTCCAAAAACAAGAATCTAATTACAGACCGATACTGTTCTTTCTCCATTTTAACAATTTTAAGTTCACGCTTTCACTAAATCGCTGTCAAATGAAAAAAAAAAACAAAAGAATGCCATTTTCTTTTTTTTTCCGTCTCTGAAAAATGGCTTAAAAAGGTGGTATACTTATTTTCGGCCAGTGATATTAATATATTTAGTAAACGGGTACTTATCAAACAGCCTAGGTAATTTCGATATAATTAAAAAAATATTTTTTTTTTCTAAAGCATCAAATTTACTTTCATTTACGCAATGTATTACATCTTTATTTTATTTTTTCACGCTAACTAAACGTTAAGCTAGATCTGTTGCCGATTTTTTTCGATCGGTTCGAACAACAAATTTTGTTTTTTGGCAACTAAAAAGCAATAAATTTTGACGTTTTATTTTTTTGTTTCCGCTGTTTTTACACTGCGTATTTTACGGACCTCTGATACGTACCGGTATCTTGGTATGTCGCAGAGTATTGGTGTTTACGAGGCAGGGGTGAAACAGGCGGTTTGTGACTTGTTATGTGAGCGCCTGACAAAAGTTCTTTAAAGCTATTTGTCAGGCGTTAAGAAGATACGAGCATTCAACGCCTGGGTCATACCTGTTCTTTTGTACACCTACGGCATAGTCAGACGGTCACAGATCGAACTGGACGCCCTGGATCGAAAATTTGGCACTACTGACACTCCATATGATGCATCACCCGAGGTCGTCAGTGATGAGGCTGTATATCCCACGGAAGAGTGGCGGCCGTAGCCTTCTAAGTGCCAAACAAATGCACAACCGCGAGATATGCAGCCTCCGAAGTTACTTTCTGACAAAATTCGATAGTGACTTGCATAGAGTTGTCATAGCCTGTGATAAAGGACTAACCCCTCTATCCATGGCCCAAGAGAACTGGCAGGCGCCGGCTGTACTTAGCACAACTGATCGAGAGGCCATCTGGAAAGAAAAAGAGCTGCACGGTAAGTTCTTCAAGGCCCTTTGTGGATCTTTAGTAGATCAGAAGGCCTCCGTGCACTGGCTGCGCTTCGGAGACCTTTTTGCGCAGACCGAGGGTATTGTCTGAGCAATACAGGATCAGGTGGTCAAGACGAACAAGAATAGGAGGTTCATAATAAAAGACGGCACTTTGGACGTTTTTCTGTTGTGCCGTCAACCAGGAGAGACCCTGCGTCATATAACCTTCGGTTGTTCCATGCTTGCCAACACTAAGTATTTGCACAGGCACAACCAAGCAGACAGGATCCTACACCACGAGATCGCTCTAAAGTATGGCCTCATATCTCGGCGGTTGCCATATTACAAGTACACGCCGGAGCCGGTTCTCGAGAACGACCGTGCCAAGCTCTACTGGGACCGACCCATCATCACGGAGAGGACTATTCCCTCGAATAAGTCTGATATTGTTTTGATAGATCGGGCGCAGTCAAGGGTGTTTTTGGTGGATGTCACTATCCCATACGATGAAAACCTCGTAAAAAAAGTACCAAAATACCTTGACCTGGTGCAAGAGGTTACTGATATGTGGCAAGTGGAATCCACGGAAATCATCCCCGTGGTCCTATCCGTGAACGAGCTCATCCCAACCGACCTTGGCGACTTTACCTAAGGCGGCTGGAACTCCGAGGCAGACCTATTATTGCGGCAATCCAGAAAGCAGTCCTCCTCGACAATGCCTAGACGGTCTCTCCCCGTCGCACTGAACTCCAGCCGACTGTGTTTCTGCTGGAGGTGCTCCTGCCACTTCGCCTCGTGCAGGTGAGCAGAGTAGCTTAAATTTCATCATCATCATATCAGCTCATATACGTCCCCACCGAGGGGCTCGAGCCTACCCTGAATTAGGGCGAATTATATTTTATATTTTTAAATAATAATAATAACCGATTTATCTATCTATCTACTTATCTTTTCAAGCGACTTCCAAAAAGGAGGAGGTTCTCAATTCGTCTGTATGTTTTTTTTTTTTTATGTTTGTTACCTCAGAACTTTTGACTGGGTGAACCGATTTTTACGATTCTTTTTTTATTTGAAAGCTAGTGCTTCCCGTGTGGTCCCATATAAATTTTATCAAAATCGGTGTAGTACTTTAGTAGAAAATTAACAAAAACCAAAAATCATAATGCAAAAATGTACTAATTTGTTGCGATGGAAGTCGGTTTTTTAACGTGTTTAGCGTTTTCAATTATATAATTAATTAAAAATGGAAGACGCATGGCAGTGGTCAACAAAATCAGTATTGGTTTTTGAAATTCCTATATGAACCAATTTAGGGAATGACATTTGATAGTTTATTTTTAGTACAGTAAACACCCTACCGTTAGGCGTATCTCGGTTGTTGAACTGAAACTCAGCTCGGGGAGGTGCGCGAAGCGAGGGGGCGCGCAAAGTGTAAGTTGTGTGTTGCGCCCCCTCGCCGCCCGCACCGCGCGCCCCCTGGGCGAGCATTGCTCCAGTAACACTGTAACAGTGTGCGGTGTGCGTGCGCAGGTCCGGGCGCGGCGCGCGCGAAGTGGACGTGGGCCAGGAGGCGCTGCCGCCGCGCTCCCCGCACGCCGCGCGCTCCCCCGCGCCCCCCGCGCTCGCCCTTCCCGCCATCGGTAAGCAACGCGTGTCCCTCTCGCTCGCACATCTACCGTACCGATAGGCTTGCTGTGTTGTGAATAAAAAAAAAAAAAAAACGTGTGGGACATTTGGATATGTGCGGCGCGCCCTACACAAACACGTGACCAATGATTTTCTATAAACTCCAATTCCAAAATATTTATTTTACTAATAAATGGCGTATTTACGCAGTAGGTTTTTATGAACAAGGGGTTTGTTACGGTACGTGCAGACACATTTCTTCTTTGCACTGTTGGCTTGCAAACCAGTATGTACGTATGTACGTACAGCTCCTTCAGATGCACTCGTAGTGTCGGCGGTGCAACTCGGACGTCTTCCTACGTTAGTGCTGCACCGGCGGCGTTCTCCAATCAACTACTAATAAATTAAGTATTTACGCAGTAGTTTTTTTAATAAGTTCTATGAAAAAATGGGCAGGGTGTTGGTATTGCTACCAAATAATTTTAAATAGGTGTTTACACACTTACACTTTTAAATTTTCAAAAAACTTTAATGTCTGTTACAAATAATGTTATAATTCTGATTACAGTGTCAGGTTATGGTATTTGTTGGAGGACTGATACTTATTTTATTTTACATATTAGGAAATCTTCTGGCTATTAACAGGATAGCAAGAGAATATAGCCATTACAAGTTTCCAAGAACGTTAATGTAACATATTATTGTTATTAGAGAGAAAAGAAAAAAATATATATAGACAAATGAACACGTTGCCTTTTAGAAAGATATAACTAAGTAGGGAGTACCTTTAGAATAAATACATGGTATACTAAGATTGTGTGTACATAGTGAGCTTAATTAATTGAATGGAGCACAGGTTATAGTGAATGTACACAGTAAGGTTGCGAAACAATGAATGCAGATGTTATAGCTAAAACAGGTAAACAAACAAATAAAACAAAAACAACTAATTTAAATTTGGTTATGTTTAGTTACATCAGCCTTTCGCCGAAAAATACATTACTTATGGTTTTTTGAAGAGCGTTCTATTTGCAAGTCAGTTCGAAATTTAAATTAAATCTTTGATAAGTTACCTCTTGGGTTGCCATGTTTCAGTTCCATTTTTTAATTACACGACAGATATGAGTTTACATAGTAATGTATTTGGCCGCTAAACACGACAGGGTGTTTATTTTCATACAACTTTTGCCGGCCTTTTGTATAATAAGTTACCTCTCCCCCCCCCCCCATGCACACTCAGTTAATGTGAAAATTTTTCATCAAGTTTAATTCACCTCTTTTCTTAGCTACTAGGTAAGCGTAACGTTTAATTATGATTTCAGTACGCCATCGCCATCGCCAGACGGTGCGCGGTGCACGGTGCACGGTGGCGGGTTTTAGTTTTTTAACTTTCAACTTGTTCTTTTGTTAACTAGTTGGAATTGAAACTGCTTGTATAACTATAGGGTTCTAACTGAGCCGGTTCATTCTATTTTAAATATATTTTAATTGTATTGTAAATATATGTAAATGAATATATAGTTGTGCGTTGGTTGGTTGGGCAGGGTTCGGGTCGGTGTACGCGCGGCTGTGGGGCTCGCTGGCGGCGCTGGCGCGCGAGCCGCACCCGCAGGTGGCGCGCATGGCGGCCGACCTCATCGCCTACATCGCCAACCTGGTCGGTACCACGTCAACAACCATCCATACACGTCCCCATGGCTGGGACACGACACCCATTGTTTATCAGTGAGTGAGAGTGCGCTCAAGCACGTGCTCGCTCCCCGCCAGTACAGCACGTGTCCCTGCACACGTAGAGGTGCCTTATGGGCGGTTGGAGTTCAACATAAACATAACCGTAGTAGTACCTACACCCGAAGGGACTTCTGGAAATGTGTTGAAGGATAAAACAATTTACAAATCAAAATGAATTAATGTTTTTTTAAGCTATTGCATAGCTTTTATCGCGGGCTTTGGCGCGGCGGCCGAATCAAGAAATTCCGTAACGAAAATAAAACCTAACACCCTACACTCAGCCGAGTTCTAAAAACTTACAGTGCCATCTATTAGCGGTTTGCGGTACTAAAAGGACTTAGTCAATCTTACTGGTGTAACTTCTTAGTGTTAATTTGTTACATAAACATCCCGCGCCCCAAGCACTATATGGTACTGGTAAATACTGCATAAATAAATAATTATAATTGCATAAGTTGATAAAAAATGCAATAGCTTTACCGCGGCAGTCCCCGAGTGCCACACTTTTTTTTTATTAAATATTTGAATGCGTTTAACTATATCTCACCTGATGGTAAGTGACGATGTAGTCGAGGATGGTACACGCAAACTCGAATAATAAAATAAATTGTTAGAGTCAGGAAATCGGGCATCCAAGGTATCCCAATGATAGCGGACTGATCCATTCCATAATAGGTAACAACAGTACTCCATACAATATACGACTTGTGTTTGATGAAAAGAAAGAAGCTGTCCAGGTGTGAGGTACCGTCTCACCTTTTTTTTATTTAGTATGTATCATTTTTTACCCGACTGCGCCAGAAGGAGGGTTATGTTTTTCGAGAGTATGTATGTATGTATGTATAATTGTTTGGCACGCTATGCAGCCTGAACGGCTGGATGGATTTTGGCTTGAGAGTAGTCGTTAGATTCGTATTAACTGAGAGTGACACTGGGTATATCAAAATAAAAAAAACAAAATGGCGGATTTTTGGCGCCAAATTCAAATGTTTGGCACCTGGGTATATCAAAATATAAAAACCAAATAGCAGATTTTCCGGAGAATTACAGCAAGCGGTATTTGTTGATGACCGCACAATAAAAAAATTATCAACCAGGAGTTCTTATACGGATTTAACCATGTACGATTGATTTTGATGCACTTCGAGGACAAGGAAAAATTGAACGCAGGATGTTGTCCTTATTCCTAAGTTACAACTGTCCACAAACTTCAGGGTACTACACTTGATTTGACACTTGTGGACCTCGGCTTACATATATGTGCTAAAAGTCAAGCATATGTACCTCTTAGACTTTGACCGCCTCCGTAGCTCAGAGGCAAAGTTCACTGGCTTTACACAGGAGGTCGCGGGTTCGATTCCCGGCGGGGTCAATTATAAGACTCGGTTTGGGTGGTGGTAGGGCATTTTCTAAGCCCGCCTGGTTAGCTACCACCATCTTATCTAAGTCTTGCCGCCAAATATCAATGTTAATATCATTGGTGTGTTCCGGCATGAAGATAAGATAGCCAGTTCCCCATTGCGTTGGGGAATCTTGGTAAGCCCGCTTCCATCTTCGGCAACATCGTCACTTACCACCAGGTGAGATGTTGTCAAGGGTTTACCAATTGTGAATAAAAAAATAAAAAAAGTCGAGTTAAAACATTAGCTGGACTGGTCATCTGTACACTTAATCCTAAAAAAACTTTTGAATCGGCCACACGATCAGAATTCTTTTATAGAGCTTCAACATTTACGAGAATATTATTCTATCAACTGATAAGTTAATAATCTGCGTAATCTTAATGTGTGTCATGTGTATATAGGTTACTATACAAACTCTTTCAATAATAAAACTAAAAAATGAATGGAATAAAAAACGGTAATTTAATAAACTAAAAAACCCGAATGCGTTTCTGTGTAATTTGGAAATGAAAAACCCTAAAACAAGAAAGTCGTCATACCCGATTGCACTTAACTTAAGAAAAATTGTAGCAGTCGGGACCCATTCTAGAAAGTCAGCCGTCTAGTCAGTATATTGGAGTAATCTACAATGTAACATAGGTATGTGCTTTCAATTGACTAAGCCTCCATTTCTAGAATGGGTCCCGACTGCTACAATTTTTCTTAAGTTAAGTGCAATCGGGTATGACGACTTTCTTGTTTTAGGGTTTTTCATTTCCAAATTACACAGAAACGCAGTCGGGTTTTTTAGTTTTTTAAATTATTTAATTTTTAGTAAATCTACTTTAACAACATGGGAATGGGGAATCTTGGTAAGCCCGCTTCCATCTTCGGCATCATCGTCACTTACCATCACGTGAGATGATGTCAAGGGCTCACCAATTGTGAATAAAAAAAATATAAAAAAACATGTTCAGTGAGAATTTCAGCTTGCTATCTCTTACGGTTCCAAAAGAAAGCGTTTTAAAGGTCGGACAGACAGACAGACGGACATAGACAGTGCAGGCTAATAGAGCCCCGTTACTTGGTACGGAACCCTAAAAAGCAACAATTATGTGACTTTTTCTCTTTGAATCATGATTGGTAGAAAGCCCTACACGGTGCGAGCTGCACCGGACCACAGTCCACAGTTTAATAATCCATACAGTGGTTCAACGCCTTTGATGTTTGTGTCAAGGCGCCATCACTAGCCACTAGGACCTGGGTGCCTCCTCCTCCGCCACAGCCTGAATAAATTGAATAAGGCATTCGACTGTATGAAAAATAAATTATAAAATATTATTTACCAAATAGCATTACTAAATAGCATTACTTGTACAAAAACACAATAACTATCTCATTTGTTATTCCGTCGTCGATCGTCTGTCGAGCTGGTGGTCAGTGAGTTTGTTTGGTGGCAGGTGGACAACGTGGCGAGCGAGCCGCGCGCCGCCGCAGCCGCCGCCGGCACCTCGTCGTGCCCCGACACGCGCGACACGCGCGACGCGCGCGACTCGCCCGGCGGCGGCGGCAACGGCAACAACACACTGCCCAGTAAGTCACTTATTCTTGTCTGTCGCATCCTGCCCGGTGGCCGCGGCGCTGGTTGGCCTGCAGTGCCATTCTGGTAATTTCCTTCACCGCGTCGGCCCATCGGATAGGCATTTTTTTTGTTTATTTTTTATTTTATTCATTCGAACATATTTTTTAGTGAAACTACTTTTTATAGGTAATCACAGCATGCAACATCCTTACTAATATTATGAATGTGAAAATGTGTTTGTTTGTTACCCGTTCACGCTTTAATACCTCAACCAACCAACCTTGACGAAATTTGGCATGCAGGTAGCCTGTGTTATGGAGAAGGACATGGCTACTTTTATCGCGTGAAAATAGCATAGTCCTGAAGTTACTAAAAAAAAATACTTTTTTTGGCGATCTTCAAGCCGGAACACATCAATGTTTTTGCTTGGCGGCAGCACAGATAAGATGGTGGTAGCTAGCCAGGTGGACTAAGAAAATGCCCTTCCACCAACAAAACCGAGTCTTACAAAGTCTTACCGTATCGAACCCGCGAACTCCTGATGTGAAGCTAATGAACTTAACCGTTACTCCACGGAGGTGTTTCTTTGCAGAAATCATTAATTTTTTTCATTATTAATTTGACGTTTTGCAACTTTTATTTTTTGAAAGCTAATAAAAAAGGAACTTTTTACTGTTTTCCCTACGCTAACTTTAGTATAATATATTTTAACAAAATCACAAAGAATTAAAACAATGCGTTTTTCATACAAAAAAACCGTTGATTTACGACCCTTACTTAATTTGACGTTTTGTTGAAAATTAGATGTAGTTTATCTCCTGAACAGCTTACAAAACTCGCCCCTACCACACACACACTACTATAATAATTATAAAGGCTTCGAAGTTGTTTAAAAACCTGCCGCTGGGGCAAGGTCGTTTAGCTCACTAAGTCCGCCCGCGACGCGCCTGGCCGGGCACTCCTCCACGACATGAGCAACTGTTTGTTGAGGGGCGCCACAGTCGCACGACGGCGAGTCCTTGAGGCCTCATTTGTAAAGGTGGTAGTTACAGCGGGCGATCCCTGTCTGGATGCGGTTCAACGTAGACAATATCTTTCGGCCCGCCTTGAAGTCAGGCAGTTGATCGGTCGGATCTTGAACTACGCTGCTCGCTGAGCATTTGTGTTCCTCCCAGTCCGCTTGCCAAGGTGACCGTAGGTCTAGCGGTTGCTTGATTCCGGGATCCGTCCACGTGGGCCTGCGTGACTTAAGGCGTTCTGGAATGTCCCTGTCAACAGTTTTAGTTATCGGCATCCGGTGTGGTAGCTTAACATTTTCCACTTTTGCCCATTCAGCTGCTGCTGCCTGCTTGCGCCTCAGGTGGGAGGGGGCTATTTTAGACAGCACGGGCCGACAGGGAGTGGGTGTTGGGCGAAGAGCACCCGTGATAGTGCTGTGGAGTATACCAGAGCCAATGCGGATGTCCTAAGGACGTCAGCACGGGCACCCCACGAAGTTCCCGCCAGGCGGCTGATCAAGTTCACTCGCGACTTGGTTTTCTGCGCCGTAGTTTCCAGGTGGTCGTGGAAAGTCAGAGATTCGCTTAATAAATAACCATAACGATCCGTGATTTAGGTGTGTCGCGCTGGACTCGAAACTCCACTTTAATACTCATATTGATAACATTATTGCCAAAGCTTATAAGTAAGCAAATTGGTTTTTCATCCCCCCATCTCGGAAATTGTATTTTTGCTCTTCGATATCTGAGTGCAAAAGCCGTTTTTATTCGCTAGAGGATTAAGTAAATATCTGAGTGCAAAAGCCGTTTTTATTCGCTAGAGGATTAAGTAAATATCTGAGTGCAAAAGCCGTTTTCCTTCGCTAGAGGAGAAAAGTAAATTGAATTTAGAACATCGTGAATTCAAAACATTATTATACCTATTTACTTCTACCTCCATGGTGCCGAATTTATCATACAACCTTTTTTAATTTGTTAAAAACTCACGGAACCTTCTTGGTGTACTTTTTTTTAATTCGCTTTGCGCGCGCCATTTTCTTTTCACGTCATATTGTTAAAACCTTAGGTTAAAAACAAAAAACTTGAAAACAAGTGAAAAACCTAAAATGAGTGATTATAGTGACGAGGAAGTTTATTTGCCGCCAACAGGATTGACTGAAACTGTTTGTAATGCGCAATTTTTATTTTTTTTCATTTAGTCATTTCCTCGCTGAGGTGGAATGAAAAGTTACGTGTTGCACTCGAGTGCAAAGATTTTTCACCTCGTGCTCTTTTGATTTCCTCGCTAACGCTCAGGACTCTAATTTTTGAATCACTCGCTGCGCTTGTGATTCAAATTTAGACTCCTTCGCTTGCTCGGTCATCAAAATTGAGCACGCGGTTAAAAAGCAACTTTGCACTCTTGTATAACAAATAACTATTATTAATCGCTTAGGTAAACCTTTCAAGAATGTGAATACTATGAAAATATTATTTAATGCCTACGTACGTAGTTTACTTGAAGTTGGTAGTGTAGTTTGGAGCCCACAGTATGTAGTTCATAAGGATAGAATTGAATAGAGTCAAAATAAATTTTCAAAATCCCTTGATCCCTTGTCGTTCTGGTTATTTATTTACAGACTATAAAAGTAGCGCTGACAGACATAAAATACAATCTCTTCAAACAAGGCGAATTTATTTTGACACTGTATTTCTATATAAAATTATACACAACTTTATTCGTTCGAACTCACTATTGGAAAAAAGTTGTTTCAAAATACCGCGCACATCCTCTCGTCCAAAACGTACTTTCTTCATCTCTTCTCGTCACACAAATTATGCCAAAAATACATATCTCAGGCGCACTTGTGATTATTATAACAAGTTCTTGAATAATATTGACATTTTTTCTAGTTCCCTATTATCCATTAACTCTCATCATTATGAATTTGTTACCATAATATAAGGGCCTCCAGGTCTAAAGCTATCGAAAAAATAAATTTGTAAATGCTTTGTAAACGCCAGTCGGGTGGCCAAAAAGGAGGGCAGTTTTTTTCAGGAGTATGTATGTTTGTATGTATGTCTGTTTATTTGGCTGAGACTGTAGCCTTAACGGCTTGATAGAGTTTGGAGTGCGAGGTGGCATTAGATTAGCCTTGATCCCGAACAATACATAGGATTGCAATGACGGGACGTCGGGTAGTAGTTAACAAGTGGAGTCGCCTCAGTGTTGGCACGTATAATGCACCTACAATATAATACTACTACTTGTAAATACTACTACTCTTTAATACTACTTAAGCTTATACAATATGTCACGTAGGGTGAGGCGAGTCATTGACACACTACAGGTTGGAATTTAACCGATTGTCCAAAATAAGAAAGGTAATGGTTTAATTCAGTCGGGTTTTTATTTTAAATTGAATTTATTATTATTTTATTTATTAATTTCTTCAGGACACAAACAGTCGTATAAGAAATATAGTAACAAAATTTGAGATACACAAATAGACCTGAATGCCCCTATATTATGGTAACAAATTCATAATGATGAGAGTTAATGGATAATAGGGAACTAGAAAAAAATTCAATATTATTCAAGAACTTGTTATAATAATCACAAGTGCGCCTGAGATATGTATTTTTGGCATAATTTGTGTGACGAGAAGAGATGAAGAAAGTACGTTTTGGACGAGAGGATGTGCGCGGTATTTTGAAACAACTTTTTTCCAATAGTGAGTTCGAATGAATAAAGTTGTGTATAATTTTATATAGAAATACAGTGTCAAAATAAATTCGCCTTGTTTGAAGAGATTGTATTTTATGTCTGTTAGCGCTACTTTTATAGTCTGTAAATAAATAACCAGAACGACAAGGGATCAAGGGATTTTGAAAATTTATTTTGACTATTCAATTCTATCCTTATGAACTACATACTGTGGGCTCCAAACTACACTACCAACTTCAAGTAAACTACGTACGTAGGCATTAAATAATATTTTCATAGTATTCACATTCTTGAAAGGTTTACCTAAGCGATTAATAATAGTTATTTGTTATACAAGAGTGCAAAGTTGCTTTTTAACCGCGTGCTCAATTTTGATGACCGAGCAAGCGAAGGAGTCTAAATTTGAATCACAAGCGCAGCGAGTGATTCAAAAATTAGAGTCCTGAGCGTTAGCGAGGAAATCAAAAGAGCACGAGGTGAAAAATCTTTGCACTCGAGTGCAACACGTAACTTTTCATTCCACCTCAGCGAGGAAATGACTAAATGAAAAAAAATAAAAATTGCGCATTACAAACAGTTTCAGTCAATCCTGTTGGCGGCAAATAAACTTCCTCGTCACTATAATCACTCATTTTAGGTTTTTCACTTGTTTTGAAGCTTCTTGTTTTAACCTAAGGTTTTAACAATATGACGTGAAAAGAAAATGGCGCGCGCAAAGCAAATTAAAAAAAAAGTACACCAAGAAGGTTCCGAGTCTGAGTTTTTAACAAATTAAAAAAGGTTGTATGATAAATTCGGCACCGTGGAGGTAGAAGTAAATAGGTATAATAATGTTTTGAATTCACGATGTTCTAAATTCAATTTACTTTTCTCCTCTAGCGAAGGAAAACGGCTTTTGCACTCAGATATTTACTTAATCCTCTAGCGAATAAAAACGGCTTTTGCACTCAGATATGTGTATGTGGAGGTCAGGTTGATTGTATCTATACGGACTACAGTAAGGCCTTCGATCGAATAGATCATTCTCTGCTTCTAAAAAAATTGCTTTTAGCAGGAATACACGGTGACTTGTTTCGTTGGTACTCATCCTACATATCTAATAGAACTCAAGCTGTTGTTGCTAAAGGTTACATATCACATTGGTCATCAATACCATCTGGTGTACCTCAGGGTTCTCTTTTGGGGCCATTGTTATTTATTATATTCATAAACGACATTAAACTTTATTGTCAAAATTCTAAAATATTTCTTTTTGCTGATGATATGAAAATTGCTAAAGAAATAAATTGTACTGCTGATGCTATTAGCCTTCTGGCTGATCTTGACAATTTGACTTATTATTGCTTACTCAACAAACTAGACCTTAATGTGTCAAAATGTTTAGTTATGTCATATACTCGGAAGACAACGCCAACAATAGTAAACTATTCTATTAATGGCCAGTCACTCGCACGAGTTCATGAAACCAGTGATCTAGGGGTTATTCATGATGACAAACTTCTATTTGATTGCCATATCAATTCCATTATTTCTAAAGCTAACAAGTCATTAGGTTTTGTAATCAGAAGCTCTTATAATTTTAAAGAAATAAAAACTATTAAAATTATTTATTGTTCGTTTGTTCGTAGTGTCCTTGAATACGGATCGCAAGTCTGGAATCCCCAATACGCATGTTACAACGAAAGAATTGAACGAATCCAACGTAGATTTCTTAAATATATCCAGTACAAATGTGGTAAATATGACATTGACTACTTAGAAAGATGTAAGCGGCACCACTTGCTACCCCTTGCTCAGCGCAGAGAGCTGATGGATGCAGTGTATCTTTTAAAAATATTAAATGGTACGGTCGATTGTCCTGAACTAGTAAATTCACTTAATTTTTATGTACCTGCTTTTCATCAAAGACATCCTAGGGTCTTCTACATTCCCCAATGTCAAACTAACTATAGGCGCAACTCCTATTTACTGCGTGCACCAGGCATTATGAATGACCTAGTCTTCAATTTCAATTTTGATATATTTTGCATTAGTCCGAATACCCTAAAACGCGTATACAATAGCGAATTCTTTGGTTCTCAATCTCAAACAACGTAACTAACTTTAGGATATTATTAACTTTTTCTTTCTATTTTATTGTTGCTAAGAACTGATTTAACTTTTTTTATATAAGGTTTATGTTTGTTGTACTATTATTCTTTATATTACTGTTGTACTGTTACTGTTCGAACTGTATGGCGTACGTCAAGCTAGCTTATCTGTAACCTAAAGGCGAAAACTTCTCAATGTTCCATATCTTCTAAATGTTTGTTCATATAATGTAACCTAGTTTTCCTTAAAAAATAAAATAAATAAAATAAAATATCGAAGAGCAAAAATACAATTTCCGAGATGGGGGGATGAAAAACCAATTTGCTTATAAGCTTTGGCAATAATGTTATCAATATGAGTATTAAAGTGGAGTTTAGAGTCCAGCGTGACACACCTAGATCACGGATCGTTATGGTTATTTATTAAGCGAATCTCTGACTTTCCACGACCACCTGGAAGCTACGGCGCAAAAAACCAAGTCGCAAGTGAACTTGATCAGCCGCCTGGCGGGAACTTCGTGGGGTGCCCGTGCTGACGTCCTAAGGACATCCGCATTGGCTCTGGTGTACTCCACAGCAGAATACTGTGCCCCAGTTTGGTTTCGAAGCACACAACAATTGAACCGAGCCGCGCGCACTATCACGGGTGCTCTTCGCCCAACACCCACTCCCAGTCGACCCGTGCTGTCTAATATAGCCCCCTCCCACCTGAGGCGCAAGCAGGCAGCAGCAGCTGAATGGGCAAAAGTGGAAAATGTTAAGCTACCACACCGGATGCCGATAACTAAAACTCTTGACAGGGACATTCCAGATCGCCTTAAGTCACGCAGGCCCATGTGGAAGGATCCCGGAATCAAGCAACCGCTAGACCTACGGTCACCTTGGCAAGCGGACTGGGAGGAACACGAATGCTCAGCGAGCAGCGTAGTTCAAGATCCGACCGATCAACTGCCTGACTTCAAGGCGGGCCGTAAGATATTGTCTACGTTCGGAACCGCATCCGGACAGGGATCGCCCGCTGTAACTACCGCCTTTACAAATGAGGCCTCAAGGACTCGCCGTCGTGCGACTGTGGCGCCGTTCAACAAACAGTTGCTCATGTCGTGGAGCAGTGCCCGGCCAGGCGCGTCGCGGGCGGACTTATTGAGCTAAACGACCTTGCCCCGGCGGCAGGTTTTTAAACAATTTCGATGCCTTTATAATTATTATAGTGGTGTGTGTGTGGTAGGGGCGAGTTTTGTAAGCTGTTCAGGAGATAAACTATATGTCTCAGCCAAATAAACAGACATACATACAAACATACATACTCCTGAAAAACACTACCCTCCTTTTGGTCACCCGACTGGCGTTTACAAAGCATTTACAAATTTATTTTCTCGATAGCTTTGTTGTCTACACAACGTAAGTTGGTACAGCACAATTTACACGTGCTGTCCGCGGTAGACAATATCATTACAGCTCATATACGTCCCCACCGAGGGGCTCGAGCCTACCCTGAATCAGGGCGATTAGGCCTTAGTCGACCACGCGGGCCCAGTGCGGGTTGGTCGACTTCACACACAACCTTCGAGTTTCTTCGCAGGCGTGTGCAGGTTTCCTCACGATGTTTTCCTTCACCGTTAAAGCAATCGGTAAGTATGTACGTAAGTTTTTGAAAAACTCATTGATACATTGGCCGTCCAGATTTGAACCCGGTACCTCTGGTTAGATGGACCGAGTCGTTACCGGTTGAGCCACCGACGCGTGATTCCATCTGTCTTGTAATTCGATGTTTACTATTTTTGCCACACCACCTTGTAGAGCAAGACAACATTTTTTAGATTTTTTAAAAATTTCGAACGCAGTGGTGTTTACGGTTCACCGAACTGGACAAAAGTGATTTGTTTTTTTTTTTTCGAAAGGACAAGCTTGTTGTTGGCCGTTGGGACCTTTACAACTTCACCGGGCAGGGGAGGCGAGTACGGAAGGCACTAAACCTAGATGATTTGGTATTCCGAATTGGGATCTTTTATAAGTTCCATTTCACTGATGTGTTGCCAGAAAGTGCTCGCCGAGCTAGGTCTCATTTCCTCTTTCGCCGATGATTGATAGCGATATAAATAAATAAAAAAGTGAAATTCCAACAAAAAGATCCTGTGAAATATGTCAAGTCTTGATCCAACGGATTTTCGAGCCCCCCCCCCCGTATCTTATCACTAGGTTTGTACAAAACAAGTAAATACACCGTCTCGCAGTAGCTCTCCCTGTGTTGTGACTCCGTTATATTGACGTGTGTTTGTGCACAGCGCGGCGCAAGGCGGCCACACTGCCGCACGCGGCGTCCGCGGAGACGCTTCCCCTCGCGCACGCGCACGCGCACAGACACCGCGCCGACTCCGAGCGCGACTCCACCTCCTCCACCTCTAGTGAGTACCTACTGCACTACACGGCGTCCGCGGAGACGCTGCCCCTCGCGCACGCGCACGCGCACAGACACCGCGCCGACTCTTGCTTTCAATCCATTTTCATAAGTACCTGGTAGTGTTCATTATATTTCGACCTCGACTAAGATTGAAGTTTAAAGCTGAACAATGTGTCGCGCAGGTCAACCACCAAAGAAGGCGATAGTGCACACGGAGTTCGTGGAGTGGGCGTGGGCGCAGTTCGGCGCGCGCGGCGTGGAGGGCGGCGAGCGCGCGCGGCGCGACGTGGAGAGCCGCGCGCACCACGAGCGCGCGTGGCGCCGCGCGCGCAACCGCAGCCTGCGCCGCCACGCGCACGGTACGTTCCCTGTTCCCTAGCTCCTTCCCTTACACGTATTGGGAAATATTTTACAATATTACGGGGCTACTTTTGGATCTCCGGCCTGTAACCAAGGCCCCTACTATTCTATTTAGTAGCAAAAGTTACGGCTAATTAAGGCGAGTTAGTAGTTGAAAACTAGTTAAGAAGCCCCTTTTTACAAGCTTTATATTATGCCATGTTATATAGTTAGTTTAGGACAAATCTTGGAAGCTAAATTAGAACCACTTTCAAGTTTACGATTGAGCTGAAATTTTACAGTTTGAAGCACAATGTACGGTTAGCTAAGTGACGTCACGTCGTCCTAAATCTAATATGGCGGACTCCCAAAACTGCGGAACAGTTATTTCTTAATGCACCCTCGTGACGTACTCGTGTGCATCAAATGAAAGGGTTTGTTGAGAAGAATACGAAATAATTAAAATTCTTTTCAAATTATAATTTGTACCTAAAAGTTTTAAGGTTTTTCGAAAATTTTAAATTGTCCATTCACATCTCGTAATGAATACCAAACCAAGAACAATTTAGGTGACGGGAAAGAATATGAATAAAATATTTAACCGGGTAGATCTATCGAATAACAAAAGGGATAAAGTGAAAAAAAGTCGTGAAATCACCTCAAATTCTTATTTTTCGGTATTTTGAGTGACACGAACATACTTTTGTTTACTTTAGGTGTTGTAAGGTCTGAGAGAATGAACCATTTTGTTAGATTTATTTCGTTCGTTATTTTTAACAGAAATGCAAATGGACTTAGAGAGGAAATGAAAGTAATGATAGAAAATCAAAACTCTCTCTTGAAAAAACTCATTTCAGAGGTTGCGGTAATAAAACAGCAGAACTCTCAAATAAAACACTCTAACGAAGAAATAGAAAAATCTCTTGAATATATGAGTCATCAGTATGAAGAAATGAAAAAGAAAGTTGAAAGTCTGGAGACTGAACGTAACGAACATCTGGTTCAGATAGCTTCAATGGAAACTAAAATAGAGGACATGCAAAGACACTCTAAATCTTCAACCATAGAAATGAGAAATATTCCAGTACCTTCGCAACCGGAGACAAAAAAGGACCTGTGCAATATTGTTCTGAACACATGCCACGCACTTAAAATAAATGTTGAAAAATACGACATAAGAGATGTGTTTCGTGTAAACGGTAAATTAGGTAAAGGAACAATAATTACTGAATTTAACTCAGTAATACTGAAAAACGAGATCATCCAAGGAGCCAAGTCCTATAATAAACTTCACCCTGACCAACGTTTAAACTCAACCACAATAGGACTTAAAGGACAATCCTCTCCAATATATGTCTCTGAGGCTTTGACAAACAAAGGTCGAAGATTATTCTTTCTTGCTCGAGACTTTGCAAAGAAACAAGACTTTAGATTCTGCTGGACGAGTAACGGGAGAATCTATCTACGGAAAACACCTGATTCGCCCCATGTTGAAATCAAGGATGAGACTCAATTTCTCTCACTTGCAACCCCAAATTGACTAGATTTGCAACAGTATTTGTGTAAGGTATTTTCAATAGTATATATGTTTACCCCTAATTCATCAAGTGCACATACACCTAATATCGCTTTATGTTCTCAAAATGTAAATTATATGTTAGTACAAATAGAATGCCAGAAGAATATTCAATTTATAACCAACATAGTTAGTTCTAGAATGGCGTCGCTAATTTTTGTTAACAAAATTCGATTTTATAAATAATAATAAATTAGCTGACAACATAGATAATGTAAAAGCTGGGAAATCTTACAGATGTGATCCAGAAACCTCCAGATCTCTTCTAACATCCCACATAGATCTAAATCACAATATAAAAGTACTTACTCAAAATATCCGAAGCATAAACCGAAATTTCTCTGAATTTGAAGTATTCTTGAAAAGACTTAATATTGACTGTGAAATTTATATATTAACTGAAACTTGGAATTCTAAAGCTACTTATTTTCCACACCTAAATAATTATAACACTCACTTTACTAAAAAAAACAGTAATCAAAATGATGGCATTGTAGCTTACACCAAAATCGATTATAACTGCGCAGTTGAAGAAATACACCTAACCGATGCCACCTGTCTTGTAGTGAAAGTTGGGAATGATACAGTGATAATAGCGATTTACAGATCTCCGTCGGTTAAAGTGTTAGATAACTTCATAATTTCACTAGATAAGTTACTAAGCTCCTACAAAAAGTACAATAATGTAATCGTTATAGGTGATATAAATATAGATATTAAAATAGATTCTGAGGATGGTAACTCGACTGAATATTTAAATCTGATAGCATCTCATGGTCTTTTAGCTGGTCATACATTTCCTACGAGAGTCAATAATTGCATTGACCATGTTATGGCTAAAACAACACACCCTATAATTACTATTGTTATGCTTGCTCCCCTAACAGACCACTCCGCTGTCCTAACATGTGTTAATCAAAAACAAAAAATGACCGTCTTAAAAAGTTATAGTGCTAGTAAAATTAACTATGAAAACATTCTTTTAGACCTTAAAGTTAAGGATTTTGGTAGCATATTACAATCTCAAGATGCAAATTGGTCTGCTGAACAGTTAGTCAATATTTTGAATACTCTTTTACTTAAAAATACTTTAAAAGTTCTAGTACCTAAGAGACTCCGCTGCTTAAAACCATGGATCACACCTGGGCTGATTCGATGTATAAAAAATCGTGATCGTATGCATTTAAAAATTAAAACTGAACCTAATAATTTAATACTTAAAATCATTTATAATCGATATAAAAACCACTGCAATGATCTACTAAAGCGCCTAAAAAGAAACTATGAGAGGAATGAACTTCTAAAATACTCAAAAGATCCTAAAACAAAATGGAAAATAATTAACCAAATAACGAATAGGAATATTCAAAAAGAATCCCCAACCCAACTTTTTAAAATAGAAAATAAACCTCATCTATCATTAGAAAAAGTCAATAACTATTTTGCTAACGTCGCAAAAGATCTGGCTGATAAAATAAAGCATTCTGAGAAACACTGTAATACTAATGTTAAAGATTCTCCATCATTGCCGAACTCTATGGTTATGTTACCAACGACAAACGAAGAGATTATGTCCGTTCTCCTTAATCTAAAATCTGATAGTGCAATAGGATGGGATGGAATTTCTACAAAACTGCTACAAGTAGCAAAAGACATACTTGTGCCTCTTATAACGCACATCACAAATCTGTGCATCGAGTTTGGTGTCTTTCCTAGTGTTTTTAAAATATCAATAATCCATCCTATCTACAAGGCGGGGGACAGGTACTGTGTAAGTAACTACCGCCCCATCTCGGTACTGCCTGCTCTTTCAAAAATTATTGAGAAGATAATGAACAAAAGATTACTGTGTTTTTTAGGGAAAGAATATTTACTATCTGAAAACCAGTACGGTTTTAGAGTAGGTAGATCTACAGCGCAGGCAGTTTCTAAACTCACTGAATTTGTAGCTACGAATGTTGATTCCAGAAGCAGATGCCTGGGTGTGTTTTTGGACTTGACAAAAGCTTTCGACACAGTCTCTGTTCCCCTACTACTAAATAAAATGGAGAAAATTGGCATAAGGGGGACACCACTGAGTTTATTTCAGGACTACCTGAAAAACAGGTCTCAAAGAGTAACAATAGATGGTTTATATAGTGATGACGCCCAAATAACCTATGGTGTTCCCCAGGGTAGCGTTCTTGGGCCGACTTTATTTCTTATTTACATTAATCAACTTTGTGAGCTTAAATTGCAAAATTGTAAGGTTTTCACTTTTGCTGATGATACTGCTTTAATTTTTTATGGAAATACATGGAATGAGGTAAAGGAAATTGCAGAAAAAGGGTTACGAAAAACAGCAAAATGGCTTAATCAAAATCTGCTGACACTCAACATTACCAAAACTAAGTTCATGGTATTCACAAACACTCATCGTACCTTACCATCAGATCCAAACTTCAAAATTCAATTACATTCTTGCTTAGATAGTGACATGTTAGCAGGTCCATGTTCCTGTAGCTATATAGAGAGGACAAAAATTGTAAAATATTTAGGAATCCTCATTGACGAACATCTTACGTGGTGTGCTCATATTAATCAACTCGCTGACAGAACAAGAAGGCTTATATATGTGTTTAAAAAATTACGTCATGTGGCTGACTTCAATTTATTACAAATAGTTTACTTTGCCCTTGCTCAGTCTACCTTATGTTACTGTATAACATCATGGGGTGGAGCACGAAAGACACACCTATTAAAATTAGAAAGAGCGCAGCGAGCCTTGCTGAAAGTTATGTTTTTTAAGCCCTACAGATATTCCACCTCGAGCCTCTACACTGAATGTAATATTTTATCCGTAAGGAAGCTTTTTGTTAAAGATACCATAATTTCACAACATCACCAAACTGCCTATCAACATGAACTAACACAAAAACGTCGAAAATATAACGTTTGTCAGGTTAAAAAGTTCAATACATTTTACATTAATAAATTTCAGTGTTATCTTGGTCCCATGCTTTACAATAAACTAAATAAGATTCTAAATATTTACCAACTCAATCACAATGAGTGCAAGAAAGTACTAATTTCCTGGCTGAAGACTAAAACTTATGATGAAATTGAAAATTTGTTTACTGTAATAAAGTAACGTTAGACAAAAAAAAAATACTAACTATTTTTATATTTATATATTTATTATTACTAATTGATTTAATTTATTCTGGTATGTACTCACTAACAACATGCATTACAAAAAATAAAAATAAAAACTTATAATAAAAAACATGTAATACCTACCTACAAAACCTACTGTTTGTAAATTCCATCAAATTAAAACTCGAAACTTAATATAACCTATATTATGTGTATCGTAGTATCCGTAATAAAAATAACTACCTAACGTAAATCTATCAGATAAGCAAGTTCATACTATCAGTGGTCTAACTTTCCTATTGTGTAAATCATGGTATAGAAGTTGTTACACTCACGACGACGCGAAGACTGTGCCGCAGAATGAGGGTATGCGTGAAATTTTTTATTAGTTCGCAACGTCACGGGAAGTAACTAGCGTCTAAGTTACAGGCTCGGCCTAGTTTAGATGCTAGTGGTCATTGAATATGTACAGTGAAAATGTATGTTATCTACCATAAAAATTTCAAAATTAGGATGTAAGTTATATTTAACTACCTTTATATTAATTCCTAGCCTTATTAAGTTCTAGTTATTCACAAAGTTTTTATTATTATTATTATTAATAAATTCAGATCGGATTCATAAGACGCATGGACTTGTATTTATACTTACAAAAACTGTGTTATGTACTTATAATTAATCTAAGTTTTGAAGTTATGTACTTACTGACTAAACTAAAATACACACTTACTTAAACTAAATTACTTACATACTGAAACTGAGTTATGTACCTATAAATATACTAACATTAAGTTAGATAATTACTTATGTACTAAAATTAAGTTACGTACTTACATGTATATGTTACTGTTTGTTTTTTACAATAAATTCTATTCTATTCTATTCTACTTGGAACGCTCACCGATTTAGACACCTTTAATTGTGCAGCAATTTTGAACATTACTAACTGGCCGGCCAGAGCTCGTGTCGCGTCGTGACGTTTCGTACGTTTAGTCCGCGCGCGCGGTCGGACGCGCCCACAGAGCACAGAATCACATCGCTCGCGCCCCCTACTAGAGACGCCTTTATCAACACATTTCATACAACACAACGTGTGAGCGGGCGGCACCGTTTACCCACAACCTTTATACTCACTACTACAGAAGTGTCGTATATGTATAGTCTTACTTATTTAGTGGTATGGAACTGGATGGAGCTGATATTTTTTATCGATAGATAATGTATTTATTTTTATGTAATCTGACCATTTATGTTTTGGAAAAAATATATACAAGACTTATTTTAGATTGCAGCAAGCGATAAAATATTATAACTATTTACTTTAAGTCCCTTGTATAGAACGGTTAATAGTTAGTTCTCTGCGTGATCGAATCAGAAACGAGGAGATCCGTAGGAGAACCGAAGTAGCCGACGTAGCTCTCAGAATTGCTAAACTTAAGTGGCAGTGGGCGGGGCACATTGCTCGTAGAACAGATGGCTGTTGGGGTAGTAAAGTTCTTGAGTGGCGACCGCGCACCGGAAAGCGTAGTGTAGGCAGGCCTCCCACTCGGTGGACCGATGACCTGGTGAAGGTCGCGGGAAGCCACTTGTAGCGGACAGCGCGGGACCGGTCGTCGTGGAAATCCTTGGGGGAGGCCTTTGTCCAGCAGTGGACGATTTTCGGCTGATATGATGATGATAATGACACCTCCATTTAAAATAAATCGAATTGAATAAGTACCTAAAAAACTTTTATTATTTCCTACGCGTCAGTCAGTCTAACATTTAGTTACAATTACAAGTTCTTAGACAGGAGCTCAAACGAGGATTGCCCTTTACCATAGTCTCATGACTCTACCGCTCTAGTCACCATATCAGCCGAAGGACGTCCACTGCTGGACATAGGCCTCCCCCAAGGATCTCCATGACGACCGGTTCTGCGCTGCCCGCATCAGCGGCTTCCCGCGACCTTCACCAGGACATCGGTCCACCGAGTGGGAGGCCTGCCTACACTACGCTTTCCAGTGCGCGGTTGCCACTCGAGAACTTTAGTGCCCCAACGGCCATCTGTTCTACGAGCAATGTGCCCCGCCCACTGACACTTTAGTTTAGCAATTCTGAGAGCTATGTCGGCTACTTTGGTTCTCCTACGGATCTCCTCGTTTCTGATTCGATCACGCAGAGAAACTCCGAGCATAGCTCGCTCCATTGCCCTTTGGGTGACCTTGAGCCTTCTTATGAGGCCCATAGTTAGGGTAATTTATACCGCTCTAGTATAAATTCAAAATTAGCAAGCATAAAGTATGTGTAAATAAAAATACTTTTCTACATTTCGCTGGTGCTATATCAGTAGTAAAGTCATCGTTATTTTTGTCCGATTTCAGCTGAAAGATATTTGACGTTTACCACAGTGTCAACATAAGTCACGTTCCACAATATTCCTCAACAAATAAATAACAATATAACCTACCTTAGGGTGGAGTTCCAATGTTGCAATAGCATCAGAAGATAAACGCGTACAGGTACTACCCCTCTCCGTGACGCTTGCAGTGTCGAAATGGTCGGAACACATTGTGTCATGTTTTAGAGGTAACCAGTCATACTTTCCCGTCGCTAAAATCCACTTAGGGGCCGTCCATTAATCACGTGATCTTTTTTTAAGCATTTTTTAACCCCCCTTCCCCTTGGTGATACATGGTGAGGTTTAAGACTACCCCCCACCCCCCACCCAACATCACGTGTATTTTTAGTATCTACAAAAAATCTTAATTTTTAGGCGATTGGCGTGCCGAGCCGGGAAGTCATCGGCGGCGCGTGAGTAGGTACTTCGTTCGTTGCCTAGCAACGGCGAGTCAAGGTCACACTACACGCCGCTTTTCGATTTAAAAATCGCGCGTTTGAAAAAATAAATACACGTGATATCTTATTACACCCCCCCTCCCCAGTTGTGACATTTCGTGATTTTTGTCAAACCCCTCCCCCCCCTTTCAAGCCTCACGTGATTAATGGACGGTCCCTTAGGTTTTGTACAAGGATTATTAGGAAACCTAAAATAAAGAATTAATATTAAAAAGTTTTATTTCAAAATGAATTTCCAGTTCCAATTTAAAATAACTAAATTTCATACATCAATGATACGACATAGAAGCGAGTTCGTTAACATGAACTATGGATATGGGGCCAACCAATGGCGTCACGTCAAGCTGAGACTAGCTAATAGCGGCGCATCGCATTGTGGAATTTTTTGAGGTTTTGGGTTTCAAGATGATTCTAGAAATTGCGAAAAAAATCTGTAATTTTTTGCTTACCTTTTTTTTTTATTCACAATTGGTAAACCCTTGGCATCATCTCACCTGATGGTAAGTGACGATGATGCCGAAGATGGAAGCGGGCTTACCAAGATTCTCCAACGCAATGGAGAACTGGCTATCTTATCTTCAAGCCGGAACACATCAATGTTGTTAACACTGATGTTTGGCGGCAAGACTTAGGTAAGATGGTGGTAGCTAGCCAGGCGGGCTTAGAAAATGCCCTACCACCAACCAAACCGAGTCTTACAAATTGACCCCACCGGGAATCGAACCCGCGACCTCCTGGTGTGAAGCGAATGTGCTAACCATTACGCCACGGAGGCGGTTAAAACCTGTGATATGTTACGTCAGAATTTTGTTTATTCACCTTTTTACTGTAATTATGACACAATATCACAGCACATTGGGGCATTTTACGCTTCTTTTGAGCAAGTTTACTCCACGGCGCGCGAATGGGAACTGACGGGCCACGTAGGCGACTTTCGCCTACAGCCAGGCGCTGCTTGGCACGTGGTATTATTATTACTTTCGTCTCTAGTAGAGCGCGAGCGAGCGTATTCCGTGCCCTGTGGGACGCGCTACTGCTCTACCGCGACCGCGACGTGGTCTCTGCCGCTCTGCTCGCTGAATCACCTCATCACATCATACTTTTTGCACAAGAACTTTTTGGGAGTGGAGGATTGGTTTAGTGTTTTTTGATGTGACATTGAACTATTGAGATGTGATTGCAGTTAATAATGAGGAATAAGCGTACTAAATTACTAAATGAAATCGGAACAAGAAAACGAAGAAAAATTCAACGAATTTATTGTGCTCAATCGCCTCTTTAATACGATTCGTTAACACGAATGAAGTTGTAGGGACACAGTAGTGTCAGCACTATTTGTAGCAAGGCGAGCTCGCCCGTCTCACACACAGAGCCGGCGTTGCCTCCCGTCCGCGCTCTAGTCAACAGGTGACCACAGTAGTCTAATTGTATAACTAGTACTATCTAGTAGAATTAAAACAGACATTTTATTGTGTAACAATACAAGGTAAAACGTTTATCTTGTTTCACTGAACACCCTCCTCTGACCGTAAGGAGTGATAGTAATCGTTAGGTAGATCAGGACATTGGATTTACCTACGTACGGACAGTGTATTTATACCGTACGTACAGTGGTGATATACCTAACCCACAAAGTTTAATAACTGGCGCAAATCGCCAGCTAGTGTCTGTTTAATTGCCGATACCAAAGTATATGAGTACTATGCCGACACTGAGATACGTCTTAGTTCCATGAGTTTGTTGGAGTTTGGTGAAGTCCGAGATCTTTTTGGTTGCGCTTGAACGGCGAGTCTTAAAAATCGCAGTCCCGACCGTTTGGACAATTTCCACGAACCTGTCACTTTATTGAACGTCTACATTATCGCAATATTCTAGGCATTCGAAGCGTTTATGCAACTCTCGGAAAAGGTGCTGGTCGGAGCGTAGACTTCATCAGTCGACATCTTGTAAGCTTGGTTTTTAGACATTTCAGATTCAATGTGCCTCTTACCATCAAATATTGTTTATTCATCTTATATTCAAAGTTGTTATACTGATTTGTGAGGCTGTGACACCTTGCAGCGAGATGGACAGACAACTTCCCTACCCCTTCTTCACCTCCTCAATCCTGGCCTAGCGCCCGCGCCGGCCGACCTCGCCTTAACATACCTAGTTATACAACACAAATAGCAAGAGAATATAGTCTCTTCAGCCTCCGTGCACGCTCGGCGTAGTGGGCTGTCCGGTGTCCGTGATACCTTAAGTGTTTTTTTTTAATTCAGAGGCCCTATAGGCGGCTAAAAATGTAATAGTGGGGTCCGCCACTAGCCCTGCAGTCTCCCCCAATGCGGACTGGGCCCCATTATGGCCTTACCTTCTCGAGCTTGGGAAGAGACGCATGCCCCTGTATTGGGGATGTTTGAGTTGTTTACAATGACGAGACGTTACTGTAAGGATTTACAGTTTGTCTTGTAAATGGTCTTCGGTTGCGCGAAATATATATGTATATATTTTTTGCAACTTCAACACAAGTTTATGATTGTAATGTACTGGTTGTCACGCAGGTCTCCGCGAGGCGCACATCCCGCGGCTGGACACGCAGGTGTTTAACTCGCGCTGCGCACTGCCGCCCTGCGTGGTGCTGTTCCACCCCTACGAGCAGCACATCGCCGTCGCCAACAAGGACAACTTTGGGTGAGTCACCGCCCACCGGCGAGCCCGAAGGCCGGATATCCGGATGTCCGGCTCGACTTATTTTATTTTATTCAATTCAGAAAACATACAGTTTTAATAACATAAGTATATAAAAGAATGGTAGGTATTTAAGAAACCATTTTGAAGTTTTCGCAAAATAGGTTCACACATGCAGTTCAAAATTATAAGACAAATAGTAAAACAAAGAACTCTGAATGTAACGAAACTCGAAACAGCTCAACAAAAGAAGTTTCTATGATAGTGCTATAAATAGTGTATTTTACATAGATTAGAAAGTAAAAGCACAGTTTAAGAATCCGTAGAGTCGCCCAACGCCTAATAATAATAATCCCGATAATCGCGTCATCGCCGACATCACGAGTCACTGATCATACTACCAAAGCACCAATAATAAATGGATCTCACTGAAGCCGAATGTGCAAGTGTAGTCTCTTTGTACAAAGACAGTAGTTTAATACGAATTTTATTAAACAGGCGATTGAGCACAACAAAAACTCTAAAGTATTCGCGAGAAATATGTGTGATGGATAGAGCCGACTAAGACTGAGTTGTTGTAAAAAGTTGAGAAGTTCTACGGACAATTGATAAGTACACGACCACACGTCTGCCTGTCAGCAATCTTGCTAAAGACCCAGAGCCAGACTAACCTGACAATATACCAAAGATATCCCGGACGTCAGCCTGTACGAGATTAGAATGACTCTCAAACAGCTCAAGAACAACGAGGCACCGGGTGAAGATGGAATTACGGCTGAACTTCTGAAAGACTTCTCTTCAGGAGTTGTTCGATTCCGTTATACTCGAGGGACAAACGCCTAAGGCATGGCACAGAAGCGTGGTGGTACTCTTTTTTTTTAAACTATAGACCTATTAGACCGATCTCACTTCCATATACAAGCTGTTTTCGAGGGTCATTACGAATCGCCTCGCACGCAAGTTTGACGACTTCCTACCTCCCGAAGAGGCTTTAGTTCCATACACCACAAACACACACTGCGGCAGATTATACAGAAGACTGAAAAGTACAATCAATTACTATGCTTAGCGTTTGTGGACTATGAGAAAGTATTCGATTCGGTCGAAACCTGGTCTGTGCTGTGCTACAGTCTCTCCAGCAGCGGTGCTAAATTGACTATCGATACATCGAGGTGTTCAAGTTGTATGAAAATGCAACCATGTCGGGTCACCTCCAGGACCTAAATTCGAAACTTAACTGGCTTCAGCGAGGGGTGAGACAGGGAGACGATTTATCTCCAAAACTGTTCACCGCCACCCTGAAAGATGTTTTCATGTTAATGGACTGGTGTTGTGTGGTGTGGTGTGTGGTATGCGTGGTGTGAATTGTGTATGTTATGTGGTGTGGTGTGGTGTGCTCTGTGGTGTGGTGTGCTCTGTGGTGTGGTGAGTGGTGTGTGGTGTGGTGTGTGGTGTGGTGTGCGATGTGCCGTGGTGTGTGGTGTGGTGTGTGGTGTGGACTCGGCATCAATATTAACGGCGAGTACATCACCCATCCTATACCACCCTCCGATTCGCTGACGATATCGTGGTCATTGATGAGACTATGAAAGACCTAAGCACAATGCTCGATGGCCTTAATAGAGTATCTCAACAAGTGGGTCTTAAAATAAACATGGGCAAGACAAAAATAATGTTAAATGTCCGTGTCGCACCCACTCCTCTGAAGGTTGGAGACTCTACACTCGAAGTTATTGACAAATATATATACTATAGAACACATGGCCGATGGGGCAGTAAAGTTCTCGAGTGGCGACCGCGCACCGGAAAACGTAGCGTAGGCAGGCCTCCCACGCGGTGAACCGATGACCTGATGAAGATCGCGGGAAGCCGATGGATACGGGCAGCGCAGGACCGGTCGTCGTGGAAATCCTTGGGGGAGGCCTTTGTCCAGCAGTGGACGATTTGTAGCTGATACGATGATGATGATGATGATATGTACTTGGCACAAACAGTTCAATAATAAGTCCAACATCAAGAAAGAGATCAATCGACGAATCCAACTCAGCTGGGCAGCGTTCGGGAAGCTTCGCAATATCGTACCTGTATAAAAATGTATTGTGTGTGCTGGGTGAAATCCTAAATAAACGCTTATTTATCTATCTATAATTTTTTACGTGCCTGAATTGCCTCCGGGATAGCTAATGGAAATATAGGTGAGCCTAAGAGGTAGAAGGTACTAGCTAGGTAAGAGAAAATTAAACTCAGAAAACACTGCTGTGACTCCGGACTGCAGGCGAAGAACTCGCACTTAGCCGCGTTTATCTCCAGTCCCAGCTCTTTCAAACGCAGAATCAGACTTTCCAAATCTCTCTTCACATCCTCTGGTTTATCTCCTAAGGTACCATCGGCAAGGTACCAGACGTTGAAAGGAGACTTGAGATCCGGGATGAGTCTTTGAATGGCGAGAGTGAAAATTAGTGGGCCAAGTGGATCACCTTGCTGAGCGCCAACTTGAGAAGCGATTAGATTCACCTCATAGAAAAGATTTATAGGAGAGCCATATTACTGGTACAGAAAAGGATAAATGCATGGCACCCTCTCACTGCCTCACTCAGAAGCACATCTCTTTCCAGTGCATTAAAAGCGTTTCGAATATCTAGCTTGATGATAATGCAATCCTTGTTATCTGGGTTTAAAACGAACGCTCGTGTAGCGTGAATCGCCCCTTCACACCCCTATTGCGTTTCGAACCCCAGCTCATGTGGTCACGGGTAAGGAGCCATCTCCTCTTTCACTGCACGACAGGCGAGTTTACCCGTTAAGCGCCAAAAAACACTACCGACTGCAATTAACTAATCCCCCCATCTTTCTTAGAATTTCTTAGAAAGTTCTAGTTGGCCGCTAAGTAGGAAATTTGTCAATCTAGTCAACTGTTCCAGTAAACGTGGGCCATTATCTCCCACTGAGTTACAAGTAAGCTCTTTCAAGTGGCTGGCCGAATACAATCCAGACCCGCCGCCGAACTTTTATCGAAAGAAGCGAGAGCATGAGCCGAGCCACATCCTCAACTTTCACGGTGAGGGCGGTTCAAGACCGGCCCGGTGCTGGAGAGAAAGAAAGCGGTTTGGAGGGGGATGGGTGCTTTAACGCGAGTGAGGCGAGTCTGGATTAGATGGGATCATACCTTCATCGGAAACCAACAGAAGTACTGAAACCCTAAAGTCTCCTTCGTTTTACTTTACTCTCGATAGAGCTCAGGATAAATGGCGATCGATACGGCCTCTCCGCCAGCACACTGAGGCTACTGCTGCTTGCTGAAGCGATGTTCGCTTTTACCTTGGTGGTAAGGTTACCTGGGCTCTTGTTGTCAGGAGATCTTCAACCAGTGTAAGTAAACGTAAACAGAGATATCACTCGTCCACTTCATTAGAATCGACACATGACCTGATTAACTCGCACAGCTTGCCCGATGCTATGCTCCTTGCCCCCTTCGGGGTGTGACGAAAGACTAGTGGTTTGGCGAAGTTCGGCTAAGCTATAAAAACAGTTTCGATGCTGGTCTTGTGACGATGACGCTGCGGCATCTACCTGTGAGGGAACCGGACCACTTTTAGGAGGCGATTGTACCTTTGTCCCAAAGGTAAGAGCGCGGGGCACATCTTTGTGTTTCCGAACTATATGATTTTTTAGTCCGTGCGGCTCGAAGAGACGCGAGGATACGGGGCAATGCGGACACAAACATGAGAGATGAGAGAGGGCGTCCATAGTTCAGATACACCAAAAGCTATAATAATAATAGCTAGCAAAAATATAGAATTATTGATTAATAGTAACGTCATAATAGTTCATTGTTATCCAAATTCATTTTTAATGCAAAGCTCATGCGATGACACTCCTTGGTCGGTAAAATCCATTGATACCTGAACTACTTGCCATTATTTTGTTTGCCTTATTTTGTTTACTTGTTTATATTTCCGTAGATTGTAATTGTTAGCACAATCGTTCCACAGATTTGTTGATATCCTTGAATTTGTAAACCAATCAATTTACTTTTATTTATTAGCTTCACTTGTAACTAACTATGTATGTAAGAAAATCTTGGAATCTTAATTTGACCCACTTGCCGGTCTTCGATTAGGATGAAATTTTGCACAGGCTCTGAGTTCTGATGACAATACATGACTAGCTAAGAAACGTCATTACAAATCCAATATGGCGGCCTCCCCAAGATGGCGGACTGGCTGTTTGAAATCCACCCCCATGATATGGGTATCAAATGAAAGGGTTTGCTGTCAGGAATACGAAAAAATAGTTACGTGACTTAAATCCAACATGGCGGACATCCAAGATAACTACTTAACGTGTTTACTAAAAGCGTGTTTTTTAGTTTTTTATACTAATTAATGATTATTTTATGTTATACTCAGCCATTTACCACATTTTTTTGATCACGATAACTACTTCTTCAGTCGCTATGAGTAGATAACGCAACCACTTTGCGCACGCAGACCGACATATTTGGGTTGCTATTTATCCTGTCAATCTAAGTTTAGTCATTTCGGCTATCGTTACCAGATCTGTCGTGATCTCCTATAATATCGGGACCAGCTCACAAACCTCAAGCGGTGCGTGGTCAACCCGCGGTCAATCAATCAAAATAATTTATTTTAAATAGGTTTTTACACACACTTTTAAATAGTCAAAAAAACTTATTGAATATTACAAATTATGTCATGATTCAGATTACAGTTTCAGGTAATGGTATTTGTTGTAGAATCCACATATATACATTTGTCATTTACATAATCTATTATTTTATAATATCCTCTAGAGCACAAGCATTTTTTGACATGAGTCTTCAATGTGTTCTCTTATAAACTAGTTACATTTTCTGGAATTTTATTGTAGATTGTTATCCACGCGCTTACGTCTGTCTGTCCCCGAAAAAGCGTAAGAACGTCTATCTGTCATCGCGCTTAGGACCGTCTCTACCCGGAGCGCCTGACTCGCCTCTCCTGCCACTGCCGCCTCCCGCGCGGCCTGATAATAATAGTAGCCGTTCACGTTCGTCTTGAAACTGTTGTGTAGTTGTTGAGACCAGGTCCCCCGTGCCCCGTGCCCCGTGCCCCGTGCCCCGCGCCCCGGGCGACGCCGAGCCGCGGGCGGAGCCGCTTCGGTTCCGTGCTTGTGTTAGGTTGGCGCCCGGTTGACGGTGAGGAGAGAGCAATACGGTGGCGATCCGTTACCGAATTGATGTGTGTGCTCTAACCCATATGCTTTTTTTCTCATTCAGTTCGGACTCCTTAGGGAGAGTACGACTCACACTTGGCCGGTTTTCATTATTTGTTGTTTTTTCGTATTGTTTAATCGTAGTATTGAATTCGGAAAACGGGAAAAATAGGAAGCAGGGAATAGGATACTGGAAACTGAATCCAGGAACCCTAGAAATATAAAAAATAAAACTATTTAGGTCAGCGCGAAGTGTAACGGGAAATGACCAAGGAATAAATATACCCGTACCTCAAAAATTTTAGGCGAGGGAACCTTAGTACCATCTTAACACGGAACGCAAAACCATGAAAAATACTGAGTGGTAAACTGCAATACAAAATTTGGAATATCAAAACCGCGTTGAAAAATATGAGGAGCGATAACCATAATCCTTTTCAAGCTACTTCCAAAAAGGAAGAGGTTCTCAATTCGTCGGTATGTTTTTTAAATTATTTTTTTATGTGTGTTACCTCATAACTTTTGACTGGGTGAACCGATTTTTATGATTCTTTTTTAATTGAAAGCTAGTGCTTCCCGTGTGGTCCCATATAAATTTTATCAAAATCGGTGTAGTACTTTATTAGAAAAATAACAAAAACCAAAAACAATAATGCAAAAATGTACTAAGTTTTTGCGATGGAAGTCGGTTTTTTAACGTGTTTAGAGTTTTCAATTATTTACAATCAATAAACTCTGTCTCCTTGACAAGCAAAAATACAGAGAAATAAATTTAAAACTAAAAAGACCTAATAACAAATAATTCGCAATTAAGTAGCAAGGAGAATGATTTTGAAGCGAACATTTTGCACTTCACTGTGTATTACCGTTTTTACGATATAATTAAAAAAATAACTATAAAAACACGTTTTTTGTAATTGCGGGGACCACCCTTAATTATTTACTTTTTCTAATTTTTGTAATTTGTTGTTATAGCGGCAATAGAAATAAACATTCTGTGAAAATTTTAACTGTCTACCTATTACAGTTTATGAAATATAGCCTGCTGTCCACAGACGGACGGATAGACGGACAACGAAGGCTTAGCAATAGGATCCCCTTTGGGTGTACGAAACACTTAAAATCGGCTCAAATGTTTAAGGGCACATTGACTTCCCTTATCCCGCTACGGCCTTTACCTTTACGTAGCATTCTAGTGTCGCTGCCGTCGCTTACAATCCGCCGCCGGTTTCCAAAAGCAGCGGATTTTGCGCCGCTTCGTAAACTAGGTACTGAGTAAAAAAAAACTCCGAATAAAACCGATGATTTCTTCTTCTGAGAAGCAATCTGCTACCCAGGGGAGGGCTCTAACTGTATAATCAATTAAACCTGACCGAACCTAACATCGGTCGCTTTGCTCGCTTATTTAAAATATGTTACTCAGTAGTTCTTACACAAAGTGGCGCCTCATACAATGCGGCGTACTTTCTTTCAGCGGAATTGCAAACTGGCTGAACGTGAAGTCGCCGCATAAAAAACCCATTTTACAATCAAATACAAAGTTGTTCGGCGCGCTGTTTGGAAACCTCCGGATTCCACAATACGGCTTCCACATAGAACTTGGTTTGGTTCCGGAACATAATGTTGAATTTGAAATTCTCAAAATGTTGAATTCAACATCTGCAAAATTTGTAAATTTATGATCGCAAAAATATATATTTTTATGTCACATGACTACATAGGTTTTCCCTGTTTTGCCAAAATGAGCGCGCGATATTAGGTTCGGTCTGGTTTGAGTGGGAATACAGTCGAGAGCCTAGCGAAGCGAGGCTCCTCCCCGTGGGTAGCAGAATGTTGCGCAGAAGAAGAAACGCTACACTCTACACGCTACATGCGGCGCAGCAATATTAGGTTTCAGCGTTTTAGCCATCTGCGTTCAGCATTTAGTCGTCTTCCTTGCCTCCAGAAAGTTGTCGTACTTGGCCATCAGCGTCCAAATCCAGTCCAGGAAGGGGCTGACTGCCGTGAACGCCGCGCGGCCGTTCACAGCGGCGCCCGCGCCGACGCCCACTATGCGGCCCTCGAGTAACAAGGGCGCTCCGGGCACGTGGACAGCACGAGTAGTCGCCTTTTTTGACGTGCGGCATTTCTCCGCCACGCACAGCACGGGGTGCGCGCTCCACCGGGCGAGGGGCGGCGCGCGCCCGCACGGCACCACCACCGCTCGCTCCCGCTGCCGCGTGCGACTCCCGCCGTAGCTGACGTACCCCATCGGCAGTCCCATCAGAGTCCGGAAGTCGATCGCCGACACGCTACCATAGACATCGAGTGAAACTTTTTGAACCAAAATGAGTCCTATATCGTTTTTTAGGTGTCCCTCGGTCCTGAAGTAGTTCGGATGCGAGAATGTTTCCAGTACGGTGGTGTAGAGTGTTGGGATGTTCTCGTTGCTGATGTCGGGTGGTAGAGTGATGTTTGAGTAGTGCAGCGCGCGCGGCGGCGGCTGCAGGCAGCGCGCGGCCGTAAGCGCCCAGCGCCCGCTCAGCAAGCTGCCCGTGCAGTTGCGGTCTGGCTTCCCCGTAATACTCCACACGTGCATCGGGTACTCTAGAAGCACTACGTACGGGTAACGCTTGTGCGCATCGCCACTGCTGCCGCCGGCCGCGGCCTCCGTGCGCAGATACTGGCTCGTCGTCGTCACGCCCGTGTGGCCCGGTGAAGGCGGCTCGTTTGTCGACGACTTAGCATTGGTACCTTGGCCCACAAACACTTCAGCTCTTGTGGTTTCATCGTCGTCTAGTTTCATTGGTATTATTAGTTCCATCGTCGCCCTCGGCACAGTGACAGACACAAGGTCCAACTCGACCAAATCGTAATCGTAGAAACCAAACAAACTGCATTCAGTGTTCTTTGTAATAAAAGAGGTTAAGATCGCGATAGCGGCGCGGGCGGCGCGGGCGGTGCGGGCGGCGGCGGCGTACTCTCGACACATGCTCTCGACCAACTGACCCAAAACGTTACTGTTACGGATCTTGTTGAAAATAAAATCGAATTTTAGTTGATAGCATATTGCAGTGGCGTTAAAAATAAATGGAATATTATAGGCAGCAGGTTACGATAAACATCGTAAGGAAACAATTTCAAATGTTACAAGGAGTTTTCATTTAGATTTGATGTGATTGTCCAGTAATGGGCTTGATAATAAGTAATTTTTCCTAATTATTAAAAATAAAATAAATAATGTGGGGTTACTCAAAGCCGCACCCCTGTCACTCTACGGAGAGGGTAGACGCTAATGCCTACAGTCCTACAAGCCTTACCCCTTCGGTCACTAAAGTCCTACTTGCACTAACCTAACCATTACAAAGACAATACATAATATAGTTATTTCAAAAGATCAATATTCTAAAATATTTATTTTAAATAGGTACACGTACACACTCTTTTAAATAGTAAAAAAATGTCTATTTAAAATAACGTTATGATTGATTGCTGGGTGACAGGGTGGCTCGCGGTTGTATGGAGAAAAAAAATTTTCTTCGTGTAGATTTCTAATAGTGCGGAAAAGTTGCATAATGATGAGTACATAAAGCACGATTTTTTTCGTTTTTTTATCAATGCATTAAGTGCCTCCGCATCGCCATTGAAATTTTGAAAAATCTATAAAAAATCCTTATTTTTAAAAGTAGCTGTTGTTGAAAGTAATGTGCTTCATTAAAATAATAGGGACATGAAAACACAGATAAAGCATGAAATATTTATTGGAATACAAAAAAATAACAATTAGTTACACAAATTTCTGAAAAAGGATACCCTCATTCACCCTTAAATCTTTTTTGGACTCGAATTTTGGCATTATTTTCCTCGACGACAACTTAACTCGAATCAAACCTTCTCTTGCTTTTTTTGTGCAAAGTGTCGCCGAAGCCTCAGTTGTGATCTTTACAGACCGTTCAACTGCCTGTGTGTGATTAGGCAAGAGTAAAAATTGAGTATTATTCGTACTTTTGCCATCAAAATATAGGAATGACTGAATTTCTTCATCTGAAAGATTTTGTAAAATCGGGGGTGGCGTTACTTCAGTTTTGTTCCAGTCAATTAAATCTATGTATGAAGAGGCATCCATGTTAAGTTTTTGTACCTCAAACATTCTTGGTGGTTGCACTGCTGAAGCTGTAGCACGTGCGTTTAGAATTATTTTCACTGCTACTTTACGTACGTTCTCCTGCTCGTCGGTCAACATAGACAATAAAAGATTTTCCGGATGAACGGCGTAACTGTTTCGTTGCAAAACTGGATCCACAACTTTTTTCAGTCTTAAAGGTAAATACCTTGATCGAGACACTGCGTCATAAAAGTGTCTAGCACCATGTACTCATGACGGAGAACTTTTAATTGCGAACCATACTGGGTCATAAACTTTGACAACAAAAGTAGCCAAAATGATTAAATTTTCTGATGGAGCTTCAGTAGCCACATATAATCTTAAAATGCGGTTAGCTCTTGTAAGCCATCTTGCGTGCGATAGCTTTCCGGGTGATTTGTTCGCTAAACCTTCAGGAAAGTGACCGGTTGCGACCGCTGAAACAATTTGGTGTAAGTATAATTGATCAGTGCTCAGATCTTTAGCAGCTTCTGGCAAAGTGCCTTTTATTGGGTCGAATGGAACAACTGGCATTGTTTCACAGTTATCTAAAGCTTTTCCTATTTGACCTGTGTAAGATCTAGGTCCCGAAGTAGTTCCATCTAGATGTAAAAACAAATGCCGAAGTGGCAACTCATTCATTGTAGCAAGCATATTATCCATTGAAGAGGTCTTCCTAGTTGTTTTTCTATCAGACGAATAGCACCACCGTATTTGCCAGTATTCACGTTAGTACCATCACATCCAATAGCCAAAAGATGATCAAGTGATATATTTTCGTCTTTTAGGTACACGAAGATACTAGCAACCATACTTTTTGCTGTGCCACACAAAGGCACTACGTATCCCATATAAATAGACCCTGGTTCTTTAACCAACGAGATGTGCTCTTCTGTTACTGTTGTTCTATAATTCTTTCCATCTTTATTTATAATTTTTAATGTTCTGTCCTTTCTTCCATCAAAATATAACGCAGTTAAATCAGAATCATTCCGAACATCGATAACATTTTCACGAGTTTTCGATCTATATCTTCGTAGTTTATGACGGTCAATAATTGGGACATCCGCCTGAATGTCGTGTAACACCGACGATGCGATGGCTGCAGCAGCTCGGTCCGATACGTCATAACGATCACAAGTCTTGGCTAATGATGTAAAAGATATCACACCAGGCTTTTTTCTTTTGCTCTCAGTTTCAAGAGACGATGGTAAGACATTTCGACAACCTCTTTCCGGTAAAGCAAGACGAAACTTTTTTTTCGGGGCCGCCGCATCGACACGATCTGGCAAATTTCTTTTACGTGATTGTATTCTTTCACATCTTTTTTTTAGTAGTTTTTCCGTCTATTCCACCAATCATCATCTTTCGCACTGTTCTTTGATCTACAAGAAAGTCTTTTTCTGCTTCGGGGATCTTTTTTTCTTTTGGGCAATTACACTGGGAAATATTTCGGCATGTACAAGATGAAATATCAAAGAGAATGCGACTGTCGGATAAAAACATTTGTCTTTTCTCATCTGTGAGCCTTTTAATTGATTTCATGAGGTTTTTGCACTTAAGATGATAAGCTTTTAGCATTTGAATTACTCTTGTATGCGAAACAGTTGGCAATGAAGCTTTACGCCATATTTTTTCTATGAGGGATGCAACTATCTCAGCTATTTCGCCAAACAAAGGTTCTTTTGGGTTTTTCATTTTAATTTTGATATCATACCTCGTCCATTCCCACTGTTTCATGACATCTTCGTAGGTCGGCAGGACGTTTTCTTTGAATGGGCCAATTTCACCAAACAATGGACAATTTACAGCACTACGAGTCTTTTCCATGTTTCTAAACACATTTACAATTGTTAAGTAACGTTAAAGTACAGTAAAAACTCAAAAGAAATGGCGCGCGACCTTTCACCGTAATTACAATAGATCAACTAGCGCATCAAATTATCGGTCGCCCGCACGCGCGAAACCGCGTCCCCCGCGCACCTTCCCGCTTGCTCTAATAGTGGTATTCAAGGTCACAATGCGTTCAAAATTATTTTAAAGCAAGAAAAGGATACTTTGTATTAAACTTGGATCAAAAAGGAGGCTTAATTATGAAAATTAGTATTAATTATAGTCGTCTGAACTAGGGTCCAGAATGAGTTATTTTTTAAAGTTCAGTGACCTTGCGGGGGCACTTACTCAAGTCTGATTGTATTGACGCGGAACAAAAATTTTCATTTGAAACCATAATGCAACTTTTTTTCGCTATTAGAAATTCGAAAACCCGAAAAAAAAATTCGAGCCACCCTGTATATGTCCATATATCCTAGTACATAATCTTTTGTTTTATAATATCCTCTAGAACATTCATTTTCGACATTAGTCTTAAATTTATATACGAAGACACTGCCCCACAGATAACTCGTTAAGCTTACTCTGTCTCGAATAGGCCACATCCGTTCTATTTACATTTCTTATCTTGAAATTATGCTTATATTAAAATTATCATTCCTTTTTTGTAAATAAACGCAAATTGTTACGAACGTACAGGATGTGCTTATATTAAAATTATCATTCCTTTTTTGTAAATAAACGCAAATTGTTACGAACGTACAGGATGTTTTCGTATATCAACTGAGTAGCTGTCCCGCCTCACACTACACTACCGCTACCGCTACATTACCACTACCTAAACCAATACACTACCACTAACACTAGACTACACTACTTTTTGTAGATATTGCAGGAATTTTTAGGTCATTTTTGGGTTACATTATTTGAGTTTTAGTAAGGATCCCTAATTTTTTGAAAATATAATATAGCCTATAGCAACCGCGGATAGTGTACTCGTAGCTTCCCAACGGTGAAACAATTTTTCCAATCGGTCCCGTAGTTTAAAATAGTTCCTATATCAGCCGCATGCCCCCTCAGTAAGTTGCCATGAGACATTAAACTATGAAAGTAACTAAAATAGGTACACTAGTCTCGCCGTACCTACATGCGTTAACTGTCTAGTTTTCTTAACGGCAGAAGAAGTGCAGGATATTTGTTACCAGGACACACGGATGGGGAAGGATCAAGGTTACGTTGGATGGGGATTTTCTCACTGTCAGTCGGGCAGACTCATCAACGACGACTGACCAGACTAAGGCTCAATTCAATTCAATTTAATATATTTATTCAAAATAGGTGCAAATTACACTCTTTCTGATAGTCATAAAATAATAATAACAATGTAATTTGTGAAGAATCAAAAATAAACAATAATTAGTTAATAACGTCAAAATTAAATCCTTGATTTAAACCAGATTATGTCATTAGAACATGAAAACAATATGACACAAAAGGTTTTACATAAAAAAAACATTAAATGCATTTAACAAGAGTAGGCCAGTTCACACGGACAGCACCCGGTCACGAGTATAACGCGAGAGTCGGCCATCGCTCCTGACGGCTAAAGGTGTCTTGGTCACAGTGATGACGCTGCCAGTGAGCGTGAGGTAGAGATCACTCGACTCGACACCAAGCTGATAATTATTTTTTTTTACAAATTTAAATCGATTTATATATAAAACTGATACTATGGACACAATAACTCATTTCCTTAGTGTTTTATCGATGTGCTCGTATTTGGCTGATGGAGCGTCGTGATGCTCCAGGTCACCATGGTAGGTCTTGCTGATGCATGTTCAAAGGTTGAACGGTGATGATAAGGAAATAGTTTATAAGATAAATCCGCGCAAATTTTACCGATATAGTACCTTCATAAGATTTTGTATTTGTATTGTTTTTTCAATTTTATTGTATGTATAGTGTTTCCCGTTTCCTATATTTCGAGGATTTTCAAGGCGAGAGTGAATAGGCATTACTTGAGTTTGTGTGTACCATCCTAGACTGCATCATCACTTCCCATCGGTTGAGTTGCAGTCAAATGCACTCAAATTTTTATTAAATTAAATATTAGGGTGTACAATAATACTTAGTAGTTTATGAAACTGTTGCATAATTAAACACGAATAGGAGTTTAAAAATATCTATGTCATACGAGTGTTTTAATACCTAGTTATGCGCAGTTTCATACACTACTTTATCTAATCTCATACATTGGGATTGAATCAACTAAACAACAAAGATCAAAGTTAAAGGAGTAAAAAAAATCCCACGAAATTCAGTACCTACGAGTACAACAAAACGTGTCATAGTGCCAAAACCCAGCCAGCACATCACCGCGCTTGCGTTGAAGCGGACGCTGTCACAGACAGGTAAAAACAATGCTTTCACTGATCACACACATTTTCAAGCAAAAATGAAAATTATCCACGAAATTCAGTATTCAATGAATAGCGGCAAAACCTAGCACATCACCACGCATGCGTTAAAGCGGGCGCTGTCACAGACAACTAAAAATTGGAATGAAAACTTTTTGTAATTGTTTTGGCTATTTTTTTAAAAAGGTAGCAATCGTGGACTCTTAGAGATTTACAAAACCTAGCAGGTTTTCAAAAAACACTGTCTAGGTTCCAAACTCCCGATACAGACAACTAAAGGCACTCACCTGAATAGCTCGTTGATCTGGAGTGGATTTCTAGTAGGTACATGTCAATCAGGTGCCACACTCATCCATATTTGTTCCCTCGATGCCTGTAGTATTATTGGTTTAAGGCAAACACACAAAAATTGATGTCCCTTAATGTTCCCTTGGTCAATAAAGATCGATCAACAGTCACAAAAAACCACCACAAAAGCACTAGTGTCCAACTTATTCCTTTAGCCAAGTGGTCCAAAATATGGCCGCTGCAACGCTCTCACACAATTAAATTTACGATGGAAACGTGCGTCTTCGTCCGATCATATTATGGATGACTGATTCGCGGTGCGTTGGGGCTGGTCGAGATCGAGGGTACGCCAGCGCAAAAGGTCATATGTGCGGCGTGGTCCAGATTTCACACTCGTTACAAACTCTCCTCAGCGAGCACCAATAGCCAATCCGTACAAAAGGAGTTACACCTGACAGCATTTGAATCGGCCCAAACAGTAATGCTGTAAAACTTGCGCGAACCGCATGTGCGTTCCAATAAAAAAATTGGAAATTCGTTGGTCATATTAACTTTTTGGATTAACTTGTATCGTAATGGAAAAAAAAATACTTCATTCCACCTCAGCGAGGAACGTACTAAATGAAAAAAAAAACATTTGCACATAACAAACAGTTTAAATAGTAAATAGGTATAATAATGTTTTGAATTCACGATGTTCTAAATTCAATTGACTTTTCTCCTCTAGCGAAGGAAAACGGCTTTTGCACTCAGATATTTACTTAATCCTCTAGCGAATAAAAACGGCTTTTGCACTCAGATATCGAAGAGCAAAAATACGATTTCCGAGATGGGGGGATGAAATAGTTATTTGTTATACATGAGTGCAAAGTTGCTTTTTAACCGCGTGCTCAATTTTGATGACCGAGCAAGCGAAGGAGTCTAAATTAGAATCCTGAGCGTTAGCGAAGGAATCAAAAGATCACTAGGTAAAAAATGTTTGCACTTGAGTGCAACACGTAACTTTTCATTCCACCTCAGCGAAGCAATCACTAAATGGAAAAAAAAAACATTTGCCCATTACAAACAGTTTCAGTCAACCCTGTTGGCGTCAAATAAACTTTCTCGTCACTATAATCACTCATTTTAGGTTTTTCACTTGTTTTCAAGTTTCTTGTTTTTAACCTAAGGTTTTAACAATATGACGTGAAAAGAAAATGGCGCGCGCAAAGCAATTAAAAAAAAGTAGTCTGAGTTTTTAACAAATTAAAAAAAGTTGTATGATAAATTCGGCACCATGGAGGTAGAAGCAAATAGGTATAATAATGTTTTGAATTCACGATGTTCTAAATTCAATTTACTTTTCTCCTCTAGCGAAAAAAACGGCTTTTGCACTCAGATATCGAAGAGCAAAAATACAATTTCCGGGATGGGGGGGATGAAAAGTATAGTAAGCAACTCTTGAATAAAACGGATTTATATCGAGGGTCATAAATCACTCGCGTCGCTCAGGGTTCTCATACTCCCTACGGTCGTGATTCAGTCATTAGAATCCTTCACTTGCTCGTGATTCATCTATGGCCCTCGCTTTAAATCCGTCCTTTATTCACTAGTTGCATAATATACTATTATAACATTATTTTGTTATAGAAATAATGTTATTAAGTGTTTTTTTATTTTATTTCGTTGTTGTGTTTATAAAGTATGCCAATTTAAATTCTTTTGGAAGTTTATAATTCGAACTTAACGTTATGAGAGTAGATAATAGTTATTTGTATACAAGAGTGCAAAGTTGCTTTTTAACCGCGTGCTCAATTTTTATGACCGAGCAAGCGAAGGAGTCTAAATTTGAATCACGAGCGCAGCGATTGATTCAAAAATTAGAATCCTGACCGTTAGCGAGGGAATCAAAAGAGCACGAGGTGAAAAATCTTTGCACTCGAGTGCAACACGTAACTTTTCATTCCACCTCAGCGAGGAAATTACTAAATGGAAAAAAAAAACATTTGCGCATTACAAACAGTTTCAGTCAATCCTGTTAGCGTCAAATAAACTTCCTTGTCACTATAATCATTTTAGGTTTTTCACTTGTTTTCAAGTTTCTTGTTTTTAACCCAAGGTTTTAACAATATGACGTGAACAGTAAATGGCGCGCGCAAAGCAAATTAAAAAAAGTACACCAAGAAAGTTCCGAGTCAGAGTTTTTAACAAATTAAAAAAGGTTGTATGATAAATTCGGCATAATCAATGACATATATTACTGGCGTAAGGACCCGGCCAACGCGCGCGACTAATGCTTCCAGCGAATTGGTGCGAAAATCGAAAGTTTCGCACACTCGCGCACTCAGGCGTCTGCGGGAAATTGCACCGTGCGGTGGAAAGATATTCCGTATAAAAAAGCCTTATTGTGTTGTTAGAGGCTGTAAAAACCATGAAAGAAAGGCTAAAAAGAAACATGGGATGTCGTATCATCGTTAAGTAACCTTTTTTGTATTTTTTCTTGTAAACAAATTAAATAAACGAATTTTTAAAGCGACAATTCTACCAAGGTTCTTTTAGCGCAGCACTGACGTCAACTCTCGCCCACGCTAGTTCGTAGGAGTTATGTCAGATGGCGCTACTTTTTGCTTGTATGAAGAAAATCTGACTAAAATATGGAGACGGGCGGGCCATTATCTGTGGGCATAATGGAGGTAGAAGTAAATAGGTATAATAATGTTTTGAATCACGATGTTCTAAATTCAATTTACTTTGTCCTCTAGCGAATAAAAACGGCTTTTGCACTCAGATATCGGAAGAGCAAAAATACAATTTCCGAGATGGGGGGATTAAAATAGTATTTATCTTATATTATCTTAATAAGAGTTTCTAGATGTGATGCGTTCGCTCATCTGCGTGATGGATGATTGATTACCCTGCGTCAGTAACTCACGCCGGCCGGCCGGTATAACGAGACGTACAAATATATATACTTTGACGAGACTAATAATATTCTGATACGAGTGGTCGGTCGTTAATAGTAACTACCTACTTGTTGGTTACTTGTATTGCTTTGCAATGTAACCTCGTTCAGAGTTGTGTTCAAGAACTTGTTATACAGCGAAAGCGTTATTCAGATGCAAGAACGAATTGTAAGTAAAGCGGTGACCTTGTCTGTCTTATATCATCACCGTCCCCGCTCAGCGCTCAGCGCTCACAACTCATGCCGACCGACACGGCACGTATAACTTCAAATATTCCCATTGTAATGTCTATGGTTAATTTGGTGTTTTGCAGTATTTGGGACTGGGGAACGGCGGCCAAGCTTTGCTTGGGAGGGTGGCGGCGCGCGTGGGGGCGCATCTCGGCGCTCGCATACCTGAACGCGCACGAGCGCGCGCTGCTGGCCGCAGCCTCGCACAGCGGCAACCTCGCCATCTACCGGTGAGTCACAGTGTGAAGTGGTCCCTGCGGCTCGTGACTCCACTTGTGCTGATTAGTCCGGGCTTCACAACAAGCGATTTTACGGTGCAAGAGGACGCAAGCCTGCCAGTTAACTTTGAGTACGATTACACCGCGCCGCGCCGCTACCAACTCGCGGTGGAAAGAGCCCCGCATTGGCGACTCGCTTCTTCAGGTCCTTTGGTGCAAGCCTGTGCGGTGCAAACCTCGGTATCTTAGGGAGCCAGCCTTAAAATAAAGCTTGATAAACTATTGTAATCGGTTTTGAATATTCTGTATTAACTGGTCACCGTGCTTTTGATTCTTAAACACATTCCTAACATTATAATTAATTATCATGTTCCTGTGATCTCGAGAGCAGTGCACATTTGTTACTATAGTAACTAATATGCGCGTACGTGGCAGGCCGGCGGGCAGCAGCACGGAGCCGGCGCTGGTGGGCGCGTGGCGCGCGCTGGAGGTGCGCCAGCCCGCCGAGTACCGCCCGCCGTCCGCGCAGCCCATCTACAGTAAGCATACGAATGCACAAGACACACAACACGCTCCATACGAGTACACACGACGCATTCCATATGAGTACACACGACACACAACACGCTCCATACGAGTGCACGCGACACACAACAAACCGAAATACAACTCAGGAACCTTACTTTCACAGTGTTCTACACCATTTTAATATTATTAAGTTTTCTTTTGTATTTTTTAATTATTCAATGTACTCATACTTGAGTAAAAAAAGGTAAAAAGTAATAAAAATTATTTTTAAAAATGCTCAGTAGCCCATACTACACTCGACAGCAAAGAAAACGGGTCGGTAACAAAAACCTCAATAACTTACAAAATATTGTAACTAGCTTTATTAAATAAAGGCTGTATTATAGACAATTTTATAGTGCCTAGACAAAAATAAAAATAAGTCATAAAAGTTTAAGATTATAAAGTTTATATTGTAAAAGTAGGTAAATTAAAAATGAAAACTTTTCACTAGATTTCGAAAAATGTGCTACGGTGTCAAATATACAATTTTCACACATTTAAGTATTTTATATTATCACCACGAGCTATTAAAACAGCTGTTACACGGTTTGGCTTGCTTTCCACCAGATTTCTGAGCCGATGCTGAGGAATATTCTCCCATTCCTCTATCAGTGCTTCTTTCAGTTCACGAAGCGTGATTGGAGGGGAATTTCGCTGGCGTACACGTTGTCCCAGGCATGCTTGATGGGGTACAAGTCTGGGCTGCGTGCTGGCCACTTCATGCGTGTGATAGCGACACTATCAAGGTAGTCAAACACTATCCGAGCTGTATGGGGACGAGAGATATCTTCAAGGTAGTCAAACACTATCCGAGCTGTATGGGGACGAGAGATATCTTCAAGGTAGTCAAACACTATCCGAGCTGTATGGAGACGAGAGATATCTTCAAGGTAGTCAAACACTATCCGAGCTGTATGGGGACGAGATATCTTGCATAAAGATGGCGCTCTCACCCATGTTTACTAAAAACTCATTTACGAGTAAGATTTCATTCACCTATCTCTCTGCAGTTAAAGTTCCATTTTTGATCACCACTACGAGTAGCTCGGTGCGGCTTACGGAAGAAATTCCAGCCCAACACGTGTATGGAGGCTCCGCCGTATGATACTTTCTGTTCAATGCAAGCTTGGTTAGCGCTCTCCTGGTCTTCAGTAGACTCTTTACCTCCCATCGTGCTTGTATAGCATGGATCTCGACTCGTCCGAAAACATAACTGTTGACCAGTCATGGAGAGTCCAATTCATGTGTTCTCTAGCGTAACTCAGCCTTGAATTGCTATGCTGCCTTTAGAGTTTTGGACAATTAGCGGGTCTAAATTAATTAGTTGGTTTGCTTCAGCAAGACGCCGCCTCACTGTACACTTGCTCGGATTAATCCCTCCAGTAGAAGGTGGTTATTGACTTCACCAGCAGTTTGAAATCGACTTCACCAGCAGCTTCTCAATATTATTGACACCATGTATCGATCTTCCCGCGCTGTCTTGCTCCTTATTCGGGCTTTTCTTGGTCTGCGAATATTGGATTCAGTGTTTTCAAATCGCTGGAGCACTCTTTGAACGGGCGATAGCGACACACCAACAGTTCTCGCTGTATAACACTAACTGCGCCCATTTTCAAGCATTTTCGGAATCCTGGTACATTCTTCAGGGGTTAGTGACATGTTTTGACTGAATTTGATCAGAATTATGAATTTCTGCACAATTTATATGACAGAACAGGAACAAAAGTAAAACAAATGGTTCCAAATTTGATGTGCAAATTTTTAAAATCGTCTTTACTTTTTATATATGATTTTTAAAGCAATCACCAAAAAGAAATAAAAAGGTTTTTTTCCTTCATTTATTCGTAATGAAATAAACTTTAATTGAGTTTTTATTTTGAAAGGATTGTTAAAATATTTTAAAAGATATCGCATTTTTTATAACCGACCCGTTTTCTTTGCGATTTAATGTATAACAGAGCGTTGAAAAATAACACGACTGAAATTTAAGGGGTTACTCAGTATCGAGTAAGAAATACAGGATAATATGCAAAAAATATTTTATCCAAAAATTTAAAAATTTTAAATTCCATAATGTGCTTGTCTTGAACCCCGTTATTCCTTCATTTTGGGGACTGAGGTGTTGACTCGTAGTGTTCACTACAGAACGTTCGTTCTGCAACTGACCGTTGCGTTGGTAAGTTAATTTATGTTGTCATCCGATTTTACTATATTTATTTATTTATTAACCGAAAAAATGAGTACATAGGTAAACATTAGACCCACAAAACTGAATGATCAGTTTGTCTGTGGGATCGACAGTCTCAAATAACATAACATTACAATCATAGATAATATGTAACTGTGGTAACTAGATTCTTAGTGAATCGGTACGTCGTAGGCAAGAGCCAAACTACATTACAGGCTGTTCATGAAAAAAAAATTTAACAGATTTTTAAGTTCGAGTCTAATAGCCGCGGGCAAACTGTTCATGAGATATGGAGATATTTCTCAGTGTTCTGTCGCCGCAGTAGTTGGAAACTGTAGGTACGACGAGTTTACATTATCACATTATGGTTATGCTTAACTAGTGACTTATGTTCCTGTCTGCCGTGGTGATTCACGGCCAAGAGATATTTGTGTTTTAAACCAACAGGCAGAATTTTACAAATTTTGAAAAGTTTTCTATAGTCACCTTTTTTTAGTTTTTTTGTTGACAAGGAGCTTTAAAAATCGAATTTGTAAATTTTCCAGTTTGTCTATATTAGTTTTGAATGTGAGTCCGTAGCAGTCCAGGGCATAACTCAATATTGAATCTACTAATGACATATACAAGCATTTTAGGGTACCAGCAGGAACTTTGAAACTAAGGTGATAAAATTTACCCAATAATATTCTTAATTTACTACAAACATATTCTACGTGTTGAGACCAAGAGAAGTTTGCGTCCACCTTTACACCGATATAAGTTACAGAATTTACTTTTTCAATTGGCTGGCACTTACAGTTGATTAAATTATTGTGGAAGCATGCAAAACTATGAGTAACAATAGGAGGAGGTTGTTCTTTGGGAAACAAATAAGGTGAGTATATAAGCAAAAACTTAGTCTTATCAGGGTTCAATACTATGCCGTTATCATGGGACCACTTGACGACTGCATCAACGTCCTGCTGCACTAGGCGGCAGGTCTCGGCTAGGTCAGTGCCGGCCCTCAGCGCGCACAGGTCATCCGCAAACATGTGAGCTGAGCAGTGTTTCAGCACACCGCACAAGCTGTTTACGTGCATGAGATAGCACACAGGTCCACTTCCGGACCCCTGCGGGACACCGCACTGGACCGCCTTCTCGTCGCTGTACGCGTCACCTACCTTCACGCGGTAGGAACGTGTGGTGAGACAGTCGCGGTACCAGCTGTTCAGCGGCTGTCCCACCCCACACTCCTTCATTGCATTTAACAGAGTCTCAGTCTCCAGAGTATCGAACGCTTTTTAAAATAAAAAAATATTGCTACAACAAACTTCCTATTTGCTAAATAATTATTTATCTCATCGGTAAAGTCAGAAAGCAAAGTATTCGTACTTTTACCTTTTTGAAAACTGCATTCATTGTTTCGCAACCTTGCACTACACTTTCAGTATATCCTGTGCCCTGTGCATGGCTGTAGCTGGGGGGGGGGGGGGGGGGGGGTATTGTGGGGCAATGGCCTACCTTGAAATCACAATGCCCTTCCTTAAAAATACCAAAAACGAAGATAAATTCATCATCATCATATCAGCCACAAATCGTCCACTGCTGGACAAAGGCCTCCCCCAAGGATTTCCACGACGACCGGTCCTGCGCTGCCCGCATCCAATGGCCTCCCGCGACCCTCACCAGGTCATCGGTCCACCGCGTGGGAGGCCTGCCTACGCTACGTTTTCCGGTGCGCGGTCGCCACTCAAGAACTTTACTGCCCCATCGGCCATCTGTTCTACGAGCTATGTGCCCTGCCCACTGCCACTTCAGTTTAGCGATTCTGTGAGCTATGTCGGTTACTTTAGTTCTCCTGCGGATCTCCTCGTTTCTGATTCGATCACGCAGAGAAACTCCGAGCATTGCACGCTCCATTGCCCTTTGGGTGACCTTGAGCCTTCTTATGAGGCCCATAGTAAGCGACCATGTCTCAGTTCCGTAAGTCATCACTGGCAACACACACTGGTCAAAGACCTTAGTCTTGAGACACTGCGGTATTTGGGACGTGAAGATATTGCGAAGCTTCCCGAACGCTGCCCAGCCGAGTTGGATTCGTCGATTGATCTCTTTCTTGAAGTTGGAACTACCTAGCTGGACTGTTTGTCCCAGGTATGCATATTCGTCAACAACTTCCAGTGTAGAGTCGCCAACCTTTAGAGGAGTGGGTGCGACACGGACATTTAACATTATTTTCGTCTTGTCCATGTTCATTTTAAGACCCACTTGTTGAGAGACCTTACTGAGGCCATCGAGCATTGTGCTTAGGTCTTCCATAGTCTCAGCCATGACCACGATATCGTCAGCGAATCGGAGGTGGGATATGTACTCGCCGTTGATATTGATGCCGAGTCCACCCCAGTCTAGAATCTTAAAAACATCTTCCAGGGCGGCGGTGAACAGTTTCGGAGATATAACATCTCCCTGTCTCACCTTTTTACTTTCGTAACTGGTAGATCTTTCACAGAGTGGGGGGAGGTATATTCGATCAAACCTGACTGAAAGTATTATCGCTTTTTTTGCTTGCTCAAGTTTTTCCGCTCTTAAGTCGGACCCGCATGCTTTCCTCGTCCTGACACTCCCACATCCCCATCGGAATCCGAAGGTTTCTAGGTTGGGGACCAAAGTGGTTTGCGTGGGCTACGCCTTCTTTAGGGGTCCACTATAGCGGACCGCTCATTATATATCTTTCAGATCGAAGTTAGTGGGTTAGGTCATCTTTAGTCCTTATATAAGGTGTAACAAAATTAGCTGAAACTACTTTAACTGGTGCCTCTACCCATGAAACTGAACAACTTTCCCCATGGAACCCATAGTCAAATCGCAAAAAAAATTTACTCTCCCATACTAACTCGACCAGCCGATAAGCCAACTTAGTATGGTAAGTTCAATTTTTTTTTAGATTTGATATTGATGCCGAGTCCACCCCAGTCCAGAAGCTTAAAAACATCTTCCAGGGCGGCGGTGAACAGTTTCGGAGATATAACGTCTCCCTGTCTCACCCCTCGCTGCAACTGGATAGGTTTCGAGTTCTGGTCCTGGGGGCGAACCGACATGGTGGCGTTTTCATACAGACACTTCAATACCTCGATGTATCGATGGTCAATTTGGCACCGCTGGAGAGACTGTAGCACAGCCCAGGTTTCGACTGAATCAAAGGCCTTCTCATAGTCCACAAACGCCAAGCATAGTGGCTGATTGTACTCTTCGGTCTTCTGTATAATCTGCCGCAGCGTATGTATGTGGTCTATGGTACTAAAGCCTTTTCGGAAACCGGCTTGTTCGGGAGGCTGGAAGTCGTCAAACCTGCGTGCGAGACGATTCGTAATGACTCTCGAAAACAGCTTGTAGACATGGCTCAGAAGTGAGATGGGTCTGTAGTTCTTCAGCAGGGTGTTGTCACCCTTTTTGTAGAAAAGCACGACCACACTTCTGTGCCATGCCTTAGGCGTTTGTCCCTCGAGTATCATCATTACAGCTCATATACGTCCCCACCGAGGGGCTCGAGCCTACCCTGAATCAGGGCGATTAGGCCTTAGTCGACCACGCGGGCCCAGTGCGGGTTGGTCGACTTCACACACAACCTTCGAGTTTCTTCGCAGGCGTGTGCAGGTTTCCTCACGATGTTTTCCTTCACCGTTAAAGCAATCGGTAAGTATGTACGTAAGTTTTTGAAAAACTCATTGGTACATTGGCCGTCCAGATTTGAACCCGGTACCTCTGGTTAGATGGACCGAGTCGTTACCGGTTGAGCCACCGACGCTTCTAACGAGTATAACGGAATTAAATAACTTCTGAAGAGCTTTTAGTACCGGTGATCCACCTGCTTTCAGAAGTTCAGCCGTAATTCCATCATCACCCGGTGCCTTGTTGTTCTTGAGCTGTTTGAGAGCCATTCTAATCTCGTACAGGCTGACGTCTGGGACATCTTCGGTATAGTGTCGGGTTAGTCTGGCTCTTGGGTCTTCAGCCAGATCGCTGACAGGCAAACGTGTGGTCTTGTACAATTGTCCATAGAACTTCTCAACTTCTTCCAGGAACTCAGTCTTAGACGATATGGTCCTGCCGTCCTCAGTCTTCAGCTTGGTCAGTTGGCTTTGTCCAACAGACAGATCTCTCGCAAACACTTTTGAGCCTTTGTTGTGCTCAATCGCCTCCTTAATACAATTTGTATTATATTGGCGTAAATCGCGAGTTAGGGACTTAGAGATCTGTCTGTTTAGTTGCCGATACTGAGTAGCGTCTTCAGAGGACTGCAAAACCAATCTGCGTCTTTCTTCCATGAGGTTGCTGGTGAAGTCGGAGATTTTTTTGGTTCTGTTTGAACGGCGAGTTTTAAAAATCTTAGACCCGACCGTTTGAACAATTTCCACGAACCTATCATTATAATCGTCCACATTCTCGCAGTCTCCTAGGCATTCGAAACGATTGTGCAACTCGAGCTGAAAGCTCTCGGGGTTTTGGAGCTGGATGGGCGCTGGTCGGAGCGTAGACTTCATCAGTCGACATCTTTCTAGCTTGGTCTTTAGATTCAATGTGCCTCTGACCATCCGGTGATCGCTTCCTGTTTTGACTGAATTGATCACGGAGACATCATTGAATATTTGCCTCCTTGTCGACAAGATGAAGTCTATCTCGTTTTTTGTTACGCCATTGGGATGCAACCATGTCCACTTCCGCTGTTTTGACTTTTTGAAGAAGGAGTTCATCATAAAGAGGCTCTCCTTCTCCATAAAGTCGGCCAGCATCTGGCCACGTGCATTTCTTACTCCATATCCAAATTGCCCCACTCTCAGCTCACCATCGCTTCGTTTGCCCAGTTTCGCGTTAAAGTCCCCCATAACAACGGTATAATGGGTCCTGGTGCTATGTAAGGCTGTAGAGATGTCCTCATACATAGTCTCTACCTCGTCGTCGGAGTGTTCCGTAGTCGGCGCGTATACCTGTATGACCTTCATCGAATACCGTTTGGTGATTCTGAGTATAAGGTATGCTACCCTTGTCGAAACGCTCACGATTTGGACCACATTGTTAATGAGGGACTTGTGGACGAGAAACCCGACACCACCCTGGGACTGTTGGTCGCCCTCCCGGAAATAGAGCAGGTTTCCGGATTTAAGGATCATGGTGTCCTCTCCCTCTCTTCGGACTTCACATAAACCTACGATATCCCACCGTAACCTGCTCAATACTTCTTCGAGTTCTGTAAGTTTCTCGTCAGTCCGCAGTGTGCGCGTGTTGTAAGTTGCCAGGGCCAAAGGTCGTTGGGTTTGGTAGCCTGGCATCTGCCGGGGATTCTTCGCACCCCCTACCCCGCCGTTACCATGACTGCTACCGGAGCCAGGAATAGCGGGGCCGCCGGGGACTAGGGGCCGTTTTCTGGGTGTGAAATTCATTGGGGGGGTTTTTCCGTAATCGCCACGCTTGGCAGGCGGGTTGGCGATCGCAGTTTGATTGCAGGTGTGTTGCAATACACGGAAAGACGCTGCTGCCCATCCTCCGGTTTTAAGTCCCTTAGTCGCCTCTTACGACACCCATTGGAAGAGATGGGATGGTCCTATTCTTAGCCGGGAACCATACGGACATAAATTATTATAATTAAATATTTTGTTCATAGTTTGAGATAAAAAAAAAATGTAGCGATAGGTATCTAAACTTTCTCGAACACACCACAGTTTGTGACATTCATTTCATATTATAATAATTCTTTGTTCTGTGTATAGATGGCATTTGAAGCGCCATAAGATGAAGCGAGATGGGTCTATTTAATTATAATATCTGTGATGCCCTACCTCAAATTTGACTCTAGCTACGGCCCTGGCCCTGTGCACTGCGCCCTGTGCTCCATTCACTCAATGAAGCTCACAAAGTGTACACTAATTATAGCATACCATGTAATTATTGTAAAGGTCCGCGACGTGTTCATTTATCTATTTCTTTCTCTTCTCCGTAATAATAATAATATGTTACATTCCCATTGCAAAGGTGAATAGGCTATAATGGCTAGCCTGGCCATGTAATGACTATTGTCTTTTGCTACGTTGTTTTTTATAACTATGTAAGTCGTGAGTTTTCCTACTAAATAAAAAAATCCCTTTCCCATACAAACTTACAAATAAGTAGGACAAAAATTGGTATGTAGGTAGACACATCCATATACTAACCATATCGATGGCTAAACAGCGCATTACAAGGTCGTTCGCCCGCCCGTGCGTGCCCGTGCGTGCGCGTACGCCGGCCGTGCGACCGATATCTAGGTATTTCATATCAGCTCATATATGTCCCCACCGAGGGGCTCGAGCCTACCCTGAATTAGGGCGATAGGGCCTTAGTCGACCACGCGGACCCAGTGCGGATTGGTCGACTTCACGCACAATCTGCGAGTTTCTTCGCTGGCGTGTGCAGGTTTCCTCACGATGTTTTCCTTCACCGTAAGAGCGTCGGATAAACGTACATATGAAATCACATTTGTACGTGGCAGGTTTGAACCACGACCTCCCGGACAGGAGGCGGCGGCCGTAGCCATTACGCCACCGACGCATACCCACGTCTAGGTAAACTAGATCCGTGTATTCGCGTGCTCCCAGTGTGTACGCCTGCCGATGCCGATGGCGTCACCGACGCGACGGAAATATCCGTTCGTGCGCTATAGATTGCAAAGGAGATTTGTATGAACGTGTTTTTATGATTGTTTTTCCTGTGCTGTATATTAAATATAGAGTAACCCCTTGAAATATCATGATTGTTTTTGTAACTTTTCCTGTGCTGTATATTAAATATAGAGTAACCCCTTTAAATATCATGATTGTTTTTTTAACTTTTCCTGTGCTGTATATTAAATATAGAGTAACCCCTTTAAATATCATGATTGTTTTTGTAACTTTTCCTGTGCTGTATATTAAATATACAGTAACCCCTTTAAATATCATGATTGTTTTTGTAACTTTTCCTGTGCTGTATATTAAATATAGAGTAACCCCTTTAAATATCATGATTGTTTTTGTAACTTTTCCTGTGCTGTATATTAAATATAGAGTAACCCCTTTAAATATCATGACTGTTTTTGTAACTTTTCCTGTGCTGTATATTAAATATAGAGTAACCCCTTTAAATATCACTCGTGATTTTTGTATTTAGTTAGAAAAAAAAACATATTCGACCAACAGGGCGTCGCGCGTCGCCGTTGTTATAATCGGGAACGGAAGTGCTTCAAGCAAAGCGGCGTCATGTCACAAGTGTCATAGTATTCATAATCTGCTTGTTGCATATTCCATTGTCTTCATATCTCTTATCAGCGTCATTGTATTGGCGAAGAGACGTTCATGTTCATGCTTTGGGGACAGCTATGGGTTTAATCTCCATTTAACCGTTGTACGCATCAGCATTTTTCCGTTTTTATTTCGCAGAAAGTTGTCGACTTGTCACTGTGAAGTTGTCACTGTTTTAAATATCGAGTGTATTTTACTTAAAATTATGTTAATTTTGTTTAAATATCGAGTGTATTTTACTTAAAATTCTATTAATTTTGTTTAAATATCGAGTGTATTGTACTTAAAATTATATTAATTTTTGTCATAATTTCTTGCTTTGTTTGAGTAAACCACTATAGAGGCCTCGGCCGGAACGGAAATTGCTGGATCCGTATTATTAAACTATTCACCCAGCAGTTGCTTGTACCGTTATGTTAATGCTGTCCTCGGAAACAAATAAAAACTACGTTCACCGAACTTGATATAACGTCGCCCGCGTCGCGAGAAATCACTAAATCGCGCGAGTGACTGACGAAAAGGCGTTTCCTCGTGGTTGCCCCCCACCATGGTCAACTCACCAAAAATAAAATGAAGCACTCCCCTGTTAGGCTCCTTAGGAAAAGTTTATTCAACTAAAATTCATCCAAAACTATTCACGCATTGGACCTTCCACGAGCTGGACCCACAGCAAAACGTCTTTTCTGCGTGACGCAAAGGGAAAACACTGACATAAAAATGCTGATGCGTGCGGACCGAGCTGGAAAAATAATGTTGTTTTTCGGTGTCTCTTGTCTCTCGGGTGCGGGTATTGTAACTGGGGCTGTGGTGCGCAGGCCTGGCGCAGCTGGTGTCGGAACAGTTCGCGTGTGCGCCCGCCGACGCGCCGCCCGCACAGCGCTCCGCCGCACAGCGCACGGCGCAGCGCGACTCGCGTGAGTGTCTCTTGTCTCTCGGGTGCGGGTATTGTAACTGGGGCTGTGGTGCGCAGGCCTGGCGCAGCTGGTGTCGGAACAGTTCGCGTGTGCGCCCGCCGACGAGCCGCCCGCACAGCGCTCCGCCGCACATTGCACGGCGCAGCGCGACTCGCGTGAGTGTCTCTTGTCTCGGGTGCGGGTATTGTAACTGGGGCTGTGGTGCGCAGGCCTGACGCAGCTGGTGTCGGAACAGTTCGCGTGTGCGCGCGCCGACGCGCCGCCCGCACAGCGCTCCGCCGCACAGCGCACGGCGCAGCGCGACTCGCGTGAGTGTCTCTTGTCTCTCGGGTGCGGGTATTGTAACTGGGGCTGTGGTGCGCAGGCCTGGCACAGCGCTCCGCCGCACAGTTCACCTGAGTCGCACAGTGTCATCATCAGCCATCATCTCACCTGACACATAACTCCGAGAGATCATGGCCTCGTTGATCTGTGTACTCATGTCTCGCTCGCACTAAACTCGCTCGTCACCTTATACATTAAGCTACGAGTAGAAGCTGAAATATTTTTAGGCATCATGTTTAGAACGTTTTACTTCTGCCTAAACGGCAGGTAAGCCTTTCACTCGGTGGACGGTCGCGAGAGGCCGCTGAATGCGGGCAGCGCAGGCCTGCTCGTTCTGGAATACATTGGGGGAGGCCTTTGTGTTTCAGCTGCTATGGGGTCAAATGGATGGGCGCACAACAACGTCTTGACTCTCTTTAAAAGTCCGAAACTTATTATAGTCTTTGGATGATAACAATGTCGTCACATTGGCTTGCTCCATTTTACCTGCTGTACTTACCTACATACGCAGATTTGGACAGAAGGATCCGCCCGTCTCCATATTTTACTCAAATTATCTACATACAAGCAAATAGTTGCGCCCTCTGACATAACTCGTACGAACTAGCGTGGGCGAGAGTTGACGTCAGTGGCGCGCTAAAAGGACCTGGTAGAATTGTCGCTTTAAAAATTCGTTTATTTAATTTGTTTACAAGAAAAAAAAAACAATGTAAGGATGATACGATATTCCATGTTTCTTTTTACCCTTTCTTTATTGATACTGCCTCTAATTTATTATATGGAGTATCTTTCCACCGCCCTCTACAATTTCCCGCAGACGACTGAGTCGCGAGTGTGTAAAACTTTCGATTTTCGCACCAATTCGCTGGGAGCATTAGTCGCGCGCGTTGGCCGGGTCCTTACTCCAGTAATATAGAAGTCATTGCCTATATTATACCGAACGTTGTTACTTTGCGCACAATAATGATCACCTAACGTTGAAGGTATATTTGTGTATATTTTCCATGCCATAGACAATGCCTTCTTCTGTATGTATAAAAGAAAAGGTGACTGACTGGTATATCACATAGGGATGCAACGATACCAATGCCGATACTCGAAAACCGCAGGTTATCGTTACTTTTTACGATCTTCCGTATCGTAAAAAGTATTACGATACATAACGATTCCTTAAACTTTATAGTTTGCCTGAAAAGAAATGTATAACAACATCGAAGTTTGAGCTGGCAACACTAACGACAGCTATTTTACTTCAGAGCCGTAAAACACGATATTAAAAAAGTCGTCTTGCATATTGTTGACGTTTTGTTTTACATTTGCATTGACATGACTACAAACAAATTCCAGATGGCCTAACGCTGGTGCCATGGCATAAGGGGAGGGGTCTTCTCTGGGATGCCACATGTTCTAGCACTTTCGCACCCTCTCACCTAGCGCATACATCAAGGGCAGCAGTTTCCGCTGCCGCTCGGTCGAAGCACTCAAAATATGCTGCAGTCGAAACGGCTGGCTCATGGGGAACCGAGGCTAAGGGTTTTGTTCGGGACATTGGGCGCCTTCTGCGGGACAAGGGATTTGACCCCCGCTCCGGGGCCTTTCTGGTGCAAAGGCTGTCTATAGCCATACAACGCGGCAACGCTGCGAGCGTTATGGGCACCTTTGCGCCGGGCACGCTCAGGGGTGGGTTATTTTAGTTTTCGAAATTTTATAATTTGTATATTTGACAACAGTAATTTACATGACTAAATAAATGTTTATAAGTTAAGTAGATTAGTCAACAAATTCACTCGTGAATGTTTACTATTTCTTTTCTATTGTGAATTTATGTGTAATTTGATAAATTCCTATTGAAAAATATTATTAGAGCATGCCGAAACGGCACGAACATGGTGCGATATGGAAGCATTTTTCTAAAGGCACACCAAATACACGCTACAAGCTGATTGTATTTACTGCGAAGCAGAGATATCGCGAGGAGGATTTTATGTTTTCTCAATAAAGAATTACCAGTAATTAGTTGTAATTAGGACACATAAATGGTAAATTATCATCAAAAATTAAATGAATGTTGATTTTGCTCCATTGTCCTGTTTTAATACTAAATTAATCGTAATGCATTCGTTATCGTAATAGCTATTACGATGCATTCGTTATTCGTATCGGTATCGTAATAGAAGCATTGTTGCATGCCTGATATCAACGCACAGCTGAAACCACTGAACGGATTTCGCTGAAATTTGGAATACAGATAGCAATTTGGACGTGGGCATTCGCTAAGAATGGATTTTGGGAAACTACCACGGGAACGGCAAAAAACAGGATCTGCGCGGGCGAAGCTGCGGGCAACAGCTAGTACAGAATAATATTATTGATTTTTTTATACTTGGTGATTTTAATATATTACACGGAAATGACCGCTCCGGAATGAATAGTAACTTAGACACGAATAAATACCATAAAGCTATAATTTTATCATATTTTATTAACGTAACGATTTTTCCTTAATTCAACAATCGTCTTATTAACACCAATGGAGAGCTAGTTAAACATTTATATCATACAGCTGACTCAGAGCAGATTACTATAGATATATTAAGCGATGATTGATTGGTCATCTTAGTTATCGCCTCTGACTACACTGCTGTCTCGGGTCGTCCGAAAAGTTTCTGGCTTGACATGAAAAGAACATTTTTAGGCCAGATTTTGTTTTATTTCTCAACAAAACCTCCTCGTAAACCTATACACTGCTCCCAGCGATGCTCCCATTCGTTTAACCCGTCCGTCGGCGTCTTGCTCTGCAAAATAGGCATTTACGGAATTACGGTCCTCTTATCTTTTTTATGAAATTAGGTTTCTTTGAGAAGTTTATTTGTTGCCATTGTAACTGTTTGTTCCTTATGGAAATGAAATAAAAATAAATTGGTGAGAATGTAATGTTGTGGTGGTTTGCCGCGCAGTGGGCGGCAACGGTAGCGCAGGCAGCGGAGGCTCGCCCGTGTACACGCCGCCGCCGCCCGCCACGCTGCTCAAGTGGGTGGCGCGGCGCCACTCGCTGGCGCTCGCCGGCCACTCGCCGCATGTGCGCCTCTGGGACGCGCGCTCCGAGCTGCTGGTGCGCGATATTCCCACCGGTGAGCACAGCATCACTACACTCAAACAGGTCACGCTGCTCAAGTGACACTCGCCCCACGTGCGTTTTTGGGACTCGTGCTCCGAGTGGCTGGTACGAGACAAAAACACAGGTGAGCACAGCATCACTACACTAACACACCTGTCACGGTGCTCAAGTAACACTCGCCGCACTTGCGCTTCTGGGATGCGCGCTCCCAGCCGCTAGTGCGCGACACATCCACCGGTCACCGTGAGTATCACCGTACCTTCTTACATTTATGATTCGTGTTGTGCCTGTGCAGAGAGCGAGGCGGCGGTGACGGCGCTGTGGCGTGGCGGCGAGGCGGAGTGCGAGGCGGCGGGCGTGGACGGCGAGAGTGAGCACCTGCTGGTGGCGGGGCTCGCGGACGGCGCCGTGCGCGCCTGGGACGAGCGCGCTGCCGGGGCGCCGACGCTGACGCTGCACCACCACACCGCACCCGTGCTGTGCGCCGCACGCCGACCCGACCTGCACACGCTCGTCACGGGCTGGTGAGTGCACTGTGTCACATGTACTCGTGGTAGTTGCCGCCACAGAATAGAAGAATTCTATAGAACGCTGATGTTGATTTATTAGTACCAGCACCGAGCGAGTCATTACACATACAGCACACTACAAACAGGTTGATACTATTGGGTATTTTTTAAAAGTAACCTCCCCAAAAACATAAAACAAACCTATAAAATTATTAAATAAAAGTAGACTTAAAACTGTATAACATAAGATTGGGTTTATTAAAATTGACAGAATGACAATGGTAAGAAGATACCAGGATAGTGAAAATGCCCAGTTTAATGAATGAGCATTAAAATTTTTAAAAATAATGTAATTATTTAGAACTTCTTCTTCTTTGCGGGTCGATGACAAATTAAATTATTCCGGCCCAGAACTTAGCCACTTCGACTGCACTATTTGTGACGTCCATTAAGTCCTGCTGCGAACAGGTGACAGGGCAGGCAGGACATGAAACTAAATGAGCCTTGGACTGCACCGCTCCACACACACAGTCCAAATTTGGGTTTTCCGAGAGTCCCCACCTGAACATGTTCTCCTTGCTCCGGCCGACCTGGGTCCGAAGACGATTTAAAGACTTCCAGATCGACCATGGTAATACATGGCCAGCCGGTAGACTCTCAGAAAGTGGGACAAAGGGGTCAGGAAGCGGTGTTCGAGCACGCCACATGTTGCATCTCGCTTGAGAGGGCTGAGTTGTGAGGGGGTCGACATGTTTTAAAAAGCTTTTCCGACTTTTTAGCCTTTGCGGCGGTAGCTCGTGCCCATGTAGGGGATGCCGCTTGTCCTCATCCAACGTAGCCCTCTCGTGAGCTTGCAATGGTTCTGCGAACAACTGGCGGCGCTATGCCAGCCAGTGGATACAGCAACTTCACCGGGGTCGGCTTCAAACATCCAGTAATAATCCGGCAGGTTTCGTTTAAGGCTGTATCCACAACCTTGGCATGAGTAGAGCGGCCCCATACGGGGCATATGAAATTCGCCCGCAGAAAATGCTAGCGCCAGTCCTGAAGTTCGCAGCACTTGCGGCGTAGCTCCCCACTCAGTACTTACCAGACGCTGTAATAGGTTGTTGCGGCAGTGCACCTTTCGTTTTAGGCCCTCACAATTATTTTTGAAAGTGAGGGACCTGTCCAGTAGAACGCCGATGTATTTGGGGGAAGGGTTATGAGTGATGGTCACTCCACGCCAGGAGATCTTGAGCTTTCGTCCCGCTTGTGCATTGCGTAGATGGAAAACGCACGACTTAGTCTTGGTTGGGTTAGGCTTGAGCAAGTTCTCGTCATAGTACTGGCCTAAACTGTTGAGAGTTGCGGTGAGATTATTCTCAACTTCGTCAAAGCTGGTCGATTGGGACGTAAGCGCAAGATTGTCCGCGTACACAAAGTGGGAGGTATTTAGGCTAGATGGTTGGTCGTTGGTATAAATATTGAACAATATTGAGGCCAGTACGCTGCCCTGGGGAAGACCATTTTTTTGTGCCCTCCAACGACTTACGTCTTTGAGAAGGTGAACCTGGAAGCGACGATTGTGGAGGAGCTCTCAGAGAATATTGACAAATTTTATATCTGCGGTCATAGTCTCCACCTTCCACAGCAGTCGCCTCAGATTAACTGTGTCATAGGAAGCCGAGAGATTGACAAACACAGCGCCCGTCACCATTTCCTTCTCAAAACCATCCTCGATGTGTTGCGTGAGCTTAAGTACCTGGTTGCAGCAAGACTTTATGGGTCTGAAACCTGCCTGCTCTGGAATCAATCTAGGGTCAATAAAGCTTGTGAAGCGAGTAAGTAGCAGCCGTTCAAAAAGCTTATATGTATGGCACTGTAATGAAATAGGCCTGAAGTTTTTGGGGTCATCTACTGATTTCCCAGTCTTTGGAATAGCTATGACCTTCGATTTTCTCCAGATGCAGGGTATCTGGGAGGTTTCGAGGCAGGAGTTAAACATTTGATGCAACCAGGATACTGCAACTGGCCCAAGGTGTTTAATCTGCTCAACAGAGATATTATCGACTCCCGAGGCTTTGCCATTTTTGAGGGATTTCATGCCCGCAATGATGTCAGACAGATGGAAGGGCTTACTAATGTCGGCAGAGGCATCATAGGTGTTGTGCTTTGGAATCTTCGGGAGGCGGCTGGGTGGTTTGCCATTCAATAGGAGCTGATGAGCAATTTGGTTGGCCGTAACTGTGCTGGGTGTTATGGGTCGGGCTGGGTCATTGGTCAGCTTGCGGATAGTATTCCAGGCCTTTTTACTGTTGTGAGTCATGTCGATGGTGTTAACAGTGTTGATCCACCTCTCCCGACGATTTTCGCAAATTTTTAACAAAAGTTTCTCTCCAGCCAATGAGGTTTCTCCCGAGAAAGGGTCACTGTAGTACAATGCCTCGTATACTTTGAGCAGTTCGGCAGAGTCACTCGACAGCCCTGGGATGTAAGATGTCCGACAGCCCCTTGGGATATACTTGCGTGAAATTTTAGACACAAGGTCGACAAATTCGTCATATACCTTCGGGGTTGGGGGAACATTTAGGAGGGCGTCGCCGATTTCCTTCGCAAACTGCTCCCAGTTTGCCTTTGCATAGTTAAATAAATTTAGAACTAAATAAATATAATTTAATGTTTTGTTAAAAATCATTTATTTCGAATTAAATTTCAGATCGTAAGATTAAAAGTAAAGTTATTCAATTGAAACTTTTAAATATTTTTTCCAAAAATGGTATCATTTTCATAGTGTTGTGGTTATAGTTAGGGATTTTTTAATATCGATAGATTATATTAGGAATGCGAGGTAAGGTAGGTTTTTCAATTACTGCGCCGATTGCTTCGAAAGTGACCACGGATTCGTGGTCAGAGACGTCGAGGACCTTCAGATATCGATTAGGTGTTTATTAAAATTTCATTCTCCTAACTTTCATTTTATTATAATATATATTTTAACTACTATAATAATAATTATAAACTATTAGCCTTATGTATTTTCCTTAACTCAAAAATACACAGGATGTTTGTGATAGATATAGTGCAGAAGCAAAACAAAAGTACAACGGTTTTCAATTTCTTAAAAAAAAATGTTATGTTCTGTGCTTCTACATGGTGTAACTTGGCATTTTTTAGTATCCAATTCTATTCTATATTGATATTTACTTTTAAAAACTAAGCTTTGCTTGCTTGGCGCCTTGATCATTTAAACTTGCCAAGTTACACCATTTAGTAGCACAGAACATATATTATTTTAAGAAACTGAAAACCGTTGTACTTTTTCTATTATTTGGAGAAGTCATACATAAATATTTCTATTTGAAGTTTCGTAGCTATGATTTAGGAACCACTATAGAACTGGGTACCTACCCATTTAGATCGCTGTAATTTTTTATATCGAAATGGCCCTATTTCTAATTTATGTTTTGTTGTGATATCATTAAATTATGTAAAGTACAAATACTAAAACCGACATAGCTCTCAGAATTGCTAAACTTAAGTGGCAGTGGGCAGGGCACATTGCTCGTAGAACAGATGGCCGTTGGGGCAGTAAAGTTCTCGAAAGGCGACCACGCACCGGAAAACGTAGTGTAGGCAGGCCTCCCACTCGGTGGACCGATGACCTGGTGAAGGTCGCGGGAAGCCGCTGGATGCGGGCAGCGCAGAACCGGTCGTCGTGGAAATCCTTGGGGGAGGCCTATGTCCAGCAGTGGACGTCCTTCGGCTGATATGATGATGATTCAAGTAATAGATATACATCCTTGCTAATATTTTGAATGTGAAAATGTGTTTGTTTGTTACCTTTTCACGCTTCAACGCCTTGACCAATCTTTATGAAAGGTCATTGGGCAAAATCTGACCCGGTTAACTAAAGTTATCCTACAAAAACCAAATTAGTTTTAAATTGTTAAGTATTAACCCACATTTCATTACAAATAGTTTTTTTTTTAAAACCATGGGAATAAAATGTAAAAAAAATATATAAATGCGTAAATAAAACAATTTTAGTGAAGCATTAAGTGTGTAAAATAGACAAAATAAACGTTTGTTTAGTTTTTGGTATGTGCGCAAAGAACGCGCGGTCAACGGCAAGCATATGCCATCTCACTCGTACGACAAGTAGAAACCGGTTTCGTCGTTGCGCTCGCGTCGCGCACAACTTGTCTTACATCGACGCAGTCCCTCGTCATTTGTCGTTGCGATCTGTGTTATTTGAGCTTCTATTGTTTTAATCGATTACTTTGGCGTGTTTATTGGACTTTTAGTTTGCATTTGGTTTGGATTTTGTTGATAATAATATGGTTTAAGGACGTTCTGTCACGTTGCTAACACGAAAGTTTTAACCTCAATATTATATTTTTCTTTTTTAAGCTTTTGGCTTGAATCCCATTAACTACGTTAATGCGACATATATATTCGTGAACTAGAGACGTTTATCTAAACATCCTACCTATTTTTTTTTCTGTAGGCCGTGGGTATAGGTTTCATACTATGCTGCCCAATGACCTTTGGCATGCAGGTAGCCTGTGTCACGGGGAAGGACATAGGCTACTTTTTATCCCGGGAAAATAGCATAATCTGATGCAGTTCCTGAGGGAACTGAAAAAATACTCGATGGTTGCGATTTTTTGCACAGAGATGGTTAAGTAGGTGGGAAACGAAACGAAAGACAGTCATAAAAACGATGTCGACGCGGGCGGAGCCGCGGGAAAAAGCTAGTCTAAGATATTTTTGGTGCTACTGAACCCTCGGTGCGCAAGCCAGAGTCGCACTTAGCCAGTTTTTTAATTTTTACTTAATACGTCCAATAAACCCACTGCGATTCCAAATCTCAATTTAAAAAAGTCACCTGGAAGTGGGGCTACCATCTATGTAAACGGAGATGCCTGTCTAGGATGCACAAAATACCTGTCTACAGTAACAAAACTATACAGGTCTAAAAATAAATAATATACAACACATAGTTTATGCTAGGTAATTAGTTTAACACGTTTTTTCGCACGCAGCGCAGCGCTCTGCCCGCGCGGCCCGATTTTTAGTGAGTTTCATCATCTTGTGTGATTGGAGCACGTATGCGAGCTTTTAGATTTCACTGAAACCCGCAAAATTCAAAAATGCCTGTCTCAGCCTAGCGCCGGCCGCACGCCTGTCTAAACCACAAAATGCCTGTCAAATGCGGCAAATGCCTGTCGGATGGTAACCCTACCTGGAAGTGGCCCATATAATTATTCCAATGAGGAGTGGTGGTACGGAACCCAAACTTTGTGAGTACGATTCACACTTTGCCATTTTTTCAATTTTTCCTTTGTTTAAGTCCAATAACATACCTCGGCGCCAAATATCAAGCTTCTAAGTCACCCGGAAGTGGTCTATATTTTTATGAGCATTGGTGATACGGAACTCTTAGTGCACGAGTGCGACTTACACTTGGCTGGTTTTCGTATTTTTCGTTTTTGAACGTCCAATATTATGCCAATTTTGAAGTTTCTAAGTCACCTGGAAGTAGTCTATATATTTTGATGAGTTAGTGAGTCGTAAAAATAGTGATTTTAGGACGTTAATATCTTAGATAATATGGTAAAAGATATTTTTATGAAAATTCGTGGTCAGAGACCTCCTGGACCTTCAGATATCGATTAGGTGTTAATTTAAATTTCATTCTCATAACTTTCATTTAAAATTTTATAAAACATATATTTTATTTTCCTTATCAAGACTCGATTTACTTTGTTGGCTTGGTTACTATGTACAATGTAATACACTATACTTAAATACTTTGTACTTACAAAAAAAAAATTTGCTACTTTAATATTTTATGTTTACCGTAGTGCGCGGACTTCTTACTTGCGCTACTGTAAATAATTTTTGCTGTTTATAACTATTAATAGGAGTATATGCGTTGCTTAGCAACCTTATACTGTTGATTTCGAATTTTCTGTTTTAACGAATGGGTAACAAAATATTAGGTTATGTTTTCCGCCACTTTAACTGTATATTATATTGTTTTGTATGTTTTTTTGCTTAGAAATACTTTAATGCTTACCTGTACTAATGATTCATTTCATTCAAAGAAAACTAAACTAAAACTATTATAACTATAATTTTTACTACAGATACTTACTAGATAATTACCTACTTACAGAAAAACATATTCATGCACAAATTAAACACGGTCATCTAGCCCCAAACTATGTTTTCCAGTACTATGGGTTGTAAATAGGTAAAATAAAGAAAATATTAAAACGAACGATACGTACTGAAAACAGTATGCAAACGTCTACATGAGGCAGTGCAGAACATTTTATGCATTTCTTGTGTGGTGTAACCAAAAAGTCATCATCGCTGAAATGCTTTGAGTAAACAGTGCTTGATTTGTAGAAAACAAATTGTTACGTTCTGTAGTTCTGATCTACTTTCAATTCGGGATTTTTTGGAAAACTGAATGTTAAAATAAAAAAAATATCGTTTTAAAATATCGACAACACCCTCGCACTAAATAACAAGAAACCAAAAATCAAAATTCATATTTTTATGATTTTTATTTAGGTTTTCTCTTACACATGGTAAGAATCTCCTCCATTTATTAAATTTACTTTGCCAGTTTCATTTTTGCACCTTATTATTGACCGTCTCGGTAATTTTGACACCAAAACACACGGAGCTCTGCCTGCCATGAAATTGTGCCATTTCTGCGCAGTACAATCATTTACGAATGACAGCAACATGTCTCGTTGTACAAGAAGCTAATGCACCTGCCACGCCTCCTTTAACAATCTATCAGAGCGGCAAAAATTTTTTCTTATCTGTGGTGGCCGCGCAATACTATGTTGCTGACGATTACTAACTCACTATGTTATTGATTATTATCGATTCCTAGCAGTTTAATTATCTAAAAAATTATTGAAAACACTAAACACGTTAAAAATCCGACTTCCATCGCAACAACTTAGTCCAATAATGCATTATTTTTGGTTTTTGTTATTTTTCTAATAAAGTACTGCACTACACCCATTTTGTTAAGATTTATATGGGACCAACTAGGGAGCATACCCTATCAAATAAAAAAACAATCATTAAAATCGGTTCACAATCCGCGAAGATTTTGCGTAACAAACTTGAAAATTTGTTTAAGACTGTTCGTTTGTGCCCTAAATAAAATAAAAATAAATTAATAAAAAATAAAAAGAAACATACAGTCTAGTTGAGAACCTCCTCCTGTTTGGAAGTCGGTTGAAAAAGTGTTGTTAGTGAAAGTGAGTTGTAACCGGACGTGTTTCCCACAGCATGGACGGCGTGGTGCACATATGGGACACGCGGCGCCTGGGCGCGGGCGCGGCGCCCACGCTGACGCTGCGCGCGCCGCCGCCGCTCGCCGCCGTTGCCTGCCACCCGCTCGCCAACCTGCTCGCCTGGTCAGTGCTACACACACACACACACACACACATTTATCGCACACAACTTGCTCGCCAGTTGTTCACGCAACTGATCCCGAAGACAGAATACGATCTACGGACTTATTCAAAAGATGCTTAGAAAACGTTTTTGGCACAACCGTCTGTGACACAGGCTACCTGCATTCCAAATTTCATTAAGATTAGTCAAGGTGCTAATACGTACAAAAGTTAACAAACAGACAAACACATTTTCACATTTATAATTTTAGTAAGGATGTAATATTCAATGTAGTTTTTCCTACTTTGGTGTTGACTTAATTCATCTCAGTACAATATTACTATATTATGTTTTCTGACTGCGATAACCTATTATAAGTTGTCCGGTGTTATCATAAGTAATTTTCTATGCTATCTTGTTACAAAACTGATGGTTTTATTAAAATAAATAATAACCCCACTCCGCTGCATAAATTGTACCCTCTAGCGAGAATTGCCCTTCAAATTAAAGACATTAATATTTAGGGATTTTGCAAACCACACACGATCGTTTAGGCCTAAACTAGGATTTGTTTGGAACCAGTGTACCGCGTGGAGCGGCAGTTGTCATGTCACAAACGTGAAATAAGAAAAACATCAATCCTGGTGTGTTGCAGTGGGTCGGTGAACCAGTGCATCAGCATCTATGAGCTGAAGGGCGGGGCGCTCAACACCATCAAATTTCACGAGGGAGTCTGGGGCGCGCGCATCGGGCCCGTCTCCACACTCACCTTCCACCCGCTCAGGTAAGTAAAACATAGGATCACTCAACACCATGAAGTTCCACCCGCTCAGCTATCACACAGGATCACTCAACATCATCCAGTTACACTCGCACAGCTTGCTCACTCTCTCCGTTGTCGGACCTTCATGACTGAGGGTCGTGGTTTGATGTACGTAATTTGGAGCGCACGAATTGCCTTCATCTGCTCCTATCTATCGCCAACCTCACCGCATCACAGAACTTATTAGATGGCGTCTCCCTTAACTGATCGGTACATCTTGTTGGAGACCGTTTTTCCAGATTATTATCACCACGTTTCATTATGTGACCAAAATATGCCAGGATCCGTAGTTGGCAGATAGTGGACACCCTCGTTCGGGTTTTCAGCTAGTTGAGAATCGGTACCTAGTGGTCCAAAGAATCCTCAACATTCGCCTCCAGTACCGCAACTCGAACGTATCGATTCTCTGCCTTTCTGGTGCTTTTATACTCCACGTTTCTGCTCCTTATTCGAAACACTATAGTTTTGACCAGACGTATTTTAGTATTGATTTTAATGCCTCGGTTTTCCATATTAGTCTTTTGCCATATCAATTCTACAATTTATTTCTGGGGTACAACTGCCATTGTTGCAGATCATGGATCCGAGGTAATTCATCTTATCGATGTCTTGTATGAGTGGTGCGCACAGCGAGTTGGAGAGTTGGCTGCTTCTATCAATAACCATTAACTTGTATTTGCTTCTATTCACCGAATTCCCAAGGCCTCAATTTCGGTCTCTAGTCTCTGTAACAGCTCCTGCGTCTCTGCTGTTGTTTCGGCGATTAGTACTGTCTCATCAGCGTATCTTCCGGCCTCCCACAGAAAATATTCCCTCCCACTGCTCCATAGTTTTTCGAAGTATAGTACCTTAGATATTGAAGAGCAGGAGGGGACGGAATACAGTTTTTTCTCACACCTTTGTTGATCTGAAACACGTTGGAGGCCCTTAGAGCATTTGATGTCTATATTCACAAGAAAGTGGTTGAACGTTTTTAACCACCTCCGTGGCGTAATGGTTAAGTAAGTTAGTTAGCTTCACATCAGGAGGTCGTGGGTTCGATTCCCGGAGGAGTCTCACTTTGTAAGACTCGGTTCGGTTGGTGGAAGGGCCTAAGGAAGGTATAAGCCCGCCTGGCTAGCTACCGCCGTCTTAACCTTTCTTGTTAAATTGTATAAAAACCGATTCTATCCAAATCATCCGGCCATCTACCTGTCTTCCAAATGGTGTTACAGGTGTGGATTAGTATCTCTGTTCCATTTTTTCCGAGACTTTATAGCTCAGCAGGGATCATCATCATTACCAGGAGATTTCCCGGTTTTTAGGTATTTTATTACTGCTTCTACCTCTGACATTAGGACATCCGGCTCTTGGGTGCTATGCAGTCCAATGTGCTACTTCCATAGGACTTCAACTATCGTACAGATTCGTGCAGTACTTTTACCATCGTTTCAATACTCCTCGTTTCTACCAAGAGAGTTCCATGTTCTTCTTCGACTACATTGGATCTAATACTTTGTATGCTCGTAAGTTGTCTCACTTTTCGGAACAAGTCGCTTTATACTCAAAACCATCAAGTTCCACTTGCTCAGGTATTACACAGGATTAATCGGCACCATCAAGTTCTACCCGCTCACCTATCACAGGATCACTCAACAACTAAGTTCCAAACGCTCAACAAAATCACTCAACACCGTCAAGTTCTACTCGCTGAAATATCACACAGTGACAGGATCAATCAACACCATCAAGTTCCACCCGCTTAGGTATCATTGGATGGACCCACCGTCAATTCTACTAGCTATCTGAACCGCCTGTACGGTTATATGACCACGGCCGTGCAATTATCATCATCATATCGGCCGAAGGACGTCCAATGCTGGACATAGGCCTCCCCCAAGGATTTCCACGACGATCGGTTCTGTGCTGCCCGCATACAGCGGCTTTTCACGCGACCTTCACCAGGTCATCGGTCCACCGCGTGGGAAGCCTTCCTACGCTACGCTTTCCGGTGCGCGGTCGCCACTCGTGAACTTTACTACTCCAACGGCCATCTGTTCTACGAGCTATGTGCCCCGCCCACTGCTACTTAAGTTTAGCAATTCTGAGAGCTATGTCGGTTACTTTGGTTCTCCTACGGATCTCCTCGTTTCTGATTCGATCACGCAGAGAAACTCCGAGAATAGCACGCTCCATTGCCCTTTGGGTGACCTTGAGCCTTCTTATGAGGCCTATAGTAAGTGACCATGTCTCAGTTCCGTATGTCATCACTGGCAACACACACTGTTCGAAGAACCTGCGGTATCTGGGACGTAAAGATATTGCGAAGCTTCCCGAACGCTGCCCAGCCAAGTTGGATTTGACGATTGATGCTCTTTCTCGAAGTTGGACTTACATAACTAGACTGTTTGTCCCAGGTACACATATTCGGTAACAACTTCGACTGTAGAGCCTCCAACCTTCAGAGAAGTAGGTATGACACGGACGTTTGACATAATTTTCATCTTGTCCATGTTCATTCTAAGACCTACTTGTTGAGAGGCTCTACTGAGGCCATCGAGCATTGTGCCGAAGTCGTCCACATATGACCACGGCCGTGCAATACTTATTTTAGATTATGAGAAGCCTTAAGGCGTCGATCAGTTGAGATTTATCCATCAAAGTCTAGCATTGATGTGTTCCGGCATGAAGATAAGATAGCCAGTTCCCCGTTGTGTTCCCGTCCGCTTTTATCTACGGCATCATCGTCACTTACCATCAGGTGAGAAGATGCCAAGGGCTTATCAATTGTGGATAAAAAATTACTGCAGCCAGGTTAAAGCTTCTGCGGCCTGAGTGACGGTCACTTAGAGGAGTCCTCAGCGGTTATCTTACTAGTTACGGTCACTCGCGCTTGCACCCACTTAGAGGAGTCCTCAGCGGTTATCTTACTAGTTACGGTCACTCGCGCTTGCACCCACTTAGAGGAGTCCTCAGCGGTTATCTTACTAGTTACGGTCACTCGCGCTTGCACCCACTTAGAGGAGTCCTCAGCGGTTATCTTACTAGTTACGGTCACTCGCGCTTGCACCCACTTAGAGGAGTCCTCAGCGGTATACTTACTAGTTACGGTCACTCGCGCTTGCACCCACTTAGAGGAGTCTTCAGCGGTTATCTTACTAGTTACGGTCACTCGCGCTTGCACCCACTTAGAGGAGTCCTCAGCGGTTATCTTACTAGTTACGGTCACTCGCGCTTGCACCCACTTAGAGGAGTCCTCAGCGGTATACTTACTAGTTACGGTCACTCGCGCTTGCACCCACTTAGAGGAGTCCTCAGCGGTTATCTTACTAGTTACGGTCACTCGCGCTTGCACCCACTTAGAGGAGTCCTCAGCGGTTATCTTACTAGTTACGGTCACTCGCGCTTGCACCCACTTAGAGGAGTCCTCAGCGGTTATCTTACTAGTTACGGTCACTCGCGCTTGCACCCACTTAGAGGAGTCCTCAGCGGTATACTTACTAGTTACGGTCACTCGCGCTTGCACCCACTTAGAGGAGTCTTCAGCGGTTATCTTACTAGTTACGGTCACTCGCGCTTGCACCCACTTAGAGGAGTCCTCAGCGGTTATCTTACTAGTTACGGTCACTCGCGCTTGCACCCACTTAGAGGAGTCCTCAGCGGTATACTCACTAGTTACGGTCACTCGCGCTTGCACCCACTTAGAGGAGTCCTCAGCGGTTATCTTACTAGTTACGGTCACTCGCGCTTGCACCCACTTAGAGGAGTCCTCAGCGGTATACTCACTAGTTACGGTCACTCGCGCTTGCACCCACTTAGAGGAGTCCTCAGCGGTATACTTACTAGTTACGGTCACTCGCGCTTGCACCCACTTAGAGGAGTCCTCAGCGGTTATCTTACTAGTTACGGTCACTCGCGCTTGCACTCACTTAGAGGAGTCTTCAGCGGTTATCTTACTAGTTACGGTCACTCGCGCTTGGACCCACTTAGAGGGGTCCTCAGCGGTATACTTACTAGTTACGGTCACTCGCGCTTGGACCCAATTAGAGGAGTGCTCAGCGGTAAACTTACTAGTTACGGTCACTCGCGCTTGGACCCACTTAGAGAGGTCCTCAGCGGTATACTTACTAGTTACGGTCACTCGCGCTTGGACCCAATTAGAGGAGTGCTCAGCGGTAAACTTACTAGTTACGGTCACTCGCGCTTGGACCTGCCCAGGTCTTACTGGGGCTTTACTAGGTTATTTGTCGATGAAAGTAAATAACTTTTGTTGCTGAAATGGCAGTTTTTATTTTATTTTAAATTTCCATTTCAACTGTGTGATGGCTATCAGCTGTGAGCTGATCGATTGTTTGAATAGTCCAAAGAAATATATTTACAGTTTTACTAAAATTATTTAACAAAAATAATTCAGTTCATGGATAGAGTCGCGCCACCCACGAGGACGGAGTTTCAGGTTGATTACAAACAACCATGCGTTACGGTCCGTACGCGAATATTTGGCAATGATCTGATGAGTAATGCGAGTGTGTGCGTGTGGTGGACAGGTGCGCGCTGGGCGTGGGCTCGAAGGACTCGTCGGTGTGCGTGTACGAGCACGAGCGCCGGTGACCGCGCTCGCCCTCGCCCCGCGGGACGGGCCTCGCCGTGCAGAGCCACGTGGAAAGGTAATGAATCCTGCATTTTGTGAGACTGGTGTTAATTCATTCGCCATATTTTTTTAATATTTGTATTTGGAGGTCGTTTACAGGTTTAAAAGGGAACAATAGCACGCACTGCTCATAAAAAAAGAGAAAGCGTTTTTCGATCTCTGAATTATATCCGCTCATAATGATTTTTAAACATGTTATTGACAGAATAAAAACCTAGGATAAAAGGTTTCGCGTTTTAAATTATTGATTAAAAATAAACAAATAATTTCCAAAATTAGATTTTTATGAAAACACTGAATGACAAATAAAATAGAATACCTAGTTTTTATTGAATTAATAATATGTTTTAAAAAAAACCGGTTGTCTGTAAAATTGTTTTACGGACGATAATTTTACGTGATAACAAGTACCCGTCCGATTCCCAGTCCGAGTTTCCGTCCAAGTCCCCTTTTGTGTTTCGTTACCCCCATTTTCGCGTTACGCCAGTGTGACGTCATTGTCACATTACGACTGAACCGAGCGTGCAAGCGAGAGTTACTTTTACAAGTACTTGGACTTGGACGGACGGACGGACGAACCGTCAAACAAGTGTGTATAATATGTTTTAAAGTGTGTGTGAGAGCGTTCGCAATGACCACTTGCCACGACCGACTAGGTTTGCCACGGCCGACTAGATTGTACCTAATCGAGTTGGTCACGGCGACATGCATCTGGATGGTCATACACGTGAACTGTTTTGTCAACTGTGTGTAATGTGAAGTGAAAAGTTAATGTGATTTCATTTTTTTCTTACAACAACAATTGCGGCAAAAAAGGTAATTAAGACTTGCATTTTAAGAATTTGACTAGCGATATACACTAGGGCCTCGATAAACCGGACGGGGAAAAAGCCAGGCCCTGGCAAATTATCGAGGCGTCCGTGTAGTAGTCTGCATTTGAGTTGCTGATATAATATGTACCTACACACTCTTTAATATACATATATAACCTTAGATTTAATGACAATTGACCGCCTTCCTGGCATAATGGTTAAGTCCATTAGCTTCACATCAGGAGGTCGCGGGTTCGATTCCCGACGGAGTTTAACTTTGTATGACTCGGTTTGGTTGGTGGAAGGGCATTTTCTTAGCCCGCCTGGCTAGCTACTACCAACTTATCTAAGTCTTGCCACCAAGCATCAATGTTAACAGCATTGATGTATTCAAGCTTGAAGATATGATAGCTAGTTTCCCATTGCGTTGGGGAATCTTGGTAAGCCTACTTCATCTTCGGTATCATCATCACTTACCATCAGGTGAGATAGGGCTTACCAATGGCACGTAATCTCAAAAGTACAAAGCGCTGGGGTGGTTGAAGATCATGTTAACTGTCAAACTCTGTATATTTTCATCAATATTTTCGTAGACCTCTGGGGGCCACTGATAATGGCATACGCGTGGCTACCTATTGGGCCAATAAGATATAAAATAACAAGAGTCAATATTCAAACCATCGATTCGAAAAGAATATTTTCTTATGACGTTATCACGTAAAATTATCGTCCGTACACCAACCTTACAGACAACCGCCTTTTTTTATGTATGATCACGAATAACTTTTTACATAGTAGTCCTATTTTGATAATTATTTTTTTATTGTAAAGGGTGTACTCCGAAGTTGATCACATATAAACTTGGGGAAAAAATCCAAACCTAAGAGTAGGAAAACGGGAGATGATTGTTTGTTCACTAACTGATATGACCACGCATAACTCTTTACAGAGTAGTCCGATTTTGATATTTCTTTTCTTATTTAGAAAATTTGCCACCCATTCGTATATTTTAGGCACAAAAAATTAAAAAAATACAACACTTTAACAAAACATTAAACCGAAGAAAAAAGAAAGGAACTGAAAAGCAAAAAATAAAAAGAACCTTTATAGTCTAACTGAGCTACTACACTTATGTAGGTACCTAAATAATAAGTCGGTGCCAAACAAACAAAAGGAACTTTCGTCAATTGCCAACAAAGGGACGCATCACGTCGGTCGCCGCCGCCGAGCATTCCGCTGCTATCATTTCATTTTACGTAATAATTAATTTGCTCATTTGTTTGATTGGCGCCGACTCAAAATTATTAAGGTATTTACATTAGTGTAGGAGCTCAGTTAGACTATAAAGGTTCTTTTTATTTTCGCTTTTCAGTTCCTTTCTTTTTTCGTCGGTTTTTTTTTTGATAAAAAGATTTTTATTTGTATTATTATAAAAAAGCTGGAACTTGCCTCCAAACGTAACGATTTAAAAAAAATGACAAGACTGATTTTGAGGCACGTACGTAGGAATAACTGAAATATGCAACGATTAAAAAACATTTAGTGTGCAAACATATTCTCTTTACAAATTTGCGCTGATTCGTTTTTTTTTACTTTCATACAATAATGACAAAAGAAAATATACTTAAACATACCAAAAAAATCACTTATAGTTTATTATACTGTCCTTCTTTGGTCCTGTATTTAAATTTTTGGATAAAACAAAAAATACTTTTAAACTTGAAGTATTGTATAATAATAATATTTATTATTGTATAATTTTAACTATCTGAAAGTATAGTGAAAACGATTTTAATGCTGCATAGCGCTGATCTGTTTTATTAGAACAACTACAAAGAAGGAAATGCAAGATAGGGAGACCAATCTTCACATGGATGGACTCCCTCCCCCACAATATCTGACACTACACCAACCTAATAAACCAATGGATAGCGCGAAAAGAAGCGTATAAAAAAACAGCGGAGGCGATCTATAAGACACCCGAAACAGATACCTACGGAAAATGAATCAGAAAAGGAGACCCAACCAAAAGAAACCGTATCTACATAATTACAAGCAGTCATAAACTTCCTTCCCCATATCTACACACCAACTTAATATAGAATTTATCCTCCCAATACTGGCTACGATGTTCTGAATTCGGGCTAGTTCAAAATCCCATCGCTCCCCATCCTGACTGCGCCGGCCTACACTCCTATTCGATCTACGCCCCCCTCTGGTTTCTTAGGTCCCCGCGCCCTTGCTGCAGTAATGCTGGCTGGAGCGGGGCTTGAACTGAACTGAACAGTTCGTTATTGTCAGCAGAAGGTTCTTATGTAGGGTAGTGTAGTGTAGGTTAGTGTAGTGTAAGGTGGTACGAAGTTCGCCGGGACAGCTAGTCTAAATATATATAACTCAAAGGTGACTGACTGACTGATATAGTGATCTATCAACACACAGCCCAAACCACTGGACGGATCGGGCTGAAATTTGGCATGCAGGTAGATGTTATGACGTAGGCATCAGCTAAGAAAGGATTTTGGGAAATTCCCACGGGAACCGCAAAAATCGGAATACATAGTATACAATAAAATCAATAACCGAGAACAATATTAACCGGTAACTACTCGGTCCTCCTAACCAGAGGTACCGGGTTCAAATCCGGACGGCCAATGTATCAATGATTTTTTCGATACTTACGTACATATACTTACCGATTGCTTTAATGGTGCAGGAAAAACATCGTGAGGAAACCTGCACATCTGTTTCCAGTTGTGTATGAAGGTCGCGTTGCGCACGTCCGTAGGTGTAAATCCAAAATGCCCTACACATGACCGCGGATGTTGCTAAGTGCAACACTAGCCAACCACCGTCTACCCCTTAGATTGCACGGTTCATTGTGCCACACGATAAGAGAAGAGAGGGGCTGAAAATGTCAAAGGTATAACCTGTTTCCTTATAACCGTACAACAAAATAAAAATAACCGATTATTTTCCGATTTCCGAAGTTATACAAATAAAAACGATATAGCAAAATAGGCGCCTGAGTTGACCGCATAACCAACCACGTTCTACTACCAGAAATTGTCGCATACCTTTCCCGAAACCGAAAGTAAGGATACACGAGCGCTGGCAATTCACGGCGCAACACAATGGTCCCTGACAGCTCTGCTACCAGACCGAGGGTGAGATGGGGGGGAGAGAGCTACACCAACAATAAAGTACCGCCCCGATCGCCTCATCAGTCAATCTTAAAACTAAACTAATATAATGCCCTGTCTCAAGCCAAGTAACGGACCCGATGTCGCTCGTATTGATTGGGTCAAATACCCAAATGTCCAAGCGCCTGATACTGGAAGGAAACTGGAGGAAGTCGAGGGATTAAACTCCAAACAAACACAAGTGGCTACCACAGTCACAACAGCTGAAAGCGCCATGAATTTAAGATGTAGGACCTAGAACTCATCCATGTCCAGCTATCCAGTGCTCCGTGGTCTTGATAGGGTAGGGGAGGTTCAATGTACCTAGCTAAGTGTGCAGTGACAGTGTAATATGTGACAGTTAAATGTGGCTAAATGTACAGTGTTTTGTATGAAATACCCTAAATCCGTTGTTGATGGCGTCCTCTGAGGTTCCTCCGGCCGTACCAGGAACAATCTTGTCAGCTTGTCACAGCAATTATTTGCTGCTGACAGCAACCGTTATGACGTCACGCCGCGACACTCGTCATATCTTAACAAGGTCCTTAATCCGATTTGCACATAATTATAACGCAACACTTCCGTTCCATTTATTTTATACAAGAACTAAATCTTCACAACACTTTCGCATTACTTAACAATACCCTCTAACGTGGTCACGCCTGCGTGTACCGCCGGGTCCATACAATATCAATATTCTAATGATCCGCAACGCCCGTATAGCGGCAGCCGAGATCTGAATATATCCATAAGTTCAAGTACCTTCCGTAGGTACACAAATTGAGACACTATCACGCCAGTGCAGCACTCAATATCACGTTTTCTCGCTCCGTAGTGGCGGCACACAATTATGACGTTTTACAACAAATTACGATCAGTCCGTAACACTGTACACTGAACACCGAGGTAGTAGTTCAGTTTCAACAAATTTCTGGCCGATTCGTACTACGCAGCTCACGCTCTATGCGGTACTCAATGTCACCCTTGAAAAATTGACTGAATCAATATTCTTTTCCGGTAAATATCCGTAGCACCGTAATCTATATATTTTTTTACATTCCGTATTGCATGCTCCATGAAAATAACCCCCAAAATGGTTCAAGGCTTGCCCGGGGCCGAGCCCTAATCAAATTCGCGACAATCGCTATGTCCGGCAACCGTTTTTGCGCCAAAAATGGACAGCGGCTGGCCCGTCCAGCCGTCTTATCGAACCTGCAGAGCGCTCGCGCCCTCTGAGACCGCGGGGCCTTCCCACCCGTGCCTGCCCGGTGCACGGTGCAGGCACGTATTGTCCTCGCGGCGCCAGCGCCGTTCGTGGAATGCGGTCGAGCGCCACAAACAGCCTGTCACTCATATTGTGTCGTCTTAAGTATAGTTTTAGCAATATTCAAATTATGTACTTAGGGGCATTCATTTTCGCTCGATTTAAAATCAAAAATTTGTTAAAATGTCAAAATATCTCTAGCCGTGTTGAGCTCATCCGTTCTAAAATACTGAAACGATTTGATGAAGAGTGAGTTCTGGGCCACAGGATAGGATGGTACTTAATCAGTGTGTAACTACTCGGCAGGTAGTGTGCGGCGCGGGCTGGCGGGCGGCGGTTCGACTAGTTGCGGCGAGGCGGCGGAAAGAGCTGCTTGCGGATCTATCATAAAGGTGTGTACGCAAGAGGCAGCCTCGGGCTGAGGCAGGATGCCTCTTCATGCTGCTACCCGAGCGTTGGAGCAGCGCTCGGCCCGAGGCACCTTGCCTCGGCGCGTTATCTCCGTGTACGTAGCCGCGCGTGGCGAGGCTGCCACTAATGCGTATACGCACCCTAACAATTGCGCCGTTATCTCCACATTTTACACTCAAGTGTAAGTACTGTATCATTTGGACATTCTATCGACCATCACATCCCTGGGCGTGTCCACTACAGTGGTGTTCGTCGGTATGGTGCTATTTGTGTTGCGGGAGCCGCGCCCGCCCGCTCGGCGTCACAGTTTATTGTAAGAGTAACGTGACGCCTCCAGCCAACACTAACTTCGCTAGTGTTAAGTTAAAACTCGAGATTTCAAGTTTATTGAGAGTCTTATTTGTAAAAAGCTTTCAAGATAGGTACGAGCACAACCAGCTCTACAACAGGGTTTTTGATAAAAGTATTTGTACAATACAATAACTGAAAAAACCATACCTAACCCACCATAAATGTAGCAAGCTAGCCAAACAACAGATTATCTTAAACGCTTTATTGGTTGTATGTTTGTAAATATGTGACTACTGAAACATTATTGTAATATTTCATCATTATTATTTATCAGTAAATTAATGATTAATGTATGTGTGGTATTTTTCACTTGCCACTAAAATTTTGGCGATGCATTTAAGAATGCCTTACACTTCGTTTACTGGTGTGTGAAAGTTCCACAACTGTTTAAATGTGCCTATACAATTATATTAACATAAGTATACAATTTTGATGTGTTATATTTTGTGATCTGGAAGAGTTGCAGCATTATTTACGAGTTGAAGGTAATGTAACTGTAACGCAAACTAATTATTTGAACCGGTCCGACCGCCGCGCCGACGCGACGTCGCGACGTACTCGTGGGCCGCAGTAGGCCGCAGTGTGCCGCAGTAGGCCGCAGTGAGTGAGTGCGGCGACCTACCTACCTACCTGTACCTGTACCGCTGTACCTCACTATACCACACCACATGTGTTCAGTCGGTGCGGCTGCGACGTACCTACATTCATATACCAGCTAGCGTTACTAGCGTATAGCGTAGAGTTAAGCGTATCCCGTAGCGTTAAGCGTATCGCTCGTGTGGGCAATAGCGCTGGCGCCCTACCATGAATACCATCTACTATTTCACATCAATAGGTCTAATATATTGTATAATTTTGAAATAAGTATGATTAATTTATTTTTGATTCAAATAAATTTGTGATTAGTAATTGACAGAAAGTTCCTAGATTAAAATATTAATAGCTGCCATTTTTGTGTTTATTTGAAACACCTACATATTATAAGATTTTGTTTACTTTACACATAATAACAAGTAATTTAGGTTAGTTTATTGATGGTTAGGATGAACAAATTATGTGCACGAGATGAGCAACTTGAAAGCGTTACACGTGCACAACTAGTTGACAAGGATAGTCCATTTAGAGAAAACTTGCGAATCTGCCATTTTTGCGAAAATAACTTTTTTGAAGTTTCGTATGCCAAATAAGGTAATACACATTGTGGCAAATTTTCAGAAAAAGTATCTGTTATAGCGTAGATTCAAAGTGAAGATCGTTGTAAAAATGCGAAACTGAAGATTTTCCAAATTGATGACCACAGTCTGTAAACTTACAAAAGAAAGATAAGTGATTTTAGCGTTACTAATTGGTTCGCACTTAATAAAATGAACAGAAACTGACAGATTCGCAAATTTACTACGTCTTAATTTGATTGGTTATGGGATTGTTCCACCGCAGTAGGACTGCGAAAGTGCCCGTGTCGCGAGTCGACCGCGATACTAGTCAGTGAAAAATATAAAAAGTTACCGCGATCGATTGCCATACGTGGTATATTCTCATGTTTACTTTGCAAACGTTAATGTTCTACAGACATAAATTACCACATTAAACTTACTTAAATGACAGATTCGCTTAATATTTAATCGATCTTACAACTCACTCGATACAAGAAGAAGATGTCGTCACCTTTTTGGTAATCTTTCGAATATGATTATTTTTAAAATTCAACAGGATAGCAAAAAATCGTTTCAATTTTTTTATTCAGTCCCATTAACTTTATTTTAATATTTTTATGTAAATAGTAGTAGATTTGTAATAGTGCTCTATGTCATTAAAAAAACATTTCTGCAATATAGTTATTGAGCAGCTATTTGTTGCCCATTCAGTGCTAAAATGAGGTAGCTAGCGCGTGTTCGAACGTCATTGTTGCACCAAAGAAGCGATAAATGAAAAACTCACAGTCAACAATTACAGGTGCGCTGTTTGCTACAGCAGCGGAGCAGATGCGTACAGGACAGTACTACAGGTGTACCAGAATCTCATAAAAATAGTTCAAAAATTGAATGTAGATTTTCAGCTGGCAATGTTAATCCAATACTAGCACTACAAATTCAAAATCAAATGAAGAAAGTGAAAATGATTTACGAATTCGGGTGAAGGACTTGTTTCCATGGCCAAGAAAAATTCATAACAAACTAGCAATCAATCTACCAAATCAAAGATTAAAGTGTTAACAAATTGTAAACAGAATATAATACTTTTTAAATTATGTTTTTATTTTTATTTTATTTTTTATTCATAGCTTTAAAAAACAAACATAAAGATATTAATACAGTACAAAGGAAACCCTTTATATGTTACAATTGTATTTTTATTTTTTCCGCTATTTTCATGAGATTACGGTAGACCTGACCTATATTATAGCGGGACACCGCGCACCGGGACTTCAGTGAAGACTTTACTTATCACTTAGTGATAAATGTATTTAATTTGAAAAAAATATAAAAAGTTAGTCTCCATAAAAAAAAAATTGGTTGCCTGTAAAGTCGGTTTACGGAGGATATTTTAACGTGAAAACGTCATATCGTAACGGGACAATGAGCGTAACGGAACAATTGGTCATCCTTTTTCGTGCATGCAGCCGGCGTCCATCGATTTATTTGACTTTGTCACGTCGAAATGATAATTGGATAAAAGGGTGGCTGGGCCTCAACGTATGCCAAGTTTGTATCTAGTGTAATGGTATGTAGCTCGAGAGACCTTCCCTTTTTACCACATTTGATGTTGACGCTGACTGGCGCTCAAAGAGAATATAGTACACTTACTACCAGTTACGTCTACCGAGTGAGTTGAGTGGAGTCTCAGAGCAATAACTAAAGCATAGAGCGTCAAAATTACAATATTTCTTTACTCTTCTTTCTTATTAACGAACATTGTACGGTAAACAATGATAAATATATAAGATCAGTTTATGCTTATAGCTACATGGACACTGCAAAATTGTCAAATGGTCACACTTGGTCTCTTTTTGAAAATCTACTTATCTTATTTAGTCATTCTGTCAACCTTTAGGTGGTATTTTAATGTAGTCGTATATTCCATCGTGAGTGATGTAGATATTTCATATCGATATTTCGACTCTTAATTTCAAGAAGTTATCGTGTTCTGTTTTAGCATACCTTACCATACGTTGGTGTTTCCACCCGTGCTTTGTATAGAAACGTTTTGGTTTTTTTTAAAAAAATATTTCAGCTACCTATATTAGGACAAATCTTATCATTTTATTACTTTCAACTTTACATTACTACTACATAACATTACTAATTTCAGGTTTACAAAATTGTAGTAGCACCGTTAACCGAGGCTTCTACTCATCATACTTAACAACTTTCCCCAAAGAAAGTAGTTCAGTATGGTGAGTAGAAGCCCCAGTTAACGGAACCTGCACCAAGTTTGTTTCAGCTTGTATAGTACAAGTATAAATGTAGCTAGATAGTTTCTATCTGAGCTTTGTTTATTTGCAAATAATCAACGTAACTGAAATAAACCGCGAACGGATAGACGGACTTGGCGAAACTATCATCATCATATCAGCCAAAGGACGTCTACTGCTGGACATAGGCCTCCCCCAAGGATTACCACGACGACAGGTTCTGCGCTGCATGCTCGGAGTTTCTCTGCGTGATCGAATCAGAAACGAGGAGATCTGTAGGAGAACCAAAGTAACCGACATAGCTCTCAGAATTACTAAACTTAAGTGGCAGTGGGCGGGACACATTGCTCGTAGAACATATGACCGTTGGGGAAGTAAAGTTTTCGAGTGGCGACCACGCACCGGTAAAACGTAGTGTAGGCAGTCCTCCCACTCGGTGGACCGATGACCTGGTGAAGGTCGCGGGAAGCCGCTGGACGTCGCGAAACTATACGGGTTTCTTATTTTACTAAGGTAGATAAACAAACAAAACTAATTGTAACTTACAATTTATTAAAATACTACTTTAAAATTTGCTTTTAATTTTATCAATCCTTTCATTCGATCTCATCCATTGGAAAAAAAGACACCACAAAAATGTATCGATATAAAGAAAAGAAAGAAAGAATATGAATTTATTTTGACAGGCAAGTAAGGGTAAAAAAAAGTGGACAGCCTTGCGAAAAACTAATATAATTAATATATATCTATCCTGCTTTATCACACTAACTGGGTAAAAAGTGCGAATATTGTAATTAGAATGAATTTTGACGCTCTCTATGCTTTAGTTATTGCTCTGAGAGTGGAGTCCGTAGTACGGACATGACAGGGAGGCATAATTTTCTGTTCGAACTGTGACTTCTTTCTGTTTTGTTGGGTTTTAATTGATAGGTACAGTGATTGATGGTCAACTGTTTCTGTTCAAAACACATTTTTTTTCTATTTAAGTAGGTAGGTATAATAACATGATAATTACATTAAAAGTAGGTAGGTACCTATCATTAATGTACCTATTCATCTTACAGTAAACTTACCTAAGTTCTTTTTTTAATGTTCTTTAATTTTGTTGAAGTAACTGCAGATCCAATCTTAAACGTTGTCATCAGTTAAATAACAGCCAAAGGTGCTTCTCAAAACCGCAACATTAAAAATGGACTGTTTTTGGAACTATGACTGATATGTCTTGAAAGACTGAACTTTTGGTATTAGGTACAGTGTGTTGTATCAATCAAAATTGGTTTCAGACATGGAGTCCAAAACCCGATTTTCTACCCTGTCCTGTAACAGCGATTGATTTTAACTAAAAAAAGGTTTGAGGTAGTCCAAAGAATACTCCGACTACTCCAGTAATATATGTCATTGACTCCCACATGAATCATTCACCTCGGACCTAACAAGGGTTGCCACCCGTACTCTAAAATAGAGTACTGTCCTCTTTTTCGTGTAGGTGTACTTTGTAATCTACGACACAAATAAAGTACGCTAAAATACTCTATTTACGTTACTCTTGACTAATAATTGGCTTATTACTATGAGCACTTGTGAGACTAAATAAACTGTTCCATTAAACGGATCTGGCTGAAATTTGGTAAGTAGACAGGTTAGGACCTGGATTAATACATAGGCTACATTTTCCCACGCTCGCGAGCCGCTTGCGGCTCGCGCACTACGCACCCTCCAAAAATCATAGAAACGTTGTCCACGCGGGTGAAGCCGCGGGAAACAGCTAGTATTCTATAAAAGTGAAGATTTTCCCAATACGTACGAATTTGTTTCATATTACGAATTTTTTTCATATAATTTGTCTGTGCCTGCAACTTCAGCATTCACCGAGAGAGTATTCTCTCTTAAAAATGTAAAGTGGAGAGACAAAAGGAACAAAGCTTCCTAAAACTTAATTATTTTGATTATATATTTTAATTTATATTTTGACTAGCTTTTGCCTGCGGCTTCGCCCGCGTGGACATCGTTTTTGTGACGACTTAACGTGGACATGAATTTTCTCCAGATTCCTCGGGAACTATATCAGGATATGCTTATTAGTAAATCGTGTCATTTCCCACTCCCTCAACCATCTTTGTGCAAAAAATCACACAATCCATTGTTCCGTTGCGATATTAAAGAAATTAACCAAAAAAGAGTATATTTTCAGTTCCCTCGGGAATTGCATCGGGCTTTGTTATTTTCACGGGATAAAAAGTAGCCTATGTTCATTCTTGTCACACAGGCTACCTGCATGCCAAATTTCATTTAGATTTGTCAAGGCGTTGAAGCGTGAAAAGGTAACAAACAAACAAACAAACACATTTATAATATTAGTAAGGATTGCAGTCTCCAAATATCTTCATGAACTACAAATATTTGTAAAAATTGCGAAAAGTATACAAATAAGTAAAAAATCAATAAGTATCTATTCTTTTATGGTGTTTAGGTACCTAATTTATTTTTATTTTACTGGAATAAAAAAATCTATTTGTCTCAAAAAAAAAGGTGGTAAATGTAAATGTAAATGTTGGCCCAAGATTGATATTTATATTTTTTCTGAACACTAAAAATGTTCAGCGGCCGATTTGGTTTGTAACACTAATGCCAAATGTGATAAATTGAAAGGTCTTTCGAGCTGCACTACATACCGCACTTTACATGTTCAGGCTCAGCCACTGTGCTGTCTATATAACTACAAGTGGATCAATATAGGGTTATCAAAAATCACATTTTATTACCCTAGCAAATGCAAAAAAATATTTTATAAACTGAAAAATGATTTATCATTTCAATTATTTGATCATGGTGTATGATCTAAGATGATTGAGCAATAGTGAAGTATCACTCCGTAATAGGGAAGATGTAGAACAAATTGGTTAGCATTCCCTTTATATTTTTATTAAATATGTGTGAGAATATATTTAATTTGTGGCTTTTTCATATTGTAATTTAAAAAATGTACATTTTACATAATAAATATTGTTGTTGTTAAATAAAATATGGTTATAAAGAAAATAGTTTTATTTAATTTCCTAATAATAATTATAACAACCTTCATTTTTAAACAATAACAATTTAGTGTGTCACAAAATTTTTGGTGGCTATACTGCTCACAATAACATCCAATAATACAGTATCATTCTTCACATCATTTAATTTGTATGTTGTCTTAACATCCTTCAAGTTTGTTAGCTCTCCGAGTTTACTGATATCACACAGCTGGCCTTCTATCTGAGGAACAATCTTCTTAGTTTCATCACATTCATCTGACACCAGGAAGCACAGGAGAAGCTCCCGTCCCTTCTCTGCTGCGCCGAACTTGTTTAGGCTTTGTGATATATTTTTGGACAATGACAAGTTGTACAGTATCTCCCCGTGGACGGTCTTGGTGACCATGCAGCCGTGGCGGCGCGCCAGGGCCGCCATGTTGGCGGCGACGGCCACCTGCAGCGGCGCCACCACTAGCTCGGGTTTCAGCGCGGCGCAGCGCCACTCGCCCTTCACGATGTTACTCCTTACAGCTTCTACGTTGTGCACATTGTCAAACAGGTACATTTTCAATATAGTTTTCGTATCTGGGTCGAGCGGAACCGTGTACGGTTCTGGAGCCATCGTTTTAGCTATTTAGGAAGTTTATGAATACTTGGTTTTGTTCACTCCATACACCCCACAGAACACTATTACTTGACTATTACTTTTTTTTTTTTTTTTTGTTTCTTCGCCCTTTTAGGGCAGGCTAAGGCTCATTGGCCATACCGCCTAGTCTTCAGTATATGTTTTTCAGCAGTATTATTTTGTAGAATTCACGTCTTCAGTAATTTTTAGTATATTTTTCAGATTATGTAGTATTTTTCTTCTTTTCAGTCATCAAGGTCACTATTTCTGCACGTTCACATCATATCATTGTCTATAAACTACCTAACCTACATACTCTAGCAAAATGATAGCACTTTTGCTAAAGCTTGCACGGACTTCTTGTGGGAACTCGAAACACAGTATACACACTTTTATTTCATTATCCTACACAAGAAACACGTAAATGATACTTCGCTGATAAATACACTATCAATATTACACATCGAAAACCACTAAATGTATTTTTTCGGATAATAAAAGAAAAATGACAAACTGAACGCTACAAATTCCCGCCAAAAAGTCTTGACTATTACTATACACCCAAACACTGAGCTGAGCCAAAACAAATATAATTATGTTTTTTTTTTTTCCTTCGCCCTTTTAGGGCAGGCTAAGGCTCATTGGCCATACCGCCTAGTCTTCAGTATATGTTTTTCAGTAGTATTTTTTTCTTCGCCCTTTTAGGGCAGGCTAAGGCTCATTGGCCATACCGCCTAGTCTTCAGTATATGTTTTTCAGTAGTATTAATTTGTAGAATTCACGTCTTCAGTATATTTTTCAGATTACGTAGTCAAATGGCCATTATATTGGTCAAATCCAGATGTCCAGTCCATTTTTTTTTTGTTTTCAATGTCATTGCTTTCTCATATTTTTCTCCTGTCAATCTTTCTAGTCCATTTTTTTTTTGTTTTCAATGTCATTGTTTCCTCATATTTTTCTCCTGTCAATCTTTCTAAGTGTTCAGTAACTTTTCAGTCTTCAAGATCACTGTTTCTTCACGTTCACATCATATCATTGCTTATAAACTAACTAACCTACATACTGTAGGAAAATGATAGCACTTTTGCTAAAGCTTGCTTGGACTTCTTGTGGGAACTCGAAACACAGTATACAGACTTTTATTTCATTATCCTACACAAGAAACACATAAATGATACTTCGCTGATAAATACACTATCAATATTATACATCAAAAACCACTAAATGTAATTTTTCGGATAATAAAAGAAAAATGACAAACTGAACGCTACAAATTCCCGCCAAAAAGTCCCCAAATATAATATAATTCACTACCTACGTTTATTTATTTTTAAGCTATTGCATAGCATCTATCGCGGGCATTGAGCGCGGGGACCGAATCCAGAAATTCCGTAACGAAAAAACCTCACGCTCCCTACTCCGACGGGCACGGAGGTGTGGCTTGAAAGCCGTGCATCGTCTAACAACGTTTCAGTTCGGCAGTCTTCGACACGGCGTTGTGTGCGTGCGATTAGACGTATTGTACGACTCTACGAAACTCGCACGAATCGAGACGAGCTGCTCCGAAATCGGACGAATACATAAGCAGCTGTTTATGAGAAAGTATATAGGTGTATAGGTATTTATGTACAACAGTGAATAGCTGTACTTGTAAAATTTGTGTCTAAAGTGTTTTTGTTTACCAACGATATCGGTTGCCAAGGCAACAATATCGGTTGTTAAAACAATTAAAACAAACATACCTATAAGATAAAAAAGATTTGATCATTTTCGGAGAATAATAAAACTCTTTTCATAAACTGTATATACCTCCATATGACAAAAAAGATTTGATTATTTTCTGAAGACTAAGTATTTACTTTCAAACATATATTGATGGAGCTAAAGAAGTTTTACTTCAGTCGTGTGGTCTAAAGCACACTCGTATTTTAAGCTATTGTAAGTATAGCTTTTATCGCGGGCTTTGAGGGGACTGAAAAAACCTGACACCCCCAAAAAAAATATATTGAGTTCTAAAAAACTTACAGTGCCATCTATCTATCCATCATGAGACTTTTTGGCGGGAATTTGTAACGTTCAGTTTGTCATTTTTCTTTTATTATCCGAAAAATTACATTTAGTGGTTTTTGATGTATAATATTGATAGTGTATTTATCAGCGAAGGATCATATAAGTGTTTCTTGTGTAGGATAATGAAATAAAAGTGTGTATACTGTGTTTCGAGTTCCCACAAGAAGTCCGAGCAAGCTTTAGCAAAAGTGCTATCATTTTGCTAGAGTATGTAGGTTAGGTTAGTTTATAGACAATAATATGATGTGAACGTGAAGAAACTACTGAAAATTACTGAAGACGTGAATTCTACAAGTGAATACTACTGAAAAACATATACTGAAGACTAGGCGGTATGGCCAATGAGCCTTAGCCTGCCCTAAAAGGGCGAAGAAAAAAAAATATCCATCATGATGATGGTGATTGTGGTTGTGATAGTGGTCGCGATGGTGGTCGCAATGATGGTCGCGATGGTGATCGCAATGGTGCTCGTGATGGTGGTCGCGATGGTAAATAATTATAATTGCAAGTTGATAAAAAATGCTATGCAATAGCTTTACCGCGGCAGTCTCCGAGTGCCACACGTCTTTTTTTTTAATAATATCAACGTCTCACGGGTACGAAAGCCCTTCCGAGACAATCGCCATTAAAAAAAAATATTTATGATAGGTATACAGCTCGTGAACTGCTGCCGTCTCATCTTACCCTCGGATGATTTAATATTCATTAGTTTTTTTGATTTGTAATGCTAGTGCCAGTGCATTATAAATCTTCTCTGAAGTTTTTGACAGCATTTGCAGCAGCCTCATTTTGAGGTGGAACATCCAGTTAAATCTGTGACTCAGTTGCTGTAGGGCGTCTATAAAACTGCACCCAGTGCAAGTTGGGTTCTCACGTCCTCCTTCGTTTTATTTTCTTGTTCTCCACATTGCTCACGTGCACTAGACGATTTTCTCCAAAATTAACCACTTCTTAAACAATGCAAATACAACAAAATAGAACTACAATATCCGTAGGGCTTCGCTCTAAAATCCGTAAAAACGAAAAATCCTACGCCTACGATGATTAACAAGAAATCAGCACAGTACTCGAAGTCAACCCAACCGTAACAAAAATAAGCTAAATGAAAAGCGAAAATTTCATAGACTTTGGAAAAAAATATAATGACCCACTGGACTTTAAGAGTTTTAAAATATTGAGAAAAAGGGCAAAAATCATGGAAGCAGAGTGTTATAATAGATATATATTTCGGATCATCAGAAAGGTTTTGGCCGGATCTAAGAAATAAACTTGTCTTTGAGAAGTTTTGGAGTGTATAATCAATATTCACACACGTTTGCAACACGAGGCTTCACGGTGATTCGGATAAAAACCAATTATTTTATAGACTGCGATGAGTTCGGCACGGGGCTGGCTTCCCAAGTTGACAGTTCAGCTGCTCGATCAAAAGTGCTCGTAAAATAATTGGCGCCTCTCTCGTAGCCTCTTTAGGTTCGCAGCATTGTCATTTAATGGTTCGATATTCACAACGATTCTGATTGGCTAACAAACAAGTACCAACACTACCAACTTCCGGTCCCGCACCGACCACGCCTTGGCCTAAGTAGACTATTATTACTACCCTAGCTAAGCGCTTGACGTTTCAAGATAAAGCACACGGTTCTTCGACGCATGCATAGATGGCGCCACGTCCTTGCGCTCCGATACGGCCATCCTGACGGCGATGCGTGCCCAGCAGCTGCCATAATCAATAATGAGGAGAGGATGTGTGTTTAAGTTAGGTATTCAGATTACCTAACTTATCATAAATCTACTACAGATAAGTAGGCCTGTGGTGTGGCCCTAGAATAGCACCACCCATCTCTTCCCGAGGGTGTGGTAAGAGGTGACTAATGGATCAAAGACCGGAGGATGGGCAGCAGCGTCTTTTCTGCGTACCGTGCCACACACCGCGTTCGCCCACCTGCCTGCCAAGCGATTGCGCCTTTGTACAGCAGTGAACGTTGCCTGGCTGATGTGATGACGATGAGCTGTGTAGGTACTTGAACTCCCCTTCCACAGGGCAAAGCTCACGAAAAAAAGGTAGGTACTTGAACTCCCCTTCCACAGGGCAAAGCTCATAAAAATGAAGGGAATGCGTAAAGGTCGATGCTGTGTGACACACAGAGGCTCTAAAATGATAAAGGTCAGGTCGATGCTGTGCTCTAGGCGCATATGTCCATATGCGCCGTGGTACACAGGGGCCCTAAAAAAAAGGAAAGGTCGATGCTGTGCTCTGGGCGGTCTTGTACGCCGTGGTACACAGGGGAAAAGGAATGACGGTAAAAATGTAAAATAGTTTGCAGTCGTCACTACAAGTATCATCAGGAAACCTGACCAAACAACACTGGCTGTAAACAAATCTACACGGAAACGGCCAAATCATACAGTCGGCACCATCTTTTTCTTTGTTATAGTTTATGGTTAGTTAGTTTATGGTTAGTTAGTTTATGGTTAGTTAGTTTATGGTCAGTTAGTCTATGATGGTTCCGAACCAAGGTGTCGTGTCGGCTCCATGCGGACATTGAGTCGTCAGACTAAAGAGTCGGACAACCAGCTGTCGTCAGTCTGTAGCATTGTCAATGGTAGTCGTGTACCTACTCAGTTAACTTGCACTGACGCAACAGTTAACAACAGATTTCTCTTTAATGAAAACTGCTCACCCGATGGAATTCCAGTATTGTGCATCAACTACGCAAAGGTCGACTCTCTTCTCCATCACTGGGGCAGCTTCGCAGGTGCTTCCCTCTTGGCTACATCGCTTCAAGCAGCTAGACATGTAGTGGCCCTGCCCCTTGCCGATATGGGTCGTAGATACACAGATCCGTAGTAGCAATCCATGCACGTGCATTCACATCCAATCTATCGGGGTTGAAATCGGGTAACCTCAATTCATGGGACGATTATGGCGTCCGCGTGGCTAGTAACAGCGTCAGAAAATTCTGATTTCATTGTTCCAGAAGCACTTTCTATTTTGTGTTGCTCACATCACTATCTGGAACACGTGGGGCGTCCATGTCCTATCCCAATTCTGATTTCGGATCATCAGAAAGGTTTTGGCCGGATCTAAGAAATAAACTTGTCTTTGAGAAGTTTTGGAGTGTACAATCAATATTCACACACGTTTGCAACACGAGGCTTCACGATGATTCGGATAAAAACCAATTATTTTATAGACTGCGATGAGTTCGGCACGGGGCTGGCTTCCCAAGTTGACAGTTCAGCTGCTCGATCAAAAGTGCTCGTAAAATAATTGGCGCCTCTGTCGTAGCCTCTTTAGGTTGGCTGCATTGTCATTTAATGGTTCGATATTCACAACGATTCTGATTGGCTAACAAACAAGTACCAACACTACCAACTTCCGGTTTCCGGTCCCGCACCGACCACGCCTTGGCCTAAGATGACTATTATTACTACCCTAGCTAAGCGCTTGACGTTTCAAGATAAAGCACACGGTTACATGGCGGTGGCGACTCGGCATACATGGTGACCTTTTGCGTTGAATCAAGTCGTATGTTGAGAATAGGAGTCAGGCTGTAGTATTAGGTGGATTCTCGTCACATTACAAAGATATTGAATCTGGAGTCCCTCAAGGATCGCATTTGGGTCCCCTGTTATTCACTTTGTACATCAATGACGTTACTTCGGTAATTAATAACTCTAGTGTCCTGCTCTACGCAGACGATACAAAATTTTTTAGAATTATTCGTAACCTGGAGGACTGTGATCTTTTAAAAAAAGACTTAAATTCATTTGATACGTTTTGCAGGTCTAATAAGTTATTTTTAGGCCGAACCAATGTTTTACTCTAAATTATTGCAGAAAAAAGAAATCTATTAATTATTCTTACAATCTCTGGAGCACAGTTCTCTCACGTGTTACACAAATCCGGGATCTGGGTTTTACCATGGACTCTAAATTAACATTTGTACCGCACATTGATAAAATTGTAGGAAAAGCATACAAGCAGCTTGGTTTTATACTTCGGGTGACTAAACCCTTCAAAAATACTTCTAGTACAAGCTCCTTTATAACAGCTACGTTCTTAGTCATCTAGAGTTTGCTTGTACTGTCTGGCATCCATTCTATAACATTCATAAGAATAGGCTGGAGAGAATTCAACGAAAATTTGTCAAATCACTAGATTATAGAACAGGTTTTTACCACAATGACTACCAAACATCTACTAAAAGGCATAACATTCATATTCTTGATCATCGTCGTGACTGCGTTGACGCTGTACTACTTTACAAATAAGTAAATAACTTGGTCGATGTCCCCTTGTTGTTAGAAAACATTTATCTTCGTGTTCCTCGCCGACAGGAGAGAAACTGCCGTCACAAGGCTTAATTCCACAATGTAAAACATTCTACGCTAGTAATAGTTTTTTAAGACGTGCTTGCAAGCTGTACAATAATCAACTGAGTAATGTTGACATTTTTAATAGCACTCCAACTAATATTATAGGGTTGGTCATGTCTGCATTGTCTGATTGTGGTGGCTGATGCCAGTGGATTGTAATGGAACCTTAGCTATGAGTACCTACATAGTTGAGGTTTTGTTGCTGTCTGCTTCAGGGGGCAAACGCTACTAATTACCAAAACGGTTTGGTTGTCGCGTAGTTTGTTTCACAATCGTTCAACGTATGGTGCAAACGGTACCCTACTATTTTTCTTGCAATACGTAAACTAAAACTTTACTAACATTACTGCAACTAAACATTAGCTACTTCTTTCCACAGATCACTACTATTTGCAGCAACACCGAAGATTGTATTTCAAAACTAAACTCATAGACAATCTTCGCTTTTTTAAAAATAACACCTCATTTCCAGCTGTTTCCGGCTTGCACAAAGAGTAACTTTTTGAAAGGTGTTGCTACAAATAGTAGTGATCTGTGGAAAGAGGTAGCTTATGTTTAGTTGCAGTAATGTTAGTAAAGTTTTAGTTTACGTATTGCAAGAAAAATAGTAGGGTACCGTTTGCACCATACGTTGAACGATTGTGAAACTACGCGACAATCAAACCGTTTTGGTAATTAGTAGCATTTGCCCCCTGGTCGCACTCGCAGGACTACCTTTTTTGGAGTTACGTTTTGTTTTACGCAAAATTTTGTTGAATTTGGATATTTATACTATTGTTTGGGTCGGGTGGATGAAATCGAACGAAAATCCGTAGATTTGCGACTAAAATTCCTATGTCCGTACAAAGACCTAAAGTTCGTAGATCTACGGACAAATCCGTAGGTATGGCAACACTGCACTGTTTTTTTTGCTTTTACTGAGCGTATTTAGCACAGGTATTTAGCTACAAACAAAAAACTAGGCAACATCATTGTTGTTTATTTACAAAAAGAAAAGCAAAAATACGGAGTTTGTAAAAAAAGAATAAAGGATAAGGTAAGAAGAATGTATAACGAAAGAAATACATAAATAAATAAAAAATGTTCAAAGTAGGTATTACTTTTTAATCTAATCACTTGGTCATCACCACAGATCACTACTATCTGTAGCAAGCTAGTAATCACTACACACCCAAACATCAAGGCGGGGCCTATTCCGACGCCGGCAACAAAGAGGATACTTACTTACTTTCACTGGCTCAGCGACCCAAAGAGGATTTTAGCCTCCGGCACCAAAAGTCGCCACTTGTCCCTATTCTGCGCCTCCTCACGCCAATCTGGTCTCTGAAGGACGCTCAGGTCCTTCTGCACTTCATCGATCCAGCAGTACCTGGGACGCTCAACCGGACGTTTCCCTGTCTTTCGTCCCGTGTACGCTCTCTTTACAGTACGATTTTCCTCCATCCTCTGTACGTGACCAAGCCAGCGAAGACGGGCCGATTTAGTTTCGCCAATTATGTTGGGCTCAGAGATAAGGTCTTCCAGCTCTTGGTTCTTCCGCACTCTCCAGCTGCCATCATCTCTCCGAGTAGGTCCCAAGATCTTCCGGAAAATTTACCTCTCTGCCACTAAGAGCTTGCTCTCCTCCTTCAATGTTAGTGTCCAACAAAGAGGATATGACACTACATATCACTACGCTGGCAATAGGCTGGCAAAATAAATGTTAACACTGCAAAGCTAATGTAAACACCTCGCAGGAACTTTAAGCACATTCATCTACGGTTCGCCCGGGTACCTACGCTTTGTTACGCAAGGGCAAAGGAGCTGCCATTCCTGCAGCGCTGGAACAGTCGCATACCTAAATCGATAAATAGAAGCATAACCTATAAATTTACTAAAATCAATAACTAAAACTTCGTAAACTGCGTAACTTCTACGTACTTCGTAAACCCCCCATATTTTCCCTACTTCCACATCCCCCTCGGATCCCGAAGGTATGGTAAGATTTCGGTTGGTAAATCGAATTTCTGGTCAAAGATGACATTATAATTTAAATTTAATTTCATTTTCTCTATAAGGGTGGATCCACGTTCCCCACTCTCCTGAATTTTCCCCCCCCACCCTAATTTCAAGGTTTTCCACCTACAGCCGTCCAAGATTTCTTATGAACTTATAGTTAAATTAATTACATCTAAAGAGGGGGAAGGGGGTAACGCATTCCCCCCCACACTGCCCTCCCAAATATTTTTTTTTAAATCTGGAAACAATGTAGAGTATAGGTCATCTTTGGTAGTGTATTATACAGGGTGTAACAAAATTGGTGTAGGTCCCGTTAACTGGGCCCCTCTAGGCCTTCTACTCATCATACTGAACAACTTTTGTTCAACTTTACTGAAATCACAAAAAAAATATTTTCCTCTTCATACAAATCGATCAGCTGATCGACTAATTTTTTACATTTTAGTATGAAGGGTCCAATTTTTTTTGAGAATTGACTATGGGTTCCTTAGGGAAAGTTGTTCAGTATCATGAGTAACATTATAAAAATATAAATGAATTAATTATACAGTCATATTCTTTAAAAACATATTTAACTTTATGTACACATTACACATAATGTACAGAATGATATTACAATATTAAAATTGATACAAATTAATTAGTCAACGGGTCCTACACCAATTTTTTTACACTCTGTATATGAGGTCTAACAAAATTAGCTGAAACTATTTTAACTTGTGCTTCTACCCATGAAACTGAACAACTTTCCCCATGAAACCCATAGTCAAATCTAAAAAAAAATTGAACTTACCATACTAAGTTGGCTTATCGGCTGGTCGAGTTAGTATGGGAGAGTCAATTTTTTTGCGATTTGACTATGGGTTCCATGGGGAAAGTTGTTCAGTTTCATGGGTAGAGGCACCAGTTAAAGTAGTTTCAGCTAATTTTGTTACACCTTATATAAGGACTAAAGATGACCTAACCCACTAACTTCGATCTGAAAGCTAAATAATGAGCGGTCCGCTATGGTGGACCCCTAAAGAAGGCGTAGCCCCCGCAAACCACTTTGGTCCCCAACCTAGAAACCTTCGGATTCTGATGGGGATGTGGGAGTGTCAGGACGAGGAAAGCATGCGGGTCCGACTTAAGAGCGGAAAAACTTGAGCAAGCAAAAAAAGCGATAATACTTTCAGTCAGGTTTGATCGAATATACCTCCCCCCCCCTGTGAAAGATCTACCAGTTACGAAAGTAAAAAGGTGATGTTTGTGATGGAAGATATTTTTAAGCTTCTGGACTGGGGTGGACTCGGCATCAATATCAACGGCGAGTACATATCCCACCTCCGATTCGCTGACGATATCGTGGTCATGGCTGAGACTATGGAAGACCTAAGCACAATGCTCGATGGCCTCAGTAAGGTCTCTCAACAAGTGGGTCTTAAAATGAACATGGACAAGACGAAAATAATGTTAAATGTCCGTGTCGCACCCACTCCTCTAAAGGTTGGAGACTCTACACTGGAAGTTGTTGACGAATATGTATACCTGGGACAAACAGTCCAGCTAGGTAGTTCCAACTTCAAGAAAGAGATCAATCGACGAATCCAACTCGGCTGGGCAGCGTTCGGGAAGCTTCGCAATCACTTCACGTCCCAAATACCGCAGTGTCTCAAGACTAAGGTCTTTGACCAGTGTGTGTTGCCAGTGATGACTTACGGAACTGAGACATGGTCGCTTACTATGGGCCTCATAAGAAGGCTCAAGGTCACCCAAAGGGCAATGGATCGTGCTATGCTCGGAGTTTCTCTGCGTGATCGAATCAGAAACGAGGAGATCCGCAGGAGAACTAAAGTAACCGACATAGCTCACAGAATCGCTTAACTGAAGTGGCAGTGGGCAGGGCACATAGCTCGTAGAACAGATGGCCGATGGGGCCATCCTCCTACTCGGTGAACCGATGATTTGGTGGAGGTCGCGGGAAGCCGCTGGATGCGGGTAGCGCAGAACCGGTCGTCGTGGAAATCCTTGAAGGAGGCCTATGTCCAGCAGTGGACGTCGTTCGTTTGATATGATGATGATGAAAACGTAGGTGTAAAAAAATTGGGCAATTATTTATTGTCTATTGGAGAGAATAATACAAGCAATCTACCAAATAAATAATAACCATACACCTCACTAAATGAGTCGACATTATAAAAATATAAATGAATTAATTATACAGTCATATTCTTTAAAAACATATTTAACTTTATGTACACATTACACATAATGTACAGAATGATATTACAATATTAAAATTGATACAAATTAATATATGTATAACAATACAATAGTGACATTAGTGTGCTGGGTATTGAGCTGGAGCACCGCGACTGCGGGCAAAGGCGTCAAGCCCACGCCAAATCTTGAGTGCAGTCATCACGTGTTGACGACGCTGCAGATGGCACAGGCGTGGATGCGGGTCGTCACATGTTAATGGCGCCGCAGGCGACGCAGGCGTGGGTGCAGACCATCACACTTTGACGGCCCCGCAGACAGCGCAGGCGTGGGTGCAGTTCATTACACGTTGAAGGCGCTGCAGACGGCGCAGGTTATCACATTTTGAAGGCGCTGCAGATGGCGCGGGCGTGGATGCAGGTCACCACACCTTGACTGCGCTAACTTGGGTGCAGATCATCACATGTTGCCGGCGCTGCAGAGGGCGCAGGCGTGTGTGCAGTTCATCACATGTTGACGGCGCAGGCGTGGTGCCCATCATCACATGTTGAAGGCGCTGCAGACGGCGCAGGCGTGATTGCAAGTCATCACATGTTGACGGCGCTGCAGACGGCGCACGCGCCGGCGCCCGCGCCCTCGGGCAGGCACTCGACGTGGAACGAGTGGCGGCAGTTGAACACGAGCAGGTCGCACGCGCTCGCCAGGTCGCGGATGATGATGCGCCCCTGGCACACGCAACAGCACAGCTCGTCCGTCACGGAGATGCCTCGCTGCTGGCCGACTATTAGTTTCTTGTGCAGTTCAAAGTAGTTCTTCAGAGTGATAGCTTTGCAGGCCTCCTGCACAGACATCTGCAGGTGATAATCGCACATCATTTTGCCGAGGGAGTCCTTTAAATCCTTTATTTCGCAGCCCGACTGGATGTTCTGTATCAGCATTCTGGGATCGACGTAGTTTCCGATCCTTTTGAGCAGCAGAGTCACATACTCTGGTTTGTCAACAGTTCGCTTGATGAGGTCCGTCCAGAGTTCCCTGTCGTTATGCTCCTGGCAGAAGTTGATCGCCTGGTGGATGTCGTTCAGCCGATCGACGATGATCTGCAGCGCCTCACGCGTGTTACCGATCCTGCCCAGCAGAAACACCATCTCCGGGTAGAACCCATTGCTCTGGCACACGTCTAGTGCTTCTTGTATCGGATAATTGTCGCTGCACTTCAGGAACGGTAATAGTTTCTCTCTGGCATATTTGGCATACAATCTGACAAGTTTCCCGTGGTACTTGCCGTTTGGTTCCATTTTGCTGTAAGCATCCAGGTATCTAAACAGGAAGGCATCATTGTTCTCCAGCTGCTGCTCAACGACCTCCACTGGTACCTTCTTGTCGAGCAGCGTAGCGATGGCTTTTTCACAGTCGAGGGTCATGAGCTCGAGGATCTTGTCGTGTATCACATTGTACATGTTGTGCTTGGTGATCAATTCAAACACATCTTTATGCTGGAGTTTCAGATAAGCATTCAAAGCTTTATCATACTTCTTCTGATAACAGTAGAGCAGAGCTAAAGCTTCCAAATATATATTTTTGTCAACCTCTGTGGTCAACAAGTGTTCCAGGACCTCCTTCACTATGACCCCTGTTTTGTAAAGAGCTGGTTTCCACTCCTTAACCAACTTCAGAAAACCCTGAGGATCAACTTTAAGATATTCATAAAATATTAACTCATACATGTGGGAATTCAGGGCCTGTTCTGGAGTCTTAGGTACATACGGACTGATGGCTCTCAGCTGGTTTACTTCTGCAAACTTCAATATCTGCTCCTCCCACAGCACCTTGTCATCCTTACATATTCTGGTGCACAGTATCGCCGCCTCCTCGTGCGCGTTCTGCGACATCAAGTGGTCCAAGTACTGCACCCCCACTGTCACCACGGAGTGCTTGCCGGTCTTGCCCCCCACTTCCTCTAATACTGTCATCGCCTTCTCAAACCTACCGTGCTCTGTGAGCCACGTCACTCTGTCGTCGATGCCATAAGGGCTTGCGATTACAATGTCTTTTGGTGATACAATAAAAAACCTATTTTCCTCTATAAGCATATCTAAGTAATAATCATTGCAAGAATATTCTTCGTAGCCTCTAATGTTAAGGGTATCCGAGGAAACTTCACAAAACTCACAGTCCTTGTAGTCTGACACAGTGAGGACGGGCCGCTGCGCCTTGCCGGTCTCCGCGTCGCACTCCTTGGGCACGCCCAGCAGCACGAGCTGCTCGTCCAGAGGCCCGAGGCCGCTGATGTAGTAGTCCGTTTGAAAAGTGTACACAGGGTCCACGAGATATTCAGTCACATCTCTAGTCTGCAGTTCAATTTGGCTTCGTTTTCTTATCACACATATTCTTATGGTGTCCACCCACCCTATCATGAGAGTTTTGGGCGCTGACCACAGCAGGTTGCACCTGTAGTCCTCTATAGATCTGTTGGGGCTCTTCTCCCACTGTATGAGGCCGAGGGAGCAGCGCGCGTGCAGGTCGTACACGCGCACGCCCACCTCGCTGGCCCACGCGACGAACCGCTCGCGCCACGCCAGCGCCTGCACGTAGCCCTCGCACTCGCACAGCACCGTGCTGCGCACGCGGTTCAGGAACGTCTTCTCGTACAGTGTCAGCTTGTTGTCACCTGAACAACAACAAGGCTACGGTTTGAATACGTTTCAATGGGGGCTGCCGGCTGTTGAATAACTGCAAATGGACTGTGAAATATTCTCAACTCACCATGATCAGTTCAATACAAACTTACTTGGGGGGTAAAATTTACATTGTGCGGTAACATGTGGGCAACAAAAAAAAACTGTTCAAAACAAAAAGGAAAAAATTCAATAACTAATTATTGTTATCGTCGCCTGTTAGTTGTTACGGCAGTGCTGGGTCTCACTCGCAGCGGCCGGCCCGCCAGTACTAAGTACTGGCACTTACTGTTGATCTATATTATGGAGTTTCGTATGGCTGGCTCAAAATTTTCTAGGGATCAAGTAAGATTTTTCATATAAAACATGTTTTCACCTCACACGCTCGGAAAGGTTTCGTTTGTCTTTCAATTTTAGCGTGCGAAATTGCGTTTTATGCGCTAGCGTTTATAAACAGGGTATAAATTAGAACGTTTTTATTCAAAGAATAATTGAAAACGCTAAACACGTTTAAAAACCGACTTCCATCGCAACAGCTTAGTACAATTTTACATTATTATTTTTGGTTTTTGTTAATTTTCTAATAAAGTACTACACTCATTTTGAAAAAAATTATATGGGACCAACTGGGGTGCATACCCTATGAAAAAAAACATGAAATTCGGTTCACAATCTGCGAAGATATCACGTAACAAACATACAAAAAAAACACAGTCGAATTGAGAACCTCCTCCTTTTTGGAAGTCGGTTGAAAACACACACAATGGCACGTTACGCGTTATGAAACCCGGTTCATCTTCACTTTTTATTTTTCTCGCTGTCGTGAGGTAAAACATTGTGTGTTTCGCTCGGCTAGTGGCTACGCTCAGGTTTCAATAGAGGTAACTCTCACCAAATAACTACTTTGCAGCCTTGCATAAAACTTCCTTACTAACATAGATTGTAAGACCTTTGTTACTAACACTTATGGATCAACGTTATCCGAAATAAAGGAACAATAATAATAATAAATAATAAAAAAATAACGAATTTTTGTCAAGCTATGAAAATTCATTAGGACATGTGTAGAATAAAAAAAACCGGCCAAGTGCGTGTCGGGCCACGCGCAATGTAGGCTTCCGTAGTTGCCATTATCGCGTCCATATCTAATTTTTAAATTTATTTAATTAAAATACAGCGGTTTATTGTTAGGGGGTGGGGACACTCGACTCTAACTCTAACCCTTAAAACGTTTTTTTTCCAAATTTTTTTACAGTTCTCTCCGCGTTATTATTATATGGGTAATTCTCTGTAAGGATGCTTTAAACCAGTACAAAAGTGTTAGATCAAATTATTTTTCATTTTATTAAAAAAAGCCCTACTCGGGACTAGAAAAGTAACAATTAAATAAGAAGTGATAAAAATCCAATTGAATTTATTATTATTTTTTGGAATATTAACGTTTTTAAGGAAAATGACAGGAGAATGTTGGAAGATTTTTTTCAAATACTCTAAAATTATGTTTATAACAATAAATAATAGAATTATCATCAGGTAATCAATGCCTGTACTGTACCTCTTAACATTTTTTTTTTTATTAAATAATTAATAAATTTGTAGGCTTGTTGAAGTAACTATTAGAGTAGAAATGTTAAACAAACTTTAACGAGACGATTTATAAAATTTTAATAACGAAAAACGGTCTAATGCCATATATAATGCCAGGGGACTGTTGCCAGGGGACTTTTTATTTTCACTTAATTATGAAAAATTTACTATACCATCATAATGTTTCTAAATTGGAGAGTTACCAATCATAATCTTCATAAATCATTGTTAAATTATACAGACTATTTCCGATTTCATAAATAAATATTTTAAAAAACTATTGCCAGGGGACTGAGTTTCCAAGTGGCCGAACACGTTTTTCTGCTACAAAAGGAACTCCGATACTAAATAAAATGACGAAATAGTGCTAAATAAAATTCAGACATAAAATTCAGACTAATAACGTACCTCTGGATGCAACATAACACGATAAAACCGCGGGGGAATATTTTCTTTTTTATTTTGAACTTTTGGCAGTGGAGTGTTCTTAAAACGCCAGGGACAAACTTTGGTTTAATGAATTTAATAAAAAAAATCAATTTTCGGTTCTTCTTATTCGAGAAAATTGTTAGTTAACTAATTAAGTTTATAAACATTATGAAATTTAATCATAAAGTTTCAATTTTGGAAAAGGGACAGCCCAGGGGACTGTTTTTTCGGTGGATTAGGAATTTATAACAAAAAAACCAAAATTTATTTCATTTTAGTAATCAATCGCCCAAATAGAAATCTTTCCACCGTGTGTAATAAATTTATTTTAGATATAAAATATAAATTTTTCAAAAAAAAAATACCCGGGACAGGAAAAAACATCCTTACAGAGAATCGCCCATATATATCTTTGCCAAATTTCGGCTCTTAAATACTAATAGACTAGGAGCTAGGCCGCGGACAGACAGACATGACGAAACTAATGGGTTTCTTGTTGTACTACGGAACCCTAAAAAAATGGGCAAGTGCTATATTTAGGTACCCTCTCAGTTCTTATCACAGACTTTTAATACTAGGAAAAAACCGGCTAAGTGCGAGTCAGAACCGCACACAAAGGGTTCCGTACCTTCATAGGATGATCTCATCTAACTTTGTGATATTTGGGAAATTTGAAATAAAATCCTGGAAGCTTTCGATCAGTTTCTTTATTTTTTAATTGAAACCTAAATTTGTACTTTCTTCTAACGTAGGCGCAATCAAAATTTCGTAAATGATTAAAAAAACTTTGAATAACATGTATTTTTTTGTGACGTGTCAATACAAGTAACTCTGTGATAACCCCTTTTACTTTGTGATACCGTTGCTCTTACTATGATATATTAATACATATATATATATATATATATATATATATATATATATATATATATATATATATATATATATACAGGGTGATTTGTAATGTCACGTATTCCCGTTAAGGGGTGATAGATAAGGTCAAAAGCAATCAATTTTGTCCTATAATGTGCTATCCGAAAGTTAACCGTTTTCGAGTTATTTATAATTTACTTTTTTTATTTTAAATTCCGGTTTCAGATGGTTAAAATTTGAATAAAAAAAAACTACGTGCCTGATTTTGAGTTTCTTGCTATCGTCGTATAGCGGACATTCCAATAGTTCATAATAAGTGATAAAATCTTGAAAAGCTTCAAACGTTTTCAAATTACGCTTTTTAAATTTATCAGTTTCCTATTTTTTTCTATTTTTTTCGATAAAAAAGGCAATTTTCTGTAAAAAATCTCCTAGTAATTAAATGTGCAAAGTACGTTAATAACATCTCTAACTAACTAGCTTTCATTTGAGGTAAAAAGTTACAAATAACTCCAAGTACAAAGACAGAAATTAAAAAAAAAATGATGAGTAGGTAAAGAAATTAATGTTCGAAAAATAATTACGTACGATAAATAAAAGGCTTTTATTTTAATTAAACTCTTTTATTAGTTCACAAATTCTGCTCAAATTGTAATCCCTGTTACGAATACACACCCGCATTCTCTTACGTAATTCACTTTTGGTGACTCTAGTTGATAAGCTGCTTTTAATTTGGTCAGCTGCACTTGTAGGGTCTTCTTGAAACATACGAAGGATTTCTTCTTCATCTTCAGGGCGATGTACTCGGGGTCGACCAGCATCACTATGTTGCCTTTGAACCCGTCCAGTTAGGCGGATGCGCCGATACACAGAGTCAAACACAGTAACATGAGGTGTTCGGCGATTCGGGAAACGTTGGCGATATTCACGGTGGGCAGCTGCAGAATCTCCG